>CM068963.1:44941214-44963717 GCA_035128595.1 Eptatretus atami | reverse complement strand
TCAGTAAATAGGTAAGTTCACGAAATAGGTACCGGTAAGTTTCAGTAAATAGGTGAGATTCAGGAACTGGGCAAGTTCAAAAAAAGGTAAGTTCAGTAAATAGGTGAGTTCAATAAAAAGGTGAGTTCAGTAAATAGATAAGTTCACAAAATAGTAAGTTCAGTAAATAGGTGAGTTCAGGAAATAGGCAAGTTCACAAAAAAGGTAAGTTCAGTAAATAGGTGAGTTCAGTAAATAGGAGAGTTCAGGAAATAGGCAAGTTCACAAAAAAGGTAAGTTCAGTAAATTGATAAGTTCACAAAATAGGTAAGTTCAATAAATCGGTCAGTTCAGTAATAGATAAGTTCACAAATAGGTAATTCACAAAATAGTAAGTTCACAAAATGGTAAGTTCCGTAAATAGGTGAGTTCAATAAATAGGTGAGTTCAGTAAATGATAAGTTCACAAAATAGGTAAGTTCATAAATAGGCAAGTTCACAAAAAAGGTAAGTTCATTAAATAGGTAGTTCAGTAAATGGGTGAGTTCAGTAAATAGGTAAGTTTCACAAAATAGGTACGTTCAGGAAATAGGCAAGTTCACAAAAAAGGTAAGTTCAGTAATAGGTGAGTTCAGTAAATAGGAGAGTTCAGTAAATAGGTGAGTTCAGTAAATAGGCAAGTTCACAAAAAGGTAAGTTCAGTAAGTAGGAGAGTTCAGGAATAGACAAGTTCACAATAAAGGTAAGTTCAATCAATAGTAAGTTCACAAAATAGGTAAGTTCAGGAAATAGGAGAGTTCAATAAATAGGTGGTTCAGTAAATAGATAAGTTCACAAAAATAGGTAAGTTCACAAAATAGTAAGTTCAGTAAATAGGTGAGTCAGGAAATAGGCAAGTTCACAAAAAAGGTAAGTTCAGTAAATAGGAGAGTTCAGGAAATAGGAGAGTTAGTAAATAGGAGAGTTCAGGAAAAGGCAAGTTCACAAAAAGGTAAGTTCATAAATAGGTGAGTTCAGTAAATAGATAAGTTCACAAAATAGGTAAGTTCACAAAAAAGGTAAGTTCAGTAAATAGGTGAGTTCAGGAAATAGACAATTTCACAAAAAGGTAAGTTCAGTAAATAGGTAAGTTCAGTAAATGGGTGAGTTCAGGAAATAAGCAAGTTCACAAAAAGGTAAGTTCAGTAATAGGTGAGTTCAGTAAATAGGAAAGTCAGGAAATAGGTGAGTTCAATAAATAGGTGAGTTAGTAAATACATAAGATCACAAAATAGGTAAGTTCACAAATAGGCAAGTTCACAAAAAGGTAAGTTCAGTAAATAGGCAAGTTCAGTAAATAGGAGAGTTCAGGAAATAGGCAAGTTCACAAAAAAGGTAAGTTCAGGAAATAGGCAAGTTCACAAAAAAGTAGTTAGTAAATAGGTGAGTCAGTAAATAGGAGAGTTCAGGAAATAGGCAAGTTCACAAAAAGGTAAGTTCAGTAAATAGGTAAGTTCAGGAAAATAGGTGTAGTTCAATAAATAGGTGAGTTCAGTAAATAGATGTTCACAAAATAGGTAATTTCAAAAATAGGTAAGTTCACAAATAGGTAAGTTCAGTAAATAGGTGAGTTCAATTATACAGTAATATGTTATTATTGAGAGCCAGAAATTCTCTTACATTTCTATATGAGCCATGCACCGACCGAACCTCATTTTTACCATTAGCCATTTGCGGCATTTTTCAGGAACGTAACCCCATGAAGAGCAAAGTTTACTGTAGTATATGATCTGTATGTTAGTTAAAACCATAATAAAACCTTTGATGAGAGTTGTTGACTTCTCATAAGTGTGGTGTTCACAAAGATCATGGAATGAGAACTCCTGCAGGTCCAAGAAATGCAGATGTATTTAAAAAGAAAAACCCATCTCATTTCCAACTGATAACTATGTACAGTATTAGTAAGAAATCATGTTTCTATCTCATTATACATGAAACATGCTTATTAATTGTAAAAAAAAAGAAAAAAAACGTTGGCATGTCTCGGATGATACGGAATTTTCGAAATGACATATGAATGCTAAACGAGGCCTTAGCGCATGGTGTGTTCGTTTTCAGGATCGGTTCTGCTCGCCAGTTGTAAACCTGCCATTGCTCGTGCAAAATCTGTAATTAAAATACTGTCGGCTTTTAAACATAATTTTCAGCATTTAATTGAGAGTGTAAATTTCATAATGGTCAACCATCGTTGTTCTGTTCCTAAATGCAAATCAGACAAGAAAAAAAGAAATAGGAACGCAAGAAATCCGGGAACAGATGAGTTTGTTCGTACCATTTCCTGTTAATATAATAAGCTAGCAGTGGCAGTGGTTTTAATGCACACACACACACACACACACACACACACACACACACACGATTAATTGTAAATATCACAATTTTAAACTTACTTTGTACATTGACAAGCTCCAGATATGATCTTCCCATCAGTTTTAAGAAGCACAAAGATCTGGTAGAACGCACCCATCTACGATATCCTTCAGCCTTTCACAGGTCCATATCGTTGGGAGTTTTTGCCAAACGGAATGCAATTTATCAACTTTTGGATGAGTTCATCAGGAAGTTCTCCCAACTGTTTTGTTGTGCAGAGGCACAACCCTTTCTCGCAGATACATTTACAAGTACTTTTGACTTCTTTAAAAGTTTTTTTCACATTGCATTCACAGTTCTTACCTGGCAGGCATGAAATTTGTGCAGGCCACCCCCAAATGACTTCGCGTACTAGCAGTTTCTGTGCATGCATGCTGAGCAATCTAGGGAATATTACGTCATTTTGAAAGTATCGTATTTGCCTGTGCTGAGATTGTTTTGTGAGAAAGCCCCATACCACATGTATGTCTCTTTATCTCCTCGTCTCTTCACACCTAATTCACTCTGCTTGCCTCTGTTTTTCTCCCCATCAGCCCAATGCCACGCCTTTCAAGAAGGAGGAGTCTTCTGGAATCCTCTGGGACTTTCCACGCTCCATCTCCAGGGAGCTGGAGTCAATCCGTATGACCCCCCCATTCCTCTTCAAAAGGACCATCGGTGAGAGTGTTGGCAGATACATCGAGTCTGGGGGTGCAGAATAGAAAGGCCGATGCTGCCGTCTCCTCCTGCTTGCGGTTGTTCCAGCGATCCTCCATACTGGACCAACTCCGGGTGCATTAGAGGGTCTCCTGGTAGGAAAGCAACGACGAGGCAGTGCGATTGTTAACAGCTCGTGGCTTGTGGCAATCACCCTGATTTGCCCCAGTGCAAACCTCGGAGTCAGAACTGTGTGTGTTGTCCCCATCACAGTATGATGTTCTGAATTGATGATATAAGATATTCAGCCGCTCTCATTATAATTGCTTTTGATTGTCATGACTGCTTTCATCGTTTTAATCGCTCCTCTCTCTCCCTCCTTGTTTACGAATCCGCCAATGCTTGTCTCTAATATATATATATAGCCACATCACCTTAAAATGAACGTGCCGACTGCTTGTAACTGGTGGGAATCCCTCCTGGCGTAATAGGAAGCTGTTTGGGCCTTAAAACCTCTGTGTTCGGTAAAATTAACGCTCGCTGGGATCAATTACTTGAGAGCCGTGATATGGTTTTTCTGAATTCTAATTGATGGGTCCAAATCCTGACTCGTTCATGCTCGATATGCGAGTTCTCAGGCCTCACTCGCGACCGGGTCCGAACAGTGATCCATCACAAGATTAAAGACTCTTCTCAGGTGTGCTTCACTTTTGCGGTCTTCCCTGACCAAAAATGACTGTCATACCTTGAGAAGGCTTAGACCGTCGCAAACGATTTGTGTGTCTGTTGAGTGGTGTACGGGTACAGTAGGAGTCTAACACTGGTACACCGAAGGTTTGAAAAGAAAACGTGTGGGTTATAATGATATATGATTTGCGTTCTACCAAAGACTTAAAATGGTACGTTCTGCTTTCTTGCTTGATGCTCAACATTTAAAAAGGACATAGCACGGACAAACAACCATAAGTTGGTATTAATGGCACAGGCTTTGATATAGGTGGTGTAACGTTTGCAAAAGTGAGAGTGATGTATTCGATAAATTTGTGTCAAATTGAAGAACAGGTTATAACATTATTCAATTGTAAGTGAACAGGAAAGAAACATGATAAGTGTGTTGGAAAAACTGTGGACCCAGACCAGGAATCAAACCCAGGTCCTCTAATTTATCTGGTGAACTGTCCCAGAGTATATCCTAGTATCAGTGCTCTGCCATCTGAGCTATCCGCGCAACCCACTAAAGCTGTTGTTGCTCCTATGGTTGGCAGTGATGTTCGAAGCGACGGGGGAAAAAAGAGTGGCACTTCTATTTGTGGAAGAAAAGCGTGCTCAGTTTGTGGTCATCCAGATAGCTCGGATGGCAGAGCACTGGTATGGTTTACCAGTGGACCTGGATTTGATTCCTGGTCTGGGTGTGCAATTTTTCCACAAATACTCGATAATATAACATTATTGTTAGCCTTTGACCTGTGTAGAACAATTGCTGAGGTGAGAGGATATTCTGGTTACTTTTGGATTTGGCATCATCTGAAAATGCAGGCTTCTTGAAGAAGGAAGATCCTTCTGGATGATTCTCTATTTGGGTATAAAAAGGTAGTGGTGTGGGAAGGGAAGCCTTGAGTTGTGTGTGCTGTGCTGCATTTTGGTTTGCTGAATAAACTCATGGATGGAAACTGTTGCCTGCCATTGTGGATTCATTGATCACAGGACCATCCCAACCTTGTGACATCTTGGAGGCTCGTCTGAGATTGATCATCCACAAGCTCAGTCGTGTGTAGCACGAAGATGGGGCGATAGTGCTTGCGGACAATGAGAAGCCCTCTCTCTCTCTCTCTCTCTCTCTCTCTCTCTCTCTCTCCTCTCTCTCTCTCTCTCTCTCTCTCTCTTTCGGTGGTGCGGCAGCTTGTCTTGAAGGCTGGAAGGCTGCGGCAGGAGCTCAACAGCAGGTTCCAGAGAGGATTTCAAAGGAGATCATAAGGAAAGTTAGAAAGGGAAGATAAAAGGCTCAAGCCTGCATTCAAAGATGTATCATGTTCTTCCAACCGAAATTCAGAACAACCACCCAGAAACCGTAGCTCGTTCGATACAAGCCTTTAATCACGCTTTGCCTCCAGCCATCACTCCATTTCTACCATCGTCTCCCACCTCCTTCTCCTTCCTCCCTCTCTGTCCCACCCACTCTTATTCCTTCCTTATCTTTCATCGCTCTCCCTCACACCAGAACACCAAAGATGGCGGCTAAAAGACTATGGTTGAAACAATTAGCGTGGAGGTTGAAAGGCTCGAGGCTGAAAGCGAGGTGAAGAAAGCTCGAGGCCCAAGTGGAATTGAGGTGTCTCCAGGTACGAATGCTCAAGCAGATTGTCCAGATCTATATAAATATTTTCAAGTGTTTGTGTGATTTTTATTTTTGTGCGTTTGTGTATTGTTTTATACGTTATTCTTTCACAGCCGAACCATAGCACCTCGAGGTCCCAAATTTTGGGTGTAGGTACTTCAATGTGGGCAAGGTTTGAAGCTACAACATCCGTTTTGAGACCACAAAGGCCGCTATAAAGTGTATATTGGGGTGTCAGGCAGTGCTGACGCCGGCCGCAGGAAAATGTAAACACTATATGAGGTAAAATAACTCTACAGCTCTCAATGTCCAACACGTTCCAGAAACCACCGCCATGTAAAGCTCACCCAGCCAGGCAGCGCCGGTGTTCTCCCTCCTCCATCCCAACCCTCCACACTCCTAGGGCAGTGGCAGGTGGCAATGACATTGCACAGGCCAGGGCTCCAAACTCCCAGGCTTGTTCAAAGGGAAGGATGAGCTAGAGAGTTAGCTTCTGACATTTGAGCATTTTTCTAATTACAGTTCGTGGGTCGGACAGAGCGGGATGGGCCACCACGCTCGGCGCTTCATTAACCGGCAAAGAGCGCTCTATGTGTATTCCAGGTTGTCAATTGCAGCAGCTGGTGAACATGACCCGTTGAAAGCGCTTTTGAAGTGGTATGACTGATCTGAGAATTGGTCTGCGAAAAGTTCAAGAGTGTCAAACCAGAGTTGGGGCAGTTTAGACTTCGATTAAATTATTTGACAAAGTGTGTTGAGCTCTCGAAGGAAGACCAATGTTCGACGAGCTGCGTGACTTGTTCGTGAAAGACAATTTATTAATATGTGCCCAAAGGGTTTATCTGTGCATCTGCTTCGAGGGCAGTGATGATCTTAAAGAGCCAGCCATGGTTGCAGATCTTTTCCTTATGGTTCATAACAGAATCTGCCAACTGTTGTTCAGTGTGCCAATCTAAGGATCAGGAAAGGAGAATGAGCCTGTCATACTGAAAAGAATAACATGTTGCATGTATATCTGTGAATCTCAAAAAATTGAAAATTAAGTGAAACATGAAAAAACAGGATCTTTTATAACACGTCATCGTCGTCGTTTTTATTATTCCCTCCACCACGCAGGTGAAGGAGGTTATGTTTTCACCCCTTTCTGTCTGTTTGTGTACAATATATCTCAAACAGTTGTGGACGGATCCGGATTAAATTTCGTGGACAGGTTCGGTGTGGACAAGGACGAACTGATTAGATTTTGGTAAGATCTGAATGCGGATCCAACTACAAGACTTGTTATAGTGTTCTTCACCATTGAGAGATAGGGCCAAAAACGATAAACAACACGATATCTTACAAAGTTGTGGACGGATTCGGATGAAACTTGGTGGATAAGTTGGGTGTGTGACCAAAACGAATTGATACGATTTGGTGAAGTCCGAATCTGGAGATCAGGCTCAAAACGATATACAGCATATTCAAAATTTTAACAAAAAATATATTAATATAATTAAATATTATTTTTATATATTTTTTATTTATATTATTTTAATATTTATATTTTTCTATTTAATTTTAAATTTTTTTTATTATATTTCATTTATTAATAATAATAAATTTATATAATATTAAACAATATATATAAATTTTATTTATTATTATTTTAATATTAATAATAATTAATTATTAATTTTTTAAATATTTATTTTTATTTTATATTTATTCCTTACTAAATTTATAATTATTAAATATTATTTAATTTTATATTTTTATATATAAATATTAATAATTATAATAATTAAAATAATTATTAATTTTATAATATAAAAATATATATTTAATATTATTTTTTTTTATATTATATTTATAATAAATATTGATATATTTAATTAATATTAATAATTAAATTATATATATATATATTAATTTTTTATTTAATATTTTTTAATAATTATTTTTTTATTATTAATATTAATATTTTTATTTTTTAATAAAATATTTTTAAATAATTTATATTTTTAATTTATAAATATATTTAAAATTTATTTTTATTATTATTAATTATTTTTATTAAATTTATAATTTTTTATTATATATTATATATATAATAATAAAAATTTATTTTAATTATATTTTTATTTTTAATTAATATAAATATAATATTAATTATAATTTTAATTTATTAATAAAAAATTTTTATATTATATATAACTATTAATATATTTTAATATTTAAATAATAATTTTATTTTAATTATTTTTTTATATTATTTTTATAAAATATTTTTTAATTTATATAATATTATTTTATTATATATTATATTTAATAATATAATATATATTTATAAATAATATTTAAATTTTAAAAATTTATAATTTTTAATTATTATTTTATTTTTTTTATTAATTTTTTATAATATTTATTTATTTATATATTTAAAATATATTTTATAAATTATAATTTTTATATTTTTATAATAAAAATTATAAATTTTATTTTAATTTTAATTATTATTTATTATATATTTATTATAATATTTAATTTTTTTTATTTTAATATAATTTAATTTAAATATAAATATTAATATTTAATTTTTTTAATTATTTTAAAAATTTAATATACTTTATTTATTTATAATAATTTTAAAATTATTTAATATAAATTTTTTAATATTAAATTTTTTATATATTAATTTATAAAATTTAATAATCTTAATAATTTTTTTATTTATTTTATTATTAATATTATATTTTTAAATAATTTATAAATTTTACTATTAATTTTAATTTTTTATTAAATATATCAAATTATATTTTTTTTATTTTTAAATATATTTTAATTTAAATTTATAATTATATTTTATATTTATTAACCTATAAATATTTATAATTTATTATTTAGAATATTTATTTATATTTATTTAATTTTTAAATAATTTATTTAAATTTTATATTAAATTTAATTTTAATAAATATTTTAATTAATAATTAAAATATAATATTAATAATTATTAATTTATATTATTATATAGATATTAATTAATATTAATAATAATTATTATTAAAAATTATTAAATATTAATATATTTTTATTTAAAAATTTTAATTTATTTTTTTAATTATTTTTATATAATTAAATATTTTAATAATAATTTAATTTAAAATTTTAATTTTTTTATTTATTAAAATTTTAAAAATATTATTATTAATTATTTGAATATTATTAAATTAAAATTTTTATAAATTTTTATTTAATTATTTTTATAATAATTAAATGTTAATTATTTTATTATATTATTTAACTTTTTTTTTTATTAATTTTATATTTTTTAATTATAATTATTAATATTTTATATTTTTTTAATTAATAAATTATTATTATTATTAATATTATAAATAATTTTATTTTTTAATTTTTTTATTTATTAATATTTTAAAATATATTAAATTTAATATATATAAATTTATTATATTATAATTATATATTAATTATTATTAAAATAATTAATATATTATTATATATAAATTTAATTATAATTTTATATTAATTAAAAATATTTTTAAATTTTTATTTATTATAATATAATTTTATTATATATTGTAATAAAAATTTTTAAAATAATTAATTTTTAAGTAAAATATAAATTTCTTAAATTAATTTTATATTATAAAATTTTATTTTTTATAATTTATTATAATAATTATTAATAATAAATTTTTATTTTTAAATTACATTTTATTTATAAAATTATTTTTTAAATTTTTTTTTAATATTAATGTATTTAATATATATTTTATTTTAAATATAATTTTTAATTTTAAAATTAATTATTAATATATTTAAATTTATATAATATTTTTTTAATAATTTTTTTTATATTATTATTATTATTATTATAGAAATATATAATTTTTTATTTTTTTATTTTATTTTTAAAAATTTAAAAATTATAATTAATTAAATTATTATTATTTTATAATTAAATTTATATTATTTAATTTTTAACTTATTATTATTTATATTTTTATTTTTTTAATTATTTTAATTTATTTAATTAATTTTGATTATTATTATTATAATTATTATATTTAATATTTATATTTATATTATAAATTTAATAAATTTATTTTTAATATTTTTTATTTTTAATTTTAATTTTATATTTTATAATAATTTATATTTTTAATATATTTTTTATATTAAAATATTAACAAAATATATTTATTTTTTTATTTATTAATTATATTTAAATTAATAATATAATATTAATTATCAATTATTATAATATATTTTTTATATTTATTTTAAATAAATTTTTTTTATATTTATTTTTTTTTAAAAATATATAAATTATAATTTTTTATTAATTATTATTTATTTTAAAATAATTTTATTATAAATTTTAATATATATATTTTTATTTTTTATATTATAAATTAATTTAATATTAAATTTATTTTATATAAATTAATACAATTTTTATATTTAATTATATAATATATTTAATTTTTAAATATTTTTTAAATATTTATTTAGATATTAATTTACATAAATTATTATTTATATTTTTTTTATAAATTAATTATAAATTTTAATTTACACAATTATAAATTTATAAAATTTTTTAATATTTTATATAATTTTTATATTATTTAATTTATTTTTTTATTATTTAAATTATTTATATTTATATTATATTAATATTATTTTAATATTATTATATTAAATTAATATAAATTTTATTATTATTATTTTTAATTATATTTTAAAAAATAATTTTAAATAATAATTTTTATTTAAATTATTTAATTTTTTTTATAATATTTAAATAAATATATTATTTTTAACAATTTTTTTTTATATTAATTATTTTTAATATTTAATTTTTTTATATATTTTTTTAATAAAATTATAATATTTTTAAGAAATTGTAAAATATATTTATTTATTAATTTTTTTTATATTAAATTATTTAATATAAAATTATATAATAATATATTAAAATTAAATTTTTATATTAATTAATTATAATTTTAATAAAATAATATTATTTATAATATTTTTTTTTATAATTAAAATATTTAATTTAAATTTTATAATATTATTAATTTATAATAATTATAATTTTAATGTATATTTTATTCCATTTTTTATATAAATTAATTTTTATTTAATTTTAATACTTAATATAATTATTTTTAAATATAAAAATTTTATATAATAATTATTATTATTAATTTTATTTAATTAAATTTTAATTAAAAAATTTATAAATTATTTTTTTTTATATAACATTTATATTTATATTTAATCTTAATTTTTTTAAAAAATTTTTTAATTATATAAATCTAATTTTATTTTATTTATTAATTTTTAATTTCACTATTAAATTTTTTTTTTTTATTTATTTATTAAATTATTTTATATAATTAAATTTTTTAAATTAATTTTGTAAAATTTATTTTTATATTTAATATTTTATTTTTTTATTTTTTTATTTTATAATATTTAATTATATTATAATAAATATTAATTAAATTTTAAATTTAATTTAAATTTTTAATAAAATATAAAATTATTTTTATATATTAAATTTATTTTTATTTATATTTATTTTTTAAATTTTACCTTATAAATTAATAATTAATAAATTAAATTTCAATAATACATTTATTTATTATTTTATTAATAATTAATTATAAAATTTTATATTATTATTAAAATTTTTTAAATTTTTTAATTATTTTAAAATTGTTATTATTTAATTTTTTATAATTAATTTTATTTAATTATTTATTTTATTTATATTTTTAATTTATAAATTATTAATAAAATTTTTATATATATTATCTTTAATATATATATTATAATAAATATTTTATATAATTAATTTAATATTTTTATTTTAATTAATATTAATAAATTTTTTAATTTATTTAATTATTTTTTTATATATATTTTTATAATTTTAATATTATATTATAAATTATTATTTTTATAATTAATTTATTTTTATTATAATATAAATAAATTTTTAATTTTATTAAATAAATTTTTTTTTTATATATTATTTTTTTTTAATAAATTATATAATTATAATTTATTATATAAATTTATTTTTTTTTAAATAAATCCCTTTATATTATAATATATATTTTTTTATTTATAATTTATTATTTTAATATTTAAAATATATTATATTATTTATTATTTTTAAATATAATTTCTGGAGATCAGGCTCAAAAAACGATATACAGCATATTTCAAAAAAAAATTAATTATTAAAAACATAAATTATAAATTAAATTTTTTTTATATTTAATTTTAAATATATTAATTATATATTTATTTAATATTAATAATTAATAAATTTTAAATTTAAAAATTTATTATAATTTTATTTTTATAATTATTTATTATTATTTAATTATTATTAATTTATTAAATATTTAATTTTAAAATAAATTTTTAATATTTTTTAATTTTATTATATTATTTTATTAATATTTTTATCAATAATTTTTTTTTAAATTTATTAAATAAATTTATATTTAATTATTTTATATAAATTTAATTTAAAATTATTTATTTAATAATATATTTACATATTATTATTATTTTAAAATTTTATTTAAAATATGTATTATTTATAAAAAAAATTAATTATATTTTATTTAATTAATTAAATTTAATTTAATTTATTATTTTTTATTAAATTTAATTTTTAATATATTTTATTTTATTAATATTTTTTAATAAAATATATTATTTTTATATTTTTTATATATATAATTATTTAATTTTTATATTTTTTTTATTATTATAATTATAATATTATTTATTTTATAATTTTATTTAAATTTAATATTAATTTTTTTTAATTAATTATTTAAATAAATTTATATTAATTTATTTAAATAAAAATTATTATTTTAATAAAATTAATTATTTTGTATTTTAATAATTTTATTTATTTTTAATTATAATATTTATATAATTTTTTTAATATTTTATTATTAATTTTTATATTATAAATATAAATAAATTAAAATATATTTTTAAAATAATTTTTATAATTTTATAATAATATTTATATAATTTTTTTTTTTTTTTTTATTTTATTTTATAATATAAATATTGTTTTTTTATTTATTAATAATATTTAATTATTTTATATTTTTTAAATTTTAATTTTAATTTATATTAAAAATTAATATTACTTAATATATTTATTTTTAATTTTATTAATTTTTTAATTTTTATATTATAAATAATTTCATATATTAATATTATTTTTTATTTAATTAATTTATTGATAATTTAAATATTATAATTAATTTTTAATTATATATTTTTAATAATGTTAATTTTTATATTTATAAAATATTTTATAAATTTAAATAATTATTATAAATATATATTATAATATATATTTTTTATATTTAATATTAAATTTATAAATTTTAAATATTTTTTTTAAATTTTTTATTTTTTAATTATAAAATATTATTTAATTATATGAATTATTAATAATATAAATATAATTTTTATATTATATAATTATTTTTATATAAATTTTTTTAATTTTAAATTTTATTTAAATTATTTTTTTTATTATTATTATTAAAATAAATATATTTAAATAATTTTTAATTTAATTTTATTTTTTTTTATGATATTTAAATTTTAATAAATATAATTTTTTATATTATAATTTTAAAAATATATTTATATTTTTTAATAATTTTAAAATTATTATTAATAATATTTTTTATTATTTATATTTTAATTTTTATAAATATAAATTTTTATTTATTTTATAAATTTTATTTAATTATTTAATATTTAATTATTTAAAAATTTTTATTTATAATTTTTTTTAATTTAATAATTCCATAAATTTATTATTTTTTATTTATTTTAATTAATTTAATAATAATTATATATTTTTAAATAAAAATTTTAATATTATAAATTTTTATTTTTAAATTTAATTAAAATTTTTTAAAAATATTAAAAATAATTTAAAATTAATAAAATTAAATATTATATATTTTTAATATTTATTTTTTTTATATATTATTTTTTAATTATTATTATTATAATTTATTTATTTTTTATTTATATTAAATTTAAATTATATTTTTATATTTTTAATTTAATATTATTTATATTTTTTATATATAATTAATTTTAATATAATTTATATTTATTATTATTTTTATTATATTTATTATAAATATTAATTATATAATAATATTTTTTTTAAATTTAAAAATTATTTTTATTTAATATAAATTTTTTAATATTATAAATATTTTATTAATTATATTAATTTTATTAAATAATAAATTAAAATATTATTAATTTTTTTAAATTCATATTTAAATTTATAATATTATTATTTTTAATATTTTTTAAAATAATTTTTTAAACTACTTATTTTTATAAATTTTTTTTTTTCATAATTTTTAATAATTATTTATTTTTATTTTTTATATATTAATAATATAATTTAATATTATTTAATTTTTTTTATTTTTATTATATATTTTATTTTATATTATTTATTTTTTTTTATATTTATATATAATTTATTTAATATAAAATAAATTATTTATTTTTTATATTTTTTTTTATAATATTTTTTAAATTTTTTTAATTATAATATTAATAATATTATTTAATTTTTATATTTTTAAATTAAAAATTTATTATAATTTTTTAATATTTAAATTTTTTATATTATATAAATTTAATTTTAAATTTTTTATTTTTTTATTTTAAATTTTTTTTATTTTTTATTATATATATTAAATATTTTTATTTATAATTTTTATTATATTAAAAAATTTTATTTTAATTTTTTTATAAAAATTTATATAAATTTTTTTAATTTAATATTTACTATATTTTATTTATAATTATAATTTTTTTTTTTTTAATATATTTATTATTATTATTTTATTATTTTATAAATGATATTATAATTTATATTATTTAATTTAAATTTATTTAATTTTTAAATTTATAATATTTTAAATTATTTAATATTTATTAATAATTTTTAAATTATTTATTTTTATTTATATAATTTTATAAATAAATTTTATTATTTTTTATTTTATAATATAATTTTATTTTAATTTAATTATTTTTTTTTTTTTATTAAAAATAATATATTTAATAATATAATTATTTTAATAATATTAATAATTATTTTTTTTTAATTTTTTATTTATTTTTAATTTTTTTTTTAAAAATATATTTTAATTTTTAATTTTTATTTAATTTAATAAATTTTATTATAATATTATTTAAAATTTTATATTTATATTTTTAATAATTTATTTTTTTATTATTTTAATTTTTTATAATTTTTATTATTTTTATAAATAAAAATATTATAAATTTATAAATTAAATTTATAAATAATTATTATAAAATATTTTTTTTTTTTATAAATTTTTTTTTTATTTTTTATTAATTTTTAATTTTTATAATTATTTAATTATTAAATTTATAATTAATATTAAATATAAATTTATTTTTTTATTAATAAAATTATATTTACTTATTGTATTTTATTTTTATATTAAATTTTAATTTATATTAAATAAAATTATTAAATTATATAATATTTTTTATTATTTTTTTTAATTAATAATTTAATTTATTATTAATATATTTAAATATTTTAAATATTTATTTACTAATATAAATTTTTATTTTTATTAATTTATTTATTAAATAAAAATTTAAAAATTTTTATTATTATTTTTAATTTTTATTTTTATATAAATTAATATTTTTATATTAATTTATATATTTAATATTTTAATATTAAAATATATATTTTTTTTTTAATTATATTATTAATTTATAATTTTATTATTATTTAAATTAAATATATTTATTTTTTTTAATTTTTATTTTTTCATTTTTTTTATATTTATTTATTTAATATTTTTAATAATTTATTATATTTTTTATTATTTAAATTTTTTATATTTTTTTAAAATATTTTATAATTTTTTTTTTAATTTTTTTTTTTAATATATATATAATTTATAATTTATATTATATAATAAAATATATAATAAATTTAAATATGAATTAATTAATTTTTAAATTTTTTTTATATTTTTTATTGTTTTAATATAAATTATTTATATATTATTAATATAAATTTATTTTTTATTCTATTATTTTTAAAAATATTCTTATATTAATAATATATTATTATATTTATAATATTTATTTTTTTAATAATTTTATTAATTTTTTATTTTTATAAATTTTTAATTAATTAATATTTTTATTTAAAATTTTTAATTATTTATAATAATTAATTTTTATTTAAATAAATTATTATATTATAAATTAAATTATAAATAAAAATATATATTTTTTTTTAATAATTATAGATATATTTAAATAAATTTATATTTTATTTTTTTATAAAAATTATTAAATTTTAATATTTTATTTTTTAATTTATTTTTTTTTATTTTTAATTATGATATTTATATTTAATAATTTATATAAATAAATTTATTTTAATTTTTAATAAAAATTATTATAATTTTTTTTAATATATAGAATTAATTAAAATTATATTTTTTTTTTTATATAAACAATTTATTTATTATATTTATAAATTTTATTTTAATAAATACTTTAAATTATTTATTTTTATATTAATAATATTTTTATTTTAATTTTAATTATTATAATTTTTAATTTGAAAATAATTAAATTTTTTTATAATAGATTAAATTATTTTTATATTATTTATTATTTTTTCTAATAATAATAATTTATTTTATATAATTATATTAATATAATTAAAAATTTTAAAAAATTTTTAATTTTAATATAATATTTTAATTTTTTTAATTTAATTTATTTTTATTTTTAATATTTTTATTATTTTTAAATATTTTTTTTAAATAAATAATAATATATTTAATTATAAATATTTTATTTAATTTAAAATATTTATAAATTAATTATAAATATTTATTTTTTATAATTTTTATTTATTATAAATTTATAATATTATTTTATTTTTTATAAATTTTATTTTAATAATTATTTGTATTTTTTTTTAAATTAATTTTATTATTATTATAATTTTTTATTTATATAATTATAAATATATTATATAGATTTAATTATTTAAATTATTTTAAATAATTTAAATTATTATAAAAATTTAAAATATATTTTATATTTAAAATATAATATTTAAATAATTTATTATTTATTTTAATTATTAAATTTTTTTTTATTTATAAAATTATATATTTTTAAATAATAATTATTTTTTTATCTTATTAAATTTTTTATTTTTTTTTTATAATAATTTTATATAAATATTATTTTTATTATTATTTTTTTGTATATAAAATAATATTATTATTAAAATTATTAAAATATTTTTTTAATTATTATTATTTATTTATATTATTTATATTATTTATAAATATTTTAATTTTTAAAAATTATATTTTTAATTATTATTTATTAATTAATTAAAAAAAATATTTTTTTATTTATTTTTTTTATTTATAATTAATATAATATTATTTATTTAGTATTTTTTTAAAATTTAAATATAATTTTAATTTTTTATTTTAAGTTTATTTTATATTAAATATTTAATTAATATTATTTTAATATATAATTATATTTATATAATAATAAAATATTTTTAATTAATAAATATTCAATTATTATTTTTTTATTATTTTAATATTTATTTTTCAAATTAAAAATTATTTTTTTAAAATTATTATAAATTAATAAAATTTATATAATTATATTAAATTATTAATTTTTATTTATTTATTTATTATTTTTTTAATTTTAAATAATAAATTAAATTTAATAAATATTAATTTATTTATTTATTTTTTTTTAATAAATATAATAATAAATTATTTATTTTTTATATAATATTTAAAAAATTATTTTATTAATAATAAATTTT
This sequence comes from Eptatretus atami, assembly GCA_035128595.1. Lineage (NCBI taxonomy): Eukaryota > Metazoa > Chordata > Myxini > Myxiniformes > Myxinidae > Eptatretus > Eptatretus atami. The sequence goes on along the minus strand of CM068963.1, from coordinate 44,946,378 downwards.
TTAATTATTTTTATAAATATATTTTTTATTAAGTTTAATAAATTTTAACAATTAATTAATTAATATATATATTTAATATATTATTATTATTTAATTAATTACTTTTTTTTAATAAATTAATTATATTAAATTAATATATTATCAAAATTTATTATTTTTTTTAATTTAAAATTTTTTTAAATTTAAATTTTATTTATTTTTTATTTTTTTTAATATAAATTTTTTTTTATTAATTTAATTTTTTATATTAAAATTTATAATAATATGATTTTTTAATTTTTTACACTTTTATTATTAATTAGAAATAATTTTTTTATTATTTAATTAGAATATTATTTTTATTATTTTTGTAAAATAATAATTTCTATATTTTAAATTTTATAAATTTTATAATATTAATTAATAAATAATTTATTTTTTTTTTAATTTTTTTAATATAATATTTAAATTAAATTTTATTGTTATATAAAAATTTTTATATTTATTTATAATTTAATAAATTTATTTTTTAATTTTAAATTAATAATAAATTTTTATTATTATAAAAATTAATTATATAAAAATTAATAAAAATAAAAAATTATATATTTAATTATAATTATTAATATAATTTATATTTTTTAATTTTATTAATATTATATTAAAAAAAATTTTTTATAATTTAATATAATTTATTATTTAAAAATTTTAATTAAAATCATATTTATTTATGTTTTATAATAATTAATAAGTTTTTATTATAAATTTAAATTTTATTTATTATTTATAATATTTATATATTATTAATTTTATTCATTTTTTTTTATTATTAATTTTTTAATTATAATTATTAATATTTAATTTAAATTATTTCTTTTAATAATATATTAATTAATTTTATATAATTTTTTATTTATATTATATAATTTATTGTTATATATTTTAATTTATATTTTATATATTTATTTATTATTATATAAAATTTTAAATTATATTTTTTATAATTAATAATATTTTATATAATTAAAATTATATAATATTTATATAATTTTTAAAATTCTTTTTTATTTATAAAAAATCTATTTTTTTTATTAATTTTTATTTTAATAATTAAATTTTATTTAAAATTTTTTTTTTATAATTTATTAAAATATTAATTTATTTAAATTTAATTTTTTTTAAATTATAATTTAATTTTTATTTTATATTAATAAAAATTTTTTAAATAATTTTATAATATTTTAAATCTATTAAATATTATAATATTTTTTAATTTATTTTATTTTTAATTTTATAATTTTTTTTTATTTTTTATTAAATTATTATTAATTATAATTTTTATTTATTTATTATTAAAAATATTTTATTATTTTATTATTTAATTTTATTTTATAAAATTTATATATTTATGATTAAATGTTAATAAGTAATTAAAATAATTTTATTGTTATTTTTATATATTATTTATTTTAATTTTTAAATATGTTTTAATTATAATTTATTAATTTATTTTAATTTATTTTTTTATAATTATTTATTTTATTTTTTAATAATTAAAAGATATATTATAAGTTACAATATTTATAAATTATATTAAAAAATATTATTTTTTATTATTTTTTTTTATTATTTTTTTTTTATTTAATATAAATTTTAAAATAATTATTATATTTTATTTATATTATTCATATTTTTATTTATTATTATATAAAATATTAATTTTATAATTTTATTATATTTATTATAAATATTATATTTTATAATTTATTAAAAAAAATTAAATTTAATATTTTTTAATATTAATATTATATTTATAAATATATAATTTTTATTATATTTAAATTTTTTATAAATTATAAATTTTATATATAATTTTAATAAAATAATTAAATTTATTTTTAATATTATAATATTTTATTTATATTTTTAAATTATATAAAAATTAATATTATTTTATTTTATTAAATTTATTTATTTATTAAAAAAATTTTATTAATATATAAATTAATTTTTGAAAAATAAAAATTTATTATAAATATTATAATTATAATTAATAATATAATTTATATTTTATAAATTAAAAAATATTTTTATAATAATTTAATTTTATAATTATTTTTTTTTATTTATTTGTATTTTATTTTTTTATATATTTTTATAATTATAAATTTTTATTTTTAATTTTTAATCTTTAAATTTTTTATTATATAATTATTATTTATTTTTTATTTAATTTATTATATTTCAGTATATTAATTTTAATTATTTTTATTCATTATATAAATTTATAATTTTATTAAATAAAATTTATATTTTTAAATTTTATTTTTATATTATTTTAAAATAATAAATAAAATAATTTTATTATAATTTTTTTATTTTATTTTAACTTTTTTAATTTTAAAAAATATAAATATATTAAAATATAAAATTAATTAAAATTATTTTTTATTTTTTATTATAATTAATAAAATAATTTAATAATTTTAATAAAAATATATTATATAATGTTTATTTTATTATAATTATATATAAAAATAAATATTTTAATAATTTATGTAATAACCATATGTATATTATATATATTAAATATATATAATTATATTATATAAATTTATTAAAAAATTTAAAAATTATTATATTTTGTTTAATTATTTATATTTTTTTTTATTAATATTTTATAATATTTTTATTAAATTATTTTTTATTATTTATATAATTTTTATTATTTAAATATAATTTAATTTATTTAATTTATTATTTTTTATTTTAATTTTATATATATAATAAATATTTATTATAATATTTAATATTTATTTTATATTAATATATTATTTATAATTTTTATTTTTAATATCTTAAATGTATAATATATTTATTTTATTTAAATATAATTTTTTATTTTGTAAATTAATTTTTTAATTATTATTTTTATAATTTATATATAATATTTATTATAACTAATAAATATTAAAAATTTAAATAATTTTTTATTATTATTATTTTATATTTTTTAATTTATTATAATTTTATATTATAAAATTAATATATATAATTAATTTTTTTATTTTTAATAAATTTATTAAATAAATATTTTAATAATATTATAAATAATTAATAAAATTTAATTTTTTTATTTTAATTATAATTTTTAAAATATTAATTTAATATATTAATTTTTTTTTTAATTAAATAATATATATTTTTTAATATTATTGTTAAAAATAAATTTTATTTTATTTTTATAATTAAAATAATTTTTATAATATAAATTAAAATTTTTTTTTAAATATATAATTTATAATTAATTTTTATTTTAAATAATTATTTATTATTAATTTTTAATATTATTTAATATTTATTTTTAATTTATTTATTAAATAAATAATTATTTTATTTAATTATAATTAAATAAGATTTATTTTTATTTTTTTTATTTATTTAAAAAAATAAAATTAATTATTTATTTTAATTATTTAATTTAAAAATATTTTTAATTTTTTTTTATAATATTTTTAATAATTTATAATAATTTTTAATTTATATTTATTTATTATTAATAATTTACTTTTATTTTTAAATTATATTTATATTTTTTAAATTATATAATATAATAATTTTTTAAATAAATAATATTTTTATTTTAATAATTTTTTTTTATTATTTTATTTATTATTTAAAAATTATTAAATTATTTTTAATTATATTATTAATTATTAAATTTTTATATATTTTAATTTATTTATATATATTTTTTAAATAAATAATTTAATATTTTTATTTTAATTAATTTTATTTTTTATTTTAAAATTTATTAAATATTATTTATTTAAAATTTTTTAATTTTTTATTTTTTTTTATATTAAAATATTATTAAATTTTTTTTTTTTATATAATAAAATTATATTTATAAAAATACATTAATTTACTTTTAATTATAATTTATATATAATAATTTTTATTTTATGTATAAAAATAATAATAAATAAATAATTTTTATAATTTAATTTAATTATAAATGTATATAAATTAATAAATCAATATAATATTTATTTATAATTTATATAAATTATAATAAAAATATTAATTTATTTATATTAATATATTATTATAAATTTTTAATTTTTATATACATTAATTATATTTAATTTTATATATTTATAATAATTTATTAATTAATATATTATATTTATAAATATTTTTATTTTTAATTTTTAATTTTATTTTTAATATATTTATTAATATATTATTATAATTTAATTTTTATTATTTTTATAATTAAATTTATTATTAAAAATTTAAATAAATAAAATTTTTTTAATAAATAATTAAAATGTAATTATTAAAATTTTAATATTTTATATTTTTATTTTAAATTTAATTTTTTTTATTATTTTTATTAATTTTAAATTATAAAATATTATATTTTTAAATTATTATAAAATTATTAAGTATTATTATTATTTTATTAATATATTTTATATTTAATTATTTAATTATATTATATAATATTAAATTTATTTTTTTATAAATTAAGTTTAAATTTTTTTTTTTTTAATTTTAATATTAAAATAATTAATATATAATTAAAAGATATAATTTTGAATTAATTAAAATTTATAATTTAATTTTTTAAATAATATTTATTTAAAAATTTTTTAATTTTATAATTTTTTTATATTTTTTTTAAATTTTTTTTAATAATTTAAAATTATATAATATTTATATAATAAAAATATTTTAATTAAATAATTTTTTTAAAAAAATTATTATTTATATATACATTTATAATATAATATTTAAATTATAAATATATTATAATATTTTTAATTAAATTATTATTTATATAGTTAATAATATTTTATTAATTTTATTATAATTTATTTCTTATTTTTTATTTAAATAAATAACATTTAATATATAATTTCTTATTATAATAATTTTTAATTTATAAAATTTATATAAATTTTTATTATTAATTTTTTAATTATTTTATTATATATATATAATATAATTTGCAAGTTCACAAAAAAGGTAAGTTCAGTAAATAGGTGAGTTCAGTAAATAGGAGAGTTCAGTAAATAGGTAAGTTCACGAAATAGGTACCGGTAAGTTCAGTAAATAGGTGAGTTCAGGAACTGGGCAAGTTCACAAAAAAGGTAAGTTCAGTAAATAGGTGAGTTCA
>CM068963.1:44924085-44940783 GCA_035128595.1 Eptatretus atami | reverse complement strand
GTAAGTTCAGTAAATAGGTGAGTTCAGGAAATAGGCAAGTTCACAAAAAAGGTAAGTTCAGTAAATAGGAAGTTCATTAAATAGGTAAGTTCAGTAAATGGGTGAGTTCAGGAAATAAGCAAGTTCACAAAAAGGTAAGTTCATAAAGGTGAGTTCTAAATAGAAGTTCTCAATAGAATGTAAGTTCAGTGAAATAGAGGAGTTTCAATAAATAGGTAGTCAGTAAATAGATAAGTTCACAAAATAGGTAAGTTCACAAAAAAAAGGTAAGTTTAGTAAATAGGTGAGTTCAGGAAATAGGCAATTCACAAAAGTAAGTTCAGTAATAGGATTCATAATAGTAAGTTCAGTAAATGGGAGTTCAGGAAATAAGAAGTTCACAAAAAAGGTAAGTTTCAGTAAATAGGTCGAATTCAATAAATAGGTAGTTCAGTAAATACATAAGATCACAAAATGGTAAGTTCACAAATAGCAAGTTCACAAAATAGGTAGAAGTTCATAAAGTTAGAGATTCAGGAAATAGGCAAGTTCACAAAAAGGTAAGTTCAAGGAAATAGCAAGCAAGATTCACAAAAAAGGTAAGTTCAGTAAATAGGTAAGTTCAGGAAATAGGTGAGTTCAATAAATAGGTGAGTTCAGTAAATAGATGTTCACAAAATAGGTAATTTCACAAAATAGGTAAGTTCACAAAATAGGTAAGTTCAGTAAATAGGTGAGTTCAATTATACAGTAATATGTTTATTATTGAGAGCCAGAAACATTCTCTTACATTTCTATATGAGCCATGCACCGACCGAACCTCATTTTTACCATTAGCCATTTGCGGCATTTTTCAGGAACGTAACCCCCATGAAGAGCAAAGTTTACTGTAGTATATGATCTGTATGTTAGTTAAAACCATAATAAAACCTTTGATGAGAGTTGTTGACTTCTCATAAGTGTGGTGTTCACAAAGATCATGGAATGAGAACTCCTGCAGGTCCAAGAAATGCAGATGTATTTAAAAAGAAAAACCCATCTCATTTCCAACTGATAACTATGTACAGTATTAGTAAGAAATCATGTTTCTATCTCATTATACATGAAACATGCTTATTAATTGTAAAAAAAAGAAGAAAAAAAACGTTGGCATGTCTCGGATGATACGGAATTTTCGAAATGACATATGAATGCTAAACGAGGCCTTAGCGCATGGCGTGTGTTCGTTTTCAGGGACTCGGTTCTGCTCGCCAGTTGTAACCTGCCATTGCTCGTGCAAAATCTGTAATTAAAATACTGTCGGCTTTTTAACATAATTTTCAGCATTTAATTGAGAGTGTAAATTTCATAATGGTCAACCATCGTTGTTCTGTTCCTAAATGCAAATCAGACAAGAAAAAAAGAAATAGGAACGCAAGAAATATCCGGGGAACAGATGAGTTGTGTTCGTACCATTTCCTGTTAATATAATAAGCTAGCAGTGGCAGTGGTTATAATGCACACACACACACACACACACACACACACACACACACACACACGATTAATTGTAAATATCACAATTTTAAACTTACTTTGTACATTGACAAGCTCCAGATATGATCTTCCCATCAGTTTTAAGAAGCACAAAGATCTGGGTAGAACGCACCCATCTACGATATCCTTCAGCCTTTCACAGGTCCATATCGTTGGGAGTTTTTGCCAAACGGAATGCAATTTATCAACTTTTTGGATGAGTTCATCAGGAAGTTCTCCAACTGTTTTGTTGTGCAGAGGCACAACCCTTTCTCGCAGATACATTTACAAGTACTTTTGACTTCTTTAAAAGTTTTTTTCACATTGCATTCTACAGTTCTTACCTGGCAGGCATGAAATTTGTGCAGGCCACCCCCAAATGACTTCGGTACTAGCAGTTTCTGTGCATGCATGCTGAGCAATCTAGGGAATATTACGTCATTTTGAAAGTATCGTATTTGCCTGTGCTGAGATTGTTTTGTGAGAAAGCCCCATACCACATGTATGTCTCTTTATCTCCTCGTCTCTTCACACCTAATTCACTCTGCTTGCCCTCTGGTTTTTCTCCCCATCAGCCCAATGCCACGCCTTTCAGAAGGGAGGAGTCTTCTGGAATCCTCTGGGACTTTCCACGCTCCATCTCCAGGGAGCTGGAGTCAATCCGTATGACCCCCCCATTCCTCTTCAAAAGGACCATCGGTGAGAGTGTTGGCAGATACATCGAGTCTGGGGGTGCAGAATAGAAAGGCCGATGCTGCCGTCTCCTCCTGCTTGCGGTTGTTCCAGCGATCCTCCATACTGGACCAACTCCGGGTGCATAGAGGGTCTCCTGGTAGGAAAGCAACGACGAGGCAGTGCCGATTGTTAACCAGCTCGTGGCTTGTGGCAATCACCCTGATTTGCCCCAGTGCAAACCTCGGAGTCAGAACTGTGTGTGTTGTCCCCATCACAGTATGATGTTCTGAATTGATGATATAAGATATTCAGCCGCTCTCATTATAATTGCTTTTGATTGTCATGACTGCTTTCATCGTTTTTAATCGCTCCCTCTCTCTCCCTCCTTGTTTACGAATCCGCCAATGCTTGTCTCTAATATATATATATAGCCACATCACCTTAAAATGAACGTGCCGACTGCTTGTAACTGGTGGGAATCCCTCCTGGCGTAATAGGAAGCTGTTTGGGCCTTAAAACCTCTGTGTTCGGTAAATTAACGCTCGCTGGGATCAATTACTTGAGAGCCGTGATATGGTTTTTCTGAATTCTAATTGATGGGTCCAAATCCTGACTCGTTCATGCTCGATATGCGAGTTCTCAGGCCTCACTGCGACCGGGGTCCGAACAGTGATCCCATCACAAGATTAAGACCTCTTCTCAGGTGTGCTTCACTTTTGCGGTCTTCCCTGACCAAAAATGACTGTCATACCTTGAGAATGGCTTGAGACCGTCGCAAACGATTTGTGTGTCTGTTGAGTGGTGTACGGGTACAGTAGGAGTCTAACACTGGTACACCGAAGGTTTGAAAAGAAAACGTGTGGGTTATAATGATATATGATTTGCGTTCTACCAAAGACTTAAAATGGTACGTTCTGCTTTCTTGCTTGATGCTCAACATTTAAAAAGGACATAGCACGGACAAACAACCATAAGTTGGTATTAATGGCACAGGCTTTGATATAGGTGGTGTAACGTTTGCAAAAGTGAGAGTGATGTATTCGATAAATTTTGTGTCAAATTGAAGAACAGGTTATAACATTATTCAATTGTAAGTGAACAGGAAAGAAACATGATAAGTGTGTGTGGAAAAACTGTGGACCCAGACCAGGAATCAAACCCAGGTCCTCTAATTTATCTGGTGAACTGTCCCAGAGTATATCCTAGTATCAGTGCTCTGCCATCTGAGCTATCCGCGCAACCCACTAAGCTGTTGTTGCTCCTATGGTTGGCAGTGAGTGTTCCGGAAGCGACGGGGGAAAAAAGAGTGGCACTTCTATTTGTGGAAGAAATGCGTGCTCAGTTTGTGGGTCATCCAGATAGCTCGGATGGCAGAGCACTGGTATGGTTTACCAGTGGACCTGGATTTGATTCCTGGTCTGGGTGTGCAATTTTTCCACAAATACTCGATAATATAACATTATTGTTAGCCTTTGACCTGTGTAGAACAATTGCTGAGGTGAGAGGATATTCTGGTTACTTTTGGATTTGGCATCATCTGGAAAATGCAAGCTTCTTGAAGAAGGAAGATCCTTCTGGATGATTCTCTATTTGGGTATAAAAAGGTAGTGGGTGTGGAAGGGAAGCCTTGAGTTGTGTGTGCTGTGCTGCATTTTGGTTTGCTGAATAAACTCATGGATGGAACTGTTGCCTGCCATTGTGGATTCATTGATCACAGGACCATCCCAACCTTGTGACATCTTGGAGGCTCGTCTGAGATTGATCATCCACAAGCTCAGTCGTGTGTAGCACGAAGATGGGGCGATAGTGCTTGCGGACAATGAGAAGGCCCTCTCTCTCTCTCTCTCTCTCTCTCTCTTCTCTCTCTCTCTCTCTCTCTCTCTCTCTCTCTCTCTCTCTCTTCGGTGGTGCGGCAGCTTGTCTTGAAGGCTGGAAGGCTGCGGCAGGAGCTCAACAGCAGGTTCCAGAGAGGATTTCAAAGGAGATCATAAGGGAAGATTAGAAAGGGAAGATAAAAGGCTCAAGCCTGCATTCAAAGATGGTATCATGTTCTTCCAACCGAAATTCAGAACAACCACCCAGAAACCGTAGCTCGTTCGATACAAGCCTTTAATCACGCTTTGCCTCCAGCCATCACTCCATTTCTACCATCGTCTCCCACCCTCCTTCTCCTTCCTCCCTCTCTGTCCCACCCACTCTTATTCCTTCCTTATTCTTTCATCCGCTCTCCCTCACACCAGAACACCAAAGATGGCGGCTAAAAGACTATGGTTGAAACAATTAGCGTGGAGGTTGAAAGGCTCGAGGCTGAAAGCGAGGTGAGAAAGCTCGAGGCCCAAGTGGAATTGAGGTGTCTCCAGGTACGGAATGCTCAAGCAGATTGTCCAGATCTATATAAATATTTTCAAGTGTTTGTGTGATTTTTATTTTTGTGCGTTTGTGTATTGTTTTATACGTTATTCTTTCACAGCCGAACCATAGCACCTCGAGGTCCCAAATTTTGGGTGTAGGTACTTCAGAATGTGGGCAAGGTTTGAAGCTACAACATCCGTTTTGAGACCACCAAAGGCCGCTATAAAGTGTATATTGGGGTGTCAGGCAGTGCTGACGCCGGCCCGCAGGAAAATGTAAACACTATATGAGGTAAATAACTCTACAGCTTCTCAATGTCCAACACGTTCCAGAAACCACCGCCATGTAAAGCTCACCCAGCCAGGCAGCGCCGGTGTTCTCCCTCCTCCATCCCAACCCTCCACACTCCTAGGGCAGTGGCAGGTGGCAATGACATTGCACAGGCCAGGGCTCCAAACTCCCAGGCTTTGTCAAAGGGAAGGATGAGCTAGAGAGTTAGCTTCTGACATTTGAGCATTTTTCTAATTACAGTTCGTGGGTCGGACAGAGCGGGATGGGCCACCACGCTCGGCGCTTCATTAACCGGCAAAGAGCGCTCTATGTGTATTCCAGGTTGTCAATTGCAGCAGCTGGTGAACATGACCCGTTGAAAGCGCTTTTGAAGTGGTATGACTGATCTGAGAATTGGTCTGCGACAAAGTTCAAGAGTGTCAAACCAGAGTTGGGGGCAGTTTAGACTTCGATTAAATTATTTGACAAAGTGTGTTGAGCTCTCGAAGGAAGACCAAATGTTCGACGAGCTGCGTGACTTGTTCGTGAAAGAACAATTTATTAATATGTGCCCAAAGGGTTTATCTGTGCATCTGCTTTCGAGGGCAGTGATGATCTTAAAGAGCCAGCCATGGTTGCAGATCTTTTCCTTATGGTTCATAACAGAATCTGCCAACTGTTGTTCAGTGTGCCAATCTAAGGATCAGGGAAAGGAGAATGAGCCTGTCATACTGAAAAGAATAACATGTTGCATGTATATCTGTGAATCTCAAAAAATTGTAAAATTAAGTGAAACATGAAAAAACAGGATCTTTTATAACACGTCATCGTCGTCGTTGTTATTATTACCTCCACCACCGCAGGTGAAGGAGGTTATGTTTTCACCCCTTTCTGTCTGTTTGTGTACAATATATCTCAAACAGTTGTGGACGGATCCGGATTAAATTTCGTGGACAGGTTCGGTGTGGGACAAGGACGAACTGATTAGATTTTGGTGAAGATCTGAATGCGGATCCAACTACAAGACTTGTTATAGTGTTTCTTCACCATTGAGAGATAGGGCCAAAAACGATAAACAACACGATATCTTACAAAGTTGTGGACGGATTCGGATGAAACTTGGTGGATAAGTTGGGTGTGTGACCAAAACGAATTGATACGATTTTGGTGAAGATCCGAATCTGGAGATCAGGCTCAAAAACGATATACAGCATATTTCAAAAATATATTTGGCCAGATACAGGCCTTGAATGAGTGCCTGGTCTGGGTGTGTAATGCTGTATATCGGATATTCAGTAATATGCAGGTGTTCTCGTGGATTAGGCATTACGGGGCGGAGGTATGTGCTCTCCCGAGTACTCTTGTAGTTGTTAGTGGCTCTTCTCTATACTTTTATATTGTTTGAAGACACTGACAAGTTTAAAATTTTTGTTCCAAGCAAATTGATTATTAGCTTTCCAACTGCACGACATCTATATATATATATTATATATTTTTTTTTTTTTTTTTTTTTTTTTTACAGCAGGAACACTTAAGATAAAGCGTGATGCACGCACGCACGCACGGCTCTTTTGTAGTATCGAAGATGTCAACCCAATGAGGTGGTATTGGAGGATGCTCAGGAGAAAACCTACATGACCCTCAAGCAACTCGTGATCAACAAAACACCGTTTTTAAGTTACCAGACCCGAGTAAGCCGTTTGTACATTAGTGTTGGAGTAGTTATGTCGCAGCAGCACGAGGACAAACGTTCCCCTGACGTTACGAGAGCAAAAAAGCTCATTAACCTGAGAAGAACCACTACACCGTGGAGAAGGAGGACTTCCTGTTCTGTATTCTGTGGGGCATTAAAAGATTTATGCCACATCTCTATGAGGCTGAAAATTTTATGGAGGACATCTACTGATAGAAGCATTGCAGGTATGATTTCTTGACTTCATACAGTGAGTGACAAGCCAGTCGATTTGTTCCGAAATAGTTCTTTGGTACTAACCCCACCATGGCATGACTTCTGAAAAATAGAAAATTGCAAAATTGCAACAAAAAAAAAAAATGACGATTATCACGCTCATAGCCCACATGCTGGTCCTTGTTATAGGCAAAACATCAGTCGCTTTGTAGTTTTGTACACAATAAATTTAAGGAATATCCACACATGCTCCACATTTAAAACGCACCCAGCATCGCCATTGCCATCGCCATCACAGGCAAAGTGTGAAATTAATGTTATGGCTTGTCATGGTTTCGTCCCATTATTATGGCCCTTGGTCTATATTTTAGCAATCTTTAAAGTGTACATTTCTTTTTATTATGTTCACAAGCCAAGTATTGCCAAGAAAACCGTGACTTATCAGCACCAGCCATTTATTGTGAGTGAGAGTCTAGTGGAAGAATGTAATATACTGATCTCAGGGCATTTATTACAATGATGTTGCTTCCAATTTCCTGTTTGAACTTTATACCATTCACAACAATCATTAAAGACATTTTACAATCGCTTTAGCTGAAATCGCATCACTTACAGCTGATATTGCTGTACAAAGGTAGTGTACTTTCAGGCCAATTCTAACCTTGCGCATACCAAACATGTATATCGAAAGTCAGGGATTTTGAGCAACTACTTTCCAATGGGAATGATTTCAAGTCAATAGCGTGGGCTTGCTTTGGAAAGGTTGAAATCTCTGCTCACCTTTGCGGCCATATATACTTGTTGCGTAGATGGTGAAGGAGAGTGCCAGGAGGGATCGGAGATTCAAGTATGGTTTGGTACGTAATAAATAGATGACCCCTCTGTTTTCAAATCGAAAGCAGTCCATCTGCCCAGGCCAAAAACATCAAAGCATTTCAAAGTGGTCATCATCATCATATGTTATAGACCCTAATGGTGTCCATGTGTGTAATGTTGTTTTACCCCTTACTGTCTTTGCTCAGACGGTTACAGGCTTTGCGGTTCAATTCAGATTTTTGGAAAACGGTGGTGAGCAACACCAATCATAGCAAATTGTTTTGTAATCTCCGTCTGGATATTTATATTTCTCGGTGGAGACACTAATGCGTTCTCCACGTATCCTACTTTGCCGTATGGAAAGTCATGACAAAACGTCTGAAAGGGTAAGACCTTGAAATGCTGTTATAAAGCCAAAGATATTTTAGCATGTGGTAAGAGAGTGTACTGTCATGGGCCTGCTGACAGTTCATGTGGCCCTTGGAGAGATCTCTCTTGGCAGCTCAGGCATTCCGTAGGAAGCTGTTGTCAATTAGAAGTCACTTTATGAAGCCGGAAGAATAGATTTGGCATCATTTGTGCTCCTCGGTCAGAAGCACATAACTTTCAGTGTAAAGTCAATCTTACGGTGGAATAACGAGTTACAAAAGAATAAAGTTTGTCCATTCGGCTCCAACAGATGCGTTTGGACATCACGGCCCAGTAGGTTTTTGTTCAGGGTAGGAATGTCCGTCTGCTCATGGAAAACTGCCATCTGGTCCGAATCGCCACATGTGTTGTTGAACCTGTGTGCCTTTGAAGTAAAGCGACTTTCTCAAGCAGAGGTTGGATGACCATTTGCATTAATATTTCCAGTTTCAGACCCTTCGTACTCCATAACAGAGGAAAATTAAGTGTGACGGCCATTACGAAGAAACATGCACATCAGCAATGGGTAACGCCTTATTACATGGCAGTTGTTGTAGAACCCAGAATACGTGACTGTTACTTAACAGCATCTGACAGCAGCATTTTCTGCTGACAAGGACTTCAGGCATTATCTAGTTTGGTTTGGCCTGTTCGGTGTCCCCCTCTGAGTGTACTTACCTGATGATGCTGGGCTATCAGGTTCGGCTTTCATCTGCTGTGTTGATTTATCCATTGTCTACTCATATCCTTGTACTTCATGTAAAGTACACCGCCATCTCATAACGCCCTTGTCTTGCACATCACATAACTTGCACTTAAGCACTTGCATGAACCTAAGAACATTGTCGAAAAGCTTACAGCAGGAATACTGACACATCTATCCAAGCTTTATCGCACTATTCCGTAGGTCCCCCTAGAGAGGAAGGGGTGTTCAAAATTAGTGCGAGGATGTTTTAGCGACATATTAATTGCAGCTAAAAGACCACTTTTCCAAGTAATGATGTCACAGATGGACTGCAATGATTATGCCGCACATATTTACCATCCATGACAATCAAAGTAATACATGCGTGTGCTGCACGTATGAATGTGCATAAAACAGCTCATGTGTAATGATATGTGACGGTTGAACGAGAATCGGTCAGTTTTCAAATTATGAAGGGAGTCGAAAAAGGTTTTCCCTTTTCAAAAACGTTTCAGAGCCAAAAACATGACTTGTATTCCAATGTCATCGGGAAACTTCCCCACTGCTGGGAATAATGTGCGACTGTCTGTAGACGACAATGAAGTGGACTTACATTCGTGCGACGTTTCATTGGTGCTGGATCATTCCTTCATCGTCGTGATTCAGTAGGAATGCTAACACATGACACACCAAACAACTTTCTTTTGACTCTCTATTGTGCTGTAATCAAAATTGGAAGGTTGGTATGATATACTGGGTATGAAGGGTGACATCTTTTTTTGTTGTGGTCATGAAGTTTATCAAGATGGCATACAATTTGTGGCAATAAGAGAGACTTTTAGAATAGCCTCAAATCCTTATTCTACAAGCGTTTTCCATCAGGAATGACACCTTGCATGTACACAAGTATACCCATACACAGTGCTGAACTTCTTTGATTCAATGCCCATCGAAGATCCACGTTGTGTATATAATATGACGAGTGTATATTCAAGGTATTGTTTTCCCAGAGATGGCTCTCTCTTTGAAATGAAAGCAATTTTCTTAGCCAAGGTATTTCTATTCATCATCTTGAAAATAAGATGCTGCACTCTGTCTCCAGGGACACGGGCTGAGGTCTTTTCCCCCAAGGGTAATCTCGCTGGTAATGTAAGGTTCGAGAGTTCTTTATTCAGCTGTGGGTGTGGAGAACCCTTTCCATCTGCACAGAATTTCTAGGGTAAGTTAGGGTGGTAAGGTTGGGGCTAAGCTATAACTGAAGTGAAGGTTTAAATTACATTTTGCCTGTTTTCCATACCCAAACTTGCAGACATTTACACAATGGATGTTTTTTGCTTTGTTTTGTTTTTGCTCAAGTTTTTCGTTTCTATACATCCACAGTACTGTGCAAAAGTTTAGGTTATTTCCACTTTTGTGGTGCTATTCCCCATTAAACATTTGTGGGAAGTTAGAAGTGTGCAATATAGATAGATAACAATTCAAATTTCCGTGAAAGTAAATTGAATATCACAATTATCTTTAAGCATATAAAATAAATTAGGGAATTGAAAAAGTTTTATTTTTGCTAAACATATTTTATGGCCCTGTCACACCTTGACGATTTAGCCAGCGTATGCCGACTATGAAAAATTTGTCTAAAACGCCGGCACACGTCGAATACATTATGGTTAAGTTTTGTATACGTTAAGAGCACGCTAAAAAACACTGCCATACGTCGTAGTACGCTGGCTTTCATCGTTGTACTTTGCGGTTGTCCTCAAATTTTAGCATGCTTGAAATTTTACGACGTATGCCAGCGTATGACTCACACGTTCCGCTACGCTGGCATAAGTTGTAGGCACGTTATGCGATCGTTGACACACAGTCGAACACGTTATTGTAAGTTACTCATAAGTCGAAACACGTCGCGGTAATGATTAGCGTACCCGAACTTATATTATAACCTACGAGTAATGTGTTGTAGGCACGTTACACGATCGTTGACACACATCGACACACGTTACTTGTAAGTTACTCATAAGTCGAAACACGTCGAGGTAATGATTAGCGTACCCGAAACTTATTTATAACCTATGAGTAACGTGTTGTAGGCACGTTACACGATCGTTGCACACACGTCGAGGCACGTTATGCGATCGTTGACACATGTCGAGGCACGTTACTTGTAAGTTACTCATAAGTCGAAACACGTCGCGGTAATGATTAGCGTACCCGAAACTTATTTATAACCTATGAGTAATGTGTTTGTAGGCACGTTACAACGATCGTTGACACACATCGACACACGTTACTTGTAAGTTACTCATAAGTCGAAAACACGTCGAGGTAATGTTTAGCGTACCGAAACTTATTTATAACCTATGAGTAACGTGTTGTAGGCACGTTACACGATCGTTGCACACACGTCGAGGCACGTTATGCGATCGTTGACACATGTCGAGGCACGTTACTTGTACGTTACTCATAAGTCGAAACACGTCGAGGTAATGCTTAGCGTACCCAAAACTTATTTCTAACCTATAAACGTGCTTGAACACTATGTGAAACGCACCATGTAAGCGTAACGTACCTCCAACGCATATTGACGTATGTAGACGTATTTGATTGACGTCTTCCGACGACCACAGAACTTACTGAACGTGTTTCTAATTTACAGCTACCGATAATGGCGTATTGGCGTTTTAAAAAAAAACAACAACAATAACTTCCGATATTTCGTCACGTGCCGTTACGTCACGCCATGCTCTTCAGTTTGCTCATGTCTTATTCTTAGTTCCTCCTCTGTGAATATTTTCTGTTTGAGGATATTGTAAACGACGTCGAACTTAAAAGCAAATGCGAATATATTTTAAAATTCGTGATAGACTAACAAAAAAATAATAATAAAAAAACAACACAACAACAACAACTTCAGATATTTCGTCACGTGCCTTCACGGAGCCAAGGAAGAAAACAAGAAAATGTGCCTTGACGGAGAAAATAAGTTTCGGGTACGCTAAACATTACTCGACGTGTTTCGACTTATGAGTAACTTACAAGGAACTGTTGTCGACGTGCGTCAACGATCGCATAAACGTGCCTACAACTTATTCCCAGCGTAGCGACGTAGTATCATACGCGAGTACGTCGTAAAATTTCAGCATGTTGAAATTCACGACGTACTAAACGTACCACGAAATATGACAGCATACTTCATCGTTTTTCAGCGGGCTCTTAACGTATACACAACTTACCCATACCGTATTCGACGCGTGTGCCAGTTTGATTCGGCAATATTTCATAGGTCGGCATACGCTGGATAATCGTCAAGGTTGACTGCGTGGTTGACACTTTCAATTTTCAGGCGGTTATGATTTAAATTGGCGTGCGCAGATTTTTAACAGGCTACGCCACGAGTTCGTCGGCGATACGTTTAGCGCGCTATGCCTAAGTTAAACTATCGTTGGGCAAGGTGTGAACGCCGACAACAGGCTAAGCATTCGTTGGTATAAGTTATCTATAAGACAACGAAAGTTCGTTGCCCGTTACTAATATGTTATGCAACGACCAACACGTTATGAATACGACCAAAACTTTAAAAAAAAACATCAAAATTTCAGCGTACGCCAACGTTTACATACATTTTTATACGTTGCCATTGCTGGCTAAAACGTCAAGGTGTGACAACGCCTTTACCTGCGTCAGCGAAGGTGGATGGAGGTTATGTTTTCAACCCGTGTCTGTCTGTTTTTTGTAAACGGGATATCTCAAAAACTTGTGGACGGATTGGGATGACATTTGGTGGAGTGCTTGGGTGGGTGACAACAGACGAAATGATTAGACTTTGGTGAAGATCCGCATCCGGATCTGGATCCGAGAATTTTTAAAGTGATTTTTCACCATTGAGTGATGGGGCAAAACGACATATAGCAGGATATCTCAAAAAGTTGTGGATGGATTCAGATGAAACTTGGTGGATGAGTTGGTTAGGTGACAAGAACAAGCCGATTAGATTTTAGTTCACGTCCGAATCCAGATCCGGCCTATCAGTGGGATACAAAACATAAACTAATCAGCCTGGTGGAGGTATGCACTCCACAGTGTGCTCTTCTAGTATCAACATGTGCCAGTAATATCTACTTACCACAAAGAAAATATACAGGAAACAGTTTGTGGATTGTTGGAGAGTAAATAATAATATATTATTGAAGTAAACAACACCAGTTACATTAATGTGAATTACAAGAAACAATAATAAAAGTTGCTAATTAGTGAAAAAGTGAAATTCGTTTTCATCAGCTCGTTCCCTTGCTTGAAAGTCTATTAGTGGGTTCAGAATGGCACCAAGAAAGCAACTGTCAGAAGAACAGTGTGAAAGCAACTTTCAACAGAACGCCGTGTGTAGATCCAAACTCTGCGAAAAGGGCACGCTATGAAGAAAATATCAGAAAAGCTGAAGATCCCCTCCAATAGTCCAAATTGAGGCATGAGGAGGCCAACTTTGAAATGTGCTTGTCCAAGAAAGATCATGGCTGATATAATTAATGAATGAGACCCAGGAGTTTGAATTACTAAACTTCCTCAAGAGGATTTTTAAGAAAGTACATGGGAGGGTTTGCCGACGGTCCTTTCAGAGAGGAGATAGTGAGAGTGTAGGGGGATTTGTCGGAATGATTAGACATATTCCAAGTGTTGGACCATCTTGTGGTTTTTTTTCTTCCAAGGTCTGAAGAGAGCGGAGAGGTGGAAGCCTGCCTGTCTGAAGGATGAGGGATGTCACGGCAGAGGGTGGAGTTATCAGCAAATAGAAAAAGAGGATTTTCCAAAGAGTCAGAGATCGTTGATGAATATTAGGAATACGATGGGGGGCCCAGAACACTACTTTGCATCACTCCAGCTTTGACGGGGAGAGGAGATGAAAGGATTCTGTTGAGAGCCACACTTTGGCTACGAGAATCGAGGAGGTCAGTAAGCCATGTGTTGTGTTGACCTTGGATGCCATAAGCAGACAGTTTGGAGAGTAAGGCAGGATGCCAGACTGTATTAAGAGCACGAGATATGTCCAAAGAGATGGCCCTGATCTCATGTCTGACATTGAGGGCCTCTATCCATTGTTGGGTGAGTAGAAGCAGCAAGCATGTCCAAGGTGGAGTGACCTGGTCTGAAACAAAATTGATAATCTGAGATGAGGCTGATGGAGAAAAGGAATATGACACGAATAGCAAGTTTTTTTTTGGACACGAAAGCTGATGCTTCCCGTCCAGTTGCAGAATCAGAGTCGAGGGTTGCCAGAAGTTTTTTTCCACATTCTCAGGTATGAAAAACAGAGTCCAGGAGCAGTGTGACTGGGTAGAATGGGTACCGAGAGTGAGGGGTTGGGGACACAAGATTTGGAAGAAAACACAGAGTTGAGTCATTCAGCCTTCTCCTGAGCAGTCGGTTGTGGTGCTATTTGAAGTGAGGAAAGGGATAGAAGAGGAACATACACCAGAGACAGACTTAACAAGCTTGACCAGATTTTCGAGGAGGGAGACAAGTTTGAAAGTTCATTATTGAGGTTGGAGAAATGTTTTCTGTCTCTCCTGAGAGTCGACACACACTTGTTGTGGACTTTTTGAAATGATCAAAGATTGCCTTCATTTGGGTTTGCTTTCCAGGAAGAGAAGGGCAACAGTCTCAGCATAGAATTCAGTGTACCATAGGTGGGAAGAAGAGTAGGATAACTGAAGACAGGATGGGATGAATCTGTGCATGAGACAGAGCAGGTTTCTGTGGAGGGATTCCCAGGCTGAGTTAACATCAGGGACAGTGGATATGGAAGACAAGTCTTGAAGAGAGAGAAGGCTGCTTGCAGTTCCTGTCAATCTGCCTGAGTGAAATGCCAGACTCGCGAGCATTGAGGCAGCTCTCTGAGAATAGCCAGAGAGATGTTGACTCACACAAGCATATATGATAAGATCAACCAATTGGAGCAGAGGAAGAGCAGGAGACATTTGCAGGGAAGTTTGTCTTCACCAAGTCCAGGAGGGAGGATTTGCCAATAGGAGAAATCCAGGTCAGAAATTTCCTCGTGTCAAACTTGTCCACCCCATGCATGTTTTGCATCCTGTTTTTTGGTTTACGAGTCAGTAAGTGACCACTATATTCGTTATGGGTGTGTGTCTGTCTGTCTGTCTGTCTGTCCTGAGCATGCTCCGTGGGTTTTGATCGATCTTGATAAAAATTAGGGTGCGAGGTTTGTATCATGATCTAGTTGTGTTTTCCGGAGAATGGCGTGCTGCGCCCATTATGGGCGGAGCCACGCCCCAAAAACATGTGTTTTTAGGGGTAGGCGATTTCAAGTTACATCTTCTCCGAGGGGGTTTGTCGAATCTGGCAGGAGTTCGGTATTTGGTTAGCCCAATGGCACCTGCATAGCCCACGGAGCTCGATTTTTCTATTTTCGTCCCAAGGTCAAGGTCACAAGGTCACTAACTTAGAAAATGTCAAAAAAATCAATAAATTGGGCATCGAGCTCCTAGGGTTTCAACTGTTTCGAATGAAAGTTGGTATGCAAGTAGTGCTCTTCGAGTACTACAACTTTCATCATTTACGTTTTTCCCGATTCCGCCAGTTTGCCCGTGGCGTCCCCTCAAAGGTCAAAAAATAAAAAAGGCGAACCATGTACATTGCTCGTGAACCATCGCCGTCTCCAGACTTGTTATCCGTTATATTCTGATCTGTTCTTGTACTAGCTCTTCCACAAGCCTCAAATATGTATGTAAACAACAAAGATGAGGGAGGGGCTAGTGGGAAGCAGAGTGGGATGGGATGAGGGGGAAGCTGAGAGGTCGCAGGAACGAGCGTGGAAGCCAATGCTGGGGGCAGGATAAGGGGGCACGACGATGGTGGGGAAAGCATTTAAGAGGGTGAGGTGGGGGGGGGAACCTTGATTAGTGGGTGAGGAGGGAGCTTTTGATGAGGTAGGGTGAAGAGGAGGCTTTTAGGGGGCTTTGGATGAGGGGGAGAGATTAGAAAGGGTGGGGTTGAGGGAAGGCTTGTAGATGGTGTGGTGAGGGGGAAGCTTTTAAGGGCTGGAGTGAGGAGGAAGTAGGAGAGGGTGGGTGAGGTGGTAGCTTGGAGACGATGGTGTGAGGGGGAAGCTTGGAGAGGGTGGGGTGAGGGAGGATGTAGAAAGGGGGGACATGAAGTGGAGGGATGCTGAAGTGGAGGGATTTTTTGAAGCTGTTTTTTTGAAGGGGGGAAGAGAATAACGCTGACGATGCAGAAAGGACCAAAAAAATTTTGCGGGAAAAAAAAGAGAAACGCAACGACAAAACACCAAAACCGAAACAATTTTATGTTCCCGCAGCTTTCCAAGTAGTAGGCTCAGGCTACAAAGGTGCAATATCAACAACAAGGTACGATTTAACACGGAAATGTTTTTTTGCGAAAACACAAATATAACACACAGGGGGAAAAAAAATATAACAGAAAAACACGATGGATCTGGTTTGGAAAACCGAGCTTTGATTGGGGTGGGATGAGCAGGCAGCATTTTTGACTTTCACGTGGAGCAACCTGAAGCGGAAGTTTGATGTTGAGATGCAATCCAAGAAGTGTCAAGTAATAAAACAACTCCATCGGGTAATTGACGTCATTGAGATACTTTATGAAGACAAAGTCAACAAGTACATTGTAAGGTTGGGTAATAAATTAACCCCATAATGTATTGCTTATGCAATAGGGTTATCTGGCCCTCTTTGTTGTTGATTACAGCTCAGTGCGACATTGTCAATGTTTCTCAGCTGATCAATGTTTTCTTCTTTACCGCCGCCACCGAAGGTGAAGGAGGTTATGTTTTCACCCCTTTCTGTCTGTCTGTCTGTTTGTTTGTGTACAGGATATCTCAAAAAAGTTGTGGACGGATTCGGATGAAACTTGGTGGACAGGTTGGGTGTGCGACAAGGAAGATTCAATTTTGGTGAAGATCCAGATCCGGATCCGGATCTGATAATTTTTTAAGTGATTCTTCACCATTGAGCGATAGGGCCAAAAACGATACAGTACTGTAGAGCATGATGTTTCAAAAATGTGTTTGGCCCGATATGTTCTCGTGGATCAGGCATTA
>CM068963.1:44879297-44914193 GCA_035128595.1 Eptatretus atami | reverse complement strand
TTGCAGCTAAAAAGGACCACTTTTCCAAGTAATGATGTCACAGATGGACTGCAATGATTATGCCGCACTATTTACCACCATACAATCAAAGTAATACATGCGTGTGCTGCCACGTATGAATGTGGCATTAAAAACAGCTCATGTGTAATGATATGTGACGGTTGAACGAGAATCCGGTCAGTTTCAAATTATGGAAGGGAGTCCGAAAAAACGGTTCCCCTTTTCAAAACGCTTTCAGAGCCAAAAACATGACTGTATTCCAATGTCATCGGGAAACCTTCCCCACTGCTGGAATAAGTGCGACTGTCTGCAGCACGACAATGAAGTGGGACCTTACATTCGTGCGACGTTTCATTGGTGCTGGATCATTCCTTCATCGTCGTGATTCAGTAGGAATGCTAAACATGCGACACACCAAAAACAACTTTCTTTTTGACTCTCTATTGTGCTTTGTAATCAAAAATTTGGAAGGTTGGTATGATATACTGGCGTATGAAGGGTGACATCTTTTTTGTTGTGTCATGAAGTTTATCAAGATGGATACAATTTGTGGCAATAAGAGAGACTTTAGAATAGCTCAAATTCCTTATTTCTACAAGCGTTTTCCATCAGGAAATGACACCTTGCATGTACACAGATACCCCATACACAATGCTGGAACTTCTTTGATTAATGCCCATCGAAGATCCACGTTGTGTATATTATATGACGAGGTGTATATTCAACGGTATTGTTTTCCCAGAGATGGCTCTCTCTTCTGAAATGAAGCAATTTTCTTCAGCCAAGGTATTTTAATTCATCATCTTGAAAATAAGATGCTGCACTCTGTCTCCAGGGACACGGGCTGAGTCTTTTCCCCCAAGGGTAAATCTCGCCTGGTTAATGTAAGTTCGAGAGTTCTTTTATTCAGCTGTTGGGGCTGTGGAGAACCCTTTCCATCTGCACAGATTCCTAGGGTTAAAGTTAGGGTGGAAGGTTGGGGCTAAGCTATAACTGAATGATAGGTTTAAATTACATTTTGCTGTTTACCATACCCAAACTTGCAGACATTTACACAATGGAGTTTTGTTGCTTGTTTTGTTTTTGCCTCAAGTTTCTCGTTCTATACATCCACCGTAACTGCTGACAAAGTTTTGGGCTTATTTCCACTTTGTGGTGCTATTCCCCATTTAACATTGTGGCGGGAAGTTAGAAGTGTGCAATATAGATAGAAACAATTCAAATTTCCGTGAAGCTAAAAAGTGAATAATACAATATCTTAGCATATAAATAATATTAGGAAAATTGAAAAAAGTTTTATTTTGCTAAACATATGTTTATGGCCCTGTCACACCTTGACGCGATTTAGCCAGCGATGCCGACTTATGAAAAAATTTGTCTTAAACGCCGGCACACGTCGAATACGTTATGTGTTAAGTTTTTGGTATTTACGTTAGGAGCACGCTGAAAACAACTGCCATACGTCGTAGTACGCTGGTTTCACTCGTTCTGTACTTTGCGGTTGTCCTCAAATTTTATCATGCTTGAAATTTTACGAACGTATTGCCACGAGACTCAAACATTCCGCTATACGCTTGGCCCCATAAGTTGTAGGCAACGTTATGCGATCGTTGACACAACGTTACTGTAAGTTACTCTAAGTCGAAAACACGTCCGCTGAATGATTTAGACGTTACCCAGAAACTTAATTTATAACCTATGAGTTAATTGTTTGTAGGCACGTTACACGATCGTTGGACACACATCGACACACGTTACTTGTAATTACTCATAAGTCGAACACGTCGAGGAGTAATGTTCTAGCGTACCCAAATCGAACTTATTTATAACCTATGAGTAACGTGTTGTAGGCACGTTACGATCTTGGCACACACGTCCGAGAGGCACGTTATGCTGATCGTTGACAACATGTCGAGGGCCGTTTACTGTTACGTTACTCATAAGTCGAAACACGTCGAGGTATGCTTAGCGTACCCAAAAACTGTATTCTCTAACTATGAGTAACGTGCTTTGAACCATGTGTAAGTACCTCCAAACGCATTGACGTTGTGACGTATTTGCATTTACGTTGCCGGACGACCACAGAACTTACTGAAAACGTGTTTCTAATTTACAGCTACCGTATAATGGCTATTGCGCGTTTAAAAGAAACCAAACAACAACAATTCACTTCGATATTTCATCACGTGCCGTTACGGTCACGTCCGATTGCCCTCTTCAGTTTGCTCTGTCTTATTTATAGTTCCTCCCTGTGATATTTTCTGTTTGAGGATATTGTCACGTCGACGTCGGAAACTTAAAGCCAAATTGTCCGAATAGTATTTAATCAGATCTTATGTGATGGACTAAAAAAAATAAATAATTAAACACAACACAACAACAAAACAACAACTTCAGATAATTTCTGTTCACGTGGCCTTCACCGGAGCCAAGGAAAACAAAGAAATGTGCCATTGACGGGAGAAAATAAGTTTTCGGGTACGTGCTAAACATGTACCTCGACGTGTTTGACCTTATGAGTACTTAAAGGAACTTGTGTCACGTAGGTCAACGATCGCTATACCGTGCCTACAACTTATTCCCAGACGTAGCGGAACGTGTGTAAGCATTACGGCTAGGACGTCGTAAAATTTCAGCATGCTTTGTAATTTTCACGACGGACTAACGTACACGGAAATTATGACAGCATACTTCATCGTTTTTCAGCGGCTTTAACGTTATACACATTACCCATACCGATGTCGACGTGTTGCCGCTTTGTTGGCAAATATTTCATAGGTCGACATACGCTGGTAAAATCGTCAAGGTGTGAACTGCGTGGTTGACACTTTCAATTTCAGGCGGTTATGATTTAAATTCGGCGTGCGGCAGATTTCTAACAGGCTACGCCACGAGTTCGTCGGCGATACGGAGCCGCTATGCCTAAGTTAAACTATCGTTGGGCATAGGTTGTGAACGCCGACAACAGGCTAAGCATTCGTTGGATATAAGTTACTAAAGACAACGAAAACGTTCTGTGCCGCTTACTAATATGTTATGCATACAGACCAACACGTTATGAATACGACCAAACTTTAAAAAAAAAAAACATCAAAATTTCAGCGTACGCCAACGTTTTACATACATTTTTATACGTTGCCATTTGCTGGCTAAAACGTCAAGGGTGACCAGCCCTTTACCTGCGTCAGCGAAGGGGATGGAGGTTATTTTCAACCCGTGTCTGTCTGTTGTTTGTAAACGGGATATCTCAAAACTTGTGGACGGATTGGGATGACATTTGTGGAGTGCTTTGGTGGGTGACAACAGACGAAATGATGACTTTGGTGAAGATCCGCATCCGGATCTGGATCGAGAATTTTTAAAGTGATTTTTCACCATTGAGTGAATGGGGCAAAACGACATATAGCAGGATATCTCAAAAAGTTGTGGCATGGATTCAGATGAAACTTGGTGGATGAGTTGGTTAGGTGACAAGAACAAGCCGATTAGATTTATTTCACGTCCGAATCCAGATCCGGCCTATCAGTGGAACAAAACTAAACTTAATCAGCTGGTGGAGGTATGCACTCCACGTGTGCTCTCTAGTATCAACATGTGCCAGTAATATCTACTTACCACAAGAAAATATACAGGAAACAGTTGTGGATTGTTGGAGAGGTAAAAATAATATATTATTGAAGTAAACAACACCCAGTTACATTAATGTGAATTACAAGAAACAATAATAAAAGTTGTAATTAGTGAAAAAAGTGAAATTCGTTTTCATCAGCTCGTTCCCTTTGCTTGAAAGTCTATTAGTGGGATTCAGAATGGCACCAGAAGAAAGCAACTTTCAACAGAACGCCGTGTGTTAGATCCAAATCTTGCGAAAAGGGCACGCTATGAAGAAATATCAGAAAACTGAAGATCCCCTCAATAGTCAAATTGAGGCATGAGGAGGCCAACTTTGAAATGTGCTTGTCCAAGAAAGATCATGGCTGATATAATTAATGAATGAGACCCAGGAGTTTTGAATTACTAAACTTCCTCAAGGGATTTTAGAAAGTACATGGAGGGTTTGCCAGACGGTCCTTTCAGAGAGAGAGATAGTGAGAGTGTAGGATTTGTCGGATGATAGACATATTCCAAGTGTTGGAACTCTTGTGGTTTTTTTCTTCCAAGGTCTGAAGAGAGCGGAGAGGTGGAAGCCTGGCCTGTCTGAAGGATGAGGATGTCACGGCAGAGGGTGAGTTATCAGCAATAGAAAAAGAGGATTTTCCAAAGAGTCAGAGATCGTTGATGAATATTAGGAATACGATGGGGGGCCCGAAACACTACTTTGCATCACTCCAGCTTTGACGGGAGAGGAGATGAAAGGATTTTGTTGAGAGCCCACACTTGGCTACGAGAATCGAGAGAGGTCAGTAAGCCATGTGTTGTGTTGAACCTTGGATGCATAAGCAGACAGTTTGGAGAGTAAGGCAGGATGCCAGACTGTATTAAAGAGCACGAGATATGTCCAAAGAGATGGCCCTGATCTCATGTCTGAACATTGAGGGCCTCTATCCATTGTTGGGTGAGTAGAAGCAGCAAGCATGTCCAAGGTGGAGTGACCTGGTCTGAAACAAAAATTGATAATCTGAGATGAGGCTGATGAGAGAAAAGGAATATGACACGAATAGCAAGTTTTTTTTTGGACACGAAAAGCTGACTGCTTCGTCCAGTTGCAGAATCAGAGTCGACAGGGTTGCAGAGTTTTTTCCACATTCTCAGGTATGAAAAACAGAAGTCCAGGAGCAGTGTGACTGGGTTAGAATGGTACCGAGAGTGAGGGGTTTGGGGACACAAGATTTGAAGAAAACACAGAGTGAGTCATTCAGCCTTCTCCTGCAGAAGTCGGTTGTTGGTGCTATTTGAAGTGAGGAAAGGGATAGAGAGGAACATACACCAGAGACAGACTTAACAAGCTTGACCAGATTTTCGAGGAGGGAGACAGTTTGAAAAGTTCTTATTGAGGTTGGAGAATGTTTTCTGTCTCTCCTGAGAGTCGACACCACACTTGTTGTGGACTTTTTGAAAATGATTAAGATTGCCTTCAGTTTGGGTTTGCTTTCCAGGAAGAGAAGGGCAACAGTCTCAGCATAGAATTCAGTGTACCATAGGTGGGAAGAAGAGTAGGATAACTGAAGACAGGATGGGTGAATCTGTGCATGAGACGAGCAGGTTTCTGTGGAGGATTCCCAGGCTGAGTTAACATCAGGACAGTGGAATATGGAAGACTAATCTTGAAAGAGAGAGAGGCTGCTGCAAGTTCCTGTCAATCTGCCTGAGTGAATGCCAGACTCGCGAGCATTGAGGCAGCTCTCTGAGAATAAGCCAACGAGAGATGGACTCACACAAGCATATATGATAAGATCAAACAAATTGAGCAGAGGAGAGCAGGAGACATTTGCAGGGAAGTTTGTCTTCACCAAGTCCAGGAGGAGGATTTGCCAATAGGAGAATCCAGGTCAGAAATTTCCTCGTGTCAAACTTGTCCACCCCATGGATGTTTGCATCACGTTTTTTGGTTTATCGAGTCAGTAAGTGACACTATATTCGTTATGGGTGTGTGTCTGTCTGTCTGTCTGTCTGTCCTGAGCATAGCTCCGTGGGTTTTGATCCGATTTGATAAAATTAGGCGTGCGAGGTTGTTTCATGATACTAGTGTGTGTTTTCCGGAGAATGGGCGTGCTGCGCCCATTATGGGCGGAGCCACGCCCCAAAAACATGTGTTTTTAGGGGGGTAGCGATTTCAAGTTACATTCTTCTCCGAGGGGGTTTGTCGAATCTTGCAGGAGTTTCGGTATTTGGTTAGCCCAATGCACCTGCATAGCCCCACGGAGCTCGATTTTTCATTTTCGTCCCAAGGTCAAGGTCACAAGGTCACTAACTTAGAAAATGTCAAAAAAAATCAATAAATTGGGCATCGAGCTCCTAGGGTTTTCAACTGTTTTCGAATGAAAGTTGGTATGCAAGTAGTGCTCTTCGAGTACTACAACTTTCATCATTTACGTTTTTCCGATTCCCGCCAGTTTGCCCGTGGCGTCCCTCACAAGGTCAAAAAATAAAAAAGGCGAACCATGTACATTGTCTGTGAACCATCCGCCGTCTCAGACTTGTTATCCGTTATATTCTGATCTGTTCAGTGTACTAAGCTCTTCCACAAGCCTCAAAATATGTATGTAAACAAACAAGAGTGAGGGAGGGGGCTAGTGGGAAGCAGAGTGGGATGGGATGAGGGGAGCTGAGAGGTCGCAGGCGAGGTGGAAGCCAATGGGGGGCAGGATAAGGGGGCACGACGAGTGGGGAAAGCATTAAGAGGGTGAGGTGGGGGGGGACCTTGATTAGGTGGGGTTGAGGAGGGAGCTTTGAGTGAGGTAGGGTGAAGAGCGAGGCTTTTAGGGGGGGCTTGATGAGGGGAAGATTTAGAAAGGGTGGGGGTGGGGAAGGCTTGAGTAGATGGTGTGGTGAGGGGGAAGCTTTTAAGGGCTGGAGTGAGGAGGAAGTAGGAGAGGGTGGGGGTAGGTGGTAGCTTGGAGACGATGTGTGAGGGGAAGCTTGGAGAGGTGGGGTGAGGAGGATGTAGAAAGGGGACATGAAGTGGAGGGATGCTGAAGTGGAGGGATTTTTTGAAGCTGTTTTTTTGGAAGGGGGAAGAGAATAACGCTGACGATGCAGAAAGGACCAAAAAAAAAATATTTGCCGGGAAAAAAAAGAGAAACGCAACGAAAAACACCAAAAACCGGAACAATTTTATGTTCCCGCAGCTTCCAAGTAGTGAGCTCAGGCTACAAAGGTGCAATATCAACAACAAGGTACGATTTAACACGGAAATGTTTTTTTCGCGAAAACACAAATATAACACACAGGGGGAAAAAAAAATAACAGGAAAAACACGATGGATCTGGTTTGGAAACCGAGCTTTGATTGGGGTGGGATGAGCAGGCAGGCATTTTTGACTTTCACGTGGAGCAACCTGAAGCGGAAGTTTGATGTTGAGATGCAATCCAAGAAGTGTCAAGTAATAAAACAACTCCATCGGGTAATTGACGTCATTGAGATACTTTATGAAGACAAAGTCAACAAGTACATTGTAAGGTTGCGGAATAAATTACCCCATAATGTATTGCTTATGCAATAGGGTTATCTGGCCCTCTTTGTTGTTGATTAATACAGCGCAGTGCGACATTGTCAATGTTTCTCAGCTGATCAATGTTTTCTTCTTTACCGCCGCCACCGAAGGTGAAGGAGGTTATGTTTTCACCCCTTTCTGTCTGTCTGTCTGTTTGTTGTGTGTACAGGATATCTCAAAAAAGTTGTGGACGATTCGGATGAAACTTGGTGGACAGGTTGGGTGTGCGACAAGGGAGAATTGATCAATTTTGGTGAGAGATCCAGATCCGGATCGGATCTGATAATTTTTTAAGTGATTCTTCACCATTGAGCGATAGGGCCAAAAACGATACAGTACTGTAGAGCATGATGTTTCAAAAATGTGGGCCGCGATATGTTCTCGGGATCAGGCATTACGTGGTGGAGGTATGCGCTCTACCAAGTGCCCTTCTTAGTTTAGTCCTGCTACTCAGGTTTGGGACTTTTTCCAATCGTTTGACGCATACCATTACATGAATCAATAAATGATGGATACCAATCGCCTGCATCCTCTCATTGGATCTCACCGGGTCAGTGACACACATATCTGTACTAATAGTGATCTTGTGTGTTATATTATATGTATATTAGTCCAGAGGCAAGGGGTGTTCGCATGCTAAAAGGGCCCTAAGTTACCCACTATTTTCTGAAAGGAGCATCACCTGGGGCATCATTTTAGCCGAGGGTAGACATTCTGTAACCCGGCAGTAATCTTGCTAGGGGATGGTTTTGTAGCTATCGACCCATACTGAAGTTTCCGCAAAAATTTGGGGTAGGGGAAATTCAAATCTTCATAACTCAGTAAGGAAATGAGCTATTTGCATGAAATACCCCTCAAAATGTAGCTTATAGGGTATGCTACAGATGAAAGTAAGAAAGATAAAATGGGTCAAGTCAAGGTCACCAGAGGTCAGCAATGACTAATTGAGCACTTGCTTAAAAACTGGGCCTTTAAAAACTTAAAATTACACCAGATCCCAGTTGTAAACTGTTTTATTCTTTATTTGCAGATTCTAGTAGAGTACTACATAGGAAAGTTTTTTTAAATTATTTGAAGAAAAAACACCACACTTAACCCTTTATTTTCAAGTCAAAATATCGAAAAAATGCCAAAAATGCAATTTTTCAAGATTTTTAGGCATAGTTATGTGGGCTGTTTGAAAGTGTATCAAAAGAGATAAACCCCACCTAAATCTTTATAAAACACAGGATTTAATAGTTAAGAAACTTATCATAATGTCTGTTTAACTTTAGAGGGAACAGGGGGGCCCTGGGGGTAAGGGGCACGGGTAGGGGGTAGGAGGTAGGCGCTGAATGAATGGTGTTGAACGTATTTCAGCTTATCATTCACAGGTTTTATCCTACTGCCTGTGACCTGACCTTACTCCCTGTGCATTGGGGCCATGGGGCCTGAGAATCAGTGAGTCAGCACCTTTATGGGGAATCCTCACTTTCTACACTGTACATTTTGGTTGTGTCCTGAAGCCACTCATCAGAGTTCCAAAGTTTCTTTCATGAATCATGCATTTCTAGGTGAGTAGATGAATAGATAGATAAAATACATCATGTAGCTCCCATGGGGGGTACTCTCTTATGTAATTTAAAGCTATTGGCATTTGATGTGAAGAGATGAGAAAGAGGTTGCATTGCTGTTCAGAATGAGTATCTTAAGTACGTGTACAGTTTTCACAGATAGATTGCGTAACCATTGAAATGAATGTCGGAGGTCAGTAGTAGAAAATTCCTCTGTTGATTTCAGGTCACTGTGCATGTGTGAGATGGCTAGTTTAACCAACTAACGCTTGAGGAGATCAACACCATCAACCAACCACATCCACCTGTTGATATAGAAAAATGCATTCATTTGTCAGACGGATCAGCCACACCCCCTAATACTACAGGCAGTGATACGGGCACAGAACGGATTGTTCAAGCAGCATCTATTCGAAAGGATGTGTGTGTATGATAGACTACAGCAGGTCGACAATAGTAAATTGTTTACCATGTTAGTATATGAATGTTATAAACAATATACTCTGAAAAGACCTTGATAGGATTGGGTTAGCAGGCTGTAGTCGTCCCGAATCTCCTGATCCAAGTACACAGCAGGGCTATCTAACTCAGATTCTAGGTCTAGGAGATCATCAACGTTTGGAGATCTTTGTGCACGGTTCTACAGATGGCAATGGACGAGTAAAGATTCCAATCGTATTGACTTCGTCTTCGATACATACGTGGAAGGTCCGTAAAGACAGTGAACGTCAGAGAAGACAAAGGTGGGCAGTCAATTGATTTGAATGTCATTTGTGAAGAGACACCACTGCCAGTTTCTATGGACGCTTTCTGGGCATCATCGCGAACAAGTCAAAGCTCCAGGGACTCTGAGAAACTATGTACTAGCACACCCAAGGCCAATGACTGATATCGTTTTGAGTTGGAATTGGATTCTCACCCCAATATTGACCCATGTCAGAGGCATTTTTCAATGCAGTGACCAACCCTGTGCGCAGATTTGGATCTCGACATTGAAGAAGCCGATGTGAGAACAATCCCACATGCACTTAATGCTACCAACTGCGGGGCAGAACGAGTTGTTCTGCTTTCTAATGACACAGATGTGGTGTTCTTGGATTGCTCACTGGAGTATTATGAAGGCACATGGGTTAAAGGATTGTGGATAAAGGCTGCGCATTGCAAACCACCACAGATATATTCCACTCCATACGTTGGCAACTAGAATGGGCCCAGAAAGTGCAAAGTTATCATCCCACTTCATCACCTGACTGGATGTGACTCAACAAGTAAATTCGGAACGAAAGCGGCGGGTTTGAAGGCCAAGCTGAGAGAATTTCTCCAGAACTTTGCCAGGAATCCCATATGATACAGATTTCAACCTAGTGGAAGAATTTCTGGTGCAGGTCTATCCATTGAAAGCTCCAAGTGATTGTCAAACAATGGACACCTCAGATACACGTATTTCCACCACAGTTCCAAAACAATCCTAGACCTTCCAACAGCAGATTGATCACGAGGCCATATTCAGAGGGCTGTCTATGTGTCGTACATGCAGACACACTGTTTGGATAATCCATCTTGATCCCAAAGACTTCGGTTTCTTTGAACAGGATGGCCTACTGCGTCCAGTGCGCGGATCAAATTTTGCTGCCAGATCACTTTCCAATGCCATGCACATGCACTTCATGTGCACAAAAAAGTGTCCTGCGGGAAGCGTGGATCAGGTGCTGCCCTTACTGGTCAAGCAAAGCTTCAGGCAAGGGGTGCAAGAATGTAGGATAGATATCATGCAGAATAGATTCAATTCGATTTCACGGTGGTTGTGAATGTCAGCTCCACTTTCATGAAGAAACTTTCCTAGGTTGTGAAACTTCAGTGAAACAGCAATGAGGAGTTTTTACTGTTAGTTTTACTCCTGTGGGTTTTGCATGATAGCCTGTGTCACCGGCAACTGATTTTCTTTGGTTATTTTGAACAATTCATCATATCAAATTGTTTAGCGGTAAAATGCTTAAAAACGGCATTTTTCGATTTTCCAATATTTTCGTCTTGGCCTGAGGGGGTTAAACATGTGTTTTTTTCTTCAAATAATTTAAAAAACTTCCTATGTAGTACTCTACTAGAATCTGCAAATAAAGAATAAAACAATTTACAACTGGGATCTGGTGTAATTTTAAGTTTTTAAAGGCCCAGATTTTAAAGCAAGTGTCAAATTAGGTCATTGCTTGACCTCTGGTGACTGACCTTGACCCAATTTTATCTTTCTTACTTTCATCTTGTAGCATACCCTATAAGCACATTTTGAGAGTATTCATGAAAATAGCTCATTTCCTTACTGAGTTATGAAGATTTGAATTTCCCTACCCAATTTTTGCGGAAACTTTCAGTATGGTCGATAGCTTACAAAACATCCCTAGCAAGATTACTGCCGGGTTACAGAATGTCTACCCTCGCTAAAATGATTGCCCCAGGTGATGCTCTTTCAGAAATAGTGGGTAACTTGGGGCCTTTTTAGCATGCGAACACCCTTGGCTCCTGGAGTAAGTAATATGTATATGTATATGTATATGTATGTGTTTATATATATTTCCACCACCACCGAAGGTGAAACGGAGCTTATGTAATGTATTCACCTTGTTGGTACTGGCAAAATCAAAGATTCCCAAGTATAATCTTGGTTGGTCTGGTCTGTGATTCTGTCTGGGTGTTTGTTTGTCAATCACCCACACGTACAATTATTAAAACCGATCTTCACGAAACTTCAACAAATGGTAGAGATGGTCACAAGCAAGAAGCCTATTGATGTTGAAGATAAAGGCAAAATATCAATATCGGCCAAGGTCAACAACTTTGGTGGTTTTCTAAAATCTCAATTTTCTATCTGATCGACTTGAAATTTGAGCAAGATTTGCATTTAGGTTAATGAATTCAACCATCAATTATTTTTAAGGTAAAATTTGTTTAAGGGATTCACAAAGTATCGTGCTCTGCACAACATCTTTTGGGTCGCCGAAATAGTGACCTTATTGTCAGTAATTCTGTCTGTTTGTTCGTTTGTCATCAGCATAATTGGTAGTAAACGTGGGCGGATTTTGACCAAACTCGGGTGGTAGGTACACCTTATGACGAGTGCTTTGGAAATTGTGATGGTTGGCTAGGCGACGCTTTGGTTCCCCAGCAACAGCCGAAAAACCTTCAAAATCGAGTACCGTTCACGCGAAATCAATTCCGAAGCTATTATCCCACGTAGGCTTATGAAAATTGGCATGCTCATCTACAGGTGATGCTCACAAAATATATTCCGGTTTTTGTGATATATGGAATAGTTTAACCCGCAGCCGCCCCCTACAAATGGGGTATGCCAGAAAATTGGCGAAATTGAAGGCCCCCTAGCGACCAGGTGAGTGCATCGATCCGAATGCAAACTTTGCAGGTTCATAGCACACCATGAGTACTACAAGTTTGCCTCAGGAGATATTGACCGATATTGCTTTAGGTCAGGGTAAAAGGGCAAAATCGATAATATGCGAGAGCTGGAGGTACCTTCGCGCCAAATGCTACTCCTCCTCAGGGTTATTGGTCAGATGGTCATGACAATTCACACTAATCATCTGGAATACATTGTGCAACAAAAGATTGAGCCGGATTTTCGATTTATATCTTTGTCACCACAAAGCACCCCTCAAACTTTGGGATTTCCGATATCAACCGCATTTTCGGTACTTTTCATTCAAATTGATACCGAGTAGTTATCAGTAGATGGAACTCGATGAGATTTGGTATGCTAATCTTAAGGTGATTCTCTATCATGAAATGACATCCATTTTTTCTATAATCTTATAGTTTCCAAATGGAAACCCTCTCAACTTGGGTTCGAGGGCCATTGAGCATCCGCTGAAAATTCAAAGTACACGAGCTCCAGACGGTTGAACCGCAATCGAATGAATCTTTACATGCTTATAGACCGTAACGAGTACTACACTTTGCTCATTTGCATTAATGACCTAATCTCGAGTAGGTCAGGGGTCAAAAGGTCAATAAGTGCATTTTTCAGGCGAAAATTACCATTTCAAAGCACCCTTGCTCCTACATGGATTAACGATACGAATGAATTCATAGTACATAGTACTCAATGAGTACTACAACTTTGCTTCAGGACATATTGACCTATCTCGGCTAGGTCAGGGGTCAAAGGTCATGAGTGCATTTTTCGGGCAAAATGACCATTCAAATCCCCCTTGCTCCTACACGGGTTAACCGATACGAATTAAAGGTTCATAGGTACAGAGTATCAATGGGTACTACAACTTTGCTTCAGGACATATTGACCTATCTCGGCTCAGTCAGGGTCAAAGGTTCAATGAGTGCATTGTTCGGGCAAAATGACCATATCAAAGCCCCCTTGCTCATACACGGGTTAACCGATTCGATTTGCAATTTTCGTAAGTACTTAGTACTAGATTAACTCAGATCAGGGGTTCAAAGGTCATCGGATGCTCGGTGACCCATGGCCGCCTACCGGCTTGTCATTGTTTGTTTGTCTGTATGATAATCACCTCAGGTAACAATTTTACTCCGATCTTCATGAAACTTCACCACCCATAGAGGTAGTGACAAGCAGGAAGACAATTATTTTTTTGAGGTCAATCGGTCAAAACGGTCAAGTTAAAGGTCACATAAAACGTCGATTTTTCAACCGATTCACGTGATATATATACATATATATATATATATATATATAATATATATAATATATATAATATATATATATATATATATATACAGTATATACTGAAAAAACACGGGTGGGACGGTGATGTCTTGGTCGACCATTGTGGAGTGTGTCTAATTAATTACGTACGTTTGAACGTGAGTACGTCTATTAATTACTTATTATTGGACTTTGACTACATCTATTAATACAGACTATTGGAATACCTTTGAGACATGTTGACCTTTCAAGCGCTTACACCTTTTAGACCCTTTAGTGTATTTTATCCCTTTATACTCTTTAAACTTTACACCCTTTAGACCTTTAAGACCCTCTAGAACCCAAAAACCATTTATAACCCTAAGACCGTTTATAAACAAAGATCCTTTAAGACCTCTAAAAGCCCAAGATGCTTTTATAATCCAAGGCCCTTTTCAGATCCTAAAACCCTTTTGGACTCTTAGACCCTATAGGACCAATAGACTCTGTCCAGACTTCTGTCTGAGGCCCTTCTGTAATAATACTTGAGTTCACCATCATAATAAAAAAAGCCTCCCATTGGTAAACCACCGAAGTACCAAGCTAAAGGGCTGTCACACCTTGATGTTTTAGCCAGCGTATGCCGACGTATGAAAATTTGCCGAATACGCTGGCACACGTCAATACGTATGGGTAAGTTTTGTATACGTTAAGAGCACGCTGAGCACACTGGCATACGTCTAGTACGCTGAGCACGTCGACAAATTTTAAGCATGCTCAAAAATTTTCGACGTATGCCAGTGTATGACTCACACGTTCCGCATATGCTGGCATAAGTTGTAGGCACGTTATGCGATCGTTGACACACGTTACTTGTAAGTTACTCAGAAGTCGAACATGTCGAGGTAATGTTTAGCGTACCGAAACTTATTTCTAACTATGAGTAACGTGCTTTGAACTATGTGTAACGTATCTCCAACGCAACATTGACGTATGTAGACATATTTGATTTGACTCTTCGGACGACCACAGAACTTACTGAACGTTTTCTAACTACAGCTACCGTATAATGGCGTATTGGCAGCGTTTAGGGGAATTGGTATATAAAAATGGCTTCACAGGGAAACCGTCAGTGTTTCAGACTCCATGGTGAGTACATGTCCATGTCAAGTAGTATCAGTAGTAGAGTAGGTGAGCGTCTCAGTAGTAGTATGTAGTAGTAGTAGTAGTAGTAGTAGGTCCATGTCAGTAGTAGTAGGTGAGTGTGATGGGGAGGGTGTGGGTGATGATGGATCCTCCTTGCGTCCGCGTCACGGCCACGGCCAGGAGACTTCTTTGCAGCATTCTTCGAGTATTTTTCAGCTTAAAATTTTTTTTTATTTTAATGTTTTTCTACGCTGAACTATTGATGTTTTTTTAAGCTTTGGAGTATTCATAACGAGTTGACAAATGCACTACGTTTAGTAACGTACACAGAACGTTTCGATTAACATTATTACCAACAAATGCTGTAGCGTGTTTCGGCGTTCACAACGTATGCCCACGATAAGTCTTAACGTATGCAATAGCGTGCGGCAGCGTATCGTCGACGATCACGTGGCGTAGGCTATTCATAGGCTTGCCCTCAACGATTTAAATCATAACCGCACTAGAAATCGAAGGTCAACATCACCGTCATGCCGAAGAAAAAAAAACAAAAAAAAAAAAAAAACATGAGTCTGAAACACTGACGGGTTTCCTCCTGTGAGCCCTTTTTAATACCAATCCCCTAAACGCTGCCAATATGCCATTATAACGGTAGCTGTAAGTAGAAACACGTCAGTAATTTCTGTGGCGTCCGGAAAGACGTCAAATACGTCAATGTACGTTGGAGATACGTTACACATAAGGTTCAGAAGCACGTTACTCATAGGTAGAAATAGAGTT
Source organism: Eptatretus atami (assembly GCA_035128595.1). NCBI lineage: Eukaryota > Metazoa > Chordata > Myxini > Myxiniformes > Myxinidae > Eptatretus > Eptatretus atami. Next base: position 44,898,889 of record CM068963.1, on the reverse strand, counting down.
TCGGGATGCTAAACATTACATTGAGTGTTTCGACTATGAGTAACTTACAAGTAACGTCGTGTCGACGTGTGTCAACGATCGCGTAAGCGTGCCTACAACTTATGGCCAGCGTATGCGGAACGTGTGAGTCATACGCCAGGCACGTCGAAAATTTTGAGCATGTTAAAATTTGTCGACGAGCTCGCGTACTATGACGTATGCCAGCGTGCTTCAGCGTGCTCTTAACGTATTACAAACTTACCAAACGTTATCAGACAAATTTTTCATACGTCGGCATACGCTGGCTAAATCGTCAAGGTGTGACAGCCACTTGAGAGGGAGCAAAATAGAATTAATTAATTTAATTTCTCGTTCTGTGTTTTTTCAGGTTCTGCTCATCTTGGTTTTCAGGTTCTGCTCAACAGTGTCCATGACAACAATTTCACTCCATTATAATCAAATGGGATATTTTTGTGATTTTCTTTTTGTCAAACCTGATGCAGGTGTACGCCTCCACTGGCCCACTTCGGTGGACCATATTGAGATGATGCTGAGAACTTCGACGGAAGACCCATTCACGCTTCTGGGAGTTAACTGTCACATCACTGGCACTGTCTCCATCATCCCTCTGAGGATCCGTTCTCTACCCTCCATGTTATCGCGATGACATTCCCGGCTATCGTTACCCTTAAATTTATTTCCCTTGTGAATTTTAGATCTGTTCATAAACTTCACACACGTGTCCTTAATACATGTTCAAAAGTGCTATAAACGTCTTCTTCTTTCTTTTTCTTTTTCCCTGCTCCTTAGTCGGCCACTCGGATCCGCCGTCTCCAATCCCCTCTGTACTCCACATCATTATCTCAATCCCACGCTCTTCAAATCTCTTTCCACGACCTCCCTCCATCTTAATCTCTGTCAACCTCTTGATCTTTTCACTTTAATTGGCTCATTCCATGCTTTCTTGATTCTTTCTTCATCTTTTTTCATCATTACGTGTCCAAAACACTGCAACCTCGTCGCTCCAATCCTTTTTGTAATTTATACAACTCCAGATTTCTTGCTTATCTCCTCATTCATCAACCGCTCTCCAAGTGATACTTTAAGAATCCACCAAATTAAGCCTTCTCATCTCTGTGCTCTCCAGCAACTCTTCTTCTATTTTTCTCAAAGCCCACGTTTCTACACCATACATTATAACCAGTGAATCACTGTCTTGAAGATATTAACCTTCAATTTTCTCGGTATCCTTCTGTCACAGAAGACTCCACTAACCTCCTTCCATGTTGCCCATGCTGCTTTCACTCTATCCAGGATTTCTGACTTACAACCTCACCTTCCTTTACAAACAAAATAAACGACAGGAACACAAACTATGCTAAGAGATTACATTTTTACGACTGCCCCGTACCCCATAAACATTACTATATATATATATATATATATATATAATATATATATATATATCTCACACATACACTGTACATAGTAGCAGATTTACCCGGTGTTCGGCGGGAAGAGAAATGTGAATAAGTAACACTTTGTAGCCAAAGGAAATAAAAAAAAAAACCGGTAATACCCTCTGCTCCACCACCACAAAGTGGCATTACACAGTACTCATTTACATAGAGAATTTATTCCTCCCCACCCTCCACACCCGTATGAGGCTGCAGCCACATAGCGCTATGTTAACCACACACACACAGTTGTATTTATACCCGAGTTTGGAGTTTAGAACTTAAAAGATGTGGCCATGCATAGAAAAATACAGAGGAGGAGAGAGAGAGAGAGAGAGAGAGAGAGAGAGAGAGAGAGAGAGAGAGAGAGAGAGAGAGAGAAGAGAGAGAGAGAGAGAGAGAGAGAGAGAGATTGCTTTTCATCGGTATGTGTGTGTGTGTGTGTGTTGTGTGGTGTGTGGGTGTGTGTGTGTATGGATGTAAAAAAAATATATATATATATACATGTATATGAATGGTGGGGGAGTGGAAAATTTGCCAGTGTATTTTGGAGTTAACCCCACGATGAGTGGACCGCACTGCACGGAGACCACACCAGGCACGAGCAGTACAAGCTGGGTCGGCAGATTTCCGCCCCCACCCCAGGATGAATATATTGTGTAATGAGACAGCTATCCCTTTTCCACCATAAAAAGGAGTGGACTGGTTTCTTTTTCTCTGAGATGGTAGATCAATTTCCAAAAGGTTGGAACCACTTAAACTTTTAATATTGCTGCCTTCAGCTGGAATTGCACATCCAATCTCTGTGATATCAGTCGACTGTCCTTATCCTTAAGCCACGACTGTATTTTCTTACTCTTAACATTTCACAACCATTATTCTCTCCTGAACCATCCCCGACCTCATATCGATGACTTCTTAATGGAATTGTTGGAGAATAACAGAGCTATAAAAGTTTGAATTGAGAGGTAACAACTCTTCGTTTGACTTCCACGCACTGACCCGACCTTCCTTATAACACACATCATCTCATTGAAAAGTGGTATTATGAGTGTGACCATGTGGGTGACTGAAATTTCCATGCAAAATCTGTTGCTCTGTTCTAAACATCACAAGTTATGACTTTGCAACGACTCCCTGGTTATTTCAAATAAATGACATTCTTCCAGCCTTACCTAAATTGCACTTTGTATCGAAAAAGTACTTTACTCACAAACTGTGAAGAACCCCAAAAGTGGAATAAAGCAATATTTCTCCCTCTCCCATGCCCTGGACATCATATGGAGGACGGCAGGTTGGCCTAGAAGTAGGCACACTCGTCTCTAAGCTGTCTAGTCTGGATTTAATCCCGACTCAGCTATAAACTCTCATTCTGGTGTTTCACGGGCAAGGAGATTCATCGATGTGTATGCCGTCCCTCAGATGGACATTAAATTGGCATGCTATCATCAGTTGGTGGACGTGAAAGACCCCACGGTGTCCTTCCTGAAGAGTAGTTGAGCTATCACCACCACCATGAACAAATTACAAATTCCTATCCTGACTACTGCTGGCAAGGCAATGGAAAACCACCCAGTATAACCCTTGCCAAGAAACTGCTTCAGCAGCACCGACGCTCTGTAACAGAGTAAGCTACATCAGAATAAGAATGCCAACATTCACACTTTTACAACTAGGCCCAGGTGCTTTTTTATTTTTGCTATGGTCTCGCCAGATTTCTGGAGGCCGAATAAGTATATCATTGTAATGAGAGAAGTTTGGAATTGATGGCAACCAGACCGTGTTTTGAGATTACGTTCTCTGGGCATGTGTTATATGTTTACCAAACTATTCTTTGTTGTAAGCTTCAACTGATTTGTGTTCATGTCCTTATAATTTACAAAAAAACAGATCAGCATCACAGGATGTGCCGAATCAGGGTGAAGATATGGTGCTTGTGCTGGGCGACTGTTTGGTTGCAAAGAACAGAAGGACAATGTGATAAATCTCTCCTTTGCTTTCATCTCACAAAGCAAGCAATCCCATAGAGAAATGGATTTCCACGTGCAATTTGAGTTGGGATGAAAATGACCACCAACTGTGGTTCACTTCACTGCAACATATAGGTGTGATCTTGATTTACAAACGACAGTTCTCCAAAAGGTGTGTGTGTGTGTGTGTGTGTGTGTGTGTGTGTGTGTGTGTGTTTTATTTCCCCCATAAGGATATGTAGCATCCCTGCAAAGATGACTGAATCATGTGTGAAATGAAAGTCAGAGATCTTGACATTCTCAAACAATGCGCCGCAGCTTTATCTCTCTGACATCCTCCCCAGAATCCAGTCCACATAAGCGCTGAAAAGTGTGGAGGCCAGTACACACCCCTGACGAACTCCAGCAACAGCTGGAAATAAGTCGGAGATGGATACACCACACCTCACAGCACTCTCAGTACCAGAGTATAGTTCAGACATCAGATTGATCAGTTTTGGTGGCACCCCACACCAAAGTTTTTGATCAGTGGGTTACTCAGATGGCAGCTCACTGGTATAGTTCACCAGAGGACTTGGGTTTGTAATTTTCCCACATACACATATTATGTTGTTTGCCTGTTCATTTATAATTATGTATAAACATATCTATAATAATAAAAAAAAGAGTGCGTGTGTCTCCTCCATAACTCCAAAACAATGAAACGTAGTGGGCCAGAACTGTACAGGCATACTAAGGGAACTCCAAAGGAGCACTCGAATGAAAATTGGGTATTTGGGTAATTTAAACACCCCTTTTGAGGATAATTTAGGGAGTGCTCATCGTCAAAAACTAAAAAAGACAGCTTTCCCAAGGCGGCGCACCATCTTGGTCAGCGATGTCACCTCGCAGGGGTCTTAAGCCACCATTTTGTTTCAGCCTGCTCAACAACACCTTCACTTGGAACTGGCCACACCAGTTTCTGCACAATAAAGCGCTGAAAATTTATTTCTTTCACTTTCCTCACTCAAATAATCCAATGTCTGATCTTCATACCGACAATCACTGTATACATCGCTTTTGTAGGCATTATAGCCTTCAAATTAGGAGGTTGGAGCGATGTGATTTTCCCTACTACTCTGAGCACCCAAGGTTAATCGCGACTAAACTTTATAGGATTACATTTTTTAAAGTAAAAGGTTTATGGTTTGCACCATGTATCAGCTCCGAAAAGCGCTGTTTACATTCATACTTTAAAAAGTTCCAATCTCCGAGGGTAGATCCATATATACAATGCTTTATAAAAAGCCAAAATATTTCTGGATTTCAACTCGGATACTGATATAATTGGTGAGATAGTGAGCTCTGATCATCAAATATGGTATCAGATGTGAAAAATAACTGTTAATGTTACAACGATCGGTAAGATTGGCGAAGGAGTCACGTGACCTCTCAAATGTGCAAATCACTAATTATATTATTCAAAGACCAATAACAGTACGAACACAACCTATACATCGATTGAAAGGTAATGCTACTGCTCATCTCACAAAATAATTCTTAAGGGTGAAGGAAGAGTTTGCGGAAAAAAGGTTACCACCTTCGCTCCACATATACACCCTGCAAAAATTCTAAAACAAATTATTTTGATCCATGTATATGTTTCTGGCCTTTAATGGAAAAAAATATTCAATCTTGCCTACCCAAAAGCATTACAATAATATGTTCAATTTTGTTGACATTTCTGTAGAATATTTTGCAGCTTGGTAAATAAAATGTCCATCTCTAAATATGTGCTTAATTGTGGGAGTCCAATAAATGTATGTTAGATCCCGGGCAACGCCGGGTACCTTTGTGGGAGGAGGGAGGGAAACAGTGGAGGTAGGAGGAGGGAGGGAAAGGGGTGGAATGGTAGTGCAGAGGGAGGGGGTGGATGGTAGGAGGCAGGGGAAGGGGTGGTAGGAGGGAACCGGTGTTGCCCGGCAATGCTGGGTACCTTTGCTCCTATATATATATATACATGCTGGTTGAGAGAATGCCAAGCGTGTGCAAAGCTGTCATCAAGGCAAAGGGTGGCTACTTTGAAGAATCTAAAATATATTTTGATGACTACATAATTCCATTTGTGTTATTTCATAGTTTTGATGTCTTCACTATTATTCTACAATGTAGAAAATAGTAAAAAATAAAGAAAAACCCTTGAATGAGAAGGCGTGTCCAAACTTGTGACTGGTACTGTATATATATATATATATATATATATATATATATATATATATATATATATATATATTACACACACACACACACACACACACACACACCTATCTCTATCCATGTATGTACATATACATCTATCGATCGATATATATATATATATATATAACGATGATACAGGCTGCATTTCTTTTTCTGGATCATAGCAAATCCCGAGAGATGTATTCAGAAACCAACGTTTATCAAAAGTAAAACCATATTTTGATAAAGTATGCATGTTCGACAAATGATGTAAGGTAGATCAGATATTGTACCGACTTATTAAAATCACAAAATGAGGTTGTATGTAATGGCACTGTTTTTAATTCAGAAGAGAATATGGAAGAGAAAGGTTAAATTGACAGTGGGATAGTGGGCCAGAGAAAACAGAAACCAGCAAGTAAGAACGGTCTATGGGGGTCACACAGATCATGGGTCAGGATTGGGGATGACACGAGTTGGCGGTGCACTACCTGCTTGAAGCCCTGGAGGGAAAAGTGGGAAAGAATGACTTCTGGAAGATGGTTCAATAGTGGATTAAAGAAGTGAGGTACACACTTTAGAATTGGGCTGCTGGCAATACATCATGTTATGTAGGGCTCAAGATCCGTGAATAGTGACATGCTATGATGTAATAAAGGCATGAATGTCTCAAAAGGTCAAAATGTGTGAAAGCACCATTAGAACAAATGATTGCTGCAACTCTTCTTATCATCCCCTGCAGAAGTCTCCAAAGATAATCCAAAGGGAATTGTTGCCATTCCTTGAGTGAAGCAGTTTCTAAATGTGCTGGTGTCAGCATGTGAGGGTCTATTTTCATAATTCTCCATTTAAGAATGTCTTAAACTTGCTCTATTGGATTTAAATTGGGTCTTCTTCTTGGCCATAGCAATGTGATGGCATTGTTTCAGAAGAAGTCTATAACTGCACGACAACTGTGGTGTCTGGCATTGTCATCCATGAATACAGGTTTTGTGAGAAAATGGTGGTTGTTAAAATGTGAAACTGGAACCAACACTGCTCAAAATGTCCCGAGGGTACTTCTTATCTGTCAAGTGATGTAGGGCTCAAGTTATGTACTTTTGTAATTTTCATCAGGTGATTTACTTATCTCTCAGTTTATGTAGAGTTACAAGGTCATGGGTACAATGGAAAGAGGCAGCCACCACCAAATGGGATGGATTCTAGAATGTTCTTGGGTGTATAGGGTGTGTTCAGTTGACACCAAACCTAGTTGTACAGGGTGTGTTATGTTGACGCTAAACATACCCTCCATCTCTAAAACCTTCTACCCTCTGTCGCATGCAGGATCGACTTTCATCAGACCAATGGATCTTCCTCCAGGATTTGAGCTTCCAGTGTTGATGCACCCGGCACCATGCCAAGTGGGTTGCTTCGTGTTCTGGGGAGAGAAGAGGGCATCTTATTGGTCTACTGGCTTTGGAAGCTGCAGCACAAAGCCTGTTCCAGACAGTTTTCCTGAATAACCTCTGGGGGTTATTCTATTCATGCCACAATACTGTGCTTGTGGCAAAAGGTATACATCTGACGAGCCTGATCAGAGGTGCACCTTCTCTGTTAGAGGTCGCCCAGATGGAGGCCTGTCTTTAACATCATTGATTTGTTGATGTTTGTGGACCACTCTGCTGATCGCAGTTTGATGGAAACCCAATTGATGTCCAATTTCATTGTAGGTCTTCCCAGCATTGTTTATCGCTATCATTTGCCATCTTTGGCCTTCACTAAGTCTTTTATTGGCCATAGTAACACAATCCGCCACTGGAAGTATGCAACAACATCATTACCTTCTCCAAACCTTGACCAGCTGAAAGGGTTTTTTGTTTTTCCAAGTTAATACATCTACAGTGCTGTACTGCTGGGCATGTAATTTTCTTTGCCTCCACAAAATGGAAAGCACAGCTTGTGCAATGGAGAGTTCTTTCATTTGTGTTTGAAAAAAAAAAGGAAATTTGAATTTGATTCGATATTGTTTTTGCAAACTGTGTGTGTGTGTGTGTGTGTGTGTGTGTGTGTGTGGTGTGTGAGTGTGTGGTGTGTGAGGTGCTTGACCTGGATGATAAGACTAATCATAGTTATGGTGATGTCATCTCACATGTGAGAACAGTGATACTACTAGAAGGGCATTTGGTAGAGGATACCTCTGCCCGCAATGCCTGATCATGAGAACATATCGCGCCCAATACATTTTTGAAATATCATGCTATATATCGTTGTTGACCCTATCTCTCAATGGTGAAGATTCACTTTAAAGTTAAAAAATTCTCGTATCCAGATTAAATTCGGATCTTCACTCAAAATCAAATCAAGTTGTCCTTGTCACACACTCAACCTGTCCACCCCGTTTCATCCGAATCCGTCCACAACTTTTTGAGATATCATTGATATATCAGTTTGGCCCCATATCTCAATGGTGAAGAATCACTTAAAAAATTATCGGATCCGGATTCGGATCTTCACTGAAATTGAGTCAATTCTCACTTGTCACACACTCAACGTACCCACCAAGTTTCGGCCGAATCCGTCGACAACTTTTTAAGATATCATGCTATATATCATTTTAGCCCGATGTCTCAATGGTGAAGAGTAAGTAACTTAAAACTTATAGTATCCGGATCCAGATCTTCACCAAAATCGAATCATTTCGTCCTTGTCACACACACAAACTGCCCACCAAATTTCACCTGAATCCGCCCAGAACTTTTTGAGATATCCTGCACACAAACAAACAGACAAACAAACAAGAAAGATGTTATGCAGAGCACGATACTCGCAAAATCCATTAAACAAATTTGACCTTAAAAATAATTTGTGGTTGAATTCAATGACCAAATATGCAAATGCTCTTCAAATTTTAAGTGAATCAGATGAAAACTGCCAATTTTATAAATTTGGCCTATGTTGACCTTTTGCCCGATGTTGACCTCAAAACAATTGGCTGGTTGAATTCAATGACCTGAAATATAAATCCTCTTCAAATTTCAAGTCAATGTGATGAAAATTGAAGATTTTAGAAATCTCACCTAAGTTGTTGACCTTTTGACCTCAAAAACAACAGGATTCTTGTTTATGATGAGCTCGACCAGATGGTGAAGTTTCGTGAGGATTGGTTAAAAATTTTGACCTGTATTTTATTGACGTACAAACAGACAGACAGATAGATAGACAGAATTACGCACAGGACCACCCCAATCTACGATTTTCGCAAGTAACAAACAGATGGGACGAAAACATAACCTCTGTCCACCTTTGCTGGTGGAGGTAACAATACCGTGGGTCTCCACAATAGGTCCAAATACAGGAACTTGGACACAGGAAGAGGCTACTTGACCGTTCAGCCTGTGCCAACATTGCCCATCTTACCGCCAAAGCTGGGCTGGTCAATCTGTTTCACATTCCCATCTGAAGCACAATGGCTATGATGGTTGCAACATCTGAACCACCAGTTCAAATCCTGTATACGTATACCATATGTTTGTCCAGTGTTTACTTACGTCATTGTACTGGACGTAATGAGTTATACTTATGTCGTTGTGTCATAATCTAAGAACACCAGCTTCGCATCCCATGCTATATTCTCGCGTTCATTTGTCTGTTGTTCACAATATTGTTGCAATTCATAACACGGATGTCCTTGTTCTCAGATGACTTTGGTCGAGTGGTCAAAGACATATTTTCTTTCTGGCGTGGGTTCGATTCCAAAGGCTGCTAACTTTTGTCAACCCGCACTTGGACAAGTCAGGTAGAAGTACATATATTAAACACTCCTCAACAAAAGTTAAAGGAGACCTTCGTCCTGCAGTGCACCTAAATAGGATGGTTTACAATGTTTTATTTTTTTAAATACACTTTGTTCTGAGGTTGTACAGACTTGGCTTATTGAGATTTTTCATCTGAACCAAATGCTCATGCTGCTGGCTGGGGTCTCAAACTCATAATCCCCTATACTCCGCTGAGTTTACCATTGTCTGCCAATGTTCCCTGCCCTCCCATGCATAGTACGGGTACCTCACTACTTCGAAATATAGCTTCACTTGTCAAACAAAAATTCTTGTCCTCAAGGCGCCATTAAGGCAGATGAAAGTCACAATTGGTGACGAATCTGGACTGTAAGAGGAATTTGTGGCTCGAGTCTTCCAGCTCATGTTCTGCAAAGTACCTGTCATCAGTTGCACTGTGTGAAGGTGGCCATTGTCCATGCAGAAGAATCACACGATTCGACAAGAGAGCGCGGGCCACTTCCTTCATGTTGCTGGCTTAACATTCTCTCAGAGTTCACTGCGGTACCGTGCATTGATAACTCCACTTTGTGCAGCGAATCGAAATACAGAATCACTTTCACGTCTGAAACCACAGACGCACCATCACCTTGTCAGGAGAATGTTGAGAGTTTTCAATATGGTGGAGATTCAGGAGAGAAAAGTCCTCTTTGGTTGCAGCACGTGGTTTGGTGGTCCATCCAAGTATCATCGTGAGTCACTGTTGACCTCAAAGATAATCAAACGAAAAACTAGACATGAGAAGGACAATATAATCAGTTTCCGGCAGCGGAAAAAGATGGACAACAGTTATAACTCAAGCAAAGGTTGACGGAGATGTGCAAACGGGCTTCAGGAAGAAAAAAAAAGAGATGAAGCGACGTTTCGGGTGTGAGGCCTTCTTCAAAGCAAGAGAGGAAACCTCCCAATGCTCAGTTCACTGCCTTGCTTTGAAGAAGGCCTCATGGACGACACCGTAGCTTCATCGTATTTCTCAAGGCGGTCAGCTCTCAAGGTTACGTTCCGCTATTGAAAAAAATCATCGCTTTGTTGACCGATGGGAATCGAACCGACAAGTTCGAACGAACAAACATGACTCACAATATCCGTTGTTCAAATTCCAGTTAGCTCAGCATCCCTCTTGCATTATTCCTTCAGAAGTTTAACTTGTCACAAATAAAAGGTTCAACACTACCTTTGCTGCGATGTTCACCTCCGAACCGATTTGAGGAACAGAAATTCTTCACTCGGTCGACATGCGATCTTGAACTCGTTTGATGTCTGCGACGTCGATCTTGTTTGCCGCCAGTCTTGCAGCAGGTGGTTCATTCCGTACTCCTTCAGATCCACATTCGCCCAATTCGTACCAGTCAACGACGGACGCCATTCGCAGGCAATCATTGCCACACCGTGCAACCCATCGGCTGTAAATGTTGATGGATATGTTCAGTCCGTGTACTGAAGGAGGAAAGGCGTGATCCTGGATATTGGCTAGCAACAAAATCTTCTTATTCTTTAAGACCGCAAATATTCCCACGTTCTTGTTGAGTTGGCCTGGAGAGGTTTTTGGCCCAAGTCTTTCACGAACCGGCTGGCCAGGCCTAACGTTCGCCTAAGTAGTTAGGGCAGGAATTTGTAATTTGTTCAGGGTGCTGGAGATAGCTCGCCTACTCTACGCGAAGGACGCCGTGGGATCTTTAGCGTCCATCAATGAATGCTGGCAGATGGCATGCCCAGGGTTAACGTCCATCCGAGGCATGGGGCCACACAATGATGAATCACCCTGCCTGTGAACCACGCGGATGGCAGTTTATAGCTGGGTCGGGATTCGAACCCAGGTGCTAGACAGCTTTGAGGAGAGTGTGCATACCTCAAAGCTATCTTGCCAGCCCCACGAGAAACGAAATAATAATAGGTGTTCCCTTACAAGGAACTCCAACACAGGAGCAGGCAATGGTTGCCAACCTATGGCTATTTATCTATGCTGGATCTTTTTTATAATCCTGAGTGTTGAACAAGGAGGCAGCACATACCATTGTTAAATGCTTTGGCACTCAAATAGATAAAGTATTTTAATATACTAGTGCATGCCCGTAGGTGCGTGCTCGTACGTGTGTGGCCGTACGTGCAAACAAAAAAAAAAACTTTCAAACCGCGTGCCAGAAACAACAACCACACAGGCCGTTCCTTCAGAGGAGATTTTTCTGCTGTTCCCCAAGCAAGACACATCCGATGTCACAAGCACCTGCCATTTTACACCTGCCCAAGCAATCTGCTTTGTGTGGATAAAGAGAGTTACCATGGTTGCGAGAAATGCATGTGACACAATCTCAGTAGGAGCACAAAAGACAATTGTTGAGATCGTCAGCACAGCAATCACATTAGCCGTGCTGTAGAATATCCTGCTTGGAGGAAGAATTTTCATTATTTATGAGGGGCATTTAAAAACTGGTCAGAACGGGAAACACTTTGTCCAAGAAAAGCCAAGGCTTTCTATTTTCATTTTCATATAGTTGTATATAGAGTACATCTATCTATCTTCCATCTATCTATCTAATCTATCTAATCTATCTAATACCTTATAAAGAGGACATTGTTACTCTATTTCTGCATTACGCCTGGTGATTGACCATTCCAACCCATTGATTTCAGTACTTGGTATTGTAGACATTGTACAGTTTAAGTAGCTTGCTTAAAAGTCGGCCGTGGGGGTGGGCAGGGGGGGGTGTTTCCCCCTCACCAATCCCTTAGGCTCTACACGCACCAATCTCCTGAACGGTGAAAGATAGGAGGAAACCTCTGAACACAAAAAATGTCAGGACGGACCCGGAAGGTTATAGGCAAGGTGGCGAGGCCCTTTGGCCGGGGGGGGGGGTGTGTTCCCCCTCACCAACCCCTTAGGCTATGACTGCCGTGGCCCAATGGGAACTAATACTGGGCTCGCGTTAGACCTATATACAGAAGATTAAATTCATTCAAAAAGAGCCGGCAACGCGCGGGTGCATTCACGTAGTATATGTACACTAACAAAGACCCAATCACAGCTCTCGCCTGTGAATGGAGGGAAAAACCAATCAGCTCTCACCTAATCAATTAACCCAGGTGGCTAGGATTATACAAATAAATCAATCCTCCCATGCTCTTCTCACTAAAGAAAAAGCTGCATAAAGCAACCAGAAAGGCTACGCAAGGTAAGCCCTTTGCCGTTTCAAACCTTGATGCAACTTTTAATTTGTAGTTATATATTTTTTTTTATTTCTGGTAAGTGTGTAAACCAGCAACACTGACATTGTACACCGCCCTTGAAGCATCGTGCTTTCACTGTCGGAGCATTCTTTTGTGCGTCTCACATGTGCATGAAATAAATTGGAAGCATTAGTAAGGTTCCAGATTCGATTTGTAATGGAATTCGATTTGTAAGGGAATTCAAAATCCGTTTTTTTTATGCCTCCGCTGACGAAGTCGAGGGGCATTATGTTTTCAGGTTGTCCATCCGTTCGTCCATACTTCCGTCCATCTGTGATAGGTTTTGGTTATGGCGATAACTTAAGAATGGCTGAAGGGATCGAAGTCAACTTTGTACATGTATGTACTGATGTAAAGATGAACTGATTTGATATGGGGTCAAAAGGTCAAATGGCAGAGATCTTGTGAGGTAAAAATTATGGTACTAAGCGAACTTGTGAATCAATGATGGGATTTTGACCAAACTTGGTAGAAGTATATATTATGATGCAAAGATGAACTGATTAGATTTCGGCATCAAACGTCAAAGGTCAGAGTATGTAATGTGTTTTCATACCAGATAACTTCAGAACTGCTTCACATTGCTGTTGTTGTTATTGTGTTGTGGTTCTTGTTGGGAGTCGATTTTTGAAATGTGCACCCCTTGGTCGGGCTGCTGCCTGACCACACCCACATCTGTCGCTTGACTTGACTGTTTCCCCCAGACGAAATGATATGGCCGCCATCTTGGTTTTCTCGTGGGCCTAACACATTCGGCCTGTAGGTCTCTCGTGATAATACACTGTCCAGCTTTGTTGCATCAGATTTCCATTGGTTTTGTTTGGGTCGAATGTTAATCACAATGATGGACCCCGAAAAATTGGATCATATGTGGCATAAAAATTATTAGTAACGTTTAATCGAGCCCATACACACCTCGCTAAAAAATGTGTTGGCCCCATATTGGGGTAAACAATCCGTGGCCGTTGTGACGAATCAACTCTTTTACGAGTGCTTTAAATACACATTTCCCAATCGGCCCCTTATCGGGTTTTCAAAGCCAATTCACTTGCATTTAATGGTGAAGTCCCGTACCTCGAATGATCACGTAAATGTTTATTACAACAAGAGAGAGAGTGGAGGGCATAAGAGAGGAGGCTTGAACAGAAGAGAGACTTGACTATAAAACAACACCATGCCACAAATCACTATGGAATATATGGTTCCAAGAACCATGCAATGTATCGATATATAGCATTAGAGGGCAAGGCATGTGTATCGGGGTGAAGAAGAGGCTGCCATAATGGAGATGTACGATGCCGATTGACGCTGCGTTTGATGGTGATCAATAAAGCCTCCATCTCCTAAATTGTGACTCAACATCATTTTATTACATTGTATAAGCGGGGTTGTGTATAAGACTGCTTTAGGAGTGCTAAACTTCTGAATTTTTTTATTTTAATTAACATTAAAACCACTATGTTATGAAAATTGAAGTACAGAATTAGGGTCTTGCGATTCGTGAGTTTCCCATTAGTGCATTCGCTGTATCACAATTAATTTATCGAGGCAAGGTTTGCGGATCAAAAAAAAATGGTCAATGCACTCGAATAATTGTGGTCGGTGAACTATTTTCAACATTTATTCGCCTAATTTATTGAAATGGGCCATCAACACAATAACCCCCTCAAACCCCCAACATCATCATCTCCATCAACTCGTCTTAATTAAATATGTTAATTAAGGGTACAGTTTGGACAAATTTTAAAGTTAAAGTCCCTAACCCTATTTTCCCTATTACCCCTAAGTTTGCGGATTTGCGGTTCACTGGAATTTTCAAGAATGTAAACCCCGTGAACAACAAGGCCCACCTGTATATACCTAAACACTGCACTGGGTATCGTGTTCTATGAACTCTCTTGTTTCTTCTGCAGTTACTAATGTAGAAGTTCTATTCGAACATTGTGAGGCATGAAGGGCAAAGATATGGAACACAAAGGATCTATTACACTTGAAGTCACATAAAGTCACACATTATGACAAAACTCGGTGGATGATTTGGTATGGGACAAGAACAAGCCAATTAGATTTTGGTTCAGGTCTGAATCCAGATCCGGCCTGGATGGACTTGATGGACACTAAAGATCCCATGGTGTCCTTCGTGAAGAGTTTCAAGCCCTTATGCCAGTGTGATACAAACCAAGCTGTTCAGCCTGATAGAAGCATGCGCTCTACTGAGTGCCGTCTAGTTACCCTGTGCACGCGAAGCAAAAAGCGAGGTTGAGCAATTTGGTTCATGGCCGTTTGTCCACCTGTCTTACCTCGTAACTTGTTCTGGTGAAAATTACACTCTTAACACACTTTTATGGAAATTCAGATGCTGATGGAGTGTTGTTTCCATGTAGCCAATACTTAAAGGCCTTCATTAAGATCTCATGCTTGTATGTGATGGCCTTTCATGACACCCTGTCGTATTTGCAAATGTGACTGCTGGATGGTCTGACATGAAGTGGTTTGTTGCCATCCACCAGTCACAACTCAATTTACAGCACTCACCATGTATACGGTTCTACGCGACAGGGTGTCATCGTGAACTAGAATTTCATTTCAAATAATTTGTATGCAAAGAATTTCATCAATGTAATGCTCTCTTATTCAAAAACTATGCAATAATTTGATATCCCCCCCCCCCCTTGGAAGTAATATATCTACTTATTAACGGCTCAATCATTTCAACCTTATTGTGGGCCAGGCTGGGCTGACGTTCATTCGACTGATGGTGGCCCGAATTTGAATTTGTTGAGGGTCTTTTACATCCACCACCAGCCAGACAAGCAGATGCTACACCTAGCTTAACGTCCATTAGAGGGACAGCACACTTTGTGATGCAACACCTGACCTGGGACATCAATCTGACAGTTTATGGTCAGGTCTGGAATTGAAAACAGGCTAGACAGCTCAAAGGTAAGTGTGTTACCTCTGCAATATCCTGTCAGACCCAAAGGGCACTTGTAATATACTGCACAATCGACCTGCTGGAGCAGACTCATCTTCCATTCCAAGATCTAGTGAACTTCACTCAATTTGATTATGAGAAAGACTCACAGAAAAGGCTACAAACCAAAATGATGATCCAAGATAAGACTTCAGGAAGTACTGAATGATTTTAATTTTAAAATATGAATCCCCAGAACATGCATGACATCTCGATGTATGACAGCTTGTGATTATAATGCCTCCTTACCTGGATTTAATACTTCCAAAAGCAGATGCAGCAATCGCTTCACCTTTCAAGCCCTTATACCAGAAAGTGCGACGGAGAGTGATTAGAAATGATACTTTTATTTAGCGGAGTGTGAGTAGGCCTATATTTGTCTTTTTGGGACACCATCTCATGTGAATAAATACAAAGTTTTAAGCTACACCACTTTACAGATCCCAATCCTCATTTGAGCTCCTTCTATCTCGGGTGTTCAGGTATTGTGCGGACAAAATACAGTTTCATAAAATGGCCACTGAATGGTCAAATATCTTGTATAGTACGTTTTATCATAATGCAATATGGATTTCTCAATCCTGAACTCATAGATACAATTTTGGATCAGATCCTCTTAACTAAGATTCCAGTTTAAGTAACTTGAAATCACAGCATTTTGAGAAGGGTTGGTGAGCATCAATTGGTCATGAGAGAGGTGTTTAGATCCTTGGTTGCATATCTGGAAAACGAGGAGACATGCCAAACTTTTTGAGTCTTTGTGAAACGGCCTTCCAAAGAGGGTTCAATCGCACTCCACCCTCCAGGGCTTCCTGCAGGCAGAGCATCAGCACCTCATGGCATCCCCCATCCCCTACCCCTGATCTTTTCCACCCATGAACCCTACCTAACCCAACCCTCTTAATTGCAGACACCTGTGTTTCCACCCTTTCCCTCTCTCCTCTTTCCCGTTTGTTCATCCCTTTGTTTATTGTGTCCAACTGTGGCCCCACTGTCATTACTTATCAGTTCACTCTTCCATGAGCCTCGATCCTCGACAAGCCAACCACCTGCACTTTAAAATTTTCAAAGTTAGAGAGGTAACGCAGGAGCATCACTGAAGTCACGCAGACCTGTTTAAAAGCAATTTCATAGTGAAAATGTTGGTGGTGGATCGAAATCCTTCCGTGTCCCCAATGAGACATCGCTTTAATTAGCGCATTCATGACATTTCTCAGTAATTCTCATGCCCTATTACTTTAATCACCCCTCCAAGCATCCACCCCACCACCCTCTCTACCCCCTTACACTGTGACTCATCCTTATAAGGAAGCCACCAGGCGCAAAACCTAATGACGTGTTTAGAGATCTTATTTAATCTGTCATCAAACACAAAGGAACACGCCATTTGCATATTGTCCTACTGCAGGCAAGACAGCTGCTAATTACCCAGCTTCTGAAGCCTTTTGCCATGAATAAGTGTTTGTTCTCAGTGAATGCCATCATGTGAAATTAATGCTTTTGTTCACATCTCTTGTTAAATTATCTATGGAAATAAAACCACGTGACAACTTTCATCTTGTATAAGGTACACTAGTACCTTATATCAGGGATATCTCAGCTCGATGATTCTACCATCTGTCCTTGTTCGTCACATGCATGTTTTTGTCAATCGTCATGGCGATTCATTTCTCAAATTTGTTTTAAAACAAACAAAACAAAAACAATCCCGCTGCACATTGGCTAGCTATTAAAACTTCTTCAAAGTGGAGATCAATGTGCTGGTGGTAAATCGTTTCCTGATGGTATACACGAACAAAACAAACTACAAAGAAACAGTCGAGATTGTATGCTTTGGTAGATTTTAATACATGGCAATAATTACTTATCGACAGGTATTGTTCAGTACAGTGTCAATCAAACTTGATTCGCTGATGCTAATGATTGCTTTTTCGCATCAATAAAATGGAGGCCCAAACAACTTCTGTTGTTACTCAACTTCTTCTTGCAATCCCATTAGAACTTACTATTACTACGACTACTACTACTATTATATTATTATATTACTACTACTATACTGCTTATGTCTGCTTGAGCTTTCTTGCACCCTGAGTACAAGCCTCGAAAGTCTTTCCAACAAATGCACTACTACTACTACTACTACTACTACTACTAATACTAATACTAATACTACTACTACTACTATACTTATACTTATTTCTGCCTGAGCTTTTCCGCACCCTGGGCGCAAGCCTCTAAAGTCTAAAGCCTTTCCAACAAATGTACTATTACCGCTACGACTACTACTACTACTACCACTATTACTACTACTACTACTACTACTACTACTACTTCGTTAATGGCTCCTGTTGTTTCCACCTTGTTGCCGGCTCTGCCACAAAAGTTGTTTTGCCCATTAATTGATTCGATGTACCAAGATTGTTAAAATTTGCCCGAGACCTCGAGGCATGGTATATAATCTATCTATAATTCCAGCAATCGTGTGTGTGTGTGTGTGTGTGTGTGTGTAGTGTGTGTGTATGTGTGTGTATGTGTGTGTATGTGTGTGTATGTGTGTGTATGTGTGTGGTATGTGTGTGTATGTGTGTGTATGTGTGTG
The DNA here is from genome assembly GCA_035128595.1 of Eptatretus atami. Lineage (NCBI taxonomy): Eukaryota > Metazoa > Chordata > Myxini > Myxiniformes > Myxinidae > Eptatretus > Eptatretus atami. The sequence goes on along the minus strand of CM068963.1, from coordinate 44,880,653 downwards.
TACCGCTGTTTCTCGACAACTACTGGTCCGATCTAATTGAAACTTGCCAGATATATTGCTGGGACCTGAGGATGTGCCTTTCAAGGTTTGATATTATCGGACAAGTGCTTCCCAAGTTATGGCCATTTATTTACCAACCAATGACAAGACACGTTGTTGCGTGGGGTGGCCGATGGGGGAAGGGAAGCTCAGCCGCGTTCCCCATTACGGGTTGCAACGTACGGACTTCCGGATATGATGACTTCGTGTATTCTAATAATTTCTCGTTTTCTTATGCGCATTTATAGATAAAACACAATGCCCCAAGTTATGATCGTTTCATATTAGACGGTGCATAAATTTCGGTAACATCAGAGTGAGCTGGTATGCTCCGAACCAGGAAGTAAAAAAAAATTTTTTGCACGAACGTTTTTTTTTTCTCTCCTCTTCTCTTTGTGTTTTTCCTTGCGAAAAGGCAAAATACGTTGGCGCTAATTGAATAATTGTCCATTAAAACTAATAATTTATCAAAACGTTGGCAGATCCAGAAGCCTCTGCATTTTGCCCTGGACGAGGAAACAAAGAAGCGCCGTTTCCTCAGCAATGTTGTTTATGAAGAGGTGCCAACGAGATAAAGGTGTGTACATGGAGACAATTTTTATTATTATTTATTTATTGAAGAAAAATTGTTTCCAATTGTCAAAACGATGTGGCCTTTGGAAGTGTTAAGGAATTCAGCTCCACTCAACATGCTTGCCAACGAAATACATCTGAATTTGGTGGTAAAAACGATTCACAACGACGGGTTTCCTTACTCATTGCTCTGCAGTCTGCATTCAACCCCTTCATTTGTCATCTCATTGACCTCATTTCATCTATCTATAATTCCAGCAATGTGTGTGTGTGTGTGTGTGTGTGTGTGTGGTGTGTGTGGTGTGTGTGTGTGTCTGTGACCGCTGTTCTTGACAACCTCTGGTCCGATCTAATTGAAACTTGCCAGATATATTGCTGGGCCCTGAGGATGTGCCTTTTCAAGGTTTGATATTAATCGGACAAGTGCTTCCCAAGTTATGGCCATTTATTTACCAACCATGACATGACACGTTGCTGCGTAGATGTGGCTGCGTGGCCGGTGCGCGGCCGGCGACGATGACGTCACGGGCCGTGCCGGTTACATTGCAGCGAATGTCATGGCAAGCAAAGACAGGGAGGTAAACTTGATTTTAATTTGGATTTTATTAACTCTGTGTGTGGAAGTGTGGTTGTCGCGAGGACGCGAGAGCGAAGGAACGGCCTGTGTTTGTCGTTTCTGGCTCGTGCTTTGAAAGTTTTGTTTTTTTTTCACGTACGGCCACGCACGTACTGCACAGCACGAGC
>CM068963.1:44860931-44879272 GCA_035128595.1 Eptatretus atami | reverse complement strand
ACCCCTTCATTTGTCATCTCATTGACCTCATTTATCTATCTATAATTCCAGCAATTTGTGTGTGTGTGTGTGTGTGTGTGTGTGTGTGTGTGTGTGTGTGTGTGTGTGTGTGTGTCTTGACCGCTGTTTGACAACATGGTCCGATCTAATTGAAACTTGCCAGTATATTGCTGGGACCTGAGATGTGCTTTTCAAGTTTGATATATAATCGGGGGTTGAATGCAGACTGCAGAGCAATGAGTAAGGAAACCCGTCGTTGTGAATCGTTTTTACCACCAAATTCAGATGTATTTCGTTGGCAAGCATGTTGAGTGGAGCTGAATTCCTTAACACTTCCAAAGGCCACATCGTTTTGACAATTGGAAACAATTTTTCTTCAATAAATAAATAATAATAAAAATTGTCTCCATGTACACACCTTTATCTTCGTTGCACCTCTTCATAAACAACATTGCTGAGGAAACGCGCCTTCTTTGTTTCCTCGTCCAGGGCAATAATGCAGAGGCTTCTGGATCTGCCAACGTTTTGATAAATTATTAGTTTTAATGGACAATTATTCAATTAGCGCCAACGTATTTTGCCTTTTCGCAAGGAAAAACACAAAGAGAAGAGGAGAGAAAAAAAAAAACGTTCGTCAAAAATTTTTTTTTACTTCCTGGTTCGGAGCATACCAGCTCACTCTGATGTTACCGAAATTTATGCACCGTCTAATATAAAACGATCATAACTTGGGCATTGTGTTTATCTAAAATGCGCATAAGAAAACGAGAAATTATTAGAATACAGCAAGTCATCATTATCCGGAAGTCCGTACGTTGCAACCCGTAATGGGGAACGCGGCTGAGCTTCCCTTCCCCCATCGGCCACACCCACGCAACAACGTGTCTTGTCATTGGTGTAAATAAATGGCCATAACTTGGGAAGCACTTGTCCGATAATATTAAACCTTGGAAAGGCACATCCTCAGGTCCCAGCAATAATCTGGCAAGTTTCAATTAGATCGGACCAGTAGTTGTCGAGAAACAGCGGTCACACACATACACACACATACACACACATACACACACACCATACAAACACACATACACACACATACACACCACATACACCACACAACACACACACACACACACACACAGATTGCTGGAATTATAGATAGATTATATACCATGCCTCGAGGTCTCGGGCAAATTTTAACAATCTTGGTACATCGAATCAATTAATGGGCCAAAACAACTTTTGTGGCAGAGCCGGCAACAAGGTGGAAACAACAGGAGCCATTAACGAAGTAGTAGTAGTAGTAGTAGTAGTAGTAGTAATAGTGGTAGTAGTAGTAGTAGTCGTAGCGGTAATAGTACATTTGTTGGAAAGGCTTTAGACTTTAGAGGCTTGCGCCCAGGGTGCGGAAAAGCTCAGGCAGAAATAAGTATAAGTATTAGTAGTAGTAGTAGTATTAGTATTAGTATTAGTAGTAGTAGTAGTAGTAGTAGTAGTAGTAGTGCATTTGTTGGAAAGACTTTCGAGGCTTGTACTCAGGGTGCAAGAAAGCTCAAGCAGACATAAGCAGTAGTAGTAGTAGTAATAATAATAATAATAATAGTAGTAGTAGTCGTAGTAATAGTAAGTTCTAATGGGATTGCAAGAAGAAGTTGAGTAACAACAGAAGTTGTTTGTTGGCCTCCATTTTATTGATGCGAAAAAGCAATCATTAGCATCAGCGAATCAAGTTGTGATTGACCACTGTACTGAACAATACCTGTCGATAAGTAATTATTGCCATGTATTAAAATCTACCAAAGCATACAATCTCGACTGTTTCTTTGTAGTTTTGTTTTGTTCGTGTATACCATCAGGAAACGATTTACCACCAGCACATTGATCTCCACTTTGAAGAAGTTTTAATAGCTAGCCAATGTGCAGCCGGGATTGTTTTTGTTTTGTTTTGTTTTTAAAACAAATTTGAGAAATGAATCGGCCATGACGATTGACAAAAACATGCATGTGACGAACAAGGACAGATGGTAGAATCATCGAGCTGAGATATCCCTGATATAAGGTACCTAGTGTACCTTATACAAGATGAAAGTTGTCACGTGGTTTTATTTCCATAGATAATTTAACAAGAGATGTGAACAAAAGCATTAATTTCACATGATGGCATTCACTGAGAACAAACACTTATTCATGGCAAAAGGCTTCAGAAGCTGGGTAATTAGCAGCTGTCTTGCCTGCAGTAGGACAATATGCAAATGGCGTGTTCCTTTGTGTTTGATGACAGATTAAATAAGATCTCTAAACACGTCATTAGGTTTTGCGCCTGGTGGCTTCCTTATAAGGATGAGTCACAGTGTAAGGGGGTAGAGAGGGGTGGTGGGGGTGGATGCTTGGGAGGGGTGATTAAAGTAATAGGGCATGAGAATTACTGAGAAATGTCATGAATGCGCTAATTAAAGCGATGTCTCATTGGGGACACGGAAGGATTTCGATCCACCACCAACATTTTCACTATGAAATTGCTTTTAAACAGGTCTGCGTGACTTCAGTGATGCTCCTGCGTTACACTCTCTAACTTTGAAAATTTTAAAGTGCAGGTGGTTGGCTTGTCGAGGATCGAGGCTCATGGAAGAGTGAACTGATAAGTAATGACAGTGGGGCCACAGTTGGACACAATAAACAAAGGGATGAACAAACGGGGAAAGAGGAGAGAGGGAAAGGGTGGAAACACAGGTGTCTGCAATTAAGAGGGTTGGGTTAGGTAGGGTTCATGGGGTGGAAAAGATCAGGGGTAGGGGATGGGGGATGCCATGAGGTGCTGATGCTCTGCCTGCAGGAAGCCCTGGAGGGTGGAGTGCGATTGAACCCTCTTTGGAAGGCCGTTTCACAAAGACTCAAAAAGTTTGGCATGTCTCCTCGTTTTCCAGATATGCAACCAAGGATCTAAACACCTCTCTCATGACCAATTGATGCTCCACCAACCCTTCTCAAAATGCTGTGTATTTCAAGTTACTTAAACTGGAATCTTAGTTAAGAGGATCTGATCCAAAATTGTATCTATGAGTTTCAGGATTGAGAAATCCATATTGCATTATGATAAAACGTACTATACAAGATATTTGACCATTCAGTGGCCATTTTATGAAACTGTATTTTGTCCGCACAATACCTGGAACACCTCGAGATAGAAGGAGCTCAAATGAGGATTGGGATCTGTAAAGTGGTGTAGCTTAAAACTTTGTATTTATTCACATGAGATGGTGTCCCAAAAAGACAAATATAGGCCTACTCACACTCCGCTAAATAAAAGTATCATTTCTAATCACTCTCCGTCGCACTTTCTGGTATAAGGGCTTGAAAGGTGAAGCGATTGCTGCATCTGCTTTTGGAAGTATTAAATCCAGGTAAGGAGGCATTATAATCACAAGCTGTCATACATCGAGATGTCATGCATGTTCTGGGGATTCATATTTTAAAATTAAAATCATTCAGTACTTCCTGAAGTCTTATCTTGGATCATCATTTTGGTTTGTAGCCTTTTCTGTGAGTCTTTCTCATAATCAAATTGAGTGAAGTTCACTAGATCTTGGAATGGAAGATGAGTCTGCTTCCAGCAGGTCGATTGTGCAGTATATTACAAGTGCCCTTTGGGTCTGACAGGATATTGCAGAGGTAACACACTTACCTTTGAGCTGTCTAGCCTGTTTTCAATTCCAGACCTGACCATAAACTGTCAGATTGATGCTTCCCAGGTCAGGTGTTGCATCACAAAGTGTGCTGTCCCTCTAATGGACGTTAAGCTAGGTGTAGCATCTGCTTGTCTGGCTGGTGGTGGATGTAAAAGACCCTCAACAAATTCCAAATTCGGGCCACCATCAGTCGAATGAACGTCAGCCCCAGCCTGGCCCACAATAAGGTTGAAATGATTGGAGCCGTTAAATAAGTAGATTATTACTTCCAAGGAGGGGGGGGGGATATCAAATTATTGCATAGTTTTTGAATAAGAGAGCATTACATTGATGAAATTCTTTGCATACAAATTATTTGAAATGAAATTCTAGTTCACGATGACACCCTGTCGCGTAGAACCGTATACATGGTGAGTGCTGTAAATTGAGTTGTGACTGGTGGATGGCAACAAACCACTTCATGTCAGACCATCCAGCAGTCACATTTGCAAATAACGACAGGGTGTCATGAAAGGCCATCACATACAAGCATGAGATCTTAATGAAGGCCTTTAAGTATTGGCTACATGGAAACAACACTCCATCAGCATCTGAATTTCCATAAAAGTGTGTTAAGAGTGTAATTTTCACCAGAACAAGTTACGAGGTAAGACAGGTGGACAAACGGCCATGAACCAATTGCTCAACCTCGCTTTTTGCTTCGCGTGCACAGGGTAACTAGAACGGCACTCAGTAGAGCGCATGCTTCTATCAGGCTGAACAGCTTGGTTTGTATCACACTGGCATAAGGGCTTGAAACTCTTCACGAAGGACACCATGGGATCTTTAGTGTCCATCAAGTCCATCCAGGCCGGATCTGGATTCAGACCTGAACCAAAATCTAATTGGCTTGTTCTTGTCACCTAACCAAATCATCCACCGAGTTTTGTCATAATGTGTGACTTTATGTGACTTCAAGTGTAATAGATCCTTTGTGTTCCAATATCTTTGCCCTTCATGCCTCACAATGTTCGAATAGAACTTCTACATTAGTAACTGCAGAAGAAACAAGAGAGTTCATAGAACACGATACCCAGTGCAGTGTTTAGGTATATACAGGTGGGCCTTGTTGTTCACGGGGTTTACATTCTTGAAAATTCCAGTGAACCGCAAATCCGCAAACTTAGGGGTAATAGGGAAAATAGGGTTAGGGACTTTAACTTTAAAATTTGTCCAAACTGTACCCTTAATTAACATATTTAATTAAGACGAGTTGATGGAGATGATGATGTTGGGGGTTTGAGGGGGTTATTGTGTTGATGGCCCATTTCAATAAATTAGGCGAATAAATGTTGAAAATAGTTCACCGACCCACAATTATTCGAGTGCATTGACCATTTTTTTTGATCCGCAAACCTTGCCTCGATAAATTAATTGTGATACAGCGAATGCACTAATGGGAAACTCACGAATCGCAAGACCCTAATTCCTGTACTTCAATTTTCATAACATAGTGGTTTTAATGTTAATTAAAATAAAAAAATTCAGAAGTTTAGCACTCCTAAAGCAGTCTTATACACCAACCCCGCTTATACAATGTAATAAAATGATGTTGAGTCACAATTTAGGAGATGGAGGCTTTATTGATCACCATCAAACGCAGCGTCAATCGGCATCGTACATCTCCATTATGGCAGCCTCTTCTTCACCCCGATACACATGCCTTGCCCTCTAATGCTATATATCGATACATTGCATGGTTCTTGGAACCATATATTCCATAGTGATTTGTGGCATGGTGATTTGTTTTATAGTCAAGTCTCTCTTCTGTTCAAGCCTCCCTCTCTTCTGCCCTCCCACTCTCTCTCTGTTGTAATAAACATTTACGTGATCATTCGAGGTACGGGACTTCACCATTAAATGCAAGTGAATTGGCTTTGAAAACCCGATAAGGGGCCGATTGGGAAATGTGTATTTAAAGCACTCGTAAAAAGAGTTGATTCGTCACACGGCCACGGATTGTTTAACCCCAATATGGGGCCAACACATTTTTTAGCGAGGTGTGTATGGGCTCGATTAAACGTTACTAATAATTTTTATGCCACATATGATCCAATTTTTCGGGGTCCATCATTGTGATTAACATTCGACCCAAACAAAACCAATGGAAATCTGATGCAACAAAGCTGGACAGTGTATTATCACGAGAGACCTACAGGCCGAATGTGTTAGGCCCACGAGAAAACCAAGATGGCGGCCATATCATTTCGTCTGGGGGAAACAGTCAAGTCAAGCGACAGATGTGGGTGTGGTCAGGCAGCAGCCCGACCAAGGGGTGCACATTTCAAAAATCGACTCCCAACAAGAACCACAACACAATAACAACAACAGCAATGTGAAGCAGTTCTGAAGTTATCTGGTAATGAAAACACATTACATACTCTGACCTTTGACGTCTTGATGCCGAAATCTAATCAGTTCATCTTTGCATCATAATATATACTTCTACCAAGTTTGGTCAAAATCCCATCATTGGTTCACAAGTTCGCTTAGTACCATAATTTTTACCTCACAAGATCTCTGCCATTTGACCTTTTGACCCCATAATCAAATCAGTTCATCTTTACATCAGTATACATACATGTACAAAGTTTGACTTCGATCCCTTCAGCCATTCTTAAGTTATCGCCATAACCAAAACCTATCACAGATGGACGGAAGTATGGACGAACGGATGGACAACCTGAAAACATAATGCCCCCTCGACTTCGTCAGCGGAGGCATAAAAAAAACGGATTTTGAATTCCCTTACAAATCGAATTCCATTACAAATCGAATCTGGGAAACCTTACTAATGCTTCCAATTTATTTCATGCACATGTGAGACGCACAAAAGAATGCTCCGACAGTGAAAGCACGATGCTTCAAGGGCGGTGTACAATGTCAGTGTTGCTGGTTTACACACTTACCAGAAATTAAAAAAAAATAATATAACTACAAATTAAAAGTTGCATCAAGGTTTGAAACGGCAAAGGGCTTACCTTGCGTAGCCTTTCATGGTTGCTTTATGCAGCTTTTTCTTTAGTGAGAAGAGCATGGGAGGAGTTGATTTATTTGTATAATCCTAGCCACCTGGGTTAATTGATTAGGTGAGAGCTGATTGGTTATTCCCTCCATTCACAGGCGAGAGCTGTGATTGGGTCTTTGTTATGTACATATACTACGTGAATGCACCCGGCGTTGCCCGGGCTCTTTTTGAATGAATTTAATCTTCTGTATATAGGTCTAACGCGAGCCCAGTATTAGTTCCCCATTGGGCCACGGCAGTCATAGCCTAAGGGGGTTGGTGAGGGGGAACACCCCCCCCCCCGGCAAAGGCCTCGCCACCTTGCTATAACCTTCCGGGGTCCGTCCTGACATTTTTTGTTTCAGAGGTTTCCTCCTATCTTTCACCGTTCAGGAGATTGGTGCGTGTAGAGCCTAAGGGATTGGTGAGGGGGAAACACCCCCCCTGCCCACCCCCCACGGCCGACTTTTAAGCAAGCTACTTAAACTGTACAATGTCTACAATACCAAGTACTGAAATCAATGGGTTGGAATGGTCAATCACCAGGCGTAATGCAGAAATAGAGTAACAATGTCCTCTTTATAAGGTATTAGATAGATTAGATAGATTAGATAGATAGATGGAAGATAGATAGATGTACTCTATATACAACTATATGAAAATGAAAATAGAAAGCCTTGGCTTTTCTTGGACAAAGTGTTTCCCGTTCTGACCAGTTTTTAAATGCCCCTCATAAAATAATGAAAATTCTTCCTCCAAGCAGGATATTCTACAGCACGGCTAATGTGATTGCTGTGCTGACGATCTCAACAATTGTCTTTTGTGCTCCTACTGAGATTGTGTCACATGCATTTCTCGCAACCATGGTAACTCTCTTTATCCACACAAGCAGATTGCTTGGGCAGGTGTAAAATGGCAGGTGCTTGTGACATCGGATGTGTCTTGCTTGGGGAACAGCAGAAGAAGGTTTAGTGTGTGTAGAATCTCGGCCATTTGGCATATCTCTGAGCTTTTTCTCCCTCGGCAACATCTCAGCAAGGTCACGCAGTGAATGAAATGTGAAAATGCACCAAAGACACACAAGCACGATTCGGCTGCAGAATGGAATAGGTTAGTAGTGTACGAGGGTGTCAACCGCATGAAGGATTCAACACCATGGTAAACACATGAAATACCTGATGCAGGTGTACAATTCAAAATTTGTTAGCATAAAATGATCTTTGCTGGTATATATGATTGCATTCTTGAACATACATTCTTACACATATGCTTGGTGTTTGCTTAATGGTTAGGGTGGTGAGCTTGGGATGGTGGTGAGCTTGGGATCCTACTTGGGATTCTAGGGTCCTGAGTTCAAATCCTGCTTGGCTGTTGAATTAATAGCAGGCTGAGTCAACCCCACCTGTCATCCTTCTGAGGTTGGCAAACTGAGTACCACCAAACTGAGTACCAGCTTGCTGGGATGATTGAACCATTTGAGTACCCTGGGTTGGAGTGGTGACCCATCCAGGATTGGGCCTTATAACCCAGGAGACAGATGCTCTATACAGAGTATAGTCCCACTGAATGGATGGATGGATTCTAATATGGTATCAGATAATTACTGGCTCTTTCATAAACATAACTTCATCTGGAAAGAAGACCGCGACATCAATATTCAACTGTGCATGCAAACATTATTTTTTTTGTCCACCTTTTTCAATGTCGCAAATGGCTCTCTATCTTGATTTTCGAAGATACTTTGTGGGCATCATCTTCACCCCCACCCTCTCCCCCAGGTGATGGAATTAGTGCAGTTACTGCATCTTACCAAGAAGTCTGTGTTAATAGGGCAAAGTGTGTTAAGTCTTATGAATCGAGTGTGTCAAGAGGGCAAAGGTCTCAAACAATGGCAAGCTGGAAAATGAGGTGAGGTCATCTTTTGCCTTTGAGTTGTCATTCCGAGTTCAATTCTCCATGGACTGAAATCCAACTACAAGCTCCAACCACAGTCCTTTCAAGTCTTCTGTTTCAGAGATGTTAAGTGAGCTGTCCGACCGACTAGCGTTTGCTTGTGGATGTTAGAGATCTCACTTTGTGTTTTGATAAAGATGAGACCATTGTATGCCAGCATCCTCATCAAATTCCTTCCTTAAGCTCTGGAGGTACTACAGCATTGGCCTAGCTGCACCCAATAATGATGCAACCAGCAGACCTTGAACATGGATGGATGGTTTATACATTCATAAAATTGCTTCGCTTCTCTCTTGATGCAATGCTGCCAACACCATTGATGATTCATTGAACCATGCAACTTAACATTCCTTTTCAAAGGAGTGAGAGATCTGCCATGCTTAAAGACATATGACTTTCCCATCCTCTAAACTCCACAACATTGGATCAATGATGCAATGAGGCATGCTATGGCACTTCATGAGCATTGATAAAGACTATTAAGGAGCACAGCGGTCAGCATGGTCTGTTGATGATGTAAACACGAACACGGTGCATCTTGTTGTATCCGTTTGAGATTCCTTAGCTCAGGTCACAATAACTGTCGACAAAAATAATAGGCGGGGGTAAATGTTGTGGCAGTAGCAAACCAAAACATGGGTGTCAAGCCTGTGAGGCAGCTTAATTAGAGCACATATATGGTGGCTTGGGGAAAACAAGACAGGTGTGTGGGAGATTGAATAGGCAAAATTGCTCCTGTGGTGCCAAGTGAGCTGGGAATCCGAGACCCTCGGGTACCGGTCTCGGCATCATGATGCTCAGGGCCTGTCTCTGTGCGTGAGTGGAATGTGAACGCATTGTCGGCACAACTACACAGCATTATACGCCGCTGTATTGTCCGATAACATATATGAACTTCTTATATATTAAATGTTAACCGACAATGTTGCAAAATGACATATGTAGCAGTGTAGGTTACCATTTCCCATTGTATCATTTCATCAGAGGAAAGCAGAACTTTACAATGTGCAATGAGCTCAAAATCATTTGCTCAAAATTTCTCAATTTGATTTCTAACATCATTTGCAGATGTAGTAATAGATAATTCCACTCATGGAACCTGAACTGCATCTCCAGCCCAACACTGGAATCGAACACCATATGTTTTGAGAACTCGTGTTGGAGTCAGTTACAGAAGGACAATATTGTCAGACATTAATGGGATTTTTTTGTTTTCTTTAGAATGTGGAAGGCGGTTTCACATGTAATGGGATGTGATAGAAACAAGGCACATCAAAGGTGATGGAGAGTTATATTACATTACCATATTTCACCATATCAGAAGAGTTAAATAACTCTTCAAGAACTTGGAAGACAAAGTTGTCCTCATTTAGATTTAGTCAATTGGAGATGGCTTATAAACTCAGTGACCCAGGCTTATGGCCATAATAATTTCCTCTGCACCATGTCAGGTAAATCATCCACACTGAGGACAAGCCGATACATTGTGTTATTTTGGTATATGTGTGTAAACAGCAATCCCATCACATCTGTACTCTGAGCACGTGTGAGGAAGCCAAGTTGCTAAATAGAGGGCACGCAACTGGATAAATGTGCTGGAGATAAGCAGTGTTTTTGTCTTTTTCTCATATTTGCAACAAGGCTTATAATAGTGCTCCAAACATCACCTATGGTTGAAATACATGCCAATATTCAGTGATATTTGCGTTACCCCAAATGCAATTTAAATTTTAAACCACTCTGTATCATCGATGTATGTGCATATATATATATATAATATATATATTAATATATAATATATATATATTATAATCAATCTATATACTATATATATGTATATATATTATATATATTATATACATATATATATATATAAAATACAGTATATATATTGTTGCGGATCCGGAGTCAGGGTGAGGAAGACCACGAGGGGGGAGAAGACCATACCTCGGGTTCCCACCAGACTCTCGGAATCGCAAGTCGTCGCACATGAATAACTTCGTGACACGGCGGGTTGCTAATCACCGTGAATGCCAATAACTCGACACGTAACTTAGGGTCCTCCATCTGATACCGTTTACCTAAAGGTCACGTAGTTTAATTACTGGGGAACACGCTTCGGACGCCTTGCTCAAACTGGAATCACCTTATCAGATCAGATGGCAGGAGCCGTACTGCCAAGAATGTACCGGCTAAGAAACAGATCGTTTGGGATAACGTCCCGGCTAGACTAGAATACGAACCATGCTTGACCAATGAAGGAAAAGACAAAAACAAGCTGGGAACATTTCTATACAAGCATTTATTCACAATGGCGAGTAAATGTATGTGGCACAGTGAATTGGGTTTATTTTTATGTACAGCAGGAGATAGCAAGGAATTTGTGGGGTGTGGCAAAAGGCAAGCGATCTTACAAAAGCAGACACAGAGAAGACTTATCCCATTATAACTTTGACAATCTTAACTTAGACTAGGACAGGTGCCATCTCGAACGCACGCACGCACACACACACACGAGGAAGATTAGATATAGCATAGAGAAAGAGAAAGCAGATGAGGATAAACAGCCTCCAATTACCTGGCATGGTCGATGGTCCAACGCAACCCAGGAAGCTTAGGGAGAGGTAGGAGGGAGGAATACTGGTAGTGTCTATCGTGTGGGAGTGAGAGGTGTGGTGTAGTGCAATATGGGGGGTGCAGTATCGTGCCAGAGGAAAATTGGGTTGCGAGTCAGTGACGATGCTCTTTTGTGCGTCCAAAGGAGATGGAATAGAGGGGTGGATAGTGAGAGAGAGAAGAGAAGATGCGTCAGGTGAAAGATCCTTAACCTAGCCATGTATCGGTCTGTGTGTGTAGCATGTACCTCCAAGGGGACGCTCCGCCTGAGCATTCCCAACTTGAGATGTGGCGCGTTATCTCTGGCTTAGTCACTTTGCCGGGGCTCATGGCAACGTGCGCTCCCCACTGGTCCTCAAGAAGAAGCAAGTCCTTGCAAGGGCACACCAACAGTGAGTGAAGAGCCAGCGAAGGGGAGGCAACGAAGAGCAGGCAACGAAGAGCTGAGAGGAGCAGAGAAGAAAGGGTGAACGGCTCCGCACTCCACTTTATATATGCCCTGGGTGAAGGGTGGGGTTATGACCCGAAAGCGATGTGTGAGATGCGGTCGAGCTGTAAATGTCGATTTCTCGGCCCTGCATCGCGGAGTCCGAGGACAGTCTGAGTCGTGCAGTACTCCTCTGTATAGTGGCAAATTGTAGTGATGCAGTGGTACGAGAGGGTGCGGGAATATTTTTCCGTGTGCGGGAGGCGTTTCTGGTCGAAATGGTGAGGTTTGGTGAGCGAGGTGTGAAGCAAGGTGAGATCTCGGTTGAAAATTGGCATGCAGATTTTAATGAAATAATGGCACGCGATGCACGTGTGCAGGTTGCGCCATGTTTATAGTGGAGGGAGTTTGGTGGCTCCAAGCCACGGGAGGCTTCGTGATGTGCTTAATATTCGATGGCATATCGAATGGCGTGTGTGCTTGCTTGATTTGTACCATGGCTAAAAGGAAATGGTTGGAGTAGAAATCAGAATAGGAGATAGAGATAGTTAATAGACCTAACTAGAAGACTCATGCAACACACTTCGTCCCGTAAACCCACGAGACATGAGGGGAAGGTCCAACTACACAAAGACTAACAAAATAACTGCCTGGGATCACTGTATTTGGGTACCATTGCATTAGAGGCATGCGTGTTTTGTAGAGCCACAACAATGTATATGTGTATATATATATATATATATATTATATATATATATAATATATTTGTTGCGAATTCGCGCCCGTCGGCGTGCGATCGGCCACGTGACTCGAATCGCGACCGCCTCGCCACCGGACGGACAATTCAGTCGTGACCCCCTGGCTAACGCCGGGATCCAGTCACGGGTGGACCTTTCGGCCTCACCACAACCCAGTCCGCATTCTACCCGCGCGGAATAGGGGAATCGCCGAAAGTCGATATACCTAAGTACCCGCACGGGTAACTTACCGAGGGGTTGTACCTCGCCACAGGCCGACTTCGGACACGATCCGCTAAGCGGCTCGTTCCGGGCTAACGGGATAACCGAGCGGTGTTATCGTCGGCCTTGACGGTTCAGATTATTATCGGCGTCCCGCGCCCACGACGAACCCTTTACGTGAAACAAGATGGAGACCCAACGAAGGAAGGACGCAGCGAAACGGGGGAGAAATTCAACAACAAGCATTTTATTCACAACACATAAAGCACACATAAAGCAAACAGTCAGAATAAGCAATTGCACATATATCAAATAAAAGACAAAGGCAACAAAAGAAACAATGACGCAGAGCTACAACGATTACGCGACACACGGACCACTTACACAGTACTACTTATAAGACACGGCGCACACACACACGTTCACACAAAACCCCAAAAGAAAATGGAAGTCGACTTCCCTTAAGGTGTGAGTCCTCGGCGAACGTCACTCGCCGTGGGTGTGCGAGCGCTCTCCGGCCGAAACCCGAGAAGCGAGCGAGAGAACCAAAGAACAAAACCCTCATTCGCCTCCGCTTCTTATGCGCCCGGCGCCACGCCCCGTCTCGGCTCCACTTCCTTCGAGGCGCTTCGAGAAGGGGGGCGTTCCCTCTCGTTCCCTCCACCTCCGGCTTGTGGGGATGAGGCGAAGCCGTTCTGGCGCCGGGCCAAGGAAGGAAAAACAGCGGGAAAACGCGCGTCCCCGCCCTGGGGACCTCTCCCTCCCCTCTCGCGTTCGACGGCTTGCAACGCGCAAACCGTCGTACGTAGACCGCTGAGGATGGCGTTCGTTGGTGTAGGTAGCGTGGTTGAGATGGTGGCGTGGTTGTGAGGGTGGCGTGCTGCGTTGTTGGATGGTGGCTTGGTTGGCGTTGTTGTTGCGTTGAAGTGTGGTTGGCGTTGTTGGTTCGAAAATAAAGCAGAACAGAAAAAACGCCTAACTCAAAGTATCGCAGCCCGAATGAATCACATTAATTCCCTCTATACAACGGGTTTGGAGCTAACTACACATGTACTTCAGAAATACCTCATCTACGGGACCTGAATGGTGTTTGCGAATTTCCACAGCCGTAACACTACCCCCTCCCCTTTTTACAGACTCGTCCCGAGTCGTCAAATTATCGTGTGCCATCATGTGTAGTTCTCCCTAGTACGTTTTACCTACGGATCCCTGAGTGCGACATTCATGGTATTCGTATCCCAAAATAAATAACCTGAGGGCTGAGTAACTAACTAAACAAACTCACTCATACAGACGACTTAAATAAAATTGCCGGCGCTAACACAGACATGCCGGGGGCGCACTCATATTTACAATACACAATACACTTAACCTTATAATTTACACTAAACCATGGCCAGGATCAATGGACTCTGCAGGAAAAAGAAGTCAAACGAAAACCGGTGCACGGGCCGCCACTGCAGGCCCGTGTTGCAGCTGCCAACAGGACAGTTCCTGCAGCTTGCAAACTGTTGCTTGCGGATCCTGGCGCGCATGGAAATGAACAGGGGGGGGACAGCAAAATTGAACGGGGGCAGAATGACGATGTGGGCAGTGGGCATGGGCAAAAGCAAAGGTGAGCAGGCAAACACAGCCGGCAAACGAAGTGGCCGGCACAGGCCTTGCAGAAAACAGCCGTCGGACGATCCGACCGGCACAGGCCTTGCAGCAAAACAACTGCTGACGATCCGGCCGGTACAGGCCGTGCAGTGCAGGTGGTGGAGGGAGTGCGGTGTGCTGGCCACTCGCAGAAGGCGGGCTCGGACCTACCCTACGGTCTCCTCCCACCTATCGCCTTTGCCTGTCACTGTCCATACCCACCCCTTAATTTGTAAAACCCATTTAGCCCCAACTAATTATTTTTTTTTTTTGTTTTATCGTTACTTCCACTTCCCCACCACTATAAATCGTCCCTAACCCCCTTTATCGTCCTGTTCGGCTAACCTATTCTGTCTCCTAGCCTACTCCAACCCCTAAATTCCCGTCCGGAGGGAATGAGGAGAGCTAGCGTCCTGTGCTGAGGCCCAACGAAGCCTCAGGATGGCCTCCCCAGATCTCAGCGATCTAACCAAAGTGGGTCCAGCGGCCCACAACGAGAGCGAAGGGATGGATGGTGCGGAGGGTACACTTCCTAATCTATCTAACAATTTAACTGTTAAACTACCCCGGGCTTCAACAAGCGCCTCTCGCTTAAGCTATTGGTTCTAACAACCCAGATTCCCGTCGCCTGTGTTGTGTCCTTACAATTTCGGGCCTCGCCCTCGAATTTTCCCTCGTGCCCTTGCACGGTTTCGTGGCTGGGACGCGTGGCTCCCTTTGGCAGGCACGACCCTCTGCCGAATCCCCTACAATGGCACCCCCGGGCACTACACTGCCTCCGAGCCTACCAGCTCCCTAAACACCGGGGAGTGCCCCCATGGCAACTCCCCTGAAACGCACACGTGGCAGGCTGGCGCCCCGGGCCCTTCCGAGGGTCACCCGTGCCCACGACACTGCCCACGCGGCTAACGGCGCTCCGGGCCCCCGCACCAAGCGGGCGCACCCGTGCCCACTACGCTAACCCGGCCCCCCATGGCCCTTGGCCTACCACGGCCGACTAGCCCGGTGCCCGGGGTACCCACTCAGCGATACTCACCGTTCGCAGCCACGCTCCCAGCCCGTCAACAGGGCTCCTGCACCCTCCAAATGGGTATCGAGCCTACATTCCCACCAACAGCAAAACGACCTCCATTTTGTCAATTTAACTAACCCACCTAACTCACTTTACACTGACCCGGGGTCCCTTGGGCGGGAGTCACTCCTCCCCAATCACTCATCGCACCATGCATTCCCATTCGCTCCATTCACACAGACCCGCTGGCCTCACCCACTCACCATGTACTCACCTCACAGCTTTTCAACACACACATCGCTGAATCCTGCCATCCTTCTAACTACCTCCACTATCTAACTCGTGCTCCCACGTCGTCCCTTACACTATAGCACGTTCCTTTTAACACTACGTAGCTAAACTACATCCCTCTACACATCCAAAGTCTGTCACTGTCCCAAATCATAAAAAAAAATCATTTGATTTCCATATTCTAAATCTCACTAACATCCCTCTAACTAATCCATTCCACAGACTCCATGAGGACTTACCCTCCCCATGAAGTCGGTCTAGCTAAGCTAACCTTCCCCTAACTAGTGGTATCCTGTGCCCTGGTAAGGGGTCTTTCACCCCTTGCCCAGGGAATCCTGTTCACACCGAAAGCGAGGCTTGCTTTCGTTAATTTCGATTGCCAATTACGCGCAGCACAGCGCGGCAACTCACAGCCTGCGCACTTGCACCTTGCCCGTGACGTCATGCAGCTGCACGTGTACCTCGTCCCTCTTGGACAGTACCATCCAGCAGGGATACCCCTCCTGCCGGATTCCAACCCTACGTGCAGCCATGACGTCACCCTGCGCACCCCAAACGCAAACCTCGCACTCCGAGGGGCTCCCACGCGAACACATGTGCTCTGCCCGTTGGAGCTTAACACAAGCTCGCGTGGAGAACCCATCCGGTCCAAATCCATAATCCTGCCTAACTTGTTCGTCCGCGGATCGGCAAATCCACCGCTGGCGTTTCCGGACCGGGCTTCACTCCCGCAAGCGAGCACGTGGGGGCCTCGTGCGTTGCACAGCACGGACCTCGCGCTCGGTGCTGGGTGACCCGGCACGGTCCCACAACAGCTACGGCCGCTACCCGGCTTGTGTCTCTCTGTCGCGTCGTCTCCGTTCCACCCACGCACACCTGCGTGTTACGACGCTCAGACTCCACTCCATCACACTCATTCCATACCAGGAGACGCGGCTGCATGCTCGCGCATGCCCACCGACATCTCCTTACACACCGCGACCTAACACACACTGTCTCCCTCACATACCGCATCTCACACACAGTGCTTCGCACACGCGTGCCGTTTCTGGCGCACACGCGCTCCACCCACCCGTGGTCTTTCACCTGCACCCGTGGTTCCTCCACCAACGGTGCCTCATCCACCTGCGGTGCCCTTTCACACACGGCACACTGGGAAGCACGCACTCCGGCACACATGCCACCCCACTCACCACACGGGGTCGCTTCCACACACGGGGACACACTCACACCTTGCGTGCCGCAAAGCACGCATCTCCGCACACTCGCAAACACACACCCCTGCACAACCACACTGGGGATTCGTGTCCCACAAGGGTTCCCGGGCCTCTACACCCCCCAAGCTGCACGTGCACCTATCCACAGCACTCGTCCCTTCAACTCCGCTGGCACGACCGACCCACCTGGTCGTGATTCGCCTCAAGGGGCATACTTCCTCCCCTCGTTCCTGGAGGCAGCCATCCCGCTGCTCGCACTGGGTCCCCACACGCTCCGCGAGCTCACCCCATTATCCTCCACTACTTCTGTGTGTGTGTGTTCTGTTCCTTTAACCCCGTCTTTATCGTGCAGTCTCTCCTCTACTTTTTCTGTCTCCCGCGTCTCTGTACATTTGTTAGTTTCTGTTGTCTCCTCGTGTGTATTAGACTCTGCTTCTTTCTGGCGTCTTTCCCTTATCTTTACGTAGGTCAACCTTGCTTTCTCCTTAAGTCGCTCCCGTCCTTCCTCTGTTTCACCCTTGCTCTTTCAGGATCTCCGCGTACCTCATCCTTGCTTTCCGTCTTAATTGTTCTTTTCTCTCCCTCCCAATCCTTTCACCTCGTGTCTTATACATTTATTAGTTTCTGTTTCTTGCTGGAGTTCTCCATCTCTCTGGACCTCAACCTTACTCTCTCCTTCAGTTCATTAATTTCAAACACGTATAGTTTTTGTTTTCTCTCCACATTTCTCCTGCTCTTCATTTCCAATCTCTCGTTTCTCTCAATTGGCTCATTTCCTTCCTGTGTTTCATTCGCTGTTCTCTCATTACCCTTCCTCGTTTCCTCTCCTGTCCTTCCTTCTCCAGTTTCATGGTTTGCTTCATATTGGTTAATCTCCTTCTTGTGTTTCATTTGCTGCTGCTCATTACTCTTCCTTGTTTCTTCTCCTGCCCTTCCTTCTCCAGTTTCATGGTTTTCTTCATGTGGTCAATTTCCATTTTGTGGTTTCATTCGCTGTTCTTTGCCTATCTCCTCGCACTCCACCTCGCTTTTTCTTTCAATTGGTCAACCTCGGCTTCATGTTCCTTTTGTTTTCTATCCCATTGTTCCTCTCGCTCTTCCCTCTCCAATCTCGTTGTGTCTTCAATCTCCTGATTTCTCCTTCCTGCTTCTTCGTTGCTCCTTCAACTTTCCTCGTATTCCAACCTATTTTTTTTCTTTTGTCGTTCAGTTTCAAATTCATACTCTTTCAGTTTTTTATTCCACTGTCTTTCTTGTTCCTCATTCTGTAATCTCGTCATTTCTTTCAACTGACAGATTTCTTCTCCTGTCTCATTCCTTGCTCTTTCAGTACTCTTTCTTGTTCCTCATTCTGCAATCTCGTGGTTTCCTTCCATTGATGGATTTCCTTCTTCTGTCTCATCGTTCTTCCATCATTACTCTTTCTTGCATCTCATTCTTTAATCTGGCCTTCGCTTCCAGCTGTTTCGATCTGTACAGCGTGGTTCCTTAACGTTTCG
>CM068963.1:44823150-44849047 GCA_035128595.1 Eptatretus atami | reverse complement strand
CAATGTATCAGTTTGCGATAAAATTATCTGTCTAATGCCTGGCTTGATTTCCGCCAAACAAAATTCAAACAGCTTGCCTAGTTTCGGAGATAATGGTATAGGCGATTTCCATTAGCGGCGATATTATGACGTCAACTTTTTTTCTCGAAGAATTTCCAAAATCGGAGATGGTTACTGCCTGCGCGTGGGCTTTCTGCATATACATGGCAAGTTTCACGAAGATCCGATGAAAACTCTGGGTTGTGAAACAAAAAATGTCAAAAATAGGAAGACATCATAAAAATTGATATGATGTCATAGTGATGTATCACATGTGCGTTAATTCATCTCTGCTAATGCCCTGTTCGATTCTCGCAAACAGAAATCAAAAAGCTTGCCTAGTTTCAGAGTAAGATAATTTTAGGCGATTTCATTAGTGGAGATATTTTGACGTCATAACTTTTTTTTCTAGGAGGAATTATCAAAATCGGAGATGGTTACTGTCTGCGCAGGGTATTTTACATATATATGCCAAGTTTCAGGAAGTTTCGATGAAAACTGTAGGCTGTGAATCAAAAAATGCCAAAAAATAGGAATGACGTCATAAAAATTGACATAACGTCATAGTGACGTATCATATGTGCGTAATTCATCTCTGCTAATGCCCTGTTCGATTCCCGCAAACAGAATTCAAAAAGCTTGCTAGTTTCGGAGATAATTTTTTAGGCGATTTCCATTAGCGGAGATATTTTGATGTCATAACTTTTTTTCTAGGAGGAATTTTCAAAATCGGAGATGGTTACTGTCTGCGCAGGGTATTTTTACATATACAGTATATGCCAAGTTTCAGAAGTTTCGAAAAAACTGTAGGCTGTGAAACAAAAAACAAAAAAATGTCAAAAAATAGGAATGACGTCATAAAAATGATATGACGTCATAGTGATGTTTCATATGTGCGGTAATTCATCTCTGCTAATGCCCTGTTCGATTCCCGCAAACAGAATTCAAAAAGCTTTCCTAGTTTCGGAGATAATTTTTTAGGCGATTTCCATTAGCGGAGAATATTTTGACGTCATAACATTTTTTTCTAGGAGAATTTTCAAAATCGGAGATGGTTACTGTCTGCGCAGGGTATTTTTACATATGAGGTGTGTTCAAAAAGTATCCGACCTTTGTTCATAAAAATGCTCGTATCCAGATACAACAAACTTACACTAATCTCCTTCAAAGTAGTCCCCTTGGGCTGCCACACACTTCTCCAACGGTTCTGCCACTGTCGGAAGCAGTGCTGGAACGCCTCTTTTGGGATGGCGCGCAGCTGGTCCGTCGCATTACGCTTGATGTCTTCTCTGGACTGAAATCTGGTCCCTTTCAGGGCATTTTCAGCTTGGGGAAAAGCCAGAAGTCACACGGAGCCATGTCGGGAGAGTAGGGAGCCTGACGAAGCACAGGTGTGTTGTGTTTGGCCAGGAAACTGTATCAAATGTGAGGAATGGGCGGGTGCGTTATCGTGATGGAGCTGCTAATTGACCGCTGCCCACAGGTCCGGCCGTTTGCGTTGCACAGCGTCACGAAGGCGACGCAGTACCTCTTGGTAGTACTCTTTGGTGATGGTTGTGCCATGTGGTGCGTACTCGTGATGAACCACGCCACTGAAGTCAAAGAAGACGGTCAGCATGACTTTGATATTGCTGCGGACCTTCCTTGCTTTTTTTGCCTCGGGATGTTGGATGCTTCCATTGTGATGACTGGAACTTGTGTTCTGGGTCGTACCCATAAACCCAGGTCTCATCGCCAGTGATCACTGTGTTGAAGAAGTTGGGATCGCTCGTTCACAGTCTCCAGCATGTCCTGTGCGATCTCCAACGGAGTTGATTCTGCTCGATCGTTAGCAGCTTTGGTACGAACTTCACTGAGATTCTCCTTAAGCCCAAATCCTCAGTCACAATGGAATGAACGGATCCATTGCTGACGCCCGCCTCGTCTGCAAGTTCTCTGATCGTGATTCGACGATCCTGCATCAGCAGGGTCCTCACTTGGTCAATGACGATCTCATTTCGGGATGTTGAGGGCCTACCAGAACGTGCTTCACTTTCACCGATGTGCGACCATCTTTGAAGCGGTTGTACCACTCTTTTATCTGTGTGGTGCCCATTGCTTCATTCCCGAAGGCCTGTTGAATCTTGCGGATCGTTTCCACTTGGAATCGCCAAGCTTTACACAAAATTTGATGCAGTAGCGTTGTTCAAGTTTTTCCGCCATTTGTCAAAAACGAAAATCCGACGGCGCTCACTTACACTTCCTCACTCATTGGCGGTCTGTCGGCGACTGACAGCTTCTGCAGCGGGAAAATATTCACGCATACGAATTAGGATCGCCTACATACGTGCACCAAACCACGCCTCCCTAGCTTCATTTGTTTATGCACGAAAAATTAAGGTTGGATACTTTTTGAAACACCTCGTATATATGCCAATTTTCAGGAAGTTTCGATGAAAACTGTGGGCTGTGAAACAAATGAAACAAAAAACAAAAAATGTCAAAAAATAGGAATGACGTCATAAAAATTGATATGACGTCATAGTGATGTATCATATGTGCGGTAATTCATCTCTGCTAATGCCCTGTTCGATTCCCGCAAACAGAATTCAAAAAGCTTGCCTGGTTTCGGAGATAATTTTTTAGGCGATTTCCATTAGCAAAGATATTTTGACGTCATAACTTTTTTTTCTCGGAGGAATTTTCAAAATCGGAGATCGTTACTGTCTGTGCAGGGTATTTTTACATACATACGCCAAGTTCAGGCAGTTTCGATGAAAACTGTAGGCTGTGAAACAAAAAAGCGTCCACAAGAACAACAACGTGAGTAAGACTTAGAGATCCTCCACGAGGATCTAAAAAAGATAGCTCCAGCGAACTATACCACTGAGGTTGTTTGCATTGATCAAATACTCTCGAAGAGTACTTGACTGAATCGGGAATTGATTTTTTAATAATTTTTTTCGTTGCCCGATTTGAACGAAACTTGATACTGAACACCGCAGGCGAATGGTGAATAAGGTGGCCCTAAATTTTTTGCGCTATGTGTACCGTTCTGGCTGTATTTCGGGAACATACAAACAGTACAATATATATATATATATGTATATATATATATATATATATATATTATATATATATATATATATATATATATTGTTACGGTTGTGGAAATTCACAGAACACCATTCAGGTTCCCCAGAGTCAGTTATTTCGTAAGTATGTGTTCCAGGTTAGAATTCCCCACCGATGTATGAGGGCATTGTTCGTGTACCGGGTTGTGAACCTTTGAGTTAGCCGTTATTCTTTTCT
This sequence comes from Eptatretus atami, assembly GCA_035128595.1. NCBI lineage: Eukaryota > Metazoa > Chordata > Myxini > Myxiniformes > Myxinidae > Eptatretus > Eptatretus atami. The sequence continues at coordinate 44,845,717 of CM068963.1, read as the reverse complement.
GTTTTTTATTTCAAACAAACGGCATCTCTTCAACAACCACACTGCAACCACGCCACCTCCACCACCACAACACATCTCAACAACCACGCCATCCCCACCACAGCGTCAACGACACCACTACAACCACGCCACCTCCACCACCACAACAGCATCTCAACAACCACGCCATCCCACCACAGCATCAACAACACCACTGCAACCACGCCACCTCCACCACCACAACAGCATCTCAACAACCACACATCCCCACCACAGCGTCAACAACACCACTGCAACCACGCCACCTCCACCACCACAACAGCATCTCAACAACCACGCCATCCCCACCACAGCGCCAACCACACTGCAACCACCTCCGCTTGTGGAAGGGTGATTTCAACCACGTCCGCTTGTGCAGGGTGATTTCAACCACGTCTGCTTGTGGCAGGGTGATTTCAACCACGTCGCTTGTGCAGGTGATTTCAAACATGTCCGCTTGGCAGGGTGATTCCAACCACATCCGCTTGTGGCAGGGTGATTTCAACCACGTCCGCTTGTGGTAGGGTGATTTCAAACACGTCCGCTTGTGGCAGGGTGATTTCAACCACGTCGCTTGTGGCAGGTGATTCCAACACATCGCGTTTGACGGCAGGAACGGATCAGGAGGCGAACAGGGGCGGAGCCAGCCGGGGGTGAAGGGTCGAAAGTGAGGGAGCGAAAACCCTCCCCTCGGGGCTATAAAAAGGCGCGTTTCGACGCCGAGACCAGAGTTGGTTGTTGGAGGAGTCGTTGGAGTTGGTCGTTGGAGGCGTCGTTGGAGTGTCGTTGGAGTGGTTGTTGGAGGCGTCGTTGGAGTGTCGTTGGAGGCGTCGTTGCAGTTGGTTGTTGGAGGTGTCGTTGGAGGCGTCGTTGGAGTTGGTTGTTGGAGGCATCGTTGGAGTTGGTCGTTGGAGGCGCCGTTGGAGGCGTCGTTGGAGTTGGGAGCTGGTGGAGTCCAGTCGAGTTCGGAAGAGAGTTGAGTTGGGAGCTGTGGAGTCCAGTTGAGTTGGGAGCTGGTGGAGTCCAATTGAGTTGGGAGCTGGTGGAGTCCAGTTGAGTTGGGAGCTGGTGGAGTCCAGTCGAGTTCGGGAAGAGAGTTGAGGGAGTCCAGTCAAGTCGGGCTTGGAGAGAGAGACTCGGAGGCAGTGGAGAGCTGTTCGAGTTAGTGTGGAGAGCTGGAGAGTTCGGAGGTTGGAGTGTGGGCAGAGACACCGAGGGTCCCGAACCAGGGCCGGCGAGTCACCAAGAGGGTGGCAGGTAGCCTGCTCGGTCTCTCGGAGTCCCTTCGGTCATCCCGGCTCCGAGCAACCATAAAGGCTCACGAGCCCTGTTCTTGCTTCTGGGGTTTGGATGAAAGTCTGTGGCGCCTTGTCTACCAAGTAGAACTGACTAAGTGCATGTACATAATAAATAGATATCGCCTGTAGGTTTTTGCTCGTTTCTTTTTCCCCATCCCCCCATTCATTGCATTGCTTGTGTTCAAATAAATATCCCCATTGTTTGAATGTTACCTGCTCGTTGCGTCCTTTCCTGCCATTGACTGCCATAATTGCGTTCGGAATAATTATCTGGCTGATTAATAGCCGATAAAACGTACATCTGGTCCGACGGGCTTGGCGATATAAAACCGCTCGGCAATCGCAAACGGAACGACTGCTTAAAGCGGCTCTTTTCGTGCAGGCTCCGTTGAGGTGTAAATCCCCGGCATTTCTGTCTGCGCGAATAATTAGGTAACATTGACAATTTGGCGATCGACCCTGTAGCACGCGGACAGAAGAGTTGGCTGATTTATGGTGTGGTTAACAACACCCGTAGCTGGGTTTCGGCGTTGATCCAAAAGCTGCGACTAGATTGCTCGTCCGTGGGTGTGCGCGCCACAATTTAGCTAAAGGCGGTCACCCGCACGCCGGGCGGGTGAAAATCCACAACAATGTATATATATACATATATTATATATACAAGATGAGAGTTTTAGTAATATCTATATATTAATACTGAAGGACCAATTTTGTGCTCCTCCTAGCGGTCGCGTCACGTTTTTCTCGGTACTGTGACCTGGACTGAAAGAAACTTCGTACCTGTAAGAGTGCATCGCACATAGTGGCAATAGTCAACCTTCAACTCTGAAGCAGAATAAACACTTTTCGTTTTACATTCGTTTGCATGGCGACGTGTGACGTCACCGCTGAGAGGCGTAAGGACGTCATGACATCATCGGTCATTTGCTGACGTCATTACGTCTGTTGTCCACAGACCGTCACCACTGAGAGGCGTAATGCCACTCCTCGAAAACAGCGTCTGCAATGTAAAACCCTCTCTGCACATGCTGACTACCTCAGAATGTGAATTTGACACAAAAAATATAACAAGAAACATTGTATATAATGAAATTCGATAAATCAATTGTGAACACTGGATGTATTGACGTCCGAACGAACCTCACTCTAGAAACTTCGTGCAGAGCGCGGGTTTGGCTATCTATATATTAATACTGAAGGACCAATTTGTGCTCCTCAAGCGGTCGCGTCACGTTTTCTCGGTGCTGTGACCTGGACTGAAAGAAGAACTTCGTACCTGTAAGAGTGCATCGCACATCGTGCCAATAGTCAACTTCAACTCTGAAGCATCCTGTCTGTGACGGGGTTTCGGCTAGTATAGATAGATACACCAGTGAGATTGCTTACACATTGTGTAAACATATGAACTTTGCTACCCCTTTGTCTCAGGTTGCTCACCTGCATTTGATTTTTTTTTCTTTTTTTCATTTGCAGATGCTTTCTGACGGTTCTGTGATTTTTCCTGGTGTATAGGCTTCGATGTCCGATGGCACACAAAAATTTCTGTGCTTCCCCATTGTCTCTGGTCGCTCACCTGCATTTTTTTCATTTTTCTTTCATTTATTATATTTTCATTTATGGATGTTGTCTGACGATTCTGTGATATTTTTATGGTGTACCGGCTTCGATGTCCATTGGCACACAAAATTTCAGCTTTCTACTTCATCCGGAAGTACCGATCTTAATATCAGTCAGTAGTCAGTGAGTGAGTCATTCAGTGGTTAGAAACAGCTATGTGTGTGTATATACATATATATATATATATATATATATATATAAATAATATAATACATACATAACATACTATATATATTATATATATATATATAATACATACATAATATACATATTGTTGCGAATTCGCGCCCGCCGCGTGCGAACGGCCACGTGACTCGAATCGCGCCGCCTCGCCCACCGGAGGACAATTCAGTCGTGACCCTCTCGACTAACGCCGGGAGCTAGTCACGGGTGGGGTTTAAACCTCACCACAACCCAGTCCGCATTCTACCCGTGCGAGGTAGGGTGAATCGCCGAAAGTCGATATACCTAAGTACTCGCACAGGTAACCTACGAGGGGTTGCACCACGCCACAGGTCGACTCCGGACACGAACCGCTTAAGCGGCCCGTTCCGTACTATCGGGATAACGAGCGGTGTATCGTCGACCTTGACGGTTCAGATTAATTATCGGCGTATCGCGCCCACCGAACCCTTTACGTGAAGCAAGATGGAGACCAACAAAGGAAAGGACGCAGCGAAACGGGGAAAAATTCAAACAAGCAAGCATTTTATTTACACGCACAGATAGCACACATATACAGCACGTATTTACAGCCCAACAGTCAGAGATGCACATATATCAAATAAATGAAAGGCAACGACGACGCAGCTCTACAACCGACCAACGCGAACACTCGGCACAACTTAACTGTTCTACTTTTCAAGACTCGGCGCCACACACACACGTTCACACAGAACCCAAAAGAAATGGAAGTCGCGACTTCCCTGGTGTGTCGAGTCCTTGGCGACGTAACCCGAGCTCCCGGTGCCTTCGCCGTCCTTACGACCGACGACTCCTCTCAGCTCCACACGACGCGAGAAAAAACCAGGGAACTCCACTTACCCGTGGTCGAAAAAGACAGCGCGCCTCCTCCGCACTCCTCGCCTTCGCCGTCCCTTTTATCGCCGGGGCCTGCCCTCAACTCCGCCCCCGTTTTCGGTCCACCCCTCCTTCCAGAACATGCTGAACTTCCAGAAGGCGTGTCCCCGTCCAATCGGTGACGCTCGCACCGCCGTGGCATTCTTCTTCTTCCCTTGCAGGGGTAATCCACCGCGACGGCGCCATTCGCTTCGGGGAGGGGGGGGGAACGGGGCCGCCTGCTTTCCCTCGAAGGCCAGGCCTCTGGCAACCGGTGTGCCGAGTCGGAACGCGGTGGTTGTGTATGGTGGCGTGGTTGCGTTGTTGTAGTGGTGGCGTGGTTGGCGTTGTTTGTAATGGTCTGAGGTGGAGCGTGGTTGGTTCGAAAAATAAAGAAAGAACAGAAAAACGACTGACTCAAAGGATCGCAGCCCGAATGAATCACATTAATTCCCTCTAAACAACGGGTTTGGGGCTAACTATACATGTATTAAAAGATATCTCACCTACGGGACTGAATGGTGGTTGCGAATTTCCACACGCCGTAACACTACCCCTCCCCTTTTACAGACTCGTCCCGAGTCGTCAAATTCTCGTTGCCATCATGTGTAGTTCTCCCCTAGTACGTTTTACCTACGGATCCCTGAGTGTGACATTTATGGTATTCGTGTCCCCAAAATAAATAACCTGAGGGCTGGAGTAACTAACTAAACAAACTCACTCATACGGACGACTTAAATAAAATTGCGGCGCTAAGACAGACATGCCGGGGGCGCACTCATATTTACAATACATCTTAACACCTTAACCTTATAAATTTACACTAAACCATGGCCAGGGATCAATGGACTCTGCAGGAAAAGCAAAGAGTCAACCGGCGCACGGGCGCCACTGCAGGCCCGTTTGTAGCTGCCAACAGGACAGTTCTTGCAGCTTGCAAACTGTTGCTCGATGATCCTGCGCGCACATGGCAATGAACAAGGGGGCAAAGCAAAACTGAACGGGGGCAAAATGAACAAGGGCAGTGGGCATGGCATGGCAAAGGTAGCAGGCAAACACAGCCTGCAGATGAACTGGTCGGCACAGGCCTTGAAGTAACACAGTAGACGATCCGCCGGTACAGGCCTCACAGCAAAACGCAGCCAGCCGATGAGTTGGCCGGCTCTTGCCGTGCAGTGCAGGTTGGTGGAGGAGTGCGGTGGTGCTGCCACACAGAAGGCGGGCTCGGACTACCTACCTGTCTCCCTCCCACTATCGCCTTTGCTGTCACTGTCGATACCCACCCCTTAATTTGTAAAAACCCAATTTAGCCCCCACTTATTTTTTTGTGTTTATTTTTTATTTACTCACTAGAAATCGTCCCTAACCCCCTTTACTGTCCTTGTTCGGCTAACTATCGTCGCCCTGCCTACTCCAACCCCTACGTTCCCTTCCCGAGGGGAATGAGGAGAAGCTAGCGTCCTGTGCTCGAGGCCCAATGAAGCCTCAGGATGGCCTCCCCAGATTTCAGCGATCTTTAACACAAAGTGGGTCCAGCGGCCCACAACGAGAGCGAAGGGATGGATGGTGCGGAGGGTACACTTCCTAATCTACCCTATCATTAACTTTAAACTACCCCGGGGCTTTCAAAAGCCCCTCTCGCTTAAGCTATCGGTTCTAACAACCAGATTCCCGTCGCCTGTGTTGGTGTCCTTCACAATTTCGGGCCTCGCCTCAAATTTTCCCTCGTGCCCTTGCACGGTTTCGTGGCTGGGACGCGTTGCTCCCCCTTGGCAGCACGACCCTCTGCGAATCCCCTACAATGGCACCCCCGGGCACTACACTGCCTCCGAGCCTACCAGCTCCCTAAACACCAGGGAGTGCCCCATGGCAACTCCCTGAAACGCACACGTGGCAGGCTGGCTTCCCGGGCCCCTTTCCGAGGGTCACCCGTGCCACGACACTGCCCACAGCGCTAATGGCGCCCCGGGCCCCCCGCACCAAGCGGGCGCACCCGTGCCCACTACGCTAACCCGGCCCCCCATGGGCCCTTGGCCTACGCGGGCCGACTAGCCCGGTGCCCGGGGTACCCACTCAGCGATACTCACCTTCGCAGCCACGCTCCCAGGCGTCAACAGGGCTCCTGCACCCGCTCCAAACAGGGTATCGAGCTACCTTCCCACCAACAGCAAAACGACCTCCACTTTTTCAATTTGTCTAACCCAGCTAACTCACTCTACACTGCACCCGGGTCCCTTGGGCGGGAGCACTCTCCCCCAATCACTCATCGCACCATGCATTTCCACATTCGCTCCACTCACACAGACCGCTGGCCTCACCCACTCATCATTACATGTTCCTTCCACACCTCTCAACTCACCACACGCTGAATCTCTGCCATCTGCTCACTACATCCCTAACTAAACTCGTGCTCCACGTCGTCCCTTACACTACAGCACGTTCCTTTTAACATACGTAGCTAAGCTACGTCCCCTCTACACATTCACTGTCTGTCACTGTCCTCAAATCCAAAAAATCCATTTCCCACCTAAACTCACTACATTCCTCCAACTAATCCATTCCACGGCCCATGAGGACTTACCCCTCCCCATGAAGCCGGTCTAGCTAAGCTAACCCTTCCCCCTAGCTAGTTGTCCATCCTGTGCCCTAGCCCAAAGGGGATCATCCACCCCTTGCCCAGGGAATCCTGTTATCCGAAAGCGAGGCTTGCTTTTGTTTAAATTTTTTTTTATCAAATTTTGCGCAGCACCAGCGCGGCAACTCGCAGCCGCGCACTTTGCACCTTGCCCGTGACGTCATGCAGCTGCACGTACCTCGTCCTTCTTGGACGCACCTCCGGCAGGGATACCCTCCTGCCTGCGGATTCCAACCCCACGTGCAGCCATGACGTCACCTGCGCACCCAAAAGCAAACCTCGCACTCCGAGGGGCTCCCCACCGAACAACAGTTGCTCTGCCCGTTGGAGCTATAACACAAGCTCGCGTGCGAAACCCGTCCGCCGTCCAAATCGTTACCTGCCTAAACTTTGTCCGTCCGCGGGGATCGGCAAATCCACCGCGTGCGTTTCCGACCGGGCTTCACTCCCGCAAGCGAGCAACTGGGGGCCTCGTGCGTTGCACAGCACGGACCTCGCGCTCACTGCTGGTGAACCCGGAACGGTCCCGTTCCAACTCACGGCCGCTACCCGGCCCTTGTCTCTCCATGTCGCCGTGTCGTCTCGCCATTCGATCCACGCACACCTGCGTGTTACGACGCTCACTCCCACTCCATTAACTCACATTCACACCGGAGACGCGGCTGCATGCTCCGGCATGCCGACCGACATCTCCCTTAATAAGCGACCTTACACACACTGTCTCTCTCACACGGACCCTGCGCACTCACACCCAACCTTTCACTGCACGTGCGGTCTCACTCACACCATGGCGTGCCGGAAAAGCACCAGCTCCGCAACACTCGCAAACACACACCCCTGCACAACCACACTGGGGATTCGTGTCCCCACAAGGTTCCCGGGGCCTCTAACCCCCCAAGCTGCACGTGCACCTATCCACAGCAATCGTCCCTCAACTCCGCGAAGCACGACCGGACCCACCTGGTCGTGGACCAGCTTCAAGGAGCATAGAGTCTCCCTCCGTTCCGAAGGAGGCCCATCCAGCTGCTCGCACCGGGTCCCCACACTGTCTGCAGCTCGCCCCCTTATCCTCCACTAACTGTGTGCTGTGGTGTGTGTGTTCTGTTCTTACGCCGTCTTTATCGTGCAGTCTCTCCTCTAACTTTTTTTCTTTCTCCGGCTCCTCATTTTTATCTTGTCTCCTCGTGAGTCTCTGCTTCTTCTGAGCGCTTCCCATTATCTTTCGTTTCAACCTCCATGTTTCTCTCCTTAAGCGCTCCATCTGTACTCCCTCTGTTTTCCTTGTTCAATCAACTCCCATCACTTTTTCGTCTTAAATTGTTCTTTCTACCCCCACCAGTTCCTTCACTGCCGTCTTATACATTTTCCATCTATCGCTGTTTCTTTCATGAGTCCTCCATCGGTCTCAACCTTCTCCTGCTTCAGTGTTCTAATTAACACTATATTTTGTCTTCTGTCCTGCTTTCATTAAATCACGTTCTGCTCATGCTCATTTTCCTTGTCTGCTTTCTCTATTCCTTCCTGTTCTCCTTCTTCTCTCCAGTTTCATGTTTGCTTCAATTTTGGTTAAGAATCTCCCTTCTTGTGTTTATTTTGCTGTGCCTCATTACTCTCCTTGTTTCTTCTTCCTGCCTTCCTTCTAGTTTCATGGTTTTCTTCATGTGGTTTAATTTCCCCATTTTGGTTTCATTCGCTGTTCTTGTCTACTTCCTCGCACTCCAGCCTCCTTTCTTTCAATTGGTCAATCCTCAGGCTTCATGTTTCCTTTTGTTTTCTATCCCGCATTGTTCTCTCGCTCTTCCATCTCCAATCTCGTTGTGTCCTTCAATCTCTTATTCTCCTTCCTCTATATCGTTCTCCTTCAACTTCTCTGTTATTCCAACCTAATTTTTTTTCTTTTGTCGTTCAGTTTCAAATTCATTACTCATTTCAGTTTTTTATTCCACGCTTCTGCTCTTTGATCTTCGTCATTTTCACTGCAGATTTTCTTTCTCCTGCTCATCCTATGCTCTTTCAGTACCTCCTGTTCCATTCTTGACTTCCAACGTGGTTTGATCCCTGTCCAGTGTGGTTTAACGTTCTTTTTGTCCTTCGTTCTTCCATATTCACTCTTTTCATCTCAGTTCGTTTAATTAGCTTACGCGTCTCTAGTTCTGTTGTCGTCTGTAAGCTCGGTTCCTTCGTTTCTTCTAACCTGGTTCTCTCTCTTACATCCTCAGTCGTTGTAACCAGAGTACTTCCATTTTCAACTCCCACAACTCCACCTGCTTTGGCTTCTAACTGTTCTTCCGGCTTGCCCTGTGTGTTGTCTATCCGCGCTCCCAAGTTCCTGTCTCTCGTTTGTTACCCATCCGTCCCACAGCTTATCAACTCTCTGCCGTGCTTGGTCTGAAAGTCTTTTCTCACACTCCACTCGTTTACGACCTTCGATGCCTTCCTTGTTCCACGCTCATTTTAATTTTTCCCTCTTTGCCCTCCTTTGTACTCGGCCCGTTCTCCCACAGCGTCTCCCGATTATTTTCTCCTCACCCGCCTTCACCGCCGGCCTGACAAACCGTTGCAAACCCTCCCAGCCTCGTTCGCTCCCACACGGTGGCGTCGCCATTACGCAAAACTTTTCGCGTGTTGCCTTTCATGCCCGCGCCTGCAGCTCTGCCTATTTGCTGCAGTCTCACCCCGCATTGTTCGCATTTTGTTCTTATGTGCGTTGTCCATCCATTTCTCGTCCATTCATTTGTTCATTGTTGCCGTATTTCCATCCATCTCCGTTCATCCCTTTTATTTCGAGTCGTGACGTTTCCAATCCATTTCTGTTGTTATATTCGCTTCCATCTTTGCCAGATGGGAAAGCAGGCCACGTCGAGTAGCACTCGGCTGAAGCGATTCGGCTAGGATCGGGGGGTTTTGCGCGGAGAGGGGGAGGGGAGGTGTTATAACACCGGCGGGCCGCCGCCGCACCCATTTCGCTCGTAATTTGCGAGGAACGGGTCGCTCCTCTCACCCCTGCGACGTTCCCGTGAATTTAGCTTGAGACAGGAGGGTTTGTTTCCGCTCTCTGACACCAGTGTTGCGGATTCGCGCCGCCGCGCGTGCGAACGGCCACGTGACTCGAATCGCGGCCGCCTCGCCCACCGGACGGACAAATTCAGTCGTGACCCTCCTCTGACTAACGCCGGGAGCTAGTCACGGGGGGGTTAATCTCACCACAACCCAGTCCGCCATCTTACCCTGCTAGGTAGGGTTGAATCGCCGAAAGTCGATATACCTAAGTACTCGCAACCGGTAACCTACCGAGGGTTTGCCCACCAACGCCACAGGTCGACTTCCGCGACACGAACCGCTTAAGCGGCCCGTTCCGTACATCGCGATAATCCGAGCGGTGTTATCGTCTCGACCTTGACGGTTCAGAATTAATTATCGGGCGTATCGCCCCACTCAACCCTTTACGTGAGCAAGATGGAGACCCAAACCAAAAGGAAAGGACGCAGCGAAACGGGGAACAATTCAAACAAGCAAGCATTTTATTTACACGCACACAGCATAGCACACATATTACAGCACGTATTTACAGCCAAACAGTCAGAGATTGCACATATATTCAAATAAAAGAAAACGGCAACGACGACGCAGCTCTACCAACCGCAACCAACGCGAACCATCAGGCAACACTTAACTGCTTTCTACTTTTCAAGACTCGGCGCCACACACACACGTTCACACAGAACCCAAAAGAAAATGGAAGTCGCGACTCCCTGGTGTGTTCGAGTCCTTGGCACCGTACTCCGAGCTCCGCGCCTTCGCCGTTACCCCTACGACCGACGATCCTTCGAGCTGCCACACGACGCGAGGAAAAAACCAGGGAACTCCACTTGACCCGTGGTCGGAAAAAAGACAGCGCGCCTCCGCCGCACTCCGTCGCCTTCGCCGTCCCTTTTATCGCCGGGCCCCGCCCTCCACTCCGCCCCCCCGTTTTCGGCTCCACCCCGTCCTTCCAGAACATTGCTGTAACTTCCAGGAAGGGCGTGGTCCTCCGTCCAATCGTGAACGCTCCGCACCGCCGTGGCATATCTATCTTTCCCGCGCAGAAGAAGTGTAATCCATCCGCCCGACGGCGCCATTCTTCGGGAGGGGGGGAACGGGGGCCGGCCTGCTTTCCCTCGAAGGCCAGGCCTCTGGCAACCATGTGCCGAGTCGTAACCGGATGGTTGTTGTAGTGGTGGGCGTCTTGGCGTTGTTGTGTGGTGGCGTGGTGCGCGTGTTGTAGATGTGGCAGTGCGTCGGCGTTGTTGTAATGGTCTGAGGGGGTGGAGCGTGGTTGGTTCGAAAACAAAGAAAAGAACAGAAAAACGACTGACCTCAAAGGATCGCAGGCCCGAATGAATCACATTAATTCCCTCTAAACAACGGGTTTGGGGTAACTATACATTGTACTCTAAAAGATATCTCACCTACGGGAGCCTGAATGGTGGTGCGAATTTCCACAAGCCGTAACATATATATAATACTGTATAATATATATATTATATATAATATAATTATACTTATATATATAATATTATAATATATATATATATATATTATAATAAACACACACACACAATAGCGTGGTGAAGCGAGCGTCGCTACAGTAGGACAAACACCGCCACATTATTAAAAACTCCTCACCACCACATTGTTAAAACACTCCACCACATTACTGCAACTTCATTAAAAACAACTCACTGCCACATAACCGCCATGTTTATTAAAAACACCTCACCTCCACATAATTCAAAACAACTGCCACTCTACAATTTCAAACACCTCACCTCACGTCGCTCGAGAGACAGCTTGTTTTAACTGAGGATAAGTACGTGAGTTGCCATGTTGTTATGATTTACACAAGCAGAATTTATACATTTATTTTGCAAATTTATTGTAATATTCTTGATAATACATTTTTATCAGCAATTGAAGTTGAAAATTTAAATTTGAAAACAAAATTTTTTATTCAAAAAAACAAATATTTTTCAAAAGTTAAAATATATATAACTAGCATATACCCGTGCTCCGCACGGAGTTGAATGTGCAAAAGGTGGATGAGGCATAATAGTTGATGTTATGGGAAGCTGGGGAGGGTTTCATTAGGGATGTGATGCACTATGGTTACCTGTCCTTAGTTTTCTAAAGGACCTCCCTGTAGATGACATTTTGGGTGAGTGTCTTGTTGCTGAATAGTCCTTGTGAGGAATTATTGTCCAGTTTGATAGATATATAGGAGTAACCTCTTGCACGTGAAAATGCAACATATAGTTGGCCATGGGAGAACACGGGGGCTGGGAGGTATATTCCGAGTTTGTCAAATGTTTGGCCCTGGGATTTGTTTATGGTCATCGGGTATGCGAGTCTGATGGAAATTGCATCCTCTGCAGTGTGACTGAAAGGTTGGCGTCTGATGGGGCAAGTTGAACATGATATAGGCCAGCCATAGACTGACAGGAGCAGTGGAGGGTGACCGAGATCAGAATGCAAATTTCAATGAACGGCACTTTTTGGCGCACATCCGACGATCGAACACCGCTTGGACGCTTTAATTTGAAGATCACACACGCAAGACACAACACAGTAACGATGGCGGTTGATATGACAATTAATGTAATGAAGCGCAGTTGTTTGGGTGCATCGACAATGAACACCTCTTTAATTTGAACAGTTAACACGCACGCATTCAAGGTACAGAATCTATTGTCAGACACCGCGCTTCGAAGAAACAAGAAAAGAAGAGAATCCGCATGAAGGGATGACATCATACCCGTTCCCTGGTTCCCCTACCTTCAGATTATAGCCTTTGATGTTATCTGGACGTAGGCCTATTGCCAACTTATTTTCGGGTGTTTTTAATATTACGTTGGATTCAGACAACAAATTGACAGTCTAAGAGGGCGTGTTCAGTCCGGAAAAGAGCCAATCGGGGACATCATGTTGCAGAGCTCTGGCGCTCATCGTTCCCCTCCTCCACGCTGATTTTTTAAAACATGACAACAATTGCTGATGTTCGAGCTATACATTTATTATCAGTTGTGTTTATGTTCAGTGTTTGATGCAATGAGTACTCCCTCTCGAGTTCATATATTTTTGGATAGATGGCAGCACTTACCGACAGCAGTTCAGCGATGGTAACGAACGGGAATAAATGGCCGTCGATGGGATGAAAATCTGTGAAGCCACGTTGTCATCCAATTCCAGCTTAGAAATTAGTGCATCGTCTTCTCACATTAAGACTCACATTCGTCACTGCCAGCGTTTTGGAGGAGAAACGGTCAATCTCTCTCTGGCAATGACGTCATATTCGTTTTTATGACGTCATCATTAAGAGGACGAGAATCTTAGCTCATTCGAGGTTGTTTTTCTTGAAATGATTTTTTTTCATCAACCGCTGTCACAACGGGAACCCAACGGGGTCACGGGTCGTCTAGTACATATACATATATATATTTTTTTGTGGACATTTTTTGTGCATCATCACTATTTATATATTCATCTCAGCATGAAAACGGATATGTATGCCCTTTCCAAAGAACAAAACGATCAACTTCACGCAAGTGTATGCAAACAGTATTTATAGCCTTGATAAACAATTTGTCGGAGGAAAAATCCATTCTTACAGAGATTACAATATGCTTCATTGTGGAAAACGCAAAGGCACAACTAACTCATCAATATTTTTATCAAAAAAAGGACAAAGGATTGGGGCCCTCTTTTCAGTTTCAGCCACAGGATGATCTTTTCCAGGAACAATGTTGATTGTGCGTGCAATTCTCTTGCCGATACATTGGGACTGAGTAGTTTGTGTGGGGTTGAACAGCATTGCAAATGAGAACTGAATAAGAGGATTGCCATTTTCACTGAATGCCTACAAGGAATAATGTAAACAGATTGAGGAATACACAACAAATTGTCTATAACTAAGAGATGAACACGGTCACAGGGCTTACCTGATAACAATCCACAGATGTTTTTGCCATTGCATAATGTGATGATGTCACCTCCTTCTCAGAATACATATCACACCAGTTCTCTTGGATTTCGTTCTGCATTGTTGCACTGAAAGAGGACAATGATGACATAGTTGGCTTTATGAGTTAATATGGATCTTATTAAAAATTTTGGCAGCTTTAATATTAACATGAATCGTAGACACTTCTGTTACTTCTCGAGGCATCACCAGTTGCCCTTAATGACTGTCAGCAAACTGTCCCAGGCCCAACAGAAGTACGACACATTCACCAAGGTTGGTGGATTCTCCCTGGTGGAATGAGTTCATCACTGGCGTAAACTCAATCGTATGACATGATTGCAGTTTATGATTACCTTTTATTACATTGATTTTAATTGCATAAGTTTACTGGTAAGTAGAAGAAACCTGATGGTACAAAGTGTGGTTTTGCCTGAAGTGGTGGTTGTGGTTGCCGATTGGTAGGAAGCAATGTCTTTTGGCAAATATCCGGAGGTTGGTAACTAATGTTTTTGATAAGAATGAAGCCATTGTTTGTCAGGCTTGAACTTGATTTTTCTTCTTCCTCAACCTCTGCCACAATCATATTTAATGGACGAGAAAACATTGAGCTAAACTGAACATAACTTTTGGGAGAAGTTTCACCATTTTAAAGATGCAGCAAGTATTTCTATTCTAGGCCAGCTACTCCTTGAGGTAGTGCACATAAAGTGTCAAAAATCCAATGTTGTTCAGATAATGAACAGACTGTGTGTGTGTGTGTGTTTCATTCTATTTAGTTCCTTGGAGCTGCTGAAACAGTTTTAGGAAGGAGCATTGCTCAAGATGGGCAATTGGAATTCCGCAAATGCAGCTAAATGCAATGGGCTGTTCTTGAAAGACAATTGAGGTTATTTTAAGGTCATAATCAACATTATCACACATTTGCATGTACTATACATCAAAACTTAAGAAAAATGGCTCATTAGTTGATTTAGGCACATAATACCAAAGACTTCTATTCCCAGCAACAAACTTCTCGCTCTTCCATGAGCCTCAATTTCGTGAAAAAACCCCCCTGAGAAATGTAAAGTGATGCATCAAAGACAAACAGCCATTCCTCAGAATGAATAACTAGTCTTGCTGGTGAAGGCTGGTGTCAATCTGCGTTGGTAGACAGGCAGAACAATGGATGAAATTGCCAGGACGTCAACCGCCGTGGGAAGCAAGGAGAAGCTGACATTCCGGGTGTTAACCATTCTTTGGAGTACGAGGCTGAGACTAGACAGAGACTAGGCAGAGACAAAAGAGACTGTACTTTCCACAGACAAGGAGACTGGTATGATGAGGCACCTGCTAAGAGAAGAGAGCAGATCCTGTAGTATAGATTTACAAGCAGTTACTCAATATTTGTTCAAGATAAGGAGCAAACCCATCAATTGAAGAGGACTATGAAGCCCTGGTATAGGAGAGGAATATTGCAGAATGCAGGTATTTCGATTCACACCAAAAAATGCCGGAGTTGTTGTACATGGCAATGCTCAGCTTTCCTCCATCTTCCACCACAACACTTGTGTATATGAGTAACTCGATGACACTAACAAACACACAGAGGAGCACGACGTATTTAACAGAGCAGAGAGCCGTCTTGAGAAAGGGGTGCGACAAGGTACCAGGGGTCTAATTGACTATATTAGGGAAATGTGTGCCATGGTCCTGATGGTCGCTAAATAACACAATCGCTGCGATCCATTCACAAAAAGCAGGTGAGCAGATTCTCCCTTTCAATCATGGGCATCTGCTTGATGGTCAACTCTGTAACACAGATGAGGATAGAACAAAATTTTAAGGCTGCCTTCTGGTCTGACAGAAAGTGGAAGACCGACAGTTATGGGGGTCGCTACACCCCCTAGTTGGGCATGCCGATTAGTAAGTAAGTTTTGGTCAGCCTTATACCACAAATATGTGCAGATCAAAGGACAAATGCAGTCCAGTTAGAATATATCTAATATATAAAGCTGAGTTTGTGTCTGTAGGTGGGTTCGTGGGTCTGTGTGTGGATGTGTGAGTGTGTGGGTGGGTCATAAGTGCTGCCCATTCTACAGGCCTCGCCTTCCAGCTCCTTTCCCTCCAACCGTCCAGAAATTGCCGCCATCTTATTCACTCCACACAGCTCAGATTGTTTATAGGCCTCTGATGTAAATTTGAAGAATGAACAACACATCTTCTATCATTAAATGAAGACACCATTTTGAGGAAACAAAGGTACATTTTGATTTCTACTCAAACAAGGTAATGCATGTTTTGTCCGCAGCGATCGCAGCAGGTGTCTAATGTACACCGCCCAATGAAGGTACGTTAATTCTCATATTATGCAGAGGAAAGAAAACAGTGATATTGTTACGGATTTGGAAACCTTGTGCACACAAAAAGCCAGAGTCCCTAAGCTTAGTTATTTCAGTAAGTATGTGTTTACAGTTAGAATCCCCCCCCTCCCTTTGTCTAATGGGAATTACATGTGTGCGCTACGAATTATTGTATAGTCAGGTTTATTACATCTTTTACAACAACAACAACTACTACTACAACATCCACTACAACAACGGACCGTCACCTCGCTCCACCGGTCTAGTATATAAATACCTGACCTGACCTGACGTTTCCCCGCCTACTAGTATATAAATAAATATATAAATATATATAAACCACTTTATTACACTCTGCACCCATTGCAGTCCCAGTAAAAATGGCACCCTGTTCAGTAATCAATCAAATATCAGTTCTTACACTTGGGGTACTTGCAGATCAATTAATTCATAATCATATCATTGGTTTGTTCAACACAAAACCCAGCACTGCATGTATTAAATCCTTCAACGCATTCAAATCACAAATCTATGAAATAACTGTGCAGAGACATTATAAAACACAGAAAAAAACAAAAGGCACCTGGATAACACAAATAGGACGTGAGGTACCGGAGTCCTGTTCCATTTCCTGGCTAATGGCCACAGCAATCAGGTTGCAGATGTGGAGTGAATGCTGTAGCAGACAGTAGAGATGAGAGGTAGGGAATGGAAGAAGTTCAGCTCACAGTTTCTCTAGTGTGACATCAAAATGCTGGATGCCGACAGTGCTCAACAAAAAATGAAGCTGCCGTCCGCAGGCCATGGCCTGTAAACACAGGTTCTCGGTAAGAAGGTCGTTTTTCAGAGCAGCTTCACTCAGGTATCATCCCATCACCACTCACTCACGCCCCTGACTTTGGGTGGCTGCAGTAAACATCCTTAAGTTTTTGGGCCCATTCTTTGTCTCCTTGTCCCACTATTCTCGTTGCCTGGGCTTTTTTATGGTCTTGTGTAACAGAATCGTTCTCTGAAAAAAACTTCACAGAGCTAGCTGATCCAGGGTCAAGCCAAGTTTTAAGGTGTTATATTTACCTCCGCCACCGAAGGTGGACAGAGGGTACGTTTTCACACCTGTCTGTCTGTGAGCAGGATATCTCAAAAAATTGTAGACAAATTTGAACGAAACTTGGTGGACAGGTCGGATGTGTGACAAGGACCGATTGAACCAAACATAAACTGTTCAGGCTAGTGGAGGTGTGCGCTCTACCGAGTGCCATTCTAGTTTGCCCTCGTTTCCCAGCTTTGACCATCATGTTGTCGAGTTATTGCCACAGACAATCAATGATTGGGTTACATCGGGTCAGATGTGGTTCTTTCCTACCACAATGGATCATTGCCAAATTTGGCCATTCTTGTGCTTGTCGATTTGACATTAAATGTGATCTTGGGATAATAATTGTTCCATGGCATGTATGTGTGAGGTAATGCAATGCAGCTGTCCCGAACACAATGGATGGCCCAACAATATGGTCAAGTGGAAGGTGCCTCCGCCAAATGAACACAGTTGTTTACTCGGAAGACAAAAAGCACAAGATGCAAACTACACTTAGCAGCTTATTAATTAATGTGATTTACTCCTGTAATTACAAATGCCTTATCCCATGGAATCTCAATGCTTCACTCTGAAATGTTTCAAATACATAAACAATCCCCTAATTAATAACTTGTAAATGAATGCACATTCTTCAAGTGAAATCATAAATATATCTCTTCATAATCTCTCTCTCTCTTCTCTCTCCTCTCTCTCTCTCTCTCTCTCTCCTCTCTCTCTCTCTCTCTCTCTCTCTCTCCTCTCTCTTCTCTCTATCTCTCTCTCTCTCTCTCTCTCTCTCTCTCCACTCTCTCTCACTACTCTCTCTCTCTCTACTCTCTACTCTCTTCTACACTCTCTCCCTCTAATATCTCTCTCTACTCTCTCCCTGCTCTCTCTCTCTACTACACTCTCTCCCTCTAATATCTACTCTCGATCTACTCTCTCTCTCTCTCTCACTCCACTTTCTCTCTCTACTCTTTCTCTCTCTCTCTAATTTCTCTCTCTCCTCTCCTCTTCTCTCTCTCTCCTCTTTACTCTCTCTATCTATTCTGTCTCTCTCTCTCTACTCTCTCACAGAGATATTAAAAACCATCCCTGGGAACATTAGGACAAACGACCGACAGTTGGAAGCTGTTGAGGGCTCAGTGATGATCCTGAAGAAAGCCCTCAGTGCAAAACTTCACAGCTTGATCCATGAATCGTGATAGCAGGCAACAGTAACTTGCACGTACACACGCGTGTACACGTACACGCACACACACACACACGCAGAGGTGGATACTTTGAGACCTGGGAGGGCTCCATTCTACTTTCTGGAACTTCTTTATGGAGTTAACAACCAATGACCAATAACCAATAACACACACACCGGTGTGAAATGCCATTGTGGTAATACAGTTTACGTACATACACACACACACACACACACATGCATAAAGTAAATAAAAACAACAAACACAAATATTAACCTTGAAACAGCGTTCTCTGAAAGAGGATTTAAAGTGGGTAATGAGCGAAATTCAATTCAAAATTGTATCAAGCCACAGAATACAAAATGTCGATCTATACTCCATGTCTTCACAGCTAGAACAATCATGGTGAACACCTGGTCGGATGGACCTTATTGTTTTTCTAATATGTATCGATGTCAAAGTGAGAGGTGGGTTACAAAAGGAGATCGCACAAAAAGGTTAAACAAAGTGATGTCCTGTAAAAATAAAATTGCACATTTTCAGTGGATGAGACACCTCCTGAGGAAACCACCGCACGACACCGTGGGACCCAACAAAGGCAGAAATGTATGACTAATCGATGTGAGATTGAAAGCACGTGGACTTTTTCCCGAAATGAACAACCAAGAAGCATGGAGAGTGCTTGTCAAGTGGCTTAAGCATTCACACAAGCACTGTAATGAAACGGTTGATACGAAATGGCTCCCTTGGCACGCAATTGGAAATCACCGAACTGTAATATTAAACATACACCTCCTGGAGATGCCTGAAATGGCACATGTGTCCGAATTGGACAAATTAACACTTTTCTCAGAGTCGGAACTGCTTGTTAGTTCGATTCTGGAGCTTAAATTTTGGAATTCTTCTTAGTTTAAGAAATACTCATGGCGATTGCATGTGCGGAAATGAAATAAAACAACGAACGCTGTAGTTTGCGGGCGTTTGTAAGCATTGCAATGTACCTAGCGATTCCTTGCTATGATGAGCAGCTTGTTCCAAGTTGCGGCCTGTTCTAAGTTAAGGCATGGTTGAGCAGGACAAAAACATGGCAGCTTCAGACACCAGCGAGGTTACCCAGGAAACGCCTTAAGACCCCAGACAGCGAGGTGGCCCAGGATTGCCTGATGAAGGATATAATTAAATAAGTTCATTAATTATCTTCAAAAGGGGTGTTTTAATTAACCCTAACACCCAATTTTTACTCTTGCACTTCCTTGGAGTTTTCTTAGTTTGCATGTAAAGTTTCAGGCTGCTAGGTTTTATGGTTTTGGAGTTATGAGGAAACACACACAACCACACCACACACACACACTCACACACACACACACACACAACACACACACACACACCACACACACACACACACACACACACAACTCACACACAACACACACCTTTTATTAAAGATTTTTCTCTGGACCGCTTATTATTGAGGTGAAACTTCACAATTGTGATCTAGTGGTAATGGAGAATACATGTTTTAAATTTCAATCTGATCGGACACTTGGTCTGGTGGCCAGAATGATTTAATTTTTTTATCTGGGGTTTTATTTGTTTATTTAAATTTTATTTTTTTTTGTTTTGAATAAGGCTCACTTAGATGAGACACCTGGATGGGTTTGACGGTAGAAGAGTAGCAGCTGAAATGCAAATCCTTTCCAGGTTCCTCCTGGTGACTTCATCTATTCTTTTTCCTTGTTTGGGTTCCTTCTGATTACTCCAATGAAGGACTGCACCTATTTGGTGTTCCATTTGATTTGAATTTAATTTATCTTAATTCCATTCTGAATTCATTTGAATAAGGAATAATAATAATAACAAGTGAAATCCTTCAATACAGCGCGTGTGGTGAAGCAAATGAGTACACTAATGTTAAAAATGCAATTATGCTTTTTCAGTTGAAAAACAATTAAAAGGCGTACTTAATATTTGAAATGTAAAAATCTTGTTATTATTGTGATAAGCACCTTTATATATAACAGAAGGAATGAAATCGTTCGATACAGCGTGGCAGGAGGCCGCAAAAGAATGATAGCATAAGAAGAACTTAGCTTTCAGCGTTCGGCGATCGGCGCGAAATGCGATGGTGGGCGGAAATGACGTCTTTCGGCGCGAAATGCGATGGTGGGCGGAAATGACGTCTTTCGGCGCGAAATGCGATGGTGGGCGGAAATGACATCTTTCGTTCGTTCGTACATGAGAGGGGCGCGTTTCTTGGTTTTTTCCCGTCAAGCAATAAATTAAATGGTTTTCACATATATAACACATTAGTTTCACAAATTTCCATTGAAATACTCGGGTATTTCCGTCAATTCTCGCTATTTCCGTCTAAGTTACGCACTGCCATCTACCGAACGGCTGTCTTGAGGCACGTGGGGAGGGGGGGGGACAGGGGACACCGGAGACGTGGTAGACACCGGGGACATTTCAAACTCGGTGCAATTGTATACAGCGCACGCGCTGTAATAAAAACTTCATGGGTCAGGGTCAGGTGTCCGATCAAAGCAGGGTTGCATTAAAGCGGGATGCCTTTGTACCCGGTCTAGAGATCACCCTTCTCTGCAAGAGGTCGATAAAAAATAAATAAATAAATTTATGGTATTTTTGGCAGACTTGGCTGAAGAGTAATGCAATTCCATGAGACGTTCAATGATTGTAGCTCACGTTCTAGATGGTGACCATTTTTCTGCTTTCCTTCAGATTAGTGGATAAAGAAGTCATTATCGTTGTTAATTGGATGTAGTATGGTCTAGCACTGAGAGGGGTCATTGGCATAAATGTGCAAGCAGTTTTGTAAAGAGGTGCATGGATCCTCGATGTAAAACAAGAAGAGATTGGCAAGAACAAACCGACGTAAGATCCCAGCTGTGTGTTTATATTAGTGAAGAGGAGAGAATGCTAGGTGCAGCAACATGCTGTTTGAGTGTGTGGACGAAGTGTATGAGTGACTTGAGTGGTGCACCTGGGAGGAATTTCATACTGTGTTAAAACAATGCGACACCTCATGGTCATCCATCTGTTGTCATGTTGGTGAGATCAGTATCTCAAAAGCTGAGAGGCCTGGGCAAAACCACAAAGAATTGTCACGAATCAGAGTTGGTGAATGGGTATAGCTTTGGGTCTGCTCCATTGCAGACTCTTGAGCTGATAACAGATAAAGGAGGAACTGTTTTTTTAATTAAAGGTACCAGCCATGGACCTCCTTGTGTTGGATTAGTATTGTGGTAGCTGCCTTACATATAGATGAGTAATCCTGGTGTTGGATTAGTGGTTAGGGTAGCTGGCTTCGGATCTTATGGTCCTGAGTTCAAGCCTTGTTGGCTGCTGAATTAACACCAGGTGGGGTTGACTCAGCCTGTCAACCTGAGGTTGATGAAATGAGTACCGGTGTACTGGTATAGAAGCACAGCATCAGTGGCATTGTTGTTCTTCAACAAAATGATAGCTACCTGGCAGTCAAGCTACCATGCACAAGAATAAGAAGAAGATACAGATGAGTGGTGGTCCCTTCACATCAAATATGTCAGAGAAAAGACAAATGAGATGCCAGGTCAAGGGAGTAGGTTTAAGATGCCCCATTGATAGCATCTGATATTTTTTGAGGAAAGGATAGCCAGAAAGATCACATAGCCTGTAATTGATACAAAAGGTAGAGATGGCTTGAGCATCCGTGCATTAGATGCCACGGGAAAGTTTATTCATTCTACCATCGACATTATCGTGTGAGTTGTGTACCTTGTTTCACCACCTGGTGTGAGGGAAGGTCCCCAATGGGAAGCACATTCTAGTTGCACACTTAACTGTATCACTGCATGCTACAAGGTTTTACAGTTCATGGGAACATGACGTGAAGCTCATTTTATTTCACAATTAGAAAAGCTTTTCCCAAAAACTTGCGTTGGCGTTATAACCTCCACTTGTGTAGTAGAGATGAACAAATAATTTCTGATATATTCAACTCGGAAAAAAAAAAATGCGTTTCCACGTCAACTTCATAATACCAACTTCCCACTTTATCAAACATGTAACCACATTTTCATAATGAACAATGATGTGGTACACAATGGCTTCCCTCTTCACTGCCAAATCACCCACACTGCTGTGAGATGTGGAAATGAAACGAGAAATCTATCTATTCTGAGCAACATGTTCTCTATTACACACACAAGCGTACTTTAAATGCACAATAACCTATTAACGATATTGTATTATGGTATCCCAAAATTTACAGAGGGCTGGCAGGATGGCATACAGGTACGCATATTTCATCTAGTCTGGGTTTAAATCCCGACCC
>CM068963.1:44785092-44795452 GCA_035128595.1 Eptatretus atami | reverse complement strand
GGAGTGGCCTCCCAGATCCCCAGATCTCACCCCCCTTGATTTTTTATCTTTGGGGGCACTTGAAGGCAATGGTGTATCAGGAAAAGATACGAGACATAAATCATCTACAGGATCGTATTCAAAATGCCTTTACAAGCATAACACCAGATGTGCTAGTGCGTGTTCATCAAGAGTGGGGGAGACGTATTCGATCTGTTTGAAAATATGGCAAACAAGTGGAGATATTTTATGAATAAAAACGGGTTTTCATAAAAGTGTATATTTCCCCTATGTATGGCTACTTTTGGCCCACCCTGTGTATGTATATATATATATATATATATTTGTAAATATAAATTTGTACAGAATTTTAAGAGCGGTGCAAAAAACAGTTCAATGTTCAGTTTTCTTGAACATCAGGAAGATTGAGACAGACAAACAACCAGATAAATTTAAAAGCATGAATGCATTGTCATTCTCGTGTTGTGAGTCATATTCCCATTAAAAGGAAGTTCATATGGGTTTTGGTGCTCTCATGTTGTGAGTAATATTCCCAGTAAAAGGAAGTTTATACGGGTTTTGGTGCTGGTACAGGAATATAAAGCTTTATATGTAATTATCTCAGCCACAGAAGGTGGACAGAGGTTTTGTTTTCATCCCTCTCTGTTTCTTACTTGCGAAAATCGAAGCTTTTTCGTGTATATTGGTTGGTCTTGTCCGTTATTTTGTCTGTCTGTCTGTCTATGTCAATCGCCAACAGGTGACAATTTTAAACCCATCTTCACGAAGCTTCACCACATGGTAGAATTCGTCATAAGCAAGAAGCCCATTGTTTTTGAGGTCAAAACGTCAACAATGACCAAAGGTTAACATCTTAGGTGAAATTTCTAAAATCATCAATTTTCATCCGATTGACTTCAAATTTGAACAACATTTGCATATCAGGTCACTGAATTCAATCACCAATTATTTTTGAAGTCAATGTAGGCCAAAGGTCAACATAGGCCGAATTTCTAAAATTGTCAGTTTTCATGCGATTGATTTGAAATTTGAAGAGGAGTTGCATTTTTTTTAATTGAATTCAACCACCAATTATTTTTAAGGTCAAATTTGTTTTATGGATTATGCAAGTATCGTGCTAGGCATGACATCTTTCTTCTCAAGTATATTGGTTGGTCTTGTGCGTTATTCTGTCTGTTTGTTTGTTTGTATGCATGTCAATCACCTACAGGTCACAATTTTAAACCAATCTTTACAAAGCTTCACCACCTGGCAGAGTTTGTCATAAGCAAGAAGCTTTTGTTTTTGAGGAAAAAGGTCAATATAGGCCAAAGGTCAACAACTTAGGTGAGGTTTCTAAAATCCTCAATTTTCATCCGATTGACTTGAAATTTGAAGAAGATTTACATATCAAGTCACTGAATTCAATGAACAAGCATTTTTGAGATCAACAAAGGCCAAAAGGTCAACATCGGCCAAGTTTCTGAAATTGTCAATTTTCATCTGTTTGACCTGAAATTTGAAAATGAGTTGTGTATTTGGTCATTGAATTCAACCACCAATTATTTTTAAGGTCAAACTTGTTTTATGGATTTTGCAAGTATTATGCTATGCAACAAACATTTCTTGTTTGTTTGTCGAATTGTCTGTCTGTTTATAAGCAGGATATCTCATTAAAATTATGCATGGATTTGGACGAAATTTGGTGGACAGGTTGAGTGTTTGACAAGGACGAATTGCATAGATTTTGGTGAAGATCCAGTTCCGGATACTCTAATTTTTAAGTGTTTCTTCGCCATTGAGAGATGGGCCCAAAACGATATATGGCATGATATTTCAAAAAGTTGTGGATGGATAATGACAAAATTAGGTGGATGATTTGGGTAGGTGACAAGAACAAGCTGATTAATTATTATTTGGTTAATGTGCAGATTCATATCCAGCCTATCAGTGGGATACAAAAACATACTCTTCAGCCTGGCGGACGTTTGCACTCTATCGAGTGCTATTCAAGCCTATCATTGCCGTGGCCTACACATTGGCATATCATCGGCGCGGTGCACTCTCAGGTTAATCTTTGCTAAAACTATAATTTGAGGTCAGTCATTTTTTTATTTTTTGTTTTTTTGAATACAAAAATGTCGAGGCTCGTATAAGAGCTAATACACAGAACATATAACAAGGCAGGAGACAAGAGGGGTGGGAGAGGGAAGCACAAAATAGTGAGGAACAAAGACAATAGGAGATCTGTGGAAGGGAGAAGGACAGGGCGAGGTACACAGGGTAAACAAGATGGTACTACAGGGACTTTCAGGAAGGAAAACAGGGGATTTGAAGGAGGTGGGTTTGGGGTGGATTAATGGGGGTAGAAAAGATCAAGATTTTGGATGGAGGAACATATGAGATGGTGGTGAACCGCTGTTTTGAACACTTGGAGGGAGGAGTGGGATTGAAGAGAGTGTGGGAGTTTGTTTTTGTGGGGGAGAGGAATGAAAGAGTGAAGGTGAGCAGTGATTCTTGATTTTGGCAGTTTTACTTTTTAGTGGACCTTGAGGTTTTTTAGTGGACCTTGAGCGCCCTGCTTTTTAGTGGACCTTGAGCGCCCTGCGGAAATATAAGAGGGACAGATCACAGACAGGGCAGGCAGGGAAGGCCAGAGAGGACACAGTAGAAGACAGAAAGACTACTGACCTGCCTCTGGTGAGAAAGTGAGATCCAAAGACTCATCTTCATCATGGGAGATACCAATGATTCTAAAAGCCTTGGTTTCCACAGTGTGAAATCGAGCTAGGTGTGAGGCAGGAGCACCACCCCAGAGGAGGGAGCAGTACTCCATCAGACTGCGGATGAAAACTTTGTAAGTGGTCTCTCTAAAAAAAAAGTCTCTTGATTTTCAGACATACAAGCACACATACATACAGAGAATTGCCTTGCGGATGCATAGGGTGGGGAGTTGTGCTCATGACCTGGCCCTGAGTACCCCCTGCATGTATGCAAAATTTAGTGGAGATTGACCCAGCATGTTTTTTTCCTATGATTTTTGGATGTACACACACAAACATATGGAGAATTGCTTTGTGGGGGTGAGGGAGGGATTTTTTTGTTTCCATGACCTTACCCTGGGTACCCCCAAGACAGATGTATGATTTGGTCATTCTGATAACCCATTCTTCAATTACTTCAGTTATTTAGTCGTTTGCAGAATGCAGACACAATCCACTTGATCAAATATATAAAGCTTACATTTTTTCATGTATGTATGTAGTTTGCATCAGATGCACCCCAAGTTCTGCTGACAGTCTGCAAGCATTCAACCACTCATCTAATATATCTAACCATTCACTCACTGATATAAATGTTTCATACTTTCCAGGTGGACTAGAGAGCTGGAATTTTGCATACTGCTGCAACTCGAAGTCAATATTCCAGGAAAAAAAAATCACAATATTGTCCCTAAGTGTTCGTCAATGAAAATATCCATAAACAAAAGTAGACCGGTGCAGCTTCGCTCTAAATCATGGAGGGTCACATGATCAGACAATAATATGTCATGTGATCATGCATGGACATGATGTCTCCCCAACGGCGCAGGTGTTTCACAGTTTTATGGCAGTATGATTAGAGAAGTGGAAACTGTGATTTCAAAATTAAGTTAAAAATGATAACATTATAATTTACAAGTTATAATGTAGGTTTGTAACTTCTAAGTTTTTAAAAATAGATCTGAGGAGAGCACGCGAGTAGGGAGGAAGAAGGGGGAGGTTCAGGAGCGTCCGGATAGAAAACAAGCTCGAATGAGCAAAGATCCTCGTCCTCTTAATGATGACGTCATAAAAACGAACTATGACGTCATTGCGATGTATCAGGTTTGCGATAAATTATCTGTGCTAATGCCCGGCTTGATTCCCGCAAACAAAATTCACAACAGCTTGCCTAGTTCCGCGAGATAATGGTATAGGCGATTTCCATTAGGGCGATATTATGACCGTCAACTTTTTTTCTCGGAAGAATTTCCAAAATCGGAGATGGTTACTGCCCTGCGCAGTGGACTTCTGCATATACATGGCAAGTTTCACGAAGATCCGATGAAAAACTCTGGGTTGTGAAACAAAAAATGTCAAAAAATAAGGATAGCATCTAAAAAATTGATATGACGTCATAGTGATGTATCATACGTGCGTAATTCATCTCTGCTAATGCCCTGTTCGATTCCCGCAAACAACGAATTCAAAAAGCTTGCCTAGTTTGAGATAATTTTTCGATTTCCATTAGCGGAGATATTTTGACGTCATAACTTTTTTTTCTAGGAGGAATTTTCAAAATCGGAGCATGTTACTCTCTGCGCAGGGTAATTTTACATATACAGTATACGCCAAGTTTCAGGAAGTTTTGATGAAAACTGTACATAGGCCTGTGCGAAACGAAAGAAAGTCCACAAGAACAACAACGTGAGTAAGACTTAGAGATCCTCCACGAGGATCTAAAAAGAGTGGCTTGTGAATGTCTCATCTGGAGCGGACGTTCTGAGAAAGCGCTTACAGAGAAGTGAGATGCATTTTAAACTGAAAGGTGATTGGGAAAGCAGACGAGTTTGCTCAAAGATGACATTTTTTTTTCATGAGTACCAAAACATTTCTGCTGGTACTCATTGGAGAACCAAATAAAAAAAATTAGGTGAACCCCTGATTATAGCAAACGTTCAGACCATGTTTTAATCAATGCATAATTTCCATGTGTTCATGGTCCACATTGCTGTAAATGAATGCAGATATAAAGAAAGATTGCTTTGTCCGGACAAAATGAAGGCAGACACAATACCCAACGTTTGAAAATGATCAATATCCAGATGAGATTGCCAAAACGAATTATCCAAAACATCAAAAGAAACAATCATTCTATTATTCCCTGTGTTTTTGGCAAACCACCCAGTATAATCCTTGCCAAGAAACTGCTTAGACAGCACTGATGCTCTGTAAAGAATAGGGTACGATAAGAAATAATTCATAACACAATAACTGAAATATACAACACAATGTGCGGTATCAGAATATTATCGTAGAATATCGTTCCACTTTTGCAGACCAACATAACACGGTTGCTGGAGCCTGCCATAAACCATCACCCAGAGTAAACGGTACAGCAAAGGAAACCAATGACCTGGAAATTGTTTCATCGTGGTCCATCACCACTTATAAATCACTCATCAGCCTAATTACAAGTAATTCCAATGGAGTCCTGAAAAGCCATGAAAATTTTGAAGAATCACACACGCTGTAGCTGTGTTATTTTCAGTTGTATTTCACGAACTTGAAGAGTAATGATGATCTGGCTGTTTGGATGAGTGGTTAAAGAGTTATTTCTTTCTCTACATCCACTACTGATTCTGATTCTCCTCTCTGCTCTCTTCTCTTCTCTTCATGATCATGATGCTTCATTATGCATAACACACAAGCATGATGGGTAGGCCCAACACATCTCAACATATGTTGTGGGAGCAGCTGTCCTTTATTGGATTGAAATATATATATTTTTTTTTATATATTTATTTGATCGACTGTGTCCAATGGAGATCGGGGAGTGCTCGTCTACACTCCAATGTTTTGATTACCGCCGATCACATCAAGTGCCTTCTTGTTGAATGGTTTGCATTAGCAGGAACAATCATCTGGGTGGCAGTTGATCTTTGCGGATTATGTCGGTTTACCTGTGAGACATAATTTGCGGTGATGTGCACCATAACAGTCAGGAGGTGCATCTCATACATGTGTGTGTATATATATATATATACTATATACATACATATACTCAAAAAAGGGCATGCATGTGTGCCAGCCAGTGCGCGCGCTTGCCTGGGTGTGTGTGTGTGTGTGTGTGTGTGTGTGTGTGTGTGCCAGTGGATGTGCATTGCCAGACGCGTTGCGTGCCCCTCGCGCGTGTGTGTGCCAGTGCGTGCCATTGTGTGCCAGTGCGTCCATGCATGCGTGCCCGTGTGTCAGTGCGTCATTCTTCAGCCATTTCTCCTCCACACAAAGCATCCCTTCCAAAACTTCAGGCTCCCTTTCCACACATACACTCCTAAATCAACCACCACACAGTAATTAGGCAAAGTGATAATGTGAATATAATTGGCTGAGTGGGTAAATATATAATTTAACATAAAAATACTACCTACTCTCTTGTAACTTTGTTATTGTCAAGAAAATGTTTCATTTCCAGAAATGGATTTTTTTTTTCACTGCTGTGTCACAGCAGGACATGATAATGAATGGTATTGCAGCTGGCAGCATGGCTGGCAGGTACACACACTCGCCTCTGAGATGTCTAGGTAGCCTGGGTTTGAATCTTGGCCCAGGTGTACACATTGTGCTTCACAGGTGGAGTGATTCATCAGTGTGTGTGTGTCGTCCCTCAGATGGACACAGGCATCACATCTTCCTGCATTAGTCGGTGGCATTAAAGGTCCCACGGTATCATTCGTGGAGAGTAGGCAAGCTATTGCCATCATTCTTAACGAATTAAACAATTCCTCCTCTAACCTTACGAGATCAGCACAGAAAAGAAGAAGAATATTGTGTTAATTAGCCTGTCCCCCACGCGGTGGAGACGGGGTTTTGCAATCTGTGTGTGTGTGTGTGGGTGTGTGTTGTGTTTTAGATAGTAGATGTGTGTGTGTGTCCGTGCCATAACGTTTTAACCATTTGAGCTCTTGTCATCAAATTTTCAACAAAGCTTATTATGACAATATGGAGAACACAAATTAATAATTTGGTCAAAAGGTCAAAAGTACCGGTTAGCATACAGAAAACGAAGAAGTCCGAATACAGAACGGACGGGTTTTGCATTTTCAGATGTTTTGTAGTTATGTATGGTTAATAAGGCACACCGTTCTGCTCTATCTTGTAAAAACAAAAATCATTCCGGTGTTAGCCAGATAACAGAAATGAATTTGATCAACCAGGAAAAGATCGAAGTAATCAGCCTCATGGAAACTGCATTCAAAATATGGATGATGTGTGGAGAGTAATGCTGTTAAAAATGGTAACTGTAAGACAAGCAAATATGTTCCTGCCGCACAATTATTTCATGTTTTCCAAAATCTTGTTGAGACGCTGTTATTTTACCTGCCAGGAAGACACTGCGTCAAGATTTTTTTGAACGAGATGCTTAACAACCATAATCAAAATTCTATTTTTGGAAAGTTTGGACTTGACCAAAACTATTTTCGCATAAACTGCAGTTCATTTTGGTGAGGTACCTTTGAAAGAGTGTGGTTGTTGTATAAGCATGCCTCCCTGGGCCACGGGCAAAGCACTGATGTAATGAGACTTTCGACCTATTGAAATCAGTACCTGGGTCTGTGGCAGCTGATGCAGCAATATGCAAGAAGAGGTAAAAGCAAGCAAGACGGCTAATATCATCTTTATAATTCAGGATGCAATTAAATCATTGGGTTCGGAGTTCGCTGAAATGGCTGAAAGTCTCTATTATATTATCTGATTAGGGTAGGTTCAAATGTTAACCCCACCTTCTTTATCTTCTTGTTCTTTCATTTGCAGAACAAGATTGCAGGGTAGCATCATTGACTGAGGGCATGGCTATCACACTGATAAAATGTCCTCTGTATGTTTAAGTCACACTTTACATTACACAGAATTTCCAAGAGTCTGTGCAAGTACATAAACAGTGTGTGTGTGTATAATATATATATATATATATAATCAAGAACATGTGGAGTGTGACGAGCACTCACCTGATCTCCATTGAACATAGACCAAAGCGCTACACCAAAGCATCACCTCTAATCCGGAGGCCTCGGCCCAGCGACTCTGTTAAACAGACAAAGATTACATGGTCAGTATCACTTGCACATCAAACGCAACCACCTATCCAGATTTCAGGCTTGTTTGCTCTCATCAGGACAGCATACCAATAAATATCAAACCAATGATTTTTTTATGTTGAGGGTTTAATGGCGCTGTCAGAGCCAAGGAGGCTCTATCCCAATGGAGGCAACTCAAATCTGATCAAACTCGCAAGCCATAGCCCTAACAGCCACCCTGTAAGGATTCCAGCGCCTTTATAGCCGAAAAATGAGTCCGAGAGGATAACTGCACGAAGAGGATGAACTCAATTATCCATTCCATAGCTAGGACGATTGCAAATAGTTCCATCGAAGAAACTAGAAGTTGGTCGGTTAACCAAAAGCCCTGACCACACGGACATCCGGGATACATGATGAGGCCGAGGGAGAGAGAGGGGAGTTTTTAGAGAGCATCATCGAGAGATTGAGAAGGGCATCATCGAGAGATTGAAAGAGGGGCACACATCGAGAGAGGGGCATCGTCGAGAGAGGGGCATCGTCGAGAGAGGACATCATCGAGAGAGGGGCATCGTCGAGAGAGGGACATCGTCGAGAGAGGGGCATCGGAGAAGGGCTCGTCGAGAGAGGGGCATCGTCGAGAGAGGGGCATCGTCGAGAGAGGAGCATCGTCGAGAGAGGGGCATCGCGAGAGAGGGAATCGTCGAGAGAGGGACATCGTCGAGAGGGGACATGTCGAGAAGAGGGCATCGTCGAGAGAGGGGCTCGTCGAGAGAGGGGCATCGTCGAGAGAGGGGCATCGTCGAGAGAGGGGCATCGTCGAGAGAGGGGCATCTCGAGAGAGGGGGCATCATCGAGAGAGGGCATCATCGAGAGGGCCATCACGAAGAGAGGCATCATCGAGGAGAGGCATCATCGAGAGAGAGCATCATCGAGAGAGAGGTCATCGAGAGAGAGGCATCATCGAGAGAGGGGGGATGGGGGGGGTGGGGGGGCACACGGACCGACCCAACACTGATGACCACATTCATCGTTTATACATCAGACACACCTCCTAACTGTTATGGTGGAGCATTCGCGATTATGTCTGACACGGTAAACCTCATAATCTGCAAAGAATAACCATCCAATGGAGCATCGGGGGGAGTGCTCGTCACACTCATGTTCTTGATTTACCGCGCCAATCGCATGCGTGTCTTCTGGTTGAATGGTTTAACGTTAGGGGACAATAATCTGGGTGGCAGATGGATGGTTGCTCTTTGAGGATTATGCGGTTTTACCGTGTGAGACATAATCCGTGGTGATGCTCACCATAAACAGTCAGGAGGTGTATCTGATGTTGTGTGTGTGTGTGTGTGTGTATATATATATATATATATATATATACATATATATATATATATATATACATATATATTATATATATAATATATATATCTATATATATAATATATATAGTACATATATATATACATATTATATATACATTAAATATATATACATATATATATATATACAATATATATATATACATATACATATGTTGTTGTTCGTCTTTCGGCTGCTCCCGTTAGGGGTCGCCACAGAGCGGATCATCCGTTATGATCCGCATACTGATTTGGCATAGGTTTTATGCCGGATGCCCTTCCTGACGCAACGCTGATCGCCTCTTACGACACAGGGATAAGGATTGGGTTTCGCCATGATTCGGGCTGCCTACACCCTCTCATAGCGCGGCCCAGTGCAGAGCTCCGGCCTCAAGCGATCCTCCAACCCAAGCCTCCGAGTAGCGCGGATTACAGGCGAACGCCACTACACCCGGTATAATATATATATATATATATATATATATATTATATATATATTATATATATATATAGTTACGGACCTGGAAACCATATGCATTCAACATACAGATGTCCCAAAAGTCAGTTATGTCGTTAAGTATGTGTGTAGTCGATATACTTCCTTTTGTCTTGTAGGAGAATCAAAGGCGTGCGTTGCGATTTCTTTAGTTAGGTTTATTAGATCTAACAAGCCATCAACACACATCCCATCTGCATGACCCTCGGCCGCATCACGATCCACCAACCAACCAGCTGCCTTCTCGCACCCTGAACGTGCCAAGGCAAGATCTCGTGGTTCGGTTTCCTCCACTCCTACAACGTTGTAACTCTTTCACAACGACCCTGTGCAACATGATACTGTTGCTCGTCAGTATGAACCCGCATGGAAGAGTGGCTGGGTGGGTTTCCCGGTAGGGGGGGGTCCGTTGGCAGCGTTGATTACTGTTACTTACGTCAAGTATAAACCCACGTGAGAGTGACTGGGGTTTCCCAGAAGGGGCCAATGCCCGCCCACGGAGGGTGAGCCATAGGACCTGTCCAAAATCAAAGAATGGACAGCGAGGTGGTTTCAGCCAAGGGCCCCCCCCGTTGAAGGGGTAAAAAATCTCCCTCCCGAGCACTCTCTGAGAGCAGAGTTTTGGTGGGTTTTTGCTGTCACGAAAGGGTTTTTTGCTGTTACAAAGGGGTTACGAAGGCTGTTACGAAGGAGGTGGTA
>CM068963.1:44759095-44772773 GCA_035128595.1 Eptatretus atami | reverse complement strand
ACGTTAAAAACAGCACCTTCAAACAGGAAAGCAAAACCACCCATCACTTTCAAACAGCACATATGTACCAGTTTTAAAGAAATTATAACATGGGCTTCCCTTGAGGTGTGTGACTTGACCTGTAGCTACCACGTTGTTTACCAGCTATGGATCCGGATCTCTCTGAGGAGGTCACACACCACCTGAAGGGCGAAAGTACGCATGAACTGAACAAACAAAAGCCCCTCTAGCAGCCGGACCTGCTGCCAAGCCCAACCCTGCAGTCCAAATCCTGAAACCCGGCTCAGGCCAGAATACCTTGGAGCACATCGCGCATCAGCTGCAATGTTTATACACGCCCGGAGATGCCAGTGTTTTGTTCTTTTATTTAATTTCAGCACACGTTTAACAACTAAAATGTGATAAGCCCCAGAATCTCTCAACCTGAGATGAATCCCAAAATTCAAACCGTGGAATCGAACCCAGCAGCAGCCCCGACCACCAAAAAAGTGACCATCCACCCAATCCGCACACTCCCCCACACTCCAGGCTCAACACACAATACAAACTTCACAGCACAATGCAACCACCTCCAAACCACAACACAACCCACATGTGCCATTACCACCATCTGTGGGAACTTATCACAACCACCCATTGTTTATCACTTCATGAAATTTGGAAGAGGGGTGAGAGAGGGAGGAGAGAGAGAGGAAGGAGGAGTGGGGGAGCGAGGACAACTTAGACAACTGAGACAACTTTTGTCAGATTTAACTTAGACAACGAAACATACCTTTATATATGTACTTCATTTGCATTATCATCGAACATTGCCTTGAATGTCAATTTGTAATTTTATTTTCAACAAACGACAACAGCTGTGATTAAAAAAAAAAGTCACTTACACCAGCATTTACTGTCTCGCCATGGCTTACAAACATCAGTTTGGTTCATCCATCGATCCCTTCCCTCCATCCATCTGTTATAAGGAAAGGCAGGCTTGGCACCGCACGACACTGCGGAGCACAACACAGGCATGTGGGGCCTGAACTTTTTACGTCGTTCCATGTATTTTTCATTGTGTTTAACAGAGGGACAGTACAGAGTGCAGGGACAGTGCAGAGGGACAGTGCGGGTACTTTTGCGGTGTCGCCATGACTTGCAAACGAACATCCAAACAGCTTATAGAGCGCTCACCAAGTTGCTTAAGCACTCAAGCAAGCACTCCAATGAAACGGTTGATAAGAAACAGCTGGCTTGGCAAGGGATTAACATTCGCCGTCTGATCATATTAAACACCACCAGAGATGCCCAAAGTGTCAAACAATGTGCGAATTAGACAAATGAACTTTTTTTTTAGGAATGGGAACTGCTGTAAAAAGTCAATTCTGCAGTTTACATTTTGAAATTTGGCTTAGATTAAGAGATTGTAGAGATTATTGCATGTGCGGAAATTAAATAAAGCATGAACATTGACGTCTCTGGGCATTTTAAGCATCGTGATGTATCCAGCGATTCATAGATATGAAGATCAGGCATTCAATTATACGACTAAGAAAAGTGAATAAAAAAACTTGAGTGTTTTATCGTTAAGAAACCGTTGCGGCCTCTTCCAAATCAAGGCATTGTTGAACAGGCCAAACAAAATGGCAAATTAAGACGCCAGCAAGCTGACAGAGGGCTGTCTCAGGGGCTGACCAAGGATTACGCCTGCTAAAGAATAATTATATAAGGCCGTTAATTATATTATCTTCAAAAGGGGTATTTTAATTAACTCAAACACCCAATTTTCATTCATGCACAACCTTGGAGTTCCCTTGGTATGCATGCAAAATTTGGGGCCGCTAGGTTTCATTGTTTTGAGTTATGGAGGAGACGGAAGGACAGACTGACGCACACTGACATTTATTATTATAGTCTGGTTAATCTTCTTCTTCTTGCATATGGCAGCCTGGTTGCCAGGTGGCTATCATTTTGTTGGGGTGCAACTATGCCTCTGATGCTGTACCCCTACACCAGTATATTGGTACTCATTTCGCCGACCTCGGAAGGATGACAGGCTGAGTCAACCCCACCTGGTGTTAATTCAGTGTAAAAACAGGGCTCAAATTCTGGACCCTAAAATCCCAAGCCAGCCACCCTAACCACTAAGCCAACACCAGGCTATATGTCTGGCTAATGAGATACCTCTACCTGGGATTGGTGAAACCAGATCGTATTTGAAACCCACCAGTGCCATTGCCACATTGTGTTTCACCCACCAATCACAACCAGGAAGCATCACCTTTGTTTTTAAGCAGTCGGGAGTTGTATAAGTGGGATTATTGAAATCGGCATGTCAACTTGATCATCATGACGTTTGTCGAAAAATTTCAATAATCACATTCGTACAACTACCGACTGCTTAAAAACAATAACTTGGCTCCATTATGCTGGGCGTCTTGTGCACGCCTGGATAATGGCTACTTGGAGGCTTGAGGACGGGGGATTGCTTGAAGACGGGGGATTTCTTGAGGACTTGGGATTGCTTGAGGACGGGGATGGCTTGAGGACTTGAGATGCTTGAGGACTTGGAATTGCTTGAGGACTTGGATTGCTTGAGGAATTGGGAATTGCTTGAGGACGGGGATTGCTTGAGGACTTGGGATTGCTTGAGGACGGGGGATTGCTTTGAGGACGGGGGATTGCTTGAGGACGGGGATTGCTTGAGGACGGGGGATTGCTTGAGGACTTGGAGGACTTGGAATTGCTTGAGGACTGGATTGCTTGAGGACTTGGATTGCTTGAGGACGGGGATTGCTTGAGGACTTGGGATTGCTTGAAGACGGGGGATTGCTTGAGGACTTGGGATTGCTTGAGAACTTGGGATTGCTTGAGGACTTGGGATTGCTTGAAGACGGGGGATGGCTTGAGGACTTGGGATTGCTTGAGGACTTGGGATTGCTTGAGGACAGGAGATTGCTTGAGGATGGGGATTGCTTGAAGATGGAGGATTGCTTGAGGACGGGTGCTCTACACTGCACCACGATTGATGGTATACAGTGGCCTGGCCGATATGGTGGCACCCAACCCAGATTGTCAGGCCAGATCAGATCTGTGACTTGCTACAGGTATCATGTAAAACCTGCACTAACCTATTCATAGTCGAGTATGGGTGACCAAACAGGTGTCCCACACTAGGTCCTGCTGATGAGGAGGGTGTATGGATATGGACACCCTGCAGGATGAAAAACAAATCCTGTCAAAGGGCGGAGGAGCTCCTTATGAGCCAACGGCCATCCATATCTGGTGCCAACTGCATCTGCAGATGTCCTCCTGCAGTGGGTTACCTTTTCTCGGAGGTTGGTGACAGGATTTGCACTCCGGCTACCATAAAAACACTTCCCTCTGCAAAACACACTGTAGTGGTGTGTGTTGGGATGGTGCTGTGGTGTCGTCCACCAGACGACATGAGTCAGTCCTTTCGGGTAGGTGCCTGGAATAACCTATCCCCAAGAGATGGGGATGGGCCAAGCATCTGCCTGGAGGATGGCCACACAGAGGCCTCTGGAGTACCGGTGGAACGTGGACGCAGCGACGCGCTGTGGCGCATGCTCCCTATGTATGTTTGTATGTATGTCTATATGTATGTATGTACTGGAGTGTGGTGCCTGCCTAGGGAGGGGGCTGTGCCTTCCTTTTTGGTTTGGTTTCACCATTTGAATACTCAATAGGCTTTCTTAAGCTCGAGTAACGTGACTGATTCTGCATAAAATCTCACATCCTATATTTTTATACCAAATTGCTTATTAATCCAAACATCCTGGCTTATTCGTCATCATATATTGCCTCCAAAATGCACCAGGGATTGCATGAATTCCTCTATATCCAAATGTCTCTTGTGAGTTTCAGGGAATGAAACACAAGTACCATAGACCTTTTCATTTCCTTGATACACATGGAGATACCATATGTGACAGTGAAATTCCAACCTGAGGATGTGGAACAAGAACAAATGATGGATTATATGTTCAAGCAAGAAGTGCTTTTACATTCTCTACACCCTCACCCCCTCACCCCCCTCCACTCAAGGGCTCAAGCTCACATAGTCTTTGTACTGGCAATTGCTGCATAACATGGGAACAGGAAGGCAATGCAAACAGAAACAGTTTTACAATATTTACCAATCTGGGAGACTTCCTGCAAATTATGTTTATAATGGTGGTGTAATGAAGCTGCAAGAAGCGTTTATGGAGGCAAGGAGGTGTTGCTAATCTCCGTGATTGTGGCTGACATTGATCCAACTTCGACCTCAATTAACAGATATTGTTAATCCGCTTACAGTCATTCTTGTGGAATGGGTAGCCAAATGCATAAAATCTGTCACTCACTATAGAGTTTGAGCAACCATTGCTTCAAATTTTTTATTTTGTTTGGTTGCGAGCAACAACTCCATTATGTACATGAGCTGGCGTGACAAACACCTTCTCTGGCTCAATTTTAAAGCAAAGTGTATAAATTTGCAGCCTGTAGCTGCTTGGCTGCATCATTTTCTGTGGGAACAGCTGTGCTGCTGATGCAGTGCCCCTATTACCAGCATGCTGGTACTCATTTTTCCAACCTCTGAAGGATGACAGGCTGAGTCAACCCATCCATCCATCCATTGGAACCATACTCTGTGCAGAGCGTTGGTGCTGCCTAAGCAGTCCCCTTGGCTATTGGACACAATCCTGGATGGGTCGCCACTCCGACACAAGATACCAGCAAGCTGGCACTCATTTTGCCGACCTCGGAAGGATGACAGGCAGAGTCAACCCATCAGGTGTTAATTCAACAGTCCGTCAGGGGCTTGAACTCAAGACCCGAAGATCTTAAGTCAACACCAGGCTTGCAAAATGTATGATCATAAAAAAACACATAAACGAGCCGATTTCATATTCCAATGCAAGACGAAGACCTCCCTCAGCTCATGTTGAGAGGTGTTTGACCTTCTCACTACACTTTCCAAGTCCGGGTTGACGAGTTGAGCGAGGAGCGTGGAAATCAGGCAACAAAGGAAGAAACTATTCTTTAAGCATTCGACCAAATGCTAAGTGTATGAGTGTCATACTTTCCTGATTTTGAGATATATCTTCTTCAAAGTGCTTTGACATGGTCCAAAGTCCTCTTTTAGTCACCTGGAACAAGCTTTAGAGGTAAGGATCGGTGGTCGGTGTTTGGTAGGTGTTTGCTAAGACATAGGTTCACAGACATTTTAGTCTGCTTCAAAGTTTTATCATACTGCAGGATTATTTGGAGGCTTCGACCTGTTGGGCAGTGCTTGCACTTTGCAATCTAAATGTTTCAAAGCATAATGATATGTAAGATTTGATTTGCTTCATGGTGCACTCTGGGCCGAAAAGGTTTAAAAAGATCATCCTTACTCCCCATTGGTAATTTCTGCACGTGGAATTCGTTCACTCTAGGTGAATATGAATCCTATTTATTCACATTTCAAATACTATTGGATATTCACTTGTTTCTTACTGATAAAGGTCATGATCAAACTCATCGTGCAAGATGGCCTTGTGGTCTCATTGTCTGGTTGATGCCACACATATTTTCCGTATGTCCTAATATTTATTCGTGCCTTCTTGTGAGGTTTGCAAGGGAACTTTTTGGCCAAAGTCTTTCAAGAATCTGTTGGCCAGGCCTGATGTCCGATTGAAGGTGGCAGGAATTTGTAATTTGTTCAGGGTGTCAATGATAAATTGCCTACTCTTCACTAAAATAAAAGAAATTTTTTTACCATCCACCAACGACCAATGCTGGCAGATGGATCCTCTGAATTAATGCCTATCTGAAGGATGGCTCACAAACTGATGCCTCGCTCTGCATGTGAAACCCCAGGGGGGCAGTTTATAGCTGGGCCAAGATTCAAACTCAGGTTCAGCAGCTCAAAGGCAAGTGCTCATACCTCTAAGCTATCCTTCCGGTCCCTTAATTTGTCCCATGTCAAATTAGTCTCCACAAGGAGTGGATGATCTTACAAAGGACATTTCCAATACACGACTTTGGAAATGACGTAATCCACTCCAGAATGTTCGGCGCGCATGCGCAGAATCCCCTTTTGGTGAAGTCAATCAAGGTGGCTGTGGACGTGTATCATGCGTGCCAGATAAAAAACTGTAGCATGATACGGCTCACCAAGCTTTTTAAGAAGCAGAAAATACTTGGAAATGTACCTGCAAGAAAGGGGTCTGCCTCTGCACCACGAAAGATTTGGAGAACTTTCTGATCAACTCGCCCAAAAAGTTACCATTCAGTCAGTACTAGCGATACCCGTGCACATGCATGGGATAGCAGTACAACATCGCTGGTAGCAGACGACAGACCGTACACGGGGAATGACAAAAATATGCATTGTGCAAAATGCAAGTGGTACTATGGAACGCCAAGACTTCCCAAACATTGTCGGCATGTCCGCTAAGTGCCACAGCAATTTTATAGGGATCGTGTGACGGCGAGCCGAGTTTTTAGTGTGTAAGCTTGGTATTATAATAGAGATGGCAAAACCTCCCGACCATGTGGGCCCGTCAAAGGCCAAAGGTTCGTAAATGGGCGTGTTCTAACCAAACCTTCGTGCTTCTTAACACCGATTGCAAGGTCATGTCTGTCACTTGTCAATGCACAGGGCAAGTTTAAATTTATGATATTTACTATTAATCATGTTTCGGAGGATGGGGAGTGGGGAGGGAGTGGGAGTTGTGTGTGCTGTGACTGCTATTGTAAATATGTATTGTTTGCTTGATTCCGGGGCCACAAGAGAAATTATCCTAGATTTTTGCATCTATTGATGAAAGGAGAAGTGTCTGTTTGTGTGTGTATGTGTGTTCTAACCACGGCCGCTGCGAGAATAATGTACTAACAGGAAATGGTACAAACCCGACTCCTCTCATCCACAGATATTTCTTGTATTTCCTATATTTCTGTGAGTACGATTTTAATTAAGGAACACAAAAATTATGGTTAATCATCACGAAATTGCCACTCTTTCTCAAAATGCTGAAAATTATGTTGAAAAGACTTTGAGTTACAGATTTTGTGCTCACAACGGCAAGTTAAAAGTGCCCGGTGAGCAGAACCGAGTCAGTGTAAACACACACACAGGGCATGAGCAAAATATCTCGTTTCACATTCATCCGTCATTTTGAAAGTGTCGTATTTGGAACGTTTGGTCTCCATGCATGAATATGTGCATGGAACAGAAATACAGTTGATGCTTTTGCACATTTGTGACTGTACTTCCTCAAGAATTAGGTGGATCAACCAAAATAGATGAACATTTTTCTTTGTCTTTGTAACTATGTTCACAATAAGCCATCTTCTGAAGCTTCTGCAAGTTATGTCAATAAAAATATATTAAAAGCATGTTCTTTCAAAATACATGTCTACATGTCATGTATATCATCCATATTTACCGCATAATTTAACATTGGAAATTAGATGTGAAAATTGGATTGAGTTTTCGCCACGATCCCATCCACAGCAATGTTCATATACTACACAACACAATAAAAATATACGAATGACAGAACAGAAAATGAGGCTAAACACAACATAATTAAGTAT
Source organism: Eptatretus atami (assembly GCA_035128595.1). Lineage (NCBI taxonomy): Eukaryota > Metazoa > Chordata > Myxini > Myxiniformes > Myxinidae > Eptatretus > Eptatretus atami. The sequence goes on along the minus strand of CM068963.1, from coordinate 44,765,204 downwards.
TGATTATATGTTTGACCTCCTTTCACCCCAGAAATATTGAAAGGATGTTACATTTAAAAGATAAACGCTGATCTTTACACCACTCGAATAATGCTGAGCATTTATCAGAACTAAGCTGCATTCCTATGTTTGATAGGATGGTGCAGAAGTATCAGTACTGGCCAGCCATTTCGTGAGAGAGTTGGGCCAAATTTCCCCCTTGGTTGACCCCACAAGAAGGTGGAAATAATTGGGAACATTAATGAAGTAGTTGCATGCAGTACTAGAAGTTTCATTCCCAGATTGTGCAACCTCCTGGATTGCTTGATGTCACAGTATCCATTACTCATGTTCTCTAAACTACGGTGAGATTACATTTTAAACCAGGACTGGTAATGATATGAATGGTCTACCTTGTATCAACTAACGGCTTGAGTGTTTTCAGAGTGTAATGTTACCATCTCTGGAATCCACCAGGATTAGTGGATGAACGTGTGGGAGTCAGTATCATTAAGTGGCCATGAAAGTGTGCAGTGTGTTATCATTAGTGGGCAGGCTTTGTACTCATACCTTCATGGCCAGACCATCACCAGGGAATCCTGAAACAATTCTCACAAGATATTTCGTTTTCTCTCCTCGCAATAGAATTTCTGGCCCAATGAGTGCTGGCACATGCTCACTCATCTTTGCAGATCGGGTGGGCTCAATTTCATGCCAATGTCTTTGTTTATATGCAGTTCATAAGTCTTTCAGATTCTGAGTAAAATATATCTAACTTTATTATTGACTAGCTGGAGTACCGCGCTGCCTGGGGAAAAAATAGGAATAAGAAAGGGGTAAATTGTGGTGCTTAATATATATATCACATTTAATTTGGACATATTTCACATTTCTTTGTCGTTGTCAGCGTCTCATCACAGTGCTCATGAGGCTGTCACAGAGGTTGTCGTAGTTATCAGCAAGCAAGTGTTTTTTGCTCCGGGCGGATAAAGCCCAGTCGCTCTGTCTTGATCTTGCAGTAGACATCAACCAGAAACCGCTGAAAGAGTCGTCGCATCTGCAGTATGTGGTTGCCCTCTCTCACCATGATGTGGTAGCTGAAGTACTGCAGCTGTGTGAGTTTTCATCCATCCAGTCAGTTTCAGTCCTGACCACCAGATGGATGCTGTAGCCATCTGTTCCATATGGGAACACTATGGATACTGGAGTGCATCATAAGATGCATGCAGCTCACTGATGCCCCATCGCAAAGTCTGAGGACAATGTCTCTGGTTCTTTTGGCTCATTGTCCATTAGGATGGAGACTTCTGGTGCAGACTGGGCGTTGTAGCGGTGTGTGTGCTCTCCTTGCGGTCGCTTGTTCTCTCTGATGATGATCTGGCGTTCTCCAGAGTTGCCTCCTTCTGCAAGTACATCTCTTGCAGTCTTGAGGTCAGGACCAGATGGTTATTCTCATGAAACACTTTGTGAGCATCTCAAGGATGTGTGGTTTGAGGCCGCTGTGGTTCCTGGCAACCAGCTCCTTGGCGTGTGAGTCCAGGAAGTAGACCTGTAGGAACTTTGGCTGGCCCTCTTCAGGCGGGAGCAAGCTGCCAATGCGGTGGAACACTTGACCTTGGATCCGGAAGCTCGGGTTCCAGCCCTGGACTTCAGCTTCCTTGTGCCCGAAGCTCGTCATCGCAAAGCTGCCATTATACGTCCGAATGTTGTCAAGAAAGTGCTTGCTGAGGGGACCTTCACCTGAGAGAAGTCCTTCAGCAGGGAGGAAGGGCAGGAGAGGGCTCAAGGACGACCTTGCCATTGCTGCAGCACACACCCTTGGTCTCTCCCTTGAACTTGTGAGCAGAGCAAAGGGTGCAGACTTGGTCCATTCGACCAATGTCTGCATGAGTTGTTGGGTCAGCTTCCTTCTTGGGGGGGATCTAAAATCAGAAAGTCAAATTTTTCATCAGAAACGTTGTAAACGTTCACTGGTCTGTCTTTGTCTTATTTTGATGAGGTTGTGAATAAAAAAAGTCACGATGCAGAAAATCGATCAATTGCAGCAGAAAAATTGAAACGGCCAAAAAAAAATCGACGATTTTTTTTCTGTTTTTTTTAAACATCTAAGGTGTGCTGTAGTACCTGTGAGAGTGCTGATTCCGAATATGCCTTTAGTTTTGTTCTGTGATGCGTAGTTCTCGAGTTATGAGGACAAACAAACATACAATACTACTTTATATATATATATATGTAGATGTTCGAAATGTATGCAAAGCTCTCTTTTATTGCTTGTTGTCTCCTTCAGCAGGTTACAGAAGGTGGAACTGAGTCCTCCCAGGGCACAAAGTATTCCTTATATTTATTTTGGAGTTCTATGTTGTTGTTGTTGTTGGGGTCTTGTTGGAGGGTCGATTTTTAAAATGTGCACCCATTGGTCGGACAGCTGCCAGACCACACCCACATTGGTCGTTTGACTCCACCCACCGTGGCACCAAAACAAATTGATATGGCCACCATCTTGGTTTTCTGGTGGGCCGAACACATTAGGCCTGAAGGCCTCTGCTGATTATACACTGTCCAGGTTTGTTGCGCCAGATTTCCATTGGGTTTGTTTAGGTAGAGTGTTAATCACGAGGAACCCAGAAAAATCGAATCATATGTCGAATAAAAATTATTAGTAATGTTTAATCAAGCTCCTGCACACCTCCCTCAAAAAATGCATTACGTAATTTTTGAACGGCCCCATATTTGGGTTAAACAATCCGTGACCGTGTGACGAATCAGTTAGTTCTGATATAACTGTGACGAATCAACTCTTTTTAAGAGTGTTTTAAATACATGTTTCACGATTGGCCCGTTATCGGGTTTTCAAAGCCAATTCACTTGCGTTTAATGGTGAAGCTCCGGACCTCGAATGACCACGTATGGGTTTTATGAACGAAAGGTTTATTACAACATAGAGACCAGGAGAGCAGGAGGGTGGAAAAGAGGGAGAATGACACACACGCACACACACAACAAAACTGAGTTAACAGATTTAAAGTAAATCACTGTTCAGAAATCATAATTAATGAATCTCATCTATCTAATTTTATTCATTCACATGGGAATACAGAACAGACACAGCTCTATTTGATCTTTTTCATTCACATGGGAACCCAGGACAGACACGGTTCCAACTAATTTTATTCATTCACATGGGAACACTGGACAGACATGGCACTAATTTTATTCATTCACATGGGAATACAGAACAGACACAGCTCTATTTGATCTTTTTCATTCAGATGGGAATACAGAACAGACACGTTCTAAATTTTATTCATTCACATGGGAACACTGAACAGACACAGCTCTATTTGATCTTTTTCATTCACATGGGAACACAGGACAGACACTGTTCTAACTATTTTATTCATTCACATGGGAACATGGGACAGACATGGCACTAATTTTATTCATTCACATGGGAATACAGAACAGACACAGCTCTATTTGATCTTTTTCATTCACATGGGAATACAGAACAGACACAGCTCTATATTATTTTTTTCATTCACATGGGAAACAGGCAGACACGGTTCTAACTAATTTTATTCATTCACATGGGAACATGGATAGACATGGCACTAATTTTATCTCATCACATGGGAATACAGAACAGACACAGCTCTATTTGATCTTTTTCATTCAGATGGGAATACAGACAGACACAGCTCTATATTATCTTTTTCATTCACATGGGAACACAGGACAGACACGGTTCTACTAATTTTTTCATTCACATGGGACACTGGACAGACACGTTCTAACTAATTTTATTCATTCACATGGGCACACTGGACAGCAACAGCTCTATTTGATCTTTTTCATTCACATGGGAACACGGACAGACACGGTTCTAACTAATTTTATTCATTCACATGGGAACATGGGACAGACATGGCACTAATTTTATTCATTCACATGGGAATACAGAACAGACACAGCTCTATTTGATCTTTTCATCAGATGGGAATACAGAACAGACACAGCTCTATATTATCTTTTTCATTCACATGGGAACACAGACAGACACGGTTCTAACTAATTTTATTCATTCACATGGGAACATGGGATAGACATGGCACTATTTTATTCATTCACATGGAATACAGAACAGACACAGCTCTATTTGATCTTCATTCAGTTGGGAATACAGAACAGACACAGCTCTATTTTATCTTTTTCATTCACATGGGAACACAGGACAGACACGGTTCTAACTAATTTTATTCATTCACATGGGAATACAGAACAGACACAGCTCAATTTGATCTTTTTCATTCACATGGGAACACATGGACAGACACGGCACTAATTTTATTCATTCACATGGATACAGAACAGAACAGACCGCTCTATTTATCTTTTTCATTCATATGGAATACAGAACAGACACAGCTCTATTTGATATTTTTCATTCACATGGGAATACAGAACAGACACAGCTCAATTTGATCTTTTTCATTCACATGGGAACACTGGACAGACACGGCACTAATTTTATTCATTCACATGGGAATACAGAACAGACACACTCTATTTGATTTTTTCATTTCATATGGGAATACAGAACAGACACAGCTATTATGTTATATTTTTCATTCACATGGGAATACAGAACAGACAGCAGTATTTGATATTTTCATTCATATGGGAATACAGAACAGACACGCTCTATTTGATCTTTTCATTCACATGGGAACCCAGACAGACACGTTCAACTAATTTTATTATTCACATGGGAACACTGAGAGACACGGCACTAATTTTATTCATTCACATGGGAATACAGAACAACACAGCTATTTGATCTTTTTCAGTCATATGGGAACACAGGAAGACGGTTCTAACTATTTTATTAATTCACATGGGAACACTGACGACACTGATCTATTTAATCTTGTTCATTCACATGGGCCACGGGCAAACACGGTTCTAACTATTTTTATTCATTCATATGAGAACACAGGACAAACACGCACTATTTTATTACTTACGAAATCTAAAGATTTTGTAAGTATATTGATGATTCCGTCCTCTGTTTGTGTGTTGTTTGTTTGTGTGTGTGTGTGTGTTGTTTGTTTGTAGGCACGATAACTCGAGAACGGAAAGAAGCTACCAATGTCAAATAACACCACGTGATTCAGGAGGGTGATGGCTAGCGCTGATTAGATTTTGGTCAAAATCGGTCAAAGGTCAAGGTCACAGTGAGGTCAAACATAATTCGTAAATTCATGTGGAGAAATGGAGTATTTTTGCTTCGGTCGACGTTACGAGTTCGTTTTAACTTCGATTTTAATTTTGTCTCGTTTTGTTTTGCGATCGCTTAGGACGCTTAAAACTCGTTGTCGAAATTCTGGTAAAAATCGGATGTTTTGGAGACGTTTTAGATTGTATAAAAAATATTTCACTCGCCGCGTCACGGCTCGTCACGTGGTGCAGCGCGCTCGAGCAGAGGCGTCGTTGAGTCACGTAAAGGTTTTGCGTGTGCGCGCTGACGGTGTTTAAATCATTTTTTATCCCAATAAAGGTTATCGTCGCATGCCTGACTCGCTAAGCCGTCGGATTATGTAAAGATTGTTGGTGGATGGCCGAATATTACGGTTTTGTGACTTTAATAAAATAATATTAAATAATTGCGTGGAGAAATGGAGATTTTTGCTTCGGTCGACGTTACGATTTTTGATGGTTTGGTAACGAATCATCGTAGAAACTTCTGGTTTGCGGTCGCTACCTTCTCTAGAGACAGCTTTTATTAGACAAGGTCAGAGGTCAAGTTGACGATTTCGTAAGTACCAGTCTATGACTGCTTGTTTTATTCATTCACATGGAGAAACTGTGACAGTCACTCTATTTGTAATTATATTAATATCACATTAAAACAGGGACAGATGCGGCTCTATTTAATGTTGTTCATTCACATGAAAACACCGGACAGACAAGCTCTATTTGATCTTGTTCATTCATATGAGACAACAGGAGAGCAGCGGCGTCTTCTAATTTTATTCATTCTCATGGGACCACGGGACAGACGTTCCTCCATTTAATCTTGTTCATTCACATGAAAACACCGGACAGACACAGCTCTATTTGATCTTGTTCA
>CM068963.1:44715342-44751246 GCA_035128595.1 Eptatretus atami | reverse complement strand
TATTTTTCTGGGAACATCTTTTTTCTGATACTTGGGATATATATGAACACTGTGGTATCAGTGAAAAATTATCGCAGAGGGGGTGCAAGGTAGGTCCCACTGGCCCCCGGCCTAGTAGTCATGTGGATGGATACATGAGCATGCACTCTGTCCTCGTTTTCAACAATTACCTTTGGTTCGTGCTTCCATGACTTTTCTGTGGCCAGGATATTGAAGTTTGTGCAGATATGCCAGTGGATTGCTCTGCATATGCTGTTATGCCTTTGTAGATGTAGTTGTTCTGATGTGATTTATTTTTTGCATCCCGAGAGAAGGTGATGGGGATTTCTATTTTAACCTTGCATAACCTAGATGCAAGGAACAGATAGAGGAAGCAAAGGAGGAAATACCAGGATGTGTTGTAACAGTGGGGTGTGGAGTGTGTGCAACCCCACGGATAAAGGACTCTATGCTGATAGAGCCAGAGGAGAGGTACGATCACCAGGTGGAGCCGACAATTGCCGACAGGTATGTGGACACACCCAGGAATGGTGTCAATGGGAAGCTATAATACAGTTCACAGATGTCTGGATGGGGGATCTTCCCAGGAGGGTGTGTGTGCCTGAGTAGGTGCGGTGTGGGGTGAAGCCTGCATGTGACCCGCCTGTACATGAGGGCAACAGTAAAGATGACAGCGGTGTGAGTATGACATATGGTTGTTGCAGTGGCAGGGGTATTGAGACGTGGAAGGAGAAACACATCTGGGGGGTCACCATGAGCGAAAGACTTGTTAGGAGTAGAACAAGGGAAACTTCCCATCGAGTTGAAGTTCATGGATCCAATCTATGTTGATATCGGAGTGCTGCATGATGGATCTGCAGTGTGCAGGCCCCAGAGTGTAGCTAGGAGTAAGAGGGTGTGTTCCCTCCTGGTCTTTTGGAAGACCCGGAACTAAAAAAGATGACAGTGTGCGTGCTGCATAGACCCTACCCCCCCCCCCCCCAAAAAAAAAAACTTGGAGAAAAGGAGGGGGACACCAGAAAAATTGGAGATGGAGACATGAGTCCTAGAGAAAGGGGGGGGAATACATGAGGTAAGTTCTCATGATGTCGCCCACATGTATTGGCGAAAGGGGCACCGAGACGGCTATATTGAGGGCCCCATGTGGGACCCACTGAGGGCCCACATCAACGTTCGATGTGCTGCTGAGGCTGTGGTCTCGATGGAGGTTTCACAGGGGCTCCAAGGGTAAGACATAGATATGGGATAGAGCAGGCTGATTGGGATGATAAAGAGTCGAAGAATTTAGAGGCTTTGTTAAATTAATGTTTTATTATTATAAGAAAGATAAATTGAAATTATAGAAGTCAAATTGGGTATGGTTGATTGGATTTTAATTGGATGAGCATAGATTAGAATAAGGACATTCCGTATTCTTATATGTGTCACACACACACATATTATATATTATATATATTATATTATATATATATGTATTTTTTTTGAGTGTGTGTGGTGTTGTGGTGTGTGTATTGTGTGTGTGTGTGTGTCTGGGCTTCTAAAGCCATACTTGCAGGCCTGGTGTTGCATGCTTGGTGAACTGTGAGTGCTGAATTGGTGTTTGGGTTGGTGTGGGGCATCTGTGTGCTTAGCTGTTCTTTGTCTTCTTCCCTGCCCGCGGTTCGCCCGCTTTGGTTGTGGGTGGTGTTTAAAGATCGGACATCTCTGTCTGTATGTTGTGTGTGAATGTGTATGTGTGGGGTGTGTGTGTCCTCCATAACTCTAAAGCCATGAAACCCAGCAGCCTGAAACTTTGCATGTATACTAAGGGAACTCCAAGGAAGTGCAAGACTGAAAATTGGGTGTTTGGGTTCATTAAAACACTCCTTATGAAGAAATTAACAGCCATATTTAATTATATCCTTTATCAGGTGCTCCTCGGCCACCTTGCTCTCTGGGGTCTTAAGGTGTATCCTGGGTTACCTAACTGGGGTCTGAAGCCACCATGTTTTTTGGCCTGCTCAACCATGCCTTGACTTGGAACAGGGCACAACCATTTCTTAACGACAAAGTTTTTTTTTTTTTTTACTTTCCTCACATATTATCGAATGCCTGCTCATCATAACTATGAATCACTGGGTACATTGCAATGCTTATAAACGCCTGGAGACATCAGTGTTCGTTGCTTTAATTCATTTCCGCACATGCAATAACCTCGAGAATCTCTTAAACACAGCAGAGTTACAAAATATAAGTTCCAGAATCGAACTTACAGCAGTTCTGACTCTTAAAAAAGTGTTCATTTGTTCAATTCGGACATATTTGACATTTCGGGCATCTCCAGGAAGTGTATGTTTAATATAACGGTTTGGTGGTTGCTAATTGCGTGCTAAGCGAGCCGTTTCTTTTCAACCATTTTGTTGAAGTGCTTCAGCCACTTGGTGAGTGCTCTACAATATTCGCACTGTCACTGAATACTATATCGATCGACTTTAACAAAGGTCAGGGCCACTCAGGTGCATTGACCATATGTTGTTCTGCGGTGCAACAGGTGGTGGCTGCCTCACTGAAAATATGAAATTTTATTTCACATACACCATATTTCCCCCTTTTGTTCATTCTTCCATTTTACAACCCATCACTTCGGCAAAGATAAATACAAATAAAAATTAAATGTTTCGTTTTTAAAAGTTTCTTCAACTATTTTGTTTATTGCTTGGTGAAGCCACTTGGTGCATGTTCTATAAGCTTCAATCAATGGCGATTCCACAGTTCAAAACCAGAGGTAGGAAGGGAAAATAAATTATATGATCACAATGAATAAAAAATGTTTTCAGTTGTTATGAAGTAATGAATCACCACATCACGATAGGAAAGCCACGAGGTACGCATGCATACTCTAAGCTGTTTAGCCTGGGTTTGAATCCCGACCCAACTATAAACTGTCATCCCAGTGTTTAACAGGCAGGATGATTCATCAATGTGTGTGCCGTCTTTCGAATGGACGTTAAACTGGTTGTCTCATCTGCGGAATCCCTCTCCACCTTCCCTCTCTCTCCCCTCTCCCTCTCTTACCCCCATCCAACCCCTTTCTTTCCCTCAAAACCTTACCCCCCCTCTCTCCCTCCCCTCTCAATCTTTCCGACCCTGCCTCTCTCTCTCTCTCTCTCTGACCTCTCCCCGCTCCCCCCCTCCTTTCCTCTTCCCTCCATCTCTCTCCACTCCTCCATCTCTCTCTCCCACCCCTCCCCCTCTGTTGAGGGGACTGTAGCATGGACGAATCAGATTCGGAGTGAGCCGACTAGAGGGGTGCAAAGGTCGCTGCATATGCGAGCATGCATGCAGGCAGACCTTTGCCAGGTAGATAGCGTGGGTTTTAAATTCTCCCGCCCCAAGTCTCTAAAGTACCGTGTGTGTGTGTGTGTTGTGTGTGTTGTGTGTGTTTGTGTTTGTGTGTGCGCGCGTGTGTATGTATTATTTGTTATCTACATATGCGGGCTTCAGAAGGTGGAACGGAGTCTTCGTAGGTCTCAAAGTATCCACCTCCATTTCGGAAATGGAGGTCACGAATCATGGACCAAGGTGTGAAGTTTTGTTCTCAAAGTTTGAAATGCAAAAATGCAAAAACATATTTCTTTAAAAATTAAAAACATGCAAGAACATAGGAAAAGGTCACAGGGGGCAATCACATACTGGGAGAAATTATCCTTAAGCCCTACCTAATTTAACACAGCACCACCACCCACCCCCGTGTGGTGACATGCAACATTTAAGCTCACAGTTTCCCCACTTAATTTACATTGAGATGTCTCCTACACGTCCACAGCCCAAGCTACTCTATACACTCCTATCTTTCCTATGAAATTCCTCCATCGACCCCACAAACATAAGACATATACTTATATATATATAATATATATATATATATATATATATATATATATATATATATATATATATATTTCAGTCATGCGCCGCTTAGGGCCCTGTCACACCTTGACGTTTAAGCCAGCAATGGCAACGTATAAAAATTGATCTAAAACGTTGACGTACGCTGAAATTTTGATGGTTTTTTTGAGTTTTTGGCGTATTCAAACGTGTTGGTCGTTTGCATAACATATTAGTAACGGGCACAGAACGTTTCGTTGTGTTATACAATACTTTTACCAACGAATGCTTACCTGTGATCGGCATTCAAACCTAAGACAAGCGATAGATCAACTTACCCTTTGCGTGCTATACGTATCGCCGGCGAACTCGTGGCGTAGCCTGTTAAGAACTTGCCGGAGGCCGATTGAAATCAAAACTGCCCGAGATTTTGAATTGTCAACATTGCAGTCACACCTTGAGATTTTGCCAGCGTATGCCATTCTATGAAAAATGGGTTTACAACGCTAGGCACACGTCAAATACGCTATAGGAAAGTTGAGTATACGTTAAGATTATGCTCGAAATCATTGAAGTACGCTGGCATATTACCTAGTCCGTTCGATACGTCGTGAAATTTCAAGCATGCTGAAAATTTTAAGACGTACTCGACGTAAGGCTCACACGTTTCGCATGCGTTGGCATCTGTTCTTGCACGTTCCACGATCGTTTAAACACGGCGAACACACGTTACTTGTAGGTTAGTCATAAGTCGAAGCACGTCAAGTTAATGGCACCATACTTGAAACCAATTTATAACCGTTGAGTAACGTGCTTTGAACAAATGAGTAACGTCAGCTTAGCCTATGTATACCGTGCTTGGAAGTATGAGTAACGTGCATTGAAACTATGTATAACTGGCTTGAACCAATGGCTACCGTGCTATGAACGTAGAGTACGTGCGTTTAACCTATGTGTAGCATGTTTTGAACCTAAGTAAAACGTGCATCTAACCATTGAATAACATGCTATGAACCTATTTGTAACGTATGTATAACGCACATGTCGTATGTAGACGAATTAAATTGACGTCTTCCGGACAACACAGAATTACTGAAAGTGTTTCTAACTTACATCTACCGTGTACTGACGTATTGGCAGCGTTTAGGGGAATTGGTACATACAAATGGGCTTCACAAGAGGAACCCATCATTGTTTCAGACTCCATGTTGAGTAGATGTCAATGCCAGTAGTATCAGTAGTAGTAATACATTAGCAGTAGTTGGTGTGCGTGACAGTAGTAATAGTAGTAGTAGTTGTAGTAGTAGCATTGGTAGTAGTAGAATGTCTACATCAGTAGTAGTAGTGGTATGTCTATGTAGTAGTAGTAGTAGTATGTCTAGTAGTAGTAGTAGTAGTAGTAGTAGTAGTATATGTCTATGTCGTAGTAATAGTAGTAGTAGTTGTAGTAGTAGTATTGGTAGTAGTAGTAGGTGAGCGTGATGGGGAGGGTGTGTGATGATGGATCCTCTTATCGTCCACGAATAGGAGACTACTTTGCACCATGTTCGATGTTCTTTTCGGCTAATTTTTTTCCTCATTCCACGATGAATATTTCTTTGTTTTACTTTTTAAAGTATTAAAAACGACTTTGACCAATGCATAATGTACTAGTAATGAACACGAACGCTTCGAGAACTATACATAAGTTATACCAACGATTGTTTATCGTGCTTTAGGCATCCACACTATGCCCAACGATAGTCCAGCGTATGCATAGCGTAATAATTCCCAAGCACGTTATTCATAGGTTATAAATAAGTCACGGGTACCCTAACATTACTTTGATGTGTTTCGACGTATGAGGAACTTTCAAGTAGCGTGTTGCGAAGTGTGAACAACGTTTGTGTAGCGTGCTTACAAAACGTTACTCATAGGTTAGAAATAAGTTTCGGGTACGCGAATGTTACCTCTACGTGTTTCGACTTATGAGTAACATACAATTAACGTGTGTCAACGATCGCATAACGTGCCTAAACTTATGGCGGCGTAGCGGAACGGTGGAGCCAAACGCCGAGTACGTCGTAAAATTTTAAGCATTCGAAAAAGAGAGAACAAGCACAAAAGTCAACGATTAAAGCCAGCGTACAACGACTTATGGCAGTGTTTTTCAGGGTATTCCTAACGTATACAAACTTACCAATAACGTATTCGACGTGGCCAGCGTATCGGCAAATTTGTAAAAAAACGGCATACGTTCGCTAAATCGTCAAGGTGTGCAGCCCCTTTAACGACGTTCCGGGCAACGACGGATCGCATATACAACGGGGTCTACCAGCTCTGAAAAAAAAAAAAAAAAAAATGAAAAAAATATGTAGCTGAAAAATTCCTATCGCCGAGTGATGTAGCCTCGTATAAAAATAGCACATACAATTATGTACACTCTACAGAACATAATACCTCATAATGATAATAAACAACGACAGTGTGGCCCTGTTATAATGCGATCGTTGAGGTCCATAAAATGTCATCGCGAAAAAAGCAGGATCGTGCTAAATCGGGATTCAAGTAATCGGCTTTCAAACTGAACCAATGTTTCCACGTTTACCTTCTAGCAAGTAAATACCTTTGAATTGAAGAATTCCGCGAATAAATCGTTGTTGTTCGTCAATGAAAACAAATTTATTTTTAGTGAAGCTTTTTATGTTGTTAAAACAATCGCACTGTTCCGAAAATATATCACAAATTGACAGGTGCTCGTTTCTTCATTTGTAATTAAAAACATCGATGCAATGATTACGGATTTATAAAATCCAAACGCTATTTATTCACCTTTCTATAATCGATGCGAGAGGAGGTTGTAAGCTGCTGCTAACACACTGATGGCCGTCATGAACTGCACAAATGTAAATCTAACGTGTCTTCTGTCGCTTGTGTGTGTTACAATTGCCGACAGTATTCAGTACAGTACATGCTGTACAGGTTTGTATCCGAGAGCAATAGGCTACACCATATAGCTTAGGTGTCGAGGTTTGTGTAAGTCGATGTTCGAAAAGAAAAAAAAAATGATGTTCGCACAACGACGACGTCGCTTAACGACGCGTTTCTCAGAACGTACCCCGCGTTAAGTGGGCATGACGGTATATATATTATATATATGTATATATATATATATGTAATATATATATATATTTCTTCTTTCGGCTGCTCCTGTAAGGGGTCGCCACAGCAGATCATCCGTCTCATTTCGCTCTATCCTCCACATCTTCCATTGACACTCAACCACCCACTGTCCGCCTCACGCATCCATGAACCTCTTTTTGGCCTTCCTCTTCTCCTCCTACTGGCGGCTCCATCTCAGCATCCTTCTCCGACGATATACTCCGCTTCCTCCTGTGCAATGTCCAAACATCTCAATCTCGCCTCTCTCACTTTGTCTCCAAACCGTCCTACCTGCGCTGTCCTTAATATCTCATTTTTATCCATCCATCCTCGTCACTCCCAACGAGAATCGCAGCATCTTAACTCTGCCACCTCCACTCCGCTTCATGTATTTTTGTCAGCGCCACCGCTCCAAACCATACAACATAGCTGGTCTCACTACCGTCTTATATACTTTCCCCTTCACTCTTGCAGCTACCCTTCTGTCACAAATCATCCTGCAACTCTTCTCCACCACACTCCATCCTGCCTGCACTCTCTTTTTCACTTCTCTACACATCTCTGTTACTTGGACAGTTGATCCCAAGTATTTAAACCCATCCACCTTCCCACCTCAACTCCTTGCAACCGACCATACCACCACCCTCCTCTCATTTACGCACATGTACTCCGTCTTACTCCTACTGACTATCATTCCCTTCTCTCCAGTGCGTACCTCCACCTCTCGAGGCTCGCCTCAGCCTGCTCCTACTCTCCCTACAGATCATGATGTCATCCACGAACATCATAGTCCATGAGACTCCAGTCTGATCTCGTCGTCAACCTGTCCATCACCATTGCAAACAGGAAAGGGCTCAGATCGATCCTTGGTGCAATCCACTTTTACCTTAACGGTCCGTCATTCCTACCGCACACCTCACCGCTGTCACACTGTCCTCATACATATCCTGCACCATCCTCACATACTGCTACACTCCCGACTTCCTCTACAATACCACAACTCCTCTCTTGGCACCCTATCTAAGCTTTCTCTAATCCACAAACACACAATGTAACTCCTTCTGGCCTTCCCTATACTTCTCCATCAACATTCTCAAAGCAACATCGCATCAGTGGTGCTCTTTCCTGGATAAAGCCATATTGCTGCTCACAAATTATCACTTCTCCTCTCAACCTAGATTCCACTACTCTTTCCCACAATTCATGGTGTGGCTTAACAACTTTATCCTCTGTAATTACCACAGCTCTGCACATCTAGACGGGAGCCCGCGGGCTTAGCTCAACCGAAAGAGGGAAACAATTGCCGTCCTCATGTAAGATGTCAGATGATATTCTCACCTCAGAACTCTGTGTCTGCCGGGACACTGCTGCTGGGTTGACATTTTGTGGTCAATATCCGTATCGCATAATCGGCGCTAGCTCAACCTGGCAGCGGAACGGCCCCAAGTAGGTTTCTGATATTATTCGTATAGCTTGTAACACTGTATAACAATGACAGACGATTTCGCCGCGGGATACCGGTGACAGAGCTAATTAGATGCCGCAAAAATCACGCTAGCTAAACCGAACAGCGGAACGGCGAAAACCAAGCAAATGCTAGTAAGGGTCCCCTGTGTACAAAAGGAGCACTGACAGACAACTGGGTCGCTGGCCCCCCAGGACAGATGTCCCGAGTTCGGGATCCTTTGGTTGCGCTAGCTCAACCGACAGCGGAACGGCTAAAACCAACGCAGAATGGTAGTACCAGGTCCCCTGAGTACAAAAGGAGCACTGACAGACACTTGGTCGCTGGCCCCAGGACAGATGCTCCAGTGGTGGTTCTATGTCAAGTGTACACATTTTCAGCGAAATTTTGACACATCGTCTTAGTTCATCTTTTTTGTGCAAGTGTTTGTATCCATGGTAAAACAGTGTCAATTTTCAGATCTGGGGCCAATCGGGCCATATTAGCCCCCCAAATTTGGGTGCCCCGGTTGACCCACATTCTTCCAGTGGCATATCCAGGTTGTGGTCCGATTTGGATGATCTTGGTATCAAAATGCTCGTAAAAGCGGATCTTTCGAATCGCGTAAGTAAAATTACTCCGAAATAGTAATTCAAAAAGTTATAGTTTGGGGCGCCCTTTAACCTTGGCCCCTGCTCCCAGCCAAACCGATGATCCCGATATTTTCATGTGAAAATCCCCTTCATATACTCCAACACCTCAGCATACATTTAAATGGGATCTCAATGGGTTGAAGTGTGATGATGGTTTTATTGTTCGGGGTCCACATATCACATGAATTCTTGACTCGACATTGGGCGACGTTTGCCGTCATCGTTTAAATGACGTCACCTGCTAGCAGGCGACTTTATGTCTGAATTGACAATCATCATCTCTGGACTATTTCATATATATTGCATCATTTGCGAAAAATTATTTGTAATGTCTATTGATTTTAAGTGTATTTTTTGTATAACCATCATCAAATTAAGTTATAAATTGATAAATCTCAGTTTTTGCATATTTTGCAGTAAGCATGGGACTGAAAATCGAGAGGAGTTCCGAAAATACTGTTGCGATCTGTTCAGCTGCCATAAACGAAACAACGAAAAGATTTCGCAATGTGTCAAATGATATGTTGATGAAATTTTCTTCAAAGGTGAAAAAGATGACAGACTTTGTAGAGAAAACTTCTCAGTTGTCACCAGAGTGTATTGAAGAATCATCTTCGACCAGTTCGAAATATCATCAGAAGATACTATCGAAGGCATTTCAGAATCTATTTCGACAGATGAGGACGAGAGGTTTTTGAGCGAGAAGCAGAAGTTGACCTATTAAACAGTCGTTATCGACGATAGGAGAAAGCCCATTCGACAAACGAAAGGTGGAAAGGAACCAGGGTACATTCCTGAAAAGCGAAGTGAAGTGGAAGATCCTGTGCAAAAGAAATTAGAACTAGTTGCTGACCAAGCACTGGGAGAAAACACAAAATACAGCGTCAAAATGTGATGAAAACTGCATGCCAGAGGTGATCAAAAGCCTGAGAGAAAAATACGTTGTTTCGAGCCGTTCAGAGCAAATACGTATACTGACAATATTTGCTAGGAATATGAGCATCAGAGGGATGATGAGTGAATTCAGTTGCTCCAAAGAATGGCTGTGCAAGCCAAAAATTTAGAGAAAGAAAATGGTATGCTATCGTCTCCAAATCCCAAACAGGGTAAAATATTGCTGACGAAGTGAAATCCGCCGTACCGAATTTTACCGAAGTGATGAAGTCAGCCGAATAATGCCGGGAAAAAAGGACTGTGTGGTGGTCAGGAATGAACATGGAAAGACAAAATTCAAAAGCGCCTGGTACTAAAAATCTCAAGGACGTTTCAGAAATTCCAAGAGAAGAACCTGGCTTGAAAGTTGGATTCGTGAAGTTCGCCATGCTCCGTCCTCGGAGTGTGTCCTGGCCGTTTCAGGCGGTACACAAATGTATGTGTATGTAGATACATCAAAATGTGAAACTCATGTGTTTGGTTCAAAATGCACAGATAGCGAACTTCCTAACTATCATCATGTGATAGCATGCATAGTTTGTAACCCAGCACAACCGGCATGGTATTTCAGAACTTGTGAAAGTTGCCCATCAATTGAAGACTTCAAAAACCGAGCTACTGAGTGCTTATGAACTGGAGGATATTGATGAAATTCAGTTTAAACGGTGGACATCCACCAACAGATCTGAACTGAGCTCCATGGTCCTGCCTTTGGAAGAATTCATTAATCAATTCTGTGAACGCGCGTGAAATTAGTGAGACAGACTTCATTGCCAAGGCCCAATCTCAGTTTCTGAAAATAAGAAAGACGAAATCGGTGAGGAGAATTTGTCATTATTGAGACTTCTCAGAGAACTATTCGTTGTCGTACAGGATGCGGCCAAGGATTCCATTGGACTGCTCTCAAGCGACAATTCACCCTGGGTTTACTATTTCAAATCGACGATGGCAAATTTACACACGATTCGTTCACGATTATATCAGAATGCAATACTCACGACGTTGTCTCAGTCACCTCTTCCAAAGAATGCTCATTGACACTTGAAATCTAGCTTTGGAAATGTAAGAGAACTTTACTATTTCTCAGAGGTTGGCTGGCAATTAAGAATTGCAAAGCCTTCATAAACTTATGTCGTCACAAATCAGAGTATGGTATTGACGCAGAATGGCATTTTTTGCCACAAGTCATGGCAAGGGCCCTTCAATGGCGTGGGAGGTACAGTCAAACGAGAAGAACACGTGAGAGCCTGCGTGACCTTACGACAGTCAAATTATTTCTCCAAAAGATCTTTCGCCTTTGCTGAAAATGGTTTGAATGAAATGAAGTTCGGTTACGGGATCCAAGAGGCGTATGACGAGGAAGAACGAAATCTGGAAGAAAGGTTAAAAAGGCCAAACCATAGCTGGAACTCAAAACTTCATGCTTTCATCCCTATTTCTGAAACTGCTTTCAAGAACGCAATTCAGCCTTAGGAGGAACACCGTATCGAGTCAGCTATTTCAAATATCACCAACTTTTAACGGGAAACTCTCAGGTTATGTCACAGTGCACTATGATGGAAAATGGTGGCTTGCCTGCATCATGGAAGCCTTTCAGGACACTCATGAAGTGAAAGTGAATTTTCTTCATCCAACGGGCCCGCAAATAGTTTATTTTTTCCTGACATTGAAGATCATCTGCATTTTAGCATTTCTGAATATACTTCTTTCTGTAGAACCAAAAACTGCTACAGGAGAACCTACACAATCAGTAAAAAATGAACACAGCTGTCAAATAAAACATTGGTTGGCAAAAATCTTGACTATAATATGCGAGGAAAAACTCTTACTCATACAGTATGCTTCCAGTTCCTGCATGTGCATGTGGAAAATGTATGTACAATATCTGATATAGTGTATTGGAAATCTTGTGTTCAACTATTGTGCTGTGTATTGTGGCGTATTGTGTGTCCAGCACCCGAGTCCCCGATAATAAAACCATCATCACACTTGAACCCATTGAGATCCCATTTCATTTATGCTGAGGTGTTGGAGTATATGAAGGGGTATTCTCACACGAAATAATCGGGACCATCGGTTTGGCTGGGGAGCGGGGGCCAAGGCAAGGGCACCCCAACTATAACTTTTTGAATTACTGTTTCGGAGTGATTTTACTTTACGCGATTCGAAAGATCTCGCTTTTACGAGCAATTTTGATACCAAGATAATCCAAATCGACCACTACAACCTGTGATATGGCCACTGGAAGATTGTGGGTCAACCGAGGGCGCCCAAATTGGGGGGGGGGCCTAACATGGGCCCCGATTGGCCCCAGGTCTGAAAATTGACACATAATGTTTTTACCATGGATAAAAACACTTCCACAAAAAAGAGTGAAATCTAAGACGATGTGTCAAAAATTTTTCTGAAAAATGTGTCACTTGACATGGAACGCCACCAGGGAGCGTCTGTCCTGGGGGCCCAGCAACCAAGTTGTCTGTCAGTGCTCCTTTTGTACTCAGGGACCGGTACTACCATTCTCGTTTGTTTTCGCCATTCCGTGTTCGGTTGAGCTAGGCAACCAAAGGGTCCCGAATTAGGGAGCGTCTGTCTGGGGGCCCAGCGACCAAGTTGTCTGGCAGTGCTCCTTTTGTACTCAGGGACCCCTTACTACATTCTGCGTTGGTTTTAGCCATTCCGTTATTCGGTTGAGCTAGCTGATTTTCGCGGCATCCCATTAGCGTCTGTCACCAGTATTCCAGCGACAAAATCGTCTGTCATTGTTTATACCGTGTTACAAGCTATACGAATAATATCAGAACCTACTTGGGGCCGTTCCGCTGCTAGGTTGAGCTGGGCGCGATTATGCGATACGGATATTGACCACAGAATGTCAACCCAGCAGCAGTGTCCCGGCAGACGCAGAGTTCTGAGGTGAGATATATCATCTGCATCTTACCATGAGGACGGCAATTGTTCCCTCTTCGGTTGAGCTAAGCCCGTGGGCTCGGTATAATCACCCTTGTTCTTGAAATCGGAACCAGTACACTTAATCTCCATTCCTCCGGCATCCTCTCACTTTCCAAGATTTTATTAAACAATCTGGTTAAAAACCCCACTGCCATCTCTCCTAACACTTCCATGCCTCCACTGGTATATCATCTGGGCCACACCTTTCCTCTTCATCCTCTTCATAGCAGTCCTCACTTATCCTTACTGATCCACCCACTTCCTGATTCACTATCTCCACCTCTTCCAACCTTCTCTCTCTCCATTTTCTTCATTCATCAGCTCCAAAGTACTCCATCCACCTTCTCAACACACTCTCCTCGCTTGTCAGCACATTCCCATTTGCGTCCTTTATCACCTAACCTGCAGCACATCCTTCCAGCTCGGTCCCTCTGTCTTGCCAATCGGTACAAATCCTTTTTCCCCTTCTTTGTATCCAACTTCTCATACAGCTCGCCATATGCCTTTCCTTAGCCTTTGCCACTCTCTCTTTGGCTTGCGCCTCCACTCCTTGTACTCCTGCCTACTTTCTTCATCTCTCTGGCTATCCCACTTCTTTTTTGCCAACCCCTTTTCCTTATACTTTCCTGTATTCCTCGTTCCACCCACAAGTCTCCTTATCTCCTTCCTCTGTCCAGATGTCACACAAGTACCTTCCTAGCTATCTCCCTCACCACTTCTGCTGTAGTTGCCCAATCATCCCAACCCTCTTTACCACCATCCAACCTGTCTCACCTCTCTCTAAATTCCACGCATCAGTCTTCTCTTTCAGCTTCCACCATCTGGTCCTTGTTCAGCTCCCTTCTTCCTCAACCTCACCTCCAAAATCATCCTACAGACCACCAATCGATGCTGTCGAGCTACACTCTCCCTGCCACCACCTTACAGTCTCTAATCTCTTTCAGGTTGCATCTCCTGCTTAAGATGTAATCCACCTGTTGCCTTTCCTCCACTCTTGTACGTACCCTGTGTTCCTCCTTCTTCTTGAAATACGTATTTACCACCGCCATTTCCATTCTTTTTGCAAACTCTACACAATTTGCCTTCCACATTCCTCTCGTTGAACCGTACCTACCCATCACCTCCTCATCCTCTTTATTCCCTTCCCAACATGCCCATTGAAATCTGCTCCAATCACCACTCTTTCATCCTTGGATACACTCTCCACCACTTCATCTAACTCACTCCAGAAATCTTCTTTATACTCCATCTCACACCCCATATGCGGGGCATATGCACTGATGACATTCATCATCACTTTCAATTTCCAACTTCACACTCATCACTCGGTCCGACACTCTCCTCACCTCCAATACCTCGACATAATCTCCTTCAGGATTACCCGACACCAATTTCTCCTCCCATCCAACCATGGTAGAACAGTTTGAAACCACCTCCAATGCTCCTAGCCTTGCTCCCATCCACTTGGTCTCTTGTACACACAGTATGTCCACCTTTCTTCTCTCATCATATAGCCAACTCTCGCCCTTTGCCAGTCATAGATATATATATATATATATATAGTTATCGGATTTTAGAATCGGTCTGATGAATGCATCCACACATCCAGGTCCTCAGACAGTTATTTCTTAAATGCATGTTCAGATTAGCCCCATCCCCATGTCTAATGGGATCTTAAATGTGATGCGTTGAGAAGGGTAAGAATAGATCCCTTTTTTTTTTTTCTTTACAACAGACACATTCACACACATTTCTTTCACGAGCTCTGAAGCCCCTCATTTTTCCTCAGCAACATTCTTTCACGAGCTCTGAAGCCCGCCCTCATTTTTCCTCAGCAACATTCTTTTGCGAGCTCGGACGCCCGCCTCTTTTTGAAGCGCACGGGTCGTCATGGAACCGTGCCCCAGTGGGGCGCGTGAGCTTGGGGCGGACGGCACCCACGGAGACGGCCCGGGGATATAAAAACAAGCGAGAGAAAGTGTGAGGTCGTTCTGTGAGGAGAGACATTCTGAGATATAAAAAAGTGAGGAAAAAGCGAAAGAGGACGTTCTGTGAGGAGAGACGTTCTGAGGAGAAAAGTGAGGAGAGGAAAAGGTGAGGAGAGGAAAAGCGAAAGGAGAGAGGAAAAAGCAAAGGGCGAGAGAAGCGACCAAGAAGCGTGTGTCTGACCAGCGCCGACGAGATAATTCGCCCTCCCGAGTGCTTCGGCAAGCGAGCGTGTGGTGCGCGTGTGGGTGTGAGCAGCGCCGCCAACAAGTAAGGCGATCACCACCAACAACAACAAGTAACAACGATCACCAACAACACCAGGGTCGAAACCCGCAACGGACGATCTCGGTGCCCTCCAGACTTCGACTGGCGTGCAAGGCTGCCCCGCGAGAGCGTGCACGGCAAAGCTGGGTGCTGGCGACGGACGTGACACGCACGCACACATTTTCAGGACATTTTCGCTTCACGGGTGACTTTCAGGTGAGTGAGACGATTCTCCCCCCTCCCCTCCCCCTGAATGATCTGCTGGGTCCCCTTGTCTGTGTTTAGCTGTAAGTAAGTCAACCCCTGATAAGCATCTGCTCTTTGTCTCTTTCCTGGCATTTTGATTGATTTTGCTTTGAAATTCGTTCTTTATTTACCTCAGCAAATAAAAGGTTCTTTTTATTAATTTATTTTATTATTAATAAATTATTTGTCGATTTCCAACCTGTCCGTGTTTATCCTTTCCTTCTATTGGTCTGGCATTGTTCGAACCGAGATAGACTGGGAGGTAATTACCACAGATTTGACCAAAAAATCGTCGGCACGCACCAGCAGTTAAAACGCTCGGCCGCACTAATTAAAATCTAATCAGATAATATTGGTGCTTTGCCGAGGGCGCGCTCCCCGCTAAGGTAACCACGTGACCTCGAGTTAAACAGAATAATTAGACGGCGGACACTGGAACCCGTGGTTGATTGGGTGGCGTTCGTGGTTTTAAAACAACCCACCGTACCGCAACGTCAATTGTGAGCAGTGGCCCCAGGTCCGGCTCTACCGAGGACAACCGGGGATTAATCCCCCTGAGTGACAAGCTGGTGTCTCGGTATCCATGGCCGTAACAATATATACATAATGGACTGCCTTATTCTCTTCATGGTCAGTTTGAGAGACAGATAAATTGCTCTTTCTATTATTTTTAAAAGCTGACAAATTACACAGATAATCAATTCTGCTGTTCAACTATCACACTGCAAGCAGGAGGAAAGGAGAATCGCTAATTGGTGGGAAAGGATGTCTTTGATCCTCTGTATCGCCCATGACATTCGCATTGACGCAGCTCTCCTCATATTTTACTTTGCCCTTTGCGTTGTCTCCACAGCATAATGTGAATGATTTAGTCATGATTACCCCAACCTGGTAAAATTATCAAATGTCATTAAAATTTTATACTTTGGCTCTCTCCATTTTTACAGTTGGATTAGTTTGGCTTGGGGGTGGCGGTTGGGAGATAATAAACCGGCTGTTCTTCTAATTTTGTCAAAGGGATGTGAGAAATATGATCCATAACGACTTTACTTGATAATATGGCAGATTGGCATAAGATCTCGGTGCAAGCTGTTTTGCAATTTCTATTTTGCACATTATTTTATCTGTCTGTTTTACGTGGGATGTTCAAAACGTTATACAAATGAAATATTCACAATAATCTAAGACTAGATATAGCACAAAGCTATTTTTCATAAACTACATATTAATAATAACAACGGCTCATTACTCTCCTACATACGGTACGTTCCTGTACAATGTCGATGCTTTCATCTTTACACATTATGCTTTTGTATCCTGTTTTCTGTTGAGTCTAAGAAGATGCTATTAAGTGTAGTAATCAAATCATTTTATGGTTTGCAATTAAAAAAAGAGAAGCAAATTGCATATAATCTTCATTTTAATGAGCACATGACGGCATTGTCAGTTTATTTGAGATAAATACTGCTAAGGTCACTTGGTTGGCTTTTAAAAGTGCAGTTCAATGGTTTGTTTTCAATATATTTTCTCAGGGATTTAGTAGGGAGAAGTTTGTGCAAAATGATTGACTTTACTTTGTACAATGAAGAAATGTCAAATATGTTCATTCATATTGTTGTGGTCGCAGGGTCTCCAACCGCCAACAAATCGCCAGGTGGGTCAGGGAACTGAGGTCGCCACTTCCACCCATAATTTGCTGCCAGTTGGTGATTTTAAAACCTTGCCGCCATTCAAAAGCTACCCTCCAGAATTTGGCTGAGCGATGCCGAATGGTAATTTAGTCTTAACTAATGGCGCCATATTGCGCTGCCGATAGAGCCCCCGTTCTCTCAGTGACCACAATAAATATAAAATTAACCCTTGTGCCCATGGTTACAATGACAAACTTATTTATTTCATCTTAAGGACTGTCTCTCTCTCTCTCTCACAGATAGAGGAAGAAGACAGTCCAAAACACGAACCTGTAGGGAAAGCGTCCCTTGCCCTCACCCAATTTTAGTTTTGAGACATGCCGGCGTGTGATCTTGAAGAGCTTTGTCCATCCCGCGATCTCCCAGCTGTCACCACAGCGCACCACAGTGGACCAGGAACAGCTGGAAACCAGGCCGAGAGAGCTGCAAGACCAGAGCGCCGCAGCAACAGAACCTGGGAGTAGAAAGTAGCAGATCCCGAGGTAAACAGGTCTGACTGATCACATGGAAGTGATGCAATTGTTACTAAATGTGTTCAATTGCTTTAATATGTTATTTTTTTTTACAAATGAGATCAAGTGTCTGTGGAAAAAATAATGATTGATTTCGCTTGTCAAAACTGTACTAACAATAATTTTGCACTTAAGCAACTTACATTCCATTCTTATTTGATAACATTTATTCATACACATCTTGGCAATATATAAACATACATTCAAAATCCTACAATTTAACGATATGAATATACAAAATAAAGCATGCAAAATTATACTTCCCACAATAATGTACATTCACAATGCAGCCGACAACCGCATAATGGACAATGGGGCTTACGGCAGCCCACTTGCTCATGCCTGCGTGTCCCGTATTTTTTCCCTCAGGCCTGGTCACTCTGAGTGGAGACCATGTGTAAACTGTGCTGATTAATTAGCCCCCGTTTATGGTTTTTGTCTTGATTTTCATGTCAGTGCGTGCGTGTGTGCATGCGGTGTCTGCAACCATATCACGGACTTGTATGGAACAATTTTATTTGTACTTGGCACAAAGCCAACACATGATGGTGTACATAAGCACACCATTTTGTTTCACGATGTGATCCAAGATGGCCGACTGTAGGCCATTTTAGTTGTAAAAAAATTACCCCTGGTTGGGGGTGACGGTCATCTCTGAAGCTCTGTAGATGTGGATCTCTGATCGGCTTAGAATGGCTTTGATGTTGTCTTGTCTTTTGGTTAAACGTACAGACGAAAGCCCGGGAGTAAAAAGGATAGAAAACCTCAGAAATGAAATTACAAATTCGAAAAATACGACCCGACCAGATTCAGATATTGCACCCTACTATCATAATCCGTTGGAAATTCCGCCGAGATCGGATAATAAATGGCGGAGATAATGTTGAAATTAGCTGATTTTTCAACTTTGGAGTGACCTTGACATTGACCTTCAATCGTGTCTAAAGTCATACCGTCGTGCATCACTCATTGACCCCTACCTACATACCAAGTTTCATCAAGATCGGGCGAAATTTTTTTGACCGTATCACATCGACGATTTTTCCAACTTTGAAGATACGTGACTCGATAACCAGGACGAATTTTTAAAAACCGGCCTGACCAAATTTAGATATTGTTCCATGTTATCAGAATCTGAAGAAATTTTGAAGATCGGATCACAAACGGCGGAGGAGATAGATTTTGAAAATGGACGATTTCGCAACTTTGGAGTGACGTTGACCTTGACCTTCAATCGGGTCAAGGTCATACCGTCGTGCATCCCTCATCGACATCTACCCACATACCAAATATCAAGAAAATTGGAAGAAAAAAATGGACGTACGTACGGACGGACATCGAGACTGGTTTTATTAGGTCATCTCTAACGAGATGACCTAAAAACTCGATGTTGAACACGTTCTCAACAATTTTTCAGACATGCATTTACCGATCTTGTTCAAATTTGGCACACAGACAAGGGATGACAGCGTACATATGAACGTCATTTTTTTTCGGCATCAGATCCAATATGGCGAACTGGCAGCCATTTTGTTAGCTAAATGTGTCCTCAACCATTTCTCAGACATGCATGATCTGATTTTGTTCAAACTTGGCACAAGCACAGTACATGATTGCATTGCACGTGCACCTCACTTTATTTTGCGATCTGATCAAATATGGCTGACTGTTCGACTGGGAGCCGTTTTAGTTCTAAATAAATATGAGATGGCCCTTTAACTTTAACAACTGATTTTTAGCTCTCATACGAGCCTTGACAGTGTATGCAAAAAAAAAATTTAAACAATAATAAAATAAACCAATGTCACCCGTAGGGTGATCCGTATCTTGCCAAAAGGTTGGACCACGTGTGACTTCTTTAAGGTCACACTGAGGTGAACAGAGCTGCTATCCACCAGGAGCGACTCCTTGAGGAATATCTGCCTACGAGAGATTCCGATGAGAATCGTTCTACAGAGTAACCATGAAAAATATGCGTTTGCCTCATAACGTCACCAAATGACGTCATAATGTCTCAAGCTTGATATATCTAGAAAGCACTCATCGAGGTGTTCAATTTGAGTACTACACGATATGGTTCCTAAAACTTGAAAATTTGACCTTGGGGTCAAATATGTTTGACCTTAGGCGTTAACCATGAAGGTCAAGGCCAATCGCCACCAAAAATTATAGTGAATGCCAGACCATGAACTATATTCCATGAAGTTTGAAGACGATCCGACAAATTACTCCAAAAATAAGGGTTTCGTCGACTCCCCTGATTTGCGACAAAGTGACCTTGACCTTTGACCTTGACCTTCAAAATTTTATGCGCTGAAAGGGACCTCTATAGGCCTCTGATATGCGAAGTTACAAAATTTCCAATAAAACTGTGCTCTGCAGAATTTTTTATACGTAATTACAGACAAAAAAAACAACAAACAAACAAACAAAAAAAAACACATGAAGGTCAAGGCCAATCGCCACAAAAATTAATCAGCTGAGCGCCAACCATGAACTATTCCCATGAAGTTTGAAGACGATCCGATCAAAATTACTAAAAAAAGGGTTTTGTCGATTCCCCTGATTCGGACAGTGACCTTGACCTTTGACCTTGACCTTCAAAATTTTATGGCCTGAAAGGGACCTCCATAGGCCTCTGATATGCGAAGTTACAAAAATTTCCAATGAAAACTGTGGTCTGCAGAATTTTTTTCGTGATTACAGACAAACAAACAAAAAAAAAACATACAGACTGACTAACATATCTTGCAAAAACTTCGTTTTGGCAAGATAAATATTCCGTACAGCAAAATTACTAAAACAACAGGGGCTATGACATTTTATGTCTTCTTTCCTTGTTTAATTTAAATCAAAGCACAGTGTGACAATGTCAGGAGTCGTACTGCCAGAACCTTGCAATGTCTGGATTACAAAGGTTTTTTGGTTGTTTTTGACTTTTTAGGGTGTCCTGGTTTAGAAACTGCATAATGCCACTCTGTCAATATTGAGCAATTATTTTTGTGGGCATGCACCTAAACAGTGTGTATGACAGAAAAATGGGCTAATTTTACAGGGTTGAAAAAATGAAATCTATTATTATTGTACCAATCATTGACAAAAATGAATGTTACTTGCTTTAAATGAAACATAAGTTATTCTGCAGACCTATTATTCATTTAATTAACCTTCAACTGGTTTAACTTGGCCACAAATTTTTAAAAATCTTTTAAAATGCGTGTGTGTCATCTACAAATCTCCTTATGTAGTAAGGTAAGAAGAATATCCAAGTCATTCCTGAAGACAATGACATTTTTGTTCTTCTGATGTACTTTGTGGGGAAGTGGCAAAAACCTGATGTCTCCAACCAGATGGAGAATCACAGAAACCTCCAGCTGCACATCTTTGGAGAGATGAATGCTGACATGAAAGGAGTTCTCAGGGTTGGTATGGTCTTTATGTGTATTCTCTATGGTAGCAAGAAGGTTGTGGCAATGGGGGCCATGAAGGACTTGTGGCATAAGATTTTTAGTGGAAAATCGACCATGCTCCCATCATAACTCTCTCAGCAACAGAACCTGGATTAGAGTGCCACATCCTTTGAGCTCATCTCCAATGCATTCTGTGGAAGGCAGCAGATCAGAAAGATCAGACAGCTGTCGGTGTCATGAAATTTGGATGGAGATTGGAAAGCGGAGTACTTCAAACTGAGACTGGGATCAAAGTCATATGTGCCCCAGAACTTATGAAAGTTATTGCATGTATGTGCGCTTCTGAAAAGCCTTGTGCCAGAGCTTCATGTGGCTGCAGGGCAGCAGGACTTTGTTGCACTACTTATTGTAAATGTTCAGGAGACATGGAAACTTGTCAGAATGAATTCATAGAGGAGGCTCATATGGAATCATCTGGAGATGAGGATGATTCCATCAGATGAACTGTGACCAAGATGCCTTAACTCTTGTCAGCTGATTTGTGTATTTTTGGAACTCTTTCAAATTGATTTTTATATGTCTTAGAACTCTTGTAAAGTGATTTGTGGAATTTATGGAATCCTTGTAGACGGATTTGCTTGTTATTATGAATTTTTGAAAGAGTTTGTGTATTTATTTTGACTATTTTTGCAATTAATACTGAATGATGACCATTGTAATCCAATAAACTATCATATTTGGTTTATTTGAAACCTTATTTGTTCATTTTGTACCACTATTGCTGAAGTAATCATAGATTTCTTTTTTTTGTGAAACCCTGAAATTAGAATGTTATTTTTTCTAGTGCACTGTATGTGTGGTTTAGGTTCATGCTCACAAAAAAAAACTGCAAGAATGGGATCACGGAGTCTTAAACTAAGGACACCCTAATAAATCAAAAACAACAACAACAAAAAATCCAGGTATTTCAAGATTTGGGAAAAATCAGCAGTGTACCACGTGACCAGAATACAATGGGGGAAAGCTACTTAGAACACAAAGGTGGGGAAATGGGGCTTAGAAATTATATATATATATATATAATTAGAAATCTATATACTGTATATTGTTACGAATTTCGCCCGTCCGGCGTGCGACCACGTAACTCAAATCGCGACACGTCGCCCACCGGAACGGGCAATTCAGTCGTGACCCTCTTGGAACTACCGCCGGGTGGGGGTTTAACCTCACCACAACCCAGTCCGCATTCTACCCGCGCCAAATAGGGTGAATCGCGAATGTCGATATACCTAAGTACCCGCGCGAGTAGCGTACCGAGGAGTTGTACCACGCCGCAGGTCGACTCCGGACACGAACCGCTTAAGCGGCTCGTTCCGTGCTGCAGGGATAACCGAGCGGAGTTATCGTGACCTCGACGGTGATTATTTACCGGGTGTTTAAACCCACTATCACTCCTTACGTGATGCAAGATGGAGCTTTCAACAAGGGAAAAAAGGACGCAACGAAACGGGAAACAGTTCACACAATGCACATTTATTTCACACACACAAGCACGTAAGGCAGTAATGCAATGACACAAAATGCAACAAAAGCAAAAGCACTACTACCGACTATAATTATTTACAACACTTAAACAATTATACTTGTCGGACGCCGCCACAGCATTCATTCAAAAGCAAAGAAAAGACCTCCCCATAGGCAGGGAGGTAGACGGGGTCCGTGGACCAAATGTGCGCGGAACCTGGAGAGCGGCCAGGTCCACGAGACGAAAAGGTCTTACCCGCGTCCTCGTGACGCGATGGCGGGCAAGCCACAATGTCCGCGCAGCTGCGCCCCGACTCCGTGCCCCTGGCGTGGTCGGTGAGCCCTCTCCGGCGTGCTCCGCGCCAGCACGGTTGGGTCGGCACCACGGTTAGGGTGGGGATAAACGGGGCACCGGCACTATCTCAGCGCGATGGGGGGGGGAATTGTTGATGCTCAGGTCGAGCGAGGGAATGGCTGGCTGGCTTGGTCGCTTGTGAGAGCGAAGGTGGGTCGATTCCAATGACGAGACGAGCCAGCGACGAGACGAGCCCAGCGACCAGCGACGAGACGACACCACACTCCAACTCTCCAACCTCGACGACGACCTCCGTCTTCACTCGACCCGAACGGCGCGAGTCGCCTTGTGCTCGCGTCTTTATAGACCGGAGGAGGAGCCTGTATGCAGATTTTAGGATCAAAACGCGATTGGAGGCGGGGCCACACCACCTCTGTTCAGCCATTGGCGTGGCAAAAAGGGGCGTGGCCTCTTTTGATCCGATTCCTTCCTGAGAGGAATTCACATTCCTCGCGCTTGGAGGCGGCCATACGCCCGACGTCGCCATTGGACGGAGGAAAAGGGGCGTGAACCCTTCCTGATCCGAATTTCTCCCTGAGAGGAACGCATTCGTACCCGCGGCTCGACGCGTTCGGCATCAATTACCGAACGGGCCCTGGACAGCACGGCGTTGGTGTTGACTGGTGGTGTGGTCGATGGTTGTGGAAGGAGAAAGGCGCAGGTGGTGGGGGGTTTGCTGTGGTGGTTGGTGGTTGGCGGGCGTCGTTTGGGAATGGCGTAAAGCGATGTTTGCGGGATGGAGTTGTGGAGGTAAAGAGGCAAAGGTGGTGGTGTTTGAGTTGTTGGCGGCTTAATGGTCCAAAATAACAATAGAAAAAGAAGAATGGCTAACTCAAAGCGTCGCAGCCCGGATGGATCACATATATTCCCTCTATACAACGGGTTTGGGCTAACTACACATGGACTTACGATATATCTCACCTGGGGACCCTTTATGGTGTAATGCTAATTTCCACAGCCGTAACATAATATATATATATATATATAATATATATTATATATATATGTATATACATATGTATGTATGAATTTTCAATGCATTTATATATATATATATATATATATTATATATATACAGTATATTATATAATATAATATATATATATTATATATATATATTATATATATATTTATATATTTGTTACGGATTTCAGAATCCGGTCTGATGAATGCCATCACACATTCAGGTCCTCAGACAGTTATTTCTTTAAATGCATGTTCAGATTAGCCCCATCCCCATGTCTAATGGGATCTTAAATTGTGATGTGTTGAGAAGGGTAAAGGATAGATCCCTTCTCTTATGGTTAGCATTTTTCTTCATGACAGACACGTTTACACACATTTCTTTCACGAGCTCTGAAGCCCACCCCCATTCTTCTCAGCGGCAATCTTTTGTGAGCTCCGACGCCCGCATTTTTGGGAGTGCACGGGTCGTCATGGTAACATGCAGCCGAGTGGGGCGGGGTGAGCTTGGGGCGGACGGCACCCCGCGGAGATGGCCCGGAGATATAAAAACGAGCGAGAGGGGTGTTCGGAAGAGAAAAAGTGTGAAGAGAAAATCGTGAAGAGAGAAAAGCGTGAAGAGAGAAAAGCGTGACGAGAGAAAAGTGTGAGGAGAGAAAAAGTGTGAATAGAAAAGCATGAGGAGAATAAGCAAAGGGCGAGAGAAGCGAGCAAGAAGCGGGTGTCTGACCAGCGCCGACGAGACAATTCGTCCTTCCCAGTGCTTCGGCAAGCAAGCGTGTGGTGCGCGTGTGGGTGTGAGTAGCGCCGCCAACAAGTGAGGCACGGGTCGATCACCAACAACACCAGGGTCCAAACCGGTGATGGACGATCTCGGTGCCCTCAATATTTCGACTGGCGTTCAAGGCTGCCCTGCAAGAGGGTGCACGGCAAAGCTGGGTGCTGGCGACGGGCGTGACGTGCACGCACGCATTTCAGGACGTTTTCGCTTCACAGATGACTTTCTGGTGAGCGAGACGATTCTTTCCCCTTTCCTCCCACTGAATGATCCGTTGGGTACAAATGTCTGTGTTTAGCTGTAAGTAAGTCAACCCATGATAAGCATCTGTTCTTTGTCTCTTTCCTGGCATTTTGATTGATTTTGCTTTGAAATTCGTTCTTTATTTACCTCAGCAAATAAAAAATATATATTTATTTATTTCATTATTAATAAATTATTTGTCGATTTCCAACCGGTCCGTGTTTGTCCTTTCCTTCTATTGGTCTAGCATTGTCTGAAACGAGATAGACTGGGAGGTAATTACCACAGATTTGACCAAAAATTGTCGGCACGCACCAGCGGTTAAAACGCTCAGCCGCCCTAATTAAAATCTAATCAGATAATATTGTGCTTTGCCGAGGGCACGCTCCCCGCTCAGGTAACCACGTGACCTCTAGTTAAACGGAATAATGAGATGGCGGACACTGGACTCGTGGTTGACTGGGTGGCGTTCGTGGTTCTAAAACAACCCACCGTACCACAACGTTAATTATGAGCAGTGGCCCCAGGTACGGCTCTACCGAGGAGAACCGGGATTAATCCCCCTGAGTGACAAGCTGGTGTCTCGATACCCGTAGCCGCAACAATAATTATATGTATGTATATTGTATATATATATATATATATATATATATATATATATATATATATATGTAGTTGAAGGTATTGCAACCATCCCCAACCTGCTACAATAGATATACTGTTTTGTCAAAGTTTGTGGCGATTGACACATCCATAATTTTTCACAAAAATCTGTTCGGGTAGTGTTCAGATTCTTCCAAACAAAATTGTTGCTATATAGGTTCTATTTCCCCCAATTTTGAAACAAAGAGGAAAGACCAGATGTAGTCTGAGGACCTTTTTGGATACAAAATCAAGGCTCCTGGAAGAGCTAGAACACAGAACAGCTCAGGATACATCAAAACACAAGAAACGGTAGAAAAAGAGTGGGGTGGGCTGGTGGGGACCAGCAGCCAGCTGAGGGAAAAAATAGACAGAGTTGGGAAAACAAAGGATGTGGGAATGGGGGTAGGGGAGGACACAGAAGATGGACAAGATGGATACAGAAGCAAACTTCCAAGGATGGAAAAACTTGAAATTTGGAAGGCGGTGGCCTTGGGAGCGGGATAAAGGGAGTCGAGAACATGATTGTTTAGGATGGGGGATGATCTAAGATGATGGTGTTGAACAGCAATTTTGAAATCCTGGAGGAAATAATTTGATGATTTGAAATCCTGGAGGAAATAATGAGATTGAAGAGAATGTGGAAGTTGGTTCCGCAGGCGGTTTCATCCACCTCACGTAGACTTCCTCAGGCTGAAAGCCACCTCAATACCTGTAATAAAAGCACAACTTTTAAAGTGGATGAGATTAATGAAAAACTCAAGTGCCTTGCTACTTCCGACCTTTTCTCATTGCACTCTCCTTGTATTGGTGAAGAAGGCTGTTGGGAATGCAGCAGCGATGGCATGCGAGAGGATGAAACATGGCAGCTCATGCTGTAGAACATAACAGCTTGCAACTGATGTGTAATATTGACAAAGAACATGCTGAAAAATCTATCATTAAGAGGGGTTTAGAGAGTACTTGTTCGAGCTTCCATTCATGTTCCCTGATGGTTCATTGCA
This sequence comes from Eptatretus atami, assembly GCA_035128595.1. Classification (NCBI taxonomy): domain Eukaryota; kingdom Metazoa; phylum Chordata; class Myxini; order Myxiniformes; family Myxinidae; genus Eptatretus; species Eptatretus atami. The sequence goes on along the minus strand of CM068963.1, from coordinate 44,724,638 downwards.
CTTGGCAGCTCGTGGCTCCTGATTTCTCCATGAAGCTCAAAACGCCTGTCACGTCAGCTACGAACCTTTCTATAAGATCATTCTACTGCCTGTTGGAATAAATTAGGATAAGGCATTGAGACACTAATCTGCTAATTTATATGGTTAATCAAATTTGATGTCAAAAATCGCATTTGTGTTATGCAATTGAGGTGTTCTGGTTCACTTGCCTCCTGGTTCTCTTCTAGTACTGGTATCCCATGGCAAACAAGACTCCCGCCCCCTCCCCCCACTGAAATCTTGCATCATAAGGTGCTTCCTGTCAAAGCCTTTAAAAGACACAAGGGATCCAAGTTTCAGAAATCGTTAGATGTTAGATTACAGGAATACTGAATTTATAAGAAAGAAAAAAGTAATGGTGATGACAATGTTGGAGATGCAGAGATAAAGGCAAATTGTCCGTGCATGTTGATGTCTTCAAACATAGTGCAATGGTTCAGTAAAATGCATGTATAGTATTTACTTCCACATTAACTCAATATGCTCTTCATCCTGTGGGAGTGTCTAATGAATGATTCATCATTCTTTTCTTAGGTAACCAGTAACCTGCTTGACACACAAACCAGAAAATGTGTTATATGGAATTCTCCCTCCGTCATGAAATCTGCATTTAAGCTTCCATAATCCCGACCACCAGATAAATAACGGGATCCTCATAGTCAAATTGTAATTGTTCAAACCTAACGAATTAGAAAAGACGTAACAAAGATAACAGGTGTACAAGGACACACAATTGGAACGTTGATGCAGGAGGATGCCTCATCAACACCAGATTAAACGTGTTTTATTATTTACTAGCAAATACAACCCGTTGCTTCGTTGACGGGGGTGTGAAGAGGATGGGGTGGAGAAAGAGAGAGGGAGAGAGAGAGGGGAGGCAGAGACGACGGAGAGAAGAGAGGGGCAGGGAGAGGAGGGAGGGAAAGTGAGGAGTGGGTGAAAAAAAGGAAGCTTGGAAGGGGAGAAGAGTGAGGAAAGGGGGTGGAGGTGGGGAGATCAACGCCTCATGAAATGTTGCTATACACTGTGAGAGAGAGAGAGGGAGAGACAGACAGACAGAGGGAGAGAGAGAGGTGTGGGAGGAGAGTGCTGCATTTTATTCGGAGGGGGGAGTGAGGAAGGGACAGAGAGAGAGAGAGAGGGTGGGTGGAGGAGAAATTAAAAAAAGATAGGTGAGGGGTGGTGGTGGCGTTAGCAAAGAGAGTGATATGTTATATTTAATGACCGAACACAAATAAAATTTTCAAATCTCATGTCAGAACAGCTTTACACACAACGACACAGCAGAGTTTGTAATGGTAACTGCTGGCATATCGGCAAAAACGTTGATATCCCAGTTCCAGAAAATTTGTGGGAACAATAACTAAAAGCATGGACTGAAAACATGAAGTACGGCTCACGTACGGCCTAATGATCCCAAGCGTGAACATCGAAAACAAAGCGTTGTGACCAGATATCATACTTAGGTACAAAAAAGAGAGTAGAAGGCATTCCTAATTGAGGTATTAATGCCAGTGATTTTGGACAAACAATGTTGAAATCAAGAAAATGACCAAATACCAAGACCTCAAAAATGAAGTGAAAATATCTTGGAAGCTGAAGAATGCCAAAGTTGTACCAGTGAGAGTTTGAGCTACGGTGATGATGACAAAGAACCTCACAGAGATATTAAAAACCATCCCTGGGAATATTATTACAAACAAACTACATTTGGAAGCTGGCTGGGGCTCAGCGACGATCCTGAAGAGAGCCCTCGACACAAAAGTTTGAGAACAGAAAACTTCACAGCTTGGTCCATGAATTGTCCCTTACCGAAACAAAGGTGGATACTTTGAGCCCACACTGGAAGGACTCCATTCCACATCTGAAACTCGCATATGAAGATACCAATCAACAACAAACACACACACACACACTGAGACCTGGTGGTCTCGGTTTCACCTCCTGAATCCCACCCACATGTGGAGATAACAGGCAACAGTAACTTGCCCACACACACACACACACACACACACACACACACACACACAACACACACACACACACACACACACACACACACACTTTGAGACCTGGGAGGGCTCCATTTCACTTTTTGGAACCCGCATAATATGAGATACCATCATATACACACACACACACACACACACACACAAGGAGGTGGATACTTTGAGACGTGGTGGTCTATGTTTTACCTCCAGAAACCACCCACATGTGGAGATAGCAAACAACAGCAACTTGCACGTCCAGACACACGCGCGCACATACACAAACACACACTCATATGGAGGTGGATATTTTGAGACCTGTGAGGGCTCTGTTCCTCTTTCTGGAACCCACAGTGGAGATAACAACCAACAACCAACACACACACACACACACACACACCACACACACACACACACACTTTGAGACCTGGGAGGGCTCCATTTCACTTTTTAGAACCCACATATGTAGATACCAATCAACGACACACACACACACACACACACACACACACACACACACACACACACACACACAGGTGGATACTTTGAGACGTGGTCGGTCTATGTTGCGCCTCCAGAAACCCACCCACATGTAGAGATAGCAGACAACAGCAACTTGCACGTCCAGCCACACGCACACACATACACAAACACACACTCATATGGAGCTGGATACTTTGAGACCTGGGAGGGCTCCATTCCACTTTCTGGAACCCCTGTATGGAGATAACACACAACACACACACCACACACACACACACACACACACACACACACACACACACACACACACACATGCCTTTTATTAGAGTATAGACTAGCAAGTTGCCCGTGCTCATACGGCTTTCTAAACAGGTAAGGATGGAGATTGCAAAAATGAAATTGGTGTCTTTTGTCATTGATCTGGCAAGCTGATAGCAGCAATTCACATTTCTTGCCACATCTGATGCAATTTCAATTCTCTATTGGTGGTAAGGTGCTCCATTTGCAGCTTTATCATGACTAGGGTCCGTAATAAAAGTTTATATTGGTGTCAAAAGCCGGTGACCAATTGCAAATTAATGGTAGGATGTATGTGATGTTATTTTATTGAACAGAAAGTTGTTTGCATTTATGAAAATGGTAACCTTGTGCTCTCTTTATTAAGGCAGAAATAATTAGGTATTACTTGTTCTTGATGTACAATCCTGGCTTGGTCACTTCTTGTTTTGGATTATTCATATTTCAAATTTATGAAGACATCACTTCAACTGCTGCTGCAGAAGTATGGTTAAAGTGTTGGGGAAATCTTCACATAATGTACACAAACAATGTTAGAAATTTTGAGTTTTTTGAAAATATCCGAGATTCACCATCCCTTATACTCCTGTCTTCCAACCTGTTGTCCACTTTTCTAACTCCTATCTTAAACCCCACAACTCTTTCACTTTTCTTGCATCTTACATCCTTCTCTTCCTTTTCTAAATTTTATTTTGCTAAACTTACCCCTAAACCAAGCTCTTGTATACTGCAGAGATGGCCCCTGATGTGTACAGGTATGCACACTTGGTGAACCTGTGGACCAACAATCCATGTCTTGAAGGATCTCACGATGGTAATACGCATTGAGCAAGACATTGCAAATATAACATAACATCACCTCTGCACATTATCAGAAATATCCACGACATTCTTCACCGTTCGTTCAAGCCTCAAATGAAATCATAATTAGTACAAAGCATGATTGTGACCAAGTTAAAGCTATTGGAACATCTGGAAATTCTCAAGGCAACAGAGACGTGAGAGCATAAATGCAACGAGCTCCCATTCAGTTGAAGATCGGAACAATGGAGATCGTGAAGGGATCATCGAAGAATCACCTTGATCTATGTCAAGACAAGAATAGGATGAGAACAGGAGACTGATATGAATTTTTTATCCTCACCATTAATTATCACCAGAATTAATCCATGCGTGCGTGTTGGCTTCATGTTTAATTGAACCTCGTTTATTAGGAATTATGAGTACGGCAATGTTCCATTTTTAAATGAATCGCCGGAGACAGAGCGGATGGAGGGAGGTTAGTCTTCGTGCGCGTGCAGTTGTGCACTATTAATGAAAAATTGGAACATCAGGCAAAGCCGCTCCGAGGCACATCGTCTATAATTGAAGCAGCGTACCACCTGGGAAGATCTGACAACAGACGAGTTTCAAACTTTGCTGCTTTCCCGGGAATAAGAGTGTGCGCTTTCATTTTCACGGTTTGCCATTATAGCTTCATGCCCCAGTTCTCTCCGTAAGCACTTCTGAAGTCCCCCGCCTAGAGCCAGCGTGTTAATTGGCGGTAAGGCGTCCTTTTAACGAAAGGACCAACAAAGCTGACGTCCCACCTGTTCGAGTTATGTCTGCACGCACAGACCTCCTGTATCCTCAGGTACACGACCTCTTCAGAATTCCTCCAATTACACTGCAATTGTGGCTTTCACCGAGGCAATTAACAAGTTAATCAAGCTTGTCACAACAATGGTTAATTGGGCAAGCTTATTAGTTTTACAGCTGCAGAAGGCAGTAATTAGTCTTTAATTGCCAAGGTAATGAAATTCGGCATCTCTGTCTCACGGAAATCAGGGAAGCGGCTACATGGGATATAAGGAAGCCTGAGGAAGGGGGAATGGGAGTGATGGGACAGTAATGAGCATCTGCTAATTGCTTTTGTCTCATGCAACCTGCACGATAATTAGAACATATACTTCCCGTTTTCATGTGAACTCTATGCCCGTCAAGGTATAGCTTTCACAGCTAAAAAATGGTGGATCAGGGAGCGAGGGCTGGCTTGTGCTTAGGGTCAAAGGATTGTTCGACACGCACGAGTAGTGTGTTTATCTATAAACTGTAGCAAGATTTGAGGGAGCAAACTATATTTGGAGGATTAGGGTGTATCTTTACAATCTGTATGTAGCTTGTGGGTGTGTCCTTCTATGTGTATGTAATGTTTATACAGTACAGTAGTAGGGTAGGGTTCTAGCTAGGGATTTCTTCCTTCTTGGTGTCTACCCCAATTCTAACTGCCAATCTATGTTCCTCTTACCCTTTCTGAGCTCTTTTTAACGCATGCATACAAAGCAAAAATCAGGGTTAAAGAATTGGTTAATTTCTGTCTGTCTTTCTACAGGGTGTCCCAAAAGTCACCTAGGGATTTAGAAATTAAATAGCATTTCTGTTTTTTTATAATTTGTTTTTTTTATTTTCAGAATTTAGATTTACATTTGGAAATTACCGATGGAAAAATTCACAACTGAACAAAGAACCAAAATCGTGGAATTTTATTTTAAATTTCATCGATCAATTATTCTCACCCAAAGAGCATGAACACTGAATAATTTTGCGAAATTCAGAAATTTCTTGGCCATCACGTTCTCCTGATTTGACGCCTTCCGATTATTTTCTTTGGGGTTACCTAAAGGAGCGTGTATACATCAATAAGCCCCATACAATTCAGCAGCTCAAGGACAACATCTGCACAGAAATTCGAGGGCTGCAGCCAGAGTTATTGTCCGCTGTTATGGAAAATGCTGTCGAAAGAGCCCGTCTCTGCGAAGCCGAAAATGGAGGACATCTAAGCTGCATCATCTTTCATAAATAAAGCAAATTTATCTCCATTTTGTAGATTTTCTCTTGGTATAAAAAGAATCATAAATTATTAAAAATCAGAAATGTTATTTAATTTCTAAATCCTTAGGTGACTTTTGGGACACCCTGTACAAATGTCAGTTTATGATCGAGCTACAACTTCATTTCAATTGAATGTTATATTTTGAACACGAATCAGAAAATGAACCTGTAGTTGAAGAGTACTTTGGCTCTGAATTCATCCCGATTACTCATGCACAGAGAAGAGTGAGGTTTTAGTTTTATTCTGTTTGTTGGCCTGGCAGTCAAATAAAATTGAAAATCATTCCAAACAGGAAACTTACTGCTTTTAAGGATGTTACAAAGGACACAAACAACAGGCGTGAAGAACTGTTGCAACGTGTTAAATAAGGCGGTGTAAAATATTCTGCACCGACGAAAGTTCTTTTTCTACAACCTCTAAAATCTTTATTTTATTTCATTTGAATTATATACTTCAACACTGAAGAGCACAAATCACCTTTTTGACAAACCTTCCATTTAGCAGTACTTTGACAAAATATTTTGGCATTTTACATCATCACGACCAATCAAATGTGCTACTCACACATCCCGTCCATGTCCTTGTCTCTCAAGACAGTGCGGGATAAAGCTTTCGATGAACTCTTGATTTTTCTCTCGAATGGTGCTTGCCGATACTGTATATGTCAGTAAACTGGGTTCTTGAGGTGGTTCAGCATTTATTTTCAAAAAGATCATCAGTGGTATTCTCTGTTATAGCACTCAACAACCTCGTTTATGTGCTGTGGTTACCTTAAACCTATACATCATTACATGAATGAGAGCCTGGTGTTGGCTTCGTGGTTTGGGTGGCTGGCTTGGCATCTTTGGGTTTCTGAGTTTGAGCCCTGTTGGCTGCTGAATTAATACCAGGTGAGGTTGACTCAGCCGGTCATCCCTCCAAGGTCGGCGAAATGAGTACCAATGTAGTAGTAGAGGGGCACAGCATCAGCAGTGTAGTCACGTCCCAATAAAATGTCCCTACCTGGCAGCCAAGCAGCCATACACGAGAAGAATAAGACATGAATGGCAAAATTGCATGAAACATATTTGGTTACCCCTCTATGTTTGCTTGCTGTATTCGTAGAAAATGTGTTTAATGCTTTTTAATGGCTTTCATTTATTTATTACCTCTTATTGTGTGCTGCAGCATTTGGTAGAAATAGCATTAGCAGTGATAGATTATTGACTTAATGAGATAGTAAGTTTGCACATCTCAGCATGAGAATATTTAATTTCGAGTTAAGGCATAGTTTTGGATAACAATGATATGGATGTAGCAGGAAGCGACAGACAGGCACTGCTATATGCCAGCTGACACAGTTGGGAGAGGGAGAAGGGGAGAGGACAAAGGAACAAGAGTATCTCGCTCATCTGGGGTGTGTTTAAAATGAATGTCCCAAAGGGATTGCCAAATCCTGTTCAATTGGAGATGCCACCGGCACCTACTTACCATATTAATTATTCTTTCAGCTGGTGTCAGGAAAGCATGCACAGTGACATGTGATGCACACACGGCTCGGCTCACTAGGGGAACAGACGAGTTAACTGGTTTTCTTGTCTTCCGTTCTGCAACAACCGTGTGTGTGTGTGTGTGTGTGTGTGTGTGTGTGTGCTGTATCATTAACCAAGAGAAAATGACATCATCAATGAAGCTCTTTGATGACTTGGGCCACCCTCTGTCTGCTCTTTGTTGCTCCCCAATCCTCATTCATGGAGATTTTAACTGCCACTGCTGAATGTCATTGTATGGGTCCTGTAACCTCCAAGCAAGAGCATGGCAAACAAAACCTTGTGTGTGGCAGTTGGTCTCATCCAGCCAGCTTTCTCACTAACAGTCCCATGATGGCACCCAGTCATTCACCCATGGTGGCAATGTTTTACTGATTTTACTCTCCCTGCATTGTTTTACTCAAACACCTCGAACCTTCTTGATGTACATTCTGGAGTAAAATGAAAAATCATTCTTTGATGCAATACCCCATGTTATGTGGAGCGTATGGATCATGTAACATTTATTCTGGTTCTAATGTCCCTGAAGGACCAAAAATAAGCTTGTGCCCAAATTTTACAAGCAGTTGGCAGGGCGTTTGGGGAATATTGCATTGGATTTTGGATGTGGTCTCAGAGGTACGCTGACAGAAACCCAGTGGTTCCACTGTACATTGCGACTGGCTTCCACTCCATCATCCCACAGACCAACCCCCATTTGTGATGCCCCTTACCCCTACTTCCCTCTGACTCATCACCACAAGTGGCCAGCATCATTTCTGCAGAAACTGAACTTGGAACCTTCGTGCTGACAATCTCTTCAAGGCCATCTGCAACTCCAACTATTTGGATACAATGAAGGAAGCAGAATAGATGTTTGGCTATCTCAGAGGCCTCTGAATGGGGAGCACATGTGGACTGAGGAAGTCAGTAAGCCATGTATGGAGTTGGCCTTGGATGCCAACTCCACTTAGATGCTATTTGAGAATTTGGAGAGTAAGGCAGAATACCATGTATCAAAATCACGAGATATGCCCAGAAAGATGGCCCTTGTCTCATGCCTGACATTAAGGGCCTCCATCCATTGTTGGGTGAGTAGAAGCAGCATGTCCAAGGTGAAATGACCTGGTGTGAAACCAAATTGATGATCTGAGACAAGGTTTTTTTTTTGAGAAAAGGAAGGATTTCATATCAAGTACAATGATGGATTTCATGACCTGCATGATGATTGGAAGTAAGCTGACCGGTCAGTAGTTAAGGAGATCAGTTTTTGCACCATTTTATGGATTGCAGTGATGTTGGCAGATTTCCAAGCAGGTGCAAGATGACCTCGCCCAAATTGCAGGGTGAAAAGGTCAGGGAGCAGGTTTTAGGACACATGAACTGATGCTATCTGGTCCAATAGTAGAATCGCAGTGGAGGGTTGAAACAACCTTCTCCACCTTCTCAGGTGCAAAAGACAGAGTCCAGGAGCAGTTTAGTACGACAGGGAAAGATGGGTACCTTCCGAGAGTGAGCCTGTCGTTGACGAAGGAGATACAAGTTTTGAAGTGCATTCTTTCAATGTTTTTTCAAAGAAATGTTTATATTTAATGTAGATTCAGTTTGGAGAGAAAAGGGGGAATTTATAACCAGAAGCAGAAGGAAATTCAGTAAAAACTGAGGATCGTTATGGAGTGAAAAATATATTTTTTTATTTGTGAAATTTGAAGATTTTTCAAGTATATTGGTTGGTCTCGTGTGTTATTCGGTCTGTCTGTTTGTTACTTAGGAAATCGAAGATTCGCAAGTACAGGGTGGGGCAGAGAAACGGGTGATTTTAAAAACTCAGTAATTAAATAATCATTTTGTATTTGCCAAATTACAAATACTAATTCCTGCCCGTACGTGCAAAAAAAAAAAAAAAAAACTTTCAAACCGCGTGTCAGAAACAACAACCACACAGGCCGTTCCTTCGCTCTCGCGTGGCCGTACGTGCAAAAAAAAAGAAAAAACTTTCAAACAACCACACAGGCCGTTCCTTTGCTCTCGTAAACGCCGACTGGATTGGGCCATTGTGTTTATCTATAAATGCGCAAAAGAAATCGAGAAATTATTAGAATACGGTAA
>CM068963.1:44680115-44702960 GCA_035128595.1 Eptatretus atami | reverse complement strand
GAATGCGGTAAACGATGTTTGCGGGGATGGAGTTGTGGAGGTAAAGAGGCAAGGTGTGGTTGTTGAAGTTGTTGGCGGCTTAATGGTCCCAAAAATAACAATAGAAAAAGAAGGAATTGCTAAACTCAAAGCGTCGCAGCCCGGATGGATCACAATATCCCTCTATACAACGGGGGTTTTGGGGCTAAACTACACATGGACTACCGATTATATCTCACCTGGGGCGACCCTTATGGTGTTAATGCCTAATTTCCACAGCCGTAACATATTATATATATATATATTATTTATATATATATATATATATGTATATACATATTTGTAATGTTATGAATTTATTCAATGCGCATTATATATATATATAGTATATAAATATATTAATATATTACAAGTATATATATATATACAGTATTATAATAATATATAATATATATATATATATATATATTTATATATTGTTACGGATTTCAGACAACTGCCTCCAGGGCTCTAGTCTGATGAAATGCCATCCACCCACATTCAGGTCCTCAGACAGTTATTTCTTTAAATGCATGTTCAGATTAGCCCCAACCCCATGTTCTAATGGGTTCTTAAATTGTGATGTGTGAGAAGGGTAAAGGAATAGATCCCCTCTCTTTATGGAAGCTTCTCTTTTCTTTTCTGTAAGACATACGTTCACACACATTCTTTCACGCAGCTCTGAAGCCCACCCTCGTTTCACTCAACAGCAATTCTTTTGTCGAGAGCTCTCGACAGCTCCCAGCTTTTTGAGAGTGCACGGGTCGTTCATGTGTAACCATGCGCCAGTGGGGTGGGGTAGCTTGGGGTGGACCGGCAACCCCGGTACCCGGAGATAAAAAACGAGTCTGGAGGGGATAGAGTTCGGAGAGGAAAAGTATGTGAAAGAAAATCTGGTAAGAAGAGAAAAGCGTGAAGAGAGAAAAAAGGTTGACGAGAGAAAAGTGTGAGGAGAGAAAAAGTGTGAATTAGAAAAGCATGAGGAGAAATAAGCAAAAGGCGAAGAGAAGCGAAGCAAGAAGCGGGTGTCTGACCAGCTCCGACGAGACAATTCGTCTTCCAGTGCTTCGGCAAGCAAGCGTGTGGTGCGGCGTGTGGGTGTGAGAGCGCCGCCAACCAAGTGACGGACGGGTCGATCACCAACAACAACCAGGGGTCCAAACCGGGATGACGATCTCGGGTGCCCTCAATATTTCGACTTGGCGTTCCCAAGGCTGCCCTGCAAGAGAGTGCACGGCAAAGCTGGGTCTGGCGACGGGCGTGAGTGCACGGCCCGCATTTCAGGACGTTTTTGCTTCACAAGATGGACTTTCTGGTGAGCGAGACGATTTCTTTCCCTTTCCTCCCACTGGGAATGATCCGTGGTAACAAATGTCTGTGTTTAGCTGTAGTAAGTCAACCCATGATAAGCATCTGTCTTTGTCTCTTTCCTGGCATTTTGATTGATTTTGCTTTTGAAAATTCGTTTCTTTAATTTACCTCAGCAAATAAAAAATTATATAATTTATTATTTCATTTATTAATAAAAATTATTTGTTTCGGATTTTTTTTCCAAACCGGTCACGTGTTTGTCCTTTCCTTCTATTGGTCTAGCATTTGTCTGAAACGAAGATAGACTGAGGTAATTACCACAGATTTGACCAAAAATTTGTCGCACGCCACCAAGCGGTTTAAAAACGCTCAGCCGCCCTAATTAAAATCTAATCAGATAACCTCTCCTCTTGCCGAGGCACGCCTCCCCGCTCAGGTAACCACGTACCTCTAGTTAAACGGAATAATGAGATGGCGGACACTGGAACTCGTGGTTGACTGCAGGGTGGCGTTCGTCGGGTTCTTAAAACAACCCACCGTACCACAACTGTTAATTATGAGCAGTGGCCCCAGGACGCTCTACCGAGGAGAAAACCGGGGATTATTATCCCCCTGAGTGAAACAAAGCTGGTGTCTCGATTCCCGTAGCCGCAACAATAATTATATGTATGTATATATTGTATATATATATATATATAATAATATATATATATATATATATATATGTAGTTTGAAAGGTTTGCAACCATCCCCAAACCTCTACAATAGATTTACTGTTTTGTCAAAAGTTTGTGGCGATTGACCACATCCATTAATTTCACCCAAAAATCTGTTCGGTAGTGTTCAGATTCTTTCCAAACAAAATTGTTGCTATATTAGGTTTCCTATTTCCCCCCATTTTAAAACCAAAAGGAAAGACCAGATGTAGTCTTGAGGACCTTTGGATACCAAAAATCAAGTCCTGGAAGAGCTAGAACACAGAACAGCTCAGGACACATCAAAAACACAAGAAACGGTAGAAAAAGAGTGGGTTGGGGCTGGTGGGGAACCAGCAGCCAGGCTGAGGGAAAAAAATAGACAAGAGTTGGGAAAACAAAGGATTGTGGGAATGGGGTAGGGGAGAGGACACAGAAAGAATGGGACAAAATGGATACAGAAGCAAAAACTTCCAAGGATTGGAAAACTTGAAATTTGGAAGCGGTTGGCCTTGGGAGCGGGGATAAAGGGAGTAGAAGAACATGATTGTTAGGAGGGATGATCTAAGATGATGGTGTTGAACAAAGGCAATTTTTAAATCCTGGAGGAAAAATTTGAGATTTGAAATCCTGAGGAAATAATGAGATTGAAGAGAATGTGTAACGTGGTTCCGCAAGGCGGTTTCATCCACCTCACGTAGACTTCCTCAGGCTGGAAAGCCACCTCAATACCTGTAATAAAAGCACAAACTTTTAAAGTGGATGAGATTAAGAAAAAACTCAAGTTGCCTGCTACTTCCGACCTTTTCTTCATGCATCTCTCCTTATCTCGTGAAGAAGGCTGTTGGGAATGCAGCAGCGATTGCCATGCGAGAGGATGAACCATGGCAGCTCATTGACCTGTAGAACATAACAGCTTGCAACTTATGAGTGTAATATTGACAAAGAACATGCTGAAAAAATCATATCATTAAGAGGCAGTTTAAGAGTACCTTGTTCGAGCTTCCATTCATGTTTCCCCTGATGGTTCATTTGCATTTGGCAGCTCGTGGGCTCCTTGATTTCTCCATGAAGCTCAAAACGCCGTCACGTCAGCTACGAACCTTTTCTATAAGATCATTCTACTGCCTGTTGGAATTAAATTAGGATAAGGCATTGAGACACTAATCTGCTAATTTATATGGTAATTCCAAATTTGATGTTCAAAAATCGCATTTTATGCAATTGAGGTGTTCGGGTTCACTTGCCTCCTGGTTCATCTTCTAGTACTGGTATCCCATGGCAAACAAGACTCCCGGCCCCTCCCCCCACTGAAATCTTGCATCATAAGGTGCTTCCTGTCAAAGCCTTTAAAAAGACCCACAAGGGATCCAAGTTTTCAGAAATCGTTTAGTAGATGAAGGTAGATAACAGGAAATACTGAATTATTTAAGAAATAAAAAAAGTAATGGTGATGACAATGGTTGGAGATGCAGAGATAAAGGCAAAAATTTGTCCTTATGGCATGTGATGTCTTTCAAACATAGTGCACATGTTCAGTAAAATGCATGTATAGTATTTACTTCCACATTAACTCAATATGCTCTTTCATCCTGTGGAGTGTCTAATGAATGATTTCATCATTCTTTCTTAGTAACCAGTAAACCTCTTGACACACAAACCAGAAAATGTGTTATATGGAATTCTCCCTCCGTCATGAAATCTGCATTTAAGCTTCCATTTAATCCCGACCACCAGATAAATAACGGATTTCCTCAAGTCAAATTGTAATTGTTCAACTAAACGAATTAGAAAAGACGTTAACAAAGATAACAGGTGTACAATGACACACAAATTGAACGTTGATGCAGGAGGTGCCTCATCAACACCAGATAACGTGTTTTATTATTTACTAGCAAATACAACCCGTTGCTTCGTTTACGGGGTGTGAACAGGATGGGGTGGAGAAAGAGAGAGGGAGAGAGAGAGGGAGCAGAACGACGGAGAGAAGAGAGGGGCAGGGGGGAGGAGGAGGGAGGGAAAGTAGGAGTGGGTGAAAAAAAAGAAGGCTTGGGAAGGGGAGAAGAGTGAGGAAAGGGGGTGAGGAAGTGGGAGATCAACGCCTCATGAAAATGTTGCTATACACTGTGAGAGAGAGAGAGGGAGAGACAGACCAGACAGAGGGAGAGAGAGAGGTTGTGGAGGAGATGCCTGGCATTTTATTCGGAGGGGGAGTGAGGAAGGGACAGAAGTAGAGAGAGGTGGTGGAGGAGAAATTAAAAAAAGATTAGGTGAGGGTTGGTGTGCGTTAGCAAAGGAGAGTGATATGTTATATTTAATGCCGCAACAACAAATAAAAATTTCTCAAATCTCATGTCAGAACAGCTTTTTACACACAATGACCACAGCAGAGTTTGTAATGGGTTAAACTGCTGGCCATATTGGCAAAAAACGTTGCATATCCCAGTTCCAGAAAATTTTGGGAACATAACTAAAAAGCATGGGGACCTGAGAAAACATGAAGTACGGCTCACGTACGGCCTAATGATCCCAAGGTGAACATCGAAAACAAGCGTTGTGACCAGATATCATACTTAGGTTACAAAATAGAAGTAGGAAGGCATCTCCTAATTTTGACGGTATTAATGCCAGTGATTTTGGACAAACATGTTGAAATTCAAGGGAAAATGACCCAAATTTACCAAGACTTCAAAAATGAAGGAAAATATCTTGAAGCTTGAAGAATGCCAAAGTTGTACCAGTTGAGAGTTTGAGCTCGGGTTGATGATGACAAAACCTCACAGAGATATTAAAAACCATCCCTCGGGAATATTATTTACAAAAAAACTACATGGAAGCTGGCTTGGGGCTCAGCGACGGATCCTTGAAAGAGAGCCCTCGACACAAAAGTTTTGAGAACAGACAAAACTTCACAGCTTGTCCATGAAGTTGTCCCCCTTACCGGAAACAAAAGTGGATACTTTGAGCCCACACTGGAAGACTCCATTCCCACATTCTGAAACTCCGATATGAAGATACCATCCAACAACAAAACACACACACACACACTGAGACCTTGGTAAGGTCTCGGTTTCACCTCCTGATCCCACCCACAGGAGATAACAGGCAACGAGTAACATTGCCCACACACCCACACACAACAACACAACACACACACCACCACACACACACACACACCACACACACACACACCACCACACACACACACTTTTGAGACCTGGGAAGGGGCTCCATTTCACTTTTGGAACCCGCAAATATGTAGATACCCAAATCAATAACACACACACACACACACACACACACACACACACACGAGGTGGGATACTTTGAGACGTGGGTCGGTCTATGTTTTACCCCAGAACCCACCCACATGTGGAGATAAGCAAACAACAGCAACTTGCACGTCCAGACACACGCGCGCACATACACAAACACACCAACTCATGATGGAGGTGGATATTTTGAGACCGTAGGGCTCTGTTCCTCTTTCTGGAACCCACAGATGGAGATAACAACCAACAACAACACACACACAACCCCACACCACACACACCACACACACCACCACACACACCACTTTGCAGACCTGAGGGCTCCATTTCACTTTTTAGGAACCCACATATGTAGATTACCAATCAACGACCACACACACACACACACAACACACACACACACACACACACCACAACACACAGGTGGAACTTTATGAGACGCTGTTGGTCGTCTATGTTGCGCCTCCAGAAACCCACCCACATGTAGAGATTAGCAGGACAACAGCAACTTGCACGGTCCAGCCACACGCACACACATACACAACACACACTCATATGGAGCTGGATACTTTGAGACCTGGGAGCTCCATTCCACTTTCTGGGAACCCTGTATGGAGGATAACAACCAACAACACGGCACACACGCACACCCACACACACACAACACCCACAACACACACACACACACACCACACAAACACACTGCCTTTTATTAGAGATTAGACTAGCAAGTTGGCCCGTGCTCATACGGCTTTCTAAACAGGTAAGGATGGAGATTGCAAAAATGAAATTGGTGTCTTTTGTCATTGATCTGCAAGCTGATAGCCAGGCAATTCACATTTCTTGCCACATCTGATGCAATTCAATTCTTCTAATTGGGTGGTAAGGTGCTCCATTTGCAGCTTTATCATGACTAGGGTCCGTAATAAAGTTATATTGTGTTCAAAAGCCGGTGACCAATTGAAAAAATTAATAAGTAGGATTGTTATGTGATGTTATTTTATTGAACAGAAAGTTGTTTGCATTTATGAAAAATTGGTAAACCTTGTGCTCTCTTTATAAGCAGGGAAATTAATTAGTATTACTGTTCTTTGATGTTACAATCCTTGGGCTTGGTCACTTCTTGTTTTTTGGATTATTCATATTTCAAAATTTATGAAGACTCACTTCAACTTGCTGCTGCAGAAGCTATGGTTAAAGTGTTGGGGAAATCTTCACATAATGTACACAACAATGTTAGGGAAAAATTTTGAGTTTTTTTGAAAAAATATTCCAGATTTCACCCATCCCTTTATACTCCTGTCTTTCCAAACCTGTTGTCCCACTTTTCTAACTCCTATCTTAAAACCCCACAACTCTTTTCACTTTTCTTGCATCCTACCATCCTTTCTCTTCCTTTTCTAAAAATTTTATTTGCTAAACTTACCCCTTAAACCAAGCTCTTGTAATACTGCAGAGATGGCCCCTGAGTGTAACAGGTATGCACACTGTGAACCTGTGGACCAACAAATTCCATGTCTTGAAGGATCTCACGAGGTAATACGCATTGAGCAAGACATTTGCCAAAATATAACATAACATCACCTCTGCAACATTATCAGAAATATCCACGACATTCCTTCACCGTTCGTTTCAAGCCTTCAAATGAAATTCATAATTAGTACAAAGCATGAATTGTGACCAAGTTAAAGCTATTTGGAACATCTGGAAATTCTCAAGGCAACATATTACGTTGAGAGCAAAAATGCAACGAGCTCCCATTCAGTTGAAGATCGGAACAATGGGAGATCGTGAAGGATTTCATCGAAGAACACCTTGATTCTATGTCAAGACAAGAATAGGATGAGAACAGGGAGACTGATATGAATTTTTTATTCCTTCACCCATTAAATCACCAGAATTAAATCCATTGCGTTGCGTGTGGGCTTCATGTTTAATTGAACCTTCGTTTATTAGGAATTATGAGTACGGCAATGTTCCATTTTTTAAATGAATCGCCGGAGACAGAAGCGGATGGAGGGAGGTTAGTCTTCGTTGCAGCGTGCAGTTGTGCACTATTAATGAAAAAATTGGAAACATCAGGCAAAGGCCGCTCCGAGGGCACATCGTCTATAATTTGAAAGCCAGCGTACCACCTGGAAGATCTGGACAAACAGACGAGTTTCAAAAACTTTTGCTGCTTTCCCGGGGAATAAGAGGTGCCGCTTTCATTTTCACGGTTTGCCATTATGCTTCAGCCCCAGTTTCTCTCCGTTAAGCACTTCTTGAAGTCCCCCGCCTTAGAGCCAGCGTGTTTAAAATTGGCGGAGGCGTCCTTTAACGAAAAAGGACCAACAAAGTGACGTCCCACCTGTTCGAGTATGCTGCACGCACAGACCTCCGTATCCGCTCAGGTACACGACCCTCTTCAGAATTCTCCAATTACACTTGCAATTGTGGCTTTCACCGAGCAATTAACAAAGTTAATCAAGCTTGTCACAACAATGGTTAATTGGGCAAGCTTATTAGTTTTACCAGCTGCCAGAAAGGCAGTTAATTAGTCTTTAATTTGCCAAGGAATGAAATTCGGCATTCTCTGTCTCACGGAAATCAGGAAGCGGCTACATGGGATATAAGGAAGCCTGTGAGAAGGGGGAATGGGAGTGATGGGACAGTAGATGAGCATCTGCTAAATTGCTTTGTCTCATGCAACCTGCACGATAATTTGAAAACATATACTTCCCGTTTCATGTGAACTCTTGCCGTCAAGGTATAGCCTTTCACAGCTAAAAAATTTGGTGGATCAGGAGCGAGGGGCTGGCTTGTGCTTAGGGTCAAAGGGATTGTTCGACACGCACGCAAGTAGTGTGTTTATCTATAAACTGTAGCAAGATTTGAGGAGCAAACTATATTGGAGTATTAGGGTGTTTATCTTTACAATCGTATGTAGCTTGTGGGTGTGTCCTTCTAGGTATGTTAATGTTTATACAGTTACGTTAGTTAGGGTAGGGTCTAGCTAGGATTCTTCCTTCTTGGTGTCACCCCAATATCTAACTTGCCAATCTATGTTCAACTCTTACCCTTTCTGAGCTCTTTTTAACGCATGCATACAAAGCAAAATCAGGGTTAAAGAATTGGTAATTTCTGTCTTGTCTTTCTACAGGGTGTCCCAAAAGTCACCTTAGGGATTTAGAAATTAAATTAGCATTTCTGTTTTTTTAAATTTGTTTTTTTTATTTTCAGAATTTAATTACATTTGGAAATTACCGATGGAAAAATTCACAACTGAACAAAGAACCAAAATCGTTGGAATTTATTTTAAATTTCATCGATTCAATTATTCTCACCAAAGAGCATGAACAGCTGAATTAATTTGCGAAATTCAGAAATTTCTTTGGCCATCACGTTTCTCCTGATTGACGCCTTCCGATTATTTTCTTTGGGGTTACCTAAAGAGCGTGTATACATTCAATAAGCCCCATTTACAATCAGCAGCTTCAAGACAACATCCTGCACAGAAATCGAGGGCTGCAGCCAGAGTTAATTGTCCGATGTTAGGAAAATGGCTGTTCGAAAGACAGCCCGTCTCTGCGGAAGCCCGAAAAGAGGACATCTAAAGCTGCACATCTTTCATTAAAAAAGCAAATTTATCTCCATTTTGTAGATTTTCTCTTGGTATTAAAAAATCATAAATTAATTAAAAATCAAGAAATGTTATTTAAATTTTTCTAAAATCCTTAGAGTGACTTTTGGGACACCCTGTACAAATTGGTCAGTTATGATCGAGCTACAACTTTCATTCAATTGAATGTTATATGTGAAACACGAATCAGAAAATAACCTGTAGTTGAAGAGTACTTTGGCTCTGAATTTCATCCCGATTACTCATGCACAGAGAAGAGTGAGGTTTTAGTTTTTATCTGTTTTTTGGCCTGGCAGTCAAATAAAAAATTTGAAAAATCATTCCAAAAACAGGAATAACTTTACTGCTTTTAAGGATGTTACAAAGGACACAAACAACAGGCGTGGCGAAGAACTTTGCAACGTGTTAATAAGCGGCTCTGCTAAAATATTCTGCACCGACGGAAATTCCTTTTTCTTACAAACCTCTAAAAATCCTTTATTTTATTTCATTTGAATTATATACTTCAACACTGAAGAGCACAAAATCACCTTTTTTGACAAACCCTCCATTAGCAGTACTTGACAAAATATTTTTGGCATTTACATTCATCACGACCAATCAAATGTGCTTTACTCACAACATCCCGTCCATGTCCTGTTCTCCTCAAGACCAGTGCGGGATAAAGCTTTCGATGAACTCTTGATTTTTCCTCTGAATTTGCTTGCCGAATATTATGTCAGGTAAAAACTGGGTTCTGAGTGGTTCAGCATTTATTTTCAAAAAGGATCTCAGTGGTTTTCTCTGTTATAGCCACTCAACCAACTCGTTTTTATGTGCTGTAGTACCTTAAACCTATACATCATTACATGAATGAGAGCCTGGTGTTGGCTTCGCGTTTGGTGGCTGGCTTGCATCTTTGGTTTCTGAGTTTGAGCCCCCTTGGCTGCTGAATTAATACCAGGTGAGGTTGGGACTCAGCCGGTCATCCCTCAAGGCGAGCGAAATAGTACCAATGTAGTAGTAGAGGGGCACACAGCAGCAGTTGTAGTCCCACGTCCCAATAAAATGTCCCTTACCTGCAGGCCAAAGCAAGCCATACACGAGAAGAATAAGACATGAATGGCAAATTGCCATTGAAACAATTTGGTTACCCTCTATGTTTGCTTGCTGATATTCGTAGAAAATGTGTTTAAATGCTTTTTTAATGGCTTTCATCTTATTTATTACCTCTTATGTGTGCTGCAGCATTTGTAGAAATAGCATTAGCAGTGATAGATTATTGACTTAATGAGATAGTAAGTTGCACCATCTCAGCATGAGAATAATTAATTTCGAGTTAAGCATAGTTTTGGATAACAATGATATGATGTAGCAGGAAGCGACAGACAGGCACTGCTATATGCCAGCTACACAGTTGGCAAAGAGGGAGAAGGGGAAGGACAAAGGAACAAGAGTATCTCGCTCATCTGGGTGTGTTTTTAAAATGAATGTCCCAAAGGAATTTTGCCAAATCCTGTCAATTGGAGATGCCACGGCACCTACTTACCATATTAATTATTCTTTCAGCTTGGTGTCAGGAAAAGCATACAGTGACATGTGATGCACACGACGGCTCGGCTCACTAGGGGAACAGACGAGTTTAAACTGGTTTTCTTTGTCTTCCGTTCTGCGCAACAACCGTGTGTGTGTGTGGTGGTGTGTGTGTGTGTGTGCTGGTATCATTAACCAAGAGAAAATGACATCATCAATGAAGGCTCTTTGATGACTTGGGCCACCCTCTTTTGCTCTTTGTTGCTCCCCAATCCTCATTCTGGAGAATTTTAACTGCCACTGCTGAATGTCATTGTATGGGTCCTGTAACCTCAAGCAAGAGCCATGCAAAACAAACCTTGTGTGTGGCAGTTTGGTCTCATCCAGCCAGGCTTTCTCCACTAACAGTCCCATGGATGGCACCAGTCATTCACCCATGGTGGCATGTTTTACTGATTTTGCTCTCCTGCATTTGTTTACTCAAACACCTTCGAACCTCTTGATGTACATTTCTTGGAGTTAAAATTGAAAAATCTTCTTTTGATCAATACCCCATTTATGTGGAGCGATATGGATCATGTAACATTATTCTGCGTTCTAATGTTCCCTGAAGGACCATAAAATAAAGCTTGCGCCCAAATTTTTACAAGCAGTTGGCAGGGCGATTTGGGAATATTGCATTTGGATTTTGGATTGTGCGTCTCAGAGGTACGCTGACAGAAACCCAGTGGTTTTCCACTGTACTTGCGACTGGCTTCCACTCATCATCCCACAGCCAACCCCCATTTGTTGATGCCCCTTACCCCTACTTCCCTCTGACCATCACCACCAAGTGGCCAGCATTCAATTTCTGCAGAAACTGAACTTGGAACCTCGTTGCTGACAATCTCTTCAAGGCCATTCTGCAACTCCAAACTATTTGGATACAATGAAGGAAGCAGAATAGATTGTTTGGCTATTCTCAGAGGCCTCTGAATGGGGCAGCCACATGTGGACTTTAGGAAGTCAGTAAGCCAATGTATGGAGTTGGCCTTGGATGCCAAACTCCCACTTAGATGCTATTTGAGAATGGAGGATAAGGCAGAATACCATGTATCAAAATCACGAGATATCCCAGAAAGATGGCCCTTGTCTCCATTGCCTACATAAGGGCCCTCCATCCCATTGTTGGGTGAGTTAGAAGCAGGCATGTCCAGTGAAATGGACCGTGGTGTGAAACCAATTGATTGATTCTGAGACAAGGTTTTTTTTTTTTGAGAAAAGGAAGGATTTCATACAAGTACAATGATTTGATTCATGACCTGCATGATGATGCGAAGTAAGCTGACCCGGTCAGTAGTTAAGGAAGATCAGTTTTTGCCACCATTTTATGGATTGCAGTGATGTTGGCAGATTTCAAGCAGGGTGCCAGATGACTCGCCCAAATTGCAGGGTTGAAAAGGCAGGGAGCAGGTTTAGGACACATGAACTGATGAATATCTGGTCCAATAGTAGAATCGCCAAGTGGAGGGTTGAAACAACCTTCTCCACCCTTCTCAGGTGCAAAAAGACAGAGTCCAGGAGCAGTTTTAGTACGACAGAGGAAAAGATGGTACCTTCCGAGAGTGAGCCTGTCGTTGACGAAGGAGGATAACAAAGTTTTGAATGCATTCTTTCAATGTTTTTTTCAAATAAATGTTATATTAATGTAGATTCAGTTTGCGAGAGAAAAGGGGGGAATTTATAACCAGAAGCAGAAGGAAAAATTCAGTAAAAACTGAGGGATCTTATTGGAGTGGGAAAAATTAATTTTTTTATTTGTGAAATTTGAAGATTTTTCAAGTATATTGGTTCGGCTCGTGTGTTATTCGGTCTGTCTGTTTTGTTACTTAGGAAATCGAAGATTTCGCAAAGTACAGGGTGCGGCAGAGAAACGGGTGATTTTAAAAAACTCAGTAACTTAATATCATTTTGTATTTGCCAAATTACAAATACCTAATTCCTGCCCGTACGTGCAAAAAAAAAAAAAAAAAACTTTCAAAGCCGCGTTCAGAAACAACAAAACACAGGCCGTTCCTTCCTCTCGCGTGGCCGTACGCTGCAAAAAAAAAGAAAAAACTTTCAAACAAACCACACAGGCCGTTCTTGCTCTCGTAAACGCCGACTGGATTGGGGCCATTGTGTTTATCTATAATGCGCCAAAAGAAATCCGAGAAATTATTAGAATACGGTAAGTCATCACTATCCGGAAGTCCGTAACGTTGTAACCCGTAATAGGGGAACGTGGTGAGGAATCTCTTCCCCAACGGCCATGCCTACGCAGCAACGTGTCCCTTGTCTGGTAACTAAATGGCGCCCTTTCCCCATCGGCCACGCCTACGCAGCAAACGTGTTTCCTGTCATTGTTTGGTAAATAAATTGGCCATAACTTGGAACCACTTTGTCCGATTAATATCAAACCTTGAAAAGGCACATACTCAGTCCCCTCAATATATCTGCGCAAGTTTTCAATTAGATTCGACCATTGGTTGTCGAGAAACAGCGTCACAGACACACACCAACCACACAGACACACACACAGATTGCTGGAATTATAATAGATGCCATCTTACAGTGCATAGCATGCCATTTATTTCTTGAGATCACATTCCTCGAGGTGTTTCCTCCGTCTCTGTACAAGCATCCTCTGTCTTCCACGCATGGTTTTCCCATGACACAAGGCGTAGGCATCTCTAAAGAAAATTTCCGGCAATTTTTTTGATAAAGTCATTCTTTCATCTCTTCATTATTGGTGGGTAATGAGCGTACACTTACTTTTTAAGCTGCCCCCATTTAAAAAGTCCACATGCTGACAGGTTCTTGGGGAGCTTGGATGCCAAGTAATGTCCACTCACTATTCCGCAGATTCATTGTGTTCTGAAAGAGTTGTGTCGCTACAAGCGGCCATTGACACTCTGGCCGGTATGGAGACGTCAACCCCATCTTGTGAAACCAAATGGCCTCATTGACTTGAGGAAACCTAGTAGTATTGATCAGTCAAAAAAAGTTGTGATCGCATTGACATAGTGGAGATCGGCTTTCATGATCTCCTGTTTCTCTGCCCCACCCTGTATATTGGTTGGTCTGGTCTGGGATTTTGTTTGTCTGTTTGGTTTTTCAATCGCCTACAGGTCACAATTTTAAACGATCTTCACTAAACTTCACCAAATGATAGGTCATATGGCAAAAACCTATTGATTTTGAAGGTTCAAAAGGTCAAAAAGTCAACATAGTCCAAACGGTCAACAACTTAAATAAGTTTATAAAATCCTAAAAATTTCATCCGATTAAACTTTGAAAAACTGAAAGAGATTTCATTACCATGTCACTGAATTCAACCACCAATTATTTTGAGGTCAAAAAGGGTTCAACATAGGCCGAATTTCTAAAATCGTTAATTTTAATCCGATTGACTTGGAATTTGAAGAGGCATTTGCATATCATGTCATTTAATATTTCGTCATTGAATTGGGACGTTGTTAGATAGGTTGGCTGGAGGTGAAAGATGCAGCATCTGTGCGCGCAATTATGCGGATAAATGAATGTGACTGTGCAGTATATTTGTAAAAAAAAAGTTAGGTCAAATATCTGTGCAAGTGTTGCCACCAGTGCTACCATGTAAAGTGAAAAAGTGTCATTCCAATCCCGTTGATGCAACCAGCAATTATTTGTTTGAGGTTCAAAAGCTCAAAAAGGTAACATAGGCGGATTTCTAAAATCCTCAATTCTTCATCCGATTTGACTTAAAATTTTAAAGAGATTTGCCATATTTGTCATTTATACCAACCACCAGTTATTTCAAAGGTTAAATTTGTTTTGATGGATTTCGCAAGTATCCGTGCCATGCACGACATCTTCTTGTTGTTGTTTGTTTTGATTTTTTGCAGCGAAGAAAGGAAATAGGGATAGTTTTGAGTTAAAATTAGAAGCAAGATTACTTAGGAAATATACCCACGATAAAAGCCAACATAGGAAGATGCACTTTATTAATCTGACTAGACGACCCGGAACCATTGGGTTCCCGTTGTGACAGCGGTGATAAAAAAAATATGCGCCGTCAATGTGCAAAAAACAACGGAAGAAAACAAAGTCAAGAAATTATTGTGCGTAATCTTCGAAACAAATTTTATTTATTAACTAGATGACCCGTGAACCGGGTTGGGTTCCTTGTTGTGACAGCGGTTTTGATGAAAAAATGTCATTTCAAGAAAAAAAAAAATTAAGATAGCTCCAGCGAACTATCCAGCTTGAGGTTGTTTGCATTCAATTACAAATTCTCCCAAAAGAGTACTTGACTGAATCGGGAAAAATTTATTTTTTAATAATTTTTTCGTTGCCCGATTTGACCGAAACTTGATACTGCACACTGTAGGAGAATGGTGAGTTAAGGTGGGCTGAAATTTTTTGCGCATCATGTACCGTTTGCTGTATTTCGAGTACATACATAACATACATACATACATTACATACAAGATGCAGAGTTTTTGTATATTAAATAGATAGATAGATAGATAGAGAGATAGATAGATGGGAAGGCCGTATCAGCCTTCGGCCTTGAACAATACAGCATGAACTAAGCGAATAAGCACAAAACATCGAAACGAATTAACAGAAATAGTGCACAGATACCAACAGAACACACCTAGACGAAGACACAACAACATAAAAAACACGAACGAATCCGGTTTCAGAAACTCAAGCTTTTATGAGGCTGGAAAACGAGGAAGCTCAGGATTTCACCACACATGCCAAAAAAAAAACCACCCCGAACCGGAAGTTTAACCACATTCATCCACATATTTGTAAATCGTTCATTGGACTTTTTCAAACATTGACGAAGGCTCGTAAGTAGGCGGTTTGTGCAATTAAATGACATGTGGCCAAAGGCATTTAGTTAAGACAATCAATGTGCTTTTATATAATGGCAAGGGACATTTAGTAGACAATGGCCAAACACATTGGGTAGAGGATATTAACTGGGTTCCTGACAGCTCCTTATAGGTTCAACCTAAACAATAATTGGCGGGGGATAATAACCCAAAGAGCTTAATCGGCCAACCCAAAGCAGATGGTCTGTGGTATTTAGCGAATCATGGTTGTGGACTGTCAGACGATCAGTACAGTTGGTTAATTTGTAAACAGTCGATGGAGTTTAAAGACTGTCAAAGCTGGCAAAGATTCTGGCTGTAGCTCCACATACGGGAGTGATGTCAGGAGATATTTAATTGACGGTAATTGCTGACATTTAAAAAATCCCAATTTGTGTTGTTTGTCCTGTTAGGGGTAAAGAGACAGGGTAAGGCATGGGTAAAGTAAAGTGAATGGAGGAATAAAAACAATGGGGAGGTGTGGAGGGATTGGCAATTAGCATGTTTATTTATGTGCAATGCCTATAATTGAATAGTGCGGAATTGAGGTATTGTGGGAGGAAGGGAGGATGCTGGAGTGAGAGGGAAAAAGAGGATGGTTGTGACACATAAAGCCCAGTGCTTGTGACACAAGTGGTTACTTCATATTCTAGTACCAATAGGCTGCTAGTTGGGCATCAGTGTTGGGAATAGCTCTGCTGCTGATGCAGTGCCTCTTGTAGATTGAGTAAAGAATTTGCAATCTGTTGTTGGTCCCAAGCGATAGCTCGAACTACTTCTTCGTATCGGACCACCACCAGAATCTATAAAGCCCACCAATGAATGGCGGCAGACAGGGTGCCCAATTTAACGCCATCCTGGGGATGGCACACACATTTAATGAATCAGCTTTGCCTATGAAACCACCCAGGATGACAGTTTATAGCTAGGCTAAGATTTCGAACTAAAGCTCGGACAGCTTGGAGGTGTGTGCATACCTTGGGACAAAGTGCAATTAAAAAAGTTAATGTCTGTTTTTGTGAACCTATGGTTTAACAGTGTTGTTTTAAGTTTTCATTCTCTTCTCCAGCCTGGTGTTGGCTTAGTGGGCTAGGGTGGTATGGCTTATTGATCCAGGGTCCTTGAGCTTGAGCCCTATTAGCTGCTAAAATTAACACCAGGTGGGGTTGACTCAGCCTTTTTATCTTTCTGAGGGTTGGTGATTGAAATGAGTACCAGTGCAGTGGTTAGAGGGGCACAGCATCAGCAGCAGAGCTGTGAATGGATAGCTATCCTTGCAGCCAAGCTTACCAAACAATTATAACAAAACAAAAAGGATCCCTTTCAATTTATATTGCAGAGCTATATATATATATATTGAATTGACGATAATGAACCAGAAATAAGCACAATCTTGAGGTACTATGTATGATTCCCTGGCATACCATATAATGCATTCATCTATTTATAAAAGGAGTTCGTGTCTGTCAGTCTGTTTGTCATATTATAACTTGAGAACGCTATTAACGGATTCCAATAAATCAAAACGACGGTGGATTCAGGAACTCCCAGTAAGGTTTGTGAACCCAAAAAAAAAAAAACCGGAAAAAAATGCTGTTTGTCATGGGTATACAAGCGGCACATCTGGAGAAAACTGCAAACACAAATGTAAGGGATTGCTTGGTTATCCCCTCATGGAGGAACAGGCTCTCCAAGGAATCCTTTTTTGTTACTTGAGAACAGATTAACCAATTTTATTTTTTGTATACAATGTCAAGGCTCATATGAGAGCTAACAACAGGAACAAGGGGAGCAGGAGACAAGAGGGGCGGAACAGGGAAGCAGTAAACAGTGGGAACTGAGGACATTCGGAGATCTGTGGAAGGGAGAGGATGGGTGGGGTAAACAACAGGGTAAACCAAGTTGGACATTACAGGGACTAGAAAACAGGCTGTGGAAGATAAATATGAGGGAGATCTGTGGAAGGGGAAGAAGGGATGGACGGGGGTACACACGTAGTAAACAATATTGGACATGACAGAAGACTTTCAGACCTTATACGGAAAGACGACAGGGACTTTTAGGAATTGAAGCAGGGAATTTGAAGGAGGGGGGTTTGGAGTGATTGACGGGGGTAAAAAGAATCGAGGATTGGATGGGGAGATAAGAGTGGTGCGTGAAACATGCTGTTTTGAAAGACCTGGAGGAGAAGAGTGGATTGAGAGATGTTGGGGTTCGTTCCCAGAGCGGGAAAAAAAAGGAATGAAAGAAGAAGTGAGCGTGATTCTTGATTTTGCAGTTTACCAGAAGCGATTGGGTGTGGCGAACTTGAGCCCTGCAGAAATATGGGGGCTGGGGGGGTATAGAATCAGCAGATAGGAGCAAGGAGGGGGGAAGGCTTAGGAGAGTGGTAAAGACAAGAAAAGACCACCAAACCTGCTCATGGTAGAGTAGTGCAGAGACCCTAAAGACTCAGCTCACTGGGGGAATACAATTATCTAAAGTCTTGATTTCCAACAGCGTTGAAGTCGAGTAAAAGGTGAGAGGCGGAGCACCACGCCCAGAGGGAGAGCAGTACTCCACAGATGCTGGATGAAAGCTTTACTCTGGTCAGGATCAGGGGTGTGCCAGGAAGCGACTTTGTATGAGGATCAGTGGACTGGTTTTGGAGGCCAGCTTGGAAATATGTGGCCTGAGGAAAGATCATGGCGATGTGAAGCCAAGAAGCTTGATATTGAATTAATTTCTGAAGAGGATTGTGGGAAAGTAGATTTGGGGGGGACATTCCGAGATGGTCTCTTTCAGGAGAACCAGTGAGTTGCTGGAGATTTGTCAGGATTGAAAGGACATATTTTTCCCCAGTGTTTGACAGCTTGTGATTTTATCCAGGCTGCAAAGAGTGCAAGAGGCTGCTGCATTCATCAGAGGGATGAGAGATGATATGGTGCAGAGGGCAGTCATTCAGCAAAGAGATAAACAGAGGATTTTACCAGAGAGTCAGAGATTATAATTGATGGAAAACCAGAAAAAAACAGGCCCGAACACTGCCTTGAGAAACTCCAGCCTGGAGTGAAGAGGAGATGAGGAATTCCATGAATGGATTTTCAATAAAAAACAATGAGAGGTAGATTCGGGAACTCCCAGGAAAGTTTGTGCATGCAAAACAAAAATGAAGGTGTGGTATGGCGGGTACATGGGCACAAGTGGCGAAAACTGCAACGCCAACTTGCGAAATGCTGGTTATCCCCCTTACGGAGGATTCTTCCTCGGAATCCTTTTTCTCTTGCCCCATAGATGAGCATTGCAGCAAAATTGTTATTTCCGTCAGCAAAAGCGATGGGTCTTTTATTCTCGTAATTTGATAATACAGTACTGGAATCAAAAATCATTGAAAGGCATTTCCGAAGAAAGCTTCAAAAATAAAAAAGTGAATATTGATTGAATATATAGATATTATTTAAAAACTAACAGAATATCCGCCCTATGGCTTGTTTCAAGCGTACAACACGTTCTTCTGACACACAACTTATATGGGCGGTGTATAGGCAACAGACCATTGCCTCATCACTCACAAAAATAAAAATAACCCGGATGATGTTACATGAAGCAAAAAACATGCATGCTGCTTTGTGCAATGCAAGGGGGGGGGGATTTGGGACCATACTCTGTGCAGAGTGTTGGTGCTGCTAAACAGTCTCCGTGGCTATTGGGCACAAAATCCTGGACGGGGTCGCCACCTCCGACAAGATACCAGCATGCTGCAACCATTTTGCTGACCTCGGAAGGATAACAAAAAGGCCGAGTTAACCCCAGCTGCGTAATTAATTCAAACAAGCTGAGCAGATTTTGAACTCAGGACCCTGAGATCCAAAGGCCCACCACCCCTCCTAACCATTAAGCCAACACCAAGCATATGCAATGCATATGCAGAGTTTCCAACAAGACCCAGACAACTTTGGTTGTTCAATATTATTAGAACACAAATGATACAACGATACCTTTGGTTTATATGAAACAGAAAACTCATAAGGTTTGTGGCACACCATCAACACACTTCCAAATGTGAGCTCCATTGTCGGGCACAGACATCCAAGGCGGTAAAGGTATTCTTGCCCATGTTTCAGCTCAGCATGTTTTGCGTCCACCAGTGCACATGCAGCTGTGATCGAGAGAACGAAGACCCAGCAGATTTGCCACCTTGGTATTGTAGACATCATTTGACAAACCCCCACAGAAAAAAAATCAAGGTGGGGTTATGTCTGGTGATCCTTGGTCGCAGGCAGTTGGCCTGTCGGCCAATCCACCGACTTGGAAATTTTTCAATTTAGGATGGCTCAAACGACAAAGGCCCAATGAGGGGAGCAACCGTCCTGTGGAAATGATATTGGCGTTGCAGATCTTTCCAATCTGTGGGATGATGATCCTTCCAACATGTTTATGTAAATTGTTGAGATCACTGTGTCCTCTGCAAGAAATACGGACCCACAAAGCGTCATGGAGAAGGCCACACCACACATCGACTGTTGAAACTGTCATGATGTTGTCAATGACCCACATGGGGGTTTTCAGAGCTCAAATCATCCTGTATATGTACCCAGGGTTTGTGAACCTCCTCGATACAATGAAAGCACAGTTTCGGCTTGTTGAAACATGACCTTTTTCAAAGGATTCTTTTTGTTATCCTCTATGCGGACTGAGGCATTTCCAACATAAACGCCTTGCTTGGTTGGGACCGTCATTAGCGTTTGAGGTCCTTGCAGAATCTGCCCTTATTAGTCATAAAGCTTCAGCCTTTCATGCAAAGTCCTGTGTGCAGGTGGTGTTGGTATCCCCCTGTTTCCACTGATATGCGTGGTTGGAATTATTGTTCTGGGACTGGTTGTTGAAAATATCACGGACGTCGTTCAACGTCCTGCTGGACTTGTGCATGGTCGACCGGTACTTTTGTTTCTGACAACACTTCAGTCTCTTTTAAACCCCTTGGTATCACTCTCTGATACCAGGCCGTGATGATGGATTCCTTCCATACCTTGTACGAAATATACGGCTGAAACTTGCATGTCGGATCTCGTCTCGGATGAACCATTCGAACGCACATGCTGACTTCTCCTGTGGAGTGCCATTTTCTCTGACACATTAAATCACAAACCTCTGAAATAAAGAAAACTTTGAGTTTCTTTATCATATCATAACCAAAAGTCTATCGTATTCATTTGTGTACTGAAATATGTTTGCCGTGACGGATACCGAGACACCCAGCTGTGTCACCGCGGACTTAATCCCCGTTGTCTCGGTAGAGCCGGACCTGGGGCCACCGCTCACAATTAACGTTATGGTACGGTGGGTTGGTTTAAAACCACAAACCCACGCAGTCAACCACGAATCCAGTGTTCCGCCGTCTAATTATGTCCGTTAACTAGAGGTCACATGGTATACCTGAGAAGGGAAGCGCGCCCTCGGCAAAGCACCAATATATCTGATTAGATTTTAATTGGCGGGACCGAGCGGTTTAACCGCAGTGCGTGCCGACTATTATTGGTCAAGTCTGTGGTTATTACCTCCCAGTCTATCTCGGTTCGAACAAATGCTAGACCAATGAAGGAAAGACAAACATGGACAGGTTGGAAATCACAAATACTTTATTAATAAATAAAATAAATAAATAAAAATAACTTTTATTTGCTGAGGTAAATAAAGAATTTCAAAAGCAAAATCAATCAAAATGCCAGGAATAGTGGGGGCGGATAACAGCAATTTTTGAGAGGAATCGTGCAAATGATGATACAAGCATCAAATTGGCACATTTGTCTCCAGGGGATTCTAATCAAATCTGCCCGTTGGCCATTTGAAAATCCAAATTTAGAAAATTTGAAAAAAAAAAAAAACTTTCAAAAAGTCAAGATCACGAATCAATGCTGGGATGCTGGCTGAGATTGGTGAATGTTTCAGAAAACATCATCAAAGACGTTCCAAGTCTTGCCATGCAGTTTTCTTCCTTTACCGCGGAAAGCAGACACGACTCACATTCCAGTGAATGCATGAAGTGTGGGATCCCTCTAGCTTTCTCAGGCCCTTATTGCAGAAACTACCTCATGGACTGGAACTCCATCGCGCCTTCGCTCCTTGCCAAAGGAAATCCACATGTTCTCAGACCTAGTTCCTGTAAGGATGGCAGTACAGATATTGCTATGACTAGTACGTCCGTGTCATTAGCCTTAATGATCATGGACTTGCTACCATCCGTCGTTGCATCCCTGGCGTGTACAACATATTCGAGTATCAGCTTCTTCATGACAACATGGAGACACAGCATCCAGGACTTCCTTGTGCTGCTAATGGCATCTTCTCCTTTTGTGACAATGACTGTGCTTGTCGTCTGTGCTTCACACATCTTTTCCACAAGGAAGTGAAACAGCTCAGTCTTGTTGCTGTCATCTCAAAGAAAGCTTCTCCAGTTACTTGGGGTCTTACTGGATTCCTGTCACACTTCTTCTGATTCCTTGCCCCCTTTTCGACCTTGCCTCGGACTTCAGACTTGACTTCTTGCTACACATCAAACACTACGTCCACCCTCTCGTTACCTGGCACCATAGGATTCCACCTTTGGATGATGTCTTCTTTAGCATAGTCATTCAAATATCTTTGAAGTGCGTGGAGGTAGGGCATTGATAAGTGCTGAGCCATCAATTTATGACTGCATCTCCCCTTGGTTCTCTGTCTGGGATGTTCACGTGTGCTTCAAGAATTTCAGCCAGCTGTGACTTCAAATTTTTTTGAAGGTTTTTTTTTTTTTCAAATTTTTCAAAATTTGATTTCAAATGGCCATCGGGCAGATTTGATCAGAAAGCCCTGCAGAACAGAAATGCCAAATTTGATGCTTGTATCATAATTTGCACGATTTTTCTTACTATTCTACACTACAAAGAGACAAAGAGCAGAAGCTTAACAGGGGTTGATTTACAAGCTAAACACAGACAAGAGGTACCAACGGATCATTCAGGCGGAGCTGGTGTTGGCTCAGTGGTTAGCGGTGGCGCTTGGGATCCTAGGGTCCTGAGTTCAAGCCCCATCGGCCGCTGATATAATACACCAGGGGGTTGACTCAGCCTGTCATCCCTCCGAGGTCGGCGAAATGAAGTACCAGTGTGTACTGCTAGAGGGGCACTGCATCAGCGACACGTCGCGCTTCAAGAAATGATAGCTACCCCGGCAGCTAAGCTGCCATACGACCACCACCAATCAGGGGGAGGGGAGGGAGAAAATTGTCTCGCTCACCAGAAAGTCGTCCGTGAAGCAAAAACGTTCTGAAAATGCGTGCGTACGTGTCACGTCCGTCGCCAGCACCCAGCTTTGTCGTACAGCCTCTCGCGGGGCAGCCTTTAACGCCAGTCCACACGCTCGCATGCCGAAGCTCCGGGCAGGACGAACCGTCTCGCTGTTGGCACTGGCCAGACACCCACACGCGCGCTTCCTTCTCTTTTGCATGCCTACACCCGCTTCATGCTCGCTTCTCTCTCGTACCTCTTTCGTTCACGCTTTTTTATTATCTC
>CM068963.1:44646897-44679867 GCA_035128595.1 Eptatretus atami | reverse complement strand
GCTCTCAAAAAAGGCGGGCGTCGAAGCTCGCGAAAGAATGCTGTTGAGGAAAAACGAGGCGGGCTTCAGAGCTTTGTGAAAAGAAATGTGTGTGAACGTATGTCATAAAGAAAAAAAAAAAGACTTCCCATAAGAGAGGGGATCTATCCTTTACCCTTCTCAACAACTCACATTTAAGAACCCATTAGACATGGGGTTGGGGCTAATCTGAACATGCATTTAAGGAAATAACTGTCTGAGGACCTGGATGTGTGGATGCATTCATCAGACCGGAGTAGCACCAATGGCCAGGCCAGATTGTTCTAAAATCCGTAACAATATATGAACCAAGGTTGGCCAGGTCTTTTGGAACACTCTGTATAATCTGTTCTGTTCATCATCATGGTTATATAGCTCAGATAATTCCAATTTGTACTGGCCCATAGACTGATACCAGAGGCCCGAAGTCTGAGCCTTTATGTACTGTTGCCTTTACAAGGTCCATTATGCCTATCGGCTCCAACCTTTCGATATTTGATGATGTTTTCAACAGTCGTTTCGGTTATTTTACACTGAATGGAAAACTTATAGCGAAGGCATGGCGATTGTGAATATAACACTTCAGAAGATGTCTTAGGCTTACCAAAATGGTGGACATATGATTTTTTTCCAGGTTAAAATTGTGGGTGGCATCAGGCCAGCTGTCCAACCAATGGGTCTAGAGTGGACATTACATACATACATACATTTCTCCATTATATATATGGATTGTTGCTGTAGAAATCTTTATCATGATTGCGTCACTTCTCAGAATAGTTATTAAAAATTCCCCACTCTGAAATATTCCAACTTCCTAATTTTCAACATTAATTCTTAACCTTTATTTAAAAGTGTCACCAACATAAATACAGTGCGTAGTAAGTGTAAACCTTCCGACTGTACTCCTTTTCTGGAACTGATCCCCGACGCAGTATTAGTTTGACAAGACTTTGCATAGCCACCAGTACAAAAACGATTTGTAAGTCTTTAAGCTTGTGCTTCTTTATCTCCACCAATACGAGGTAAGTTGGACATTTTATTCTTTAATGATATCAGACTGAACCTTTGGTTTCTCCTCGACAAATTACCAATTACAGTCAACCCCGCTTCATCGCGGTTCACCTATCGCGCCCCCGGTGTCATCGCGGGTTTTCCCTTGGAACGTAACTAATTTTTTCTGCGGATTCCCCCGGTACATCCGGTAATAATGTATAAAATATAAATTATTTAAGCAATAAATTATAACGCGTGTGTCTCGACCAGTCACACAACGCACGAAACAAAGTTTCGCTTGTGAACTTCGAATATTTTCAACGTTTTTTCTCCAAGCCCACGATGCCGCCCAACGCCCTGCACCTTCGAAGGTTTCTGGCAAGGAACCGAAGCGCCAGAGGAAGGTCCTGGGACGCTCCAGGAGAAGGTTAAGGTAAAGGTGCTCGATATATGCTTCGGGAAGGAAAAAGGTTTACCGTCGTTGGACGAGCACTGCTCATACCCAGCACCTCAAAACCGACCAGACCAGACTAGTCGATCTCCGGCACCTCAAACCCAATCACTGCCAAACCGACCAGACCAGACCAGTCGATCTACGGCACCTCAAACCTACTCACTGCCAAACCGACCAGACCAGACCAGTCGATCTCCGGCACCTCAAACCCACTCACTGCCAAACCGACCAGACCAGACCAGTCGATCTCCGGCACCTCAAACCCACTCACTGCCAAACCGACCAGACCAGTCGAATCGATTTTTTGGGAGGCGTCCATTCATCGCGGATTTTCACTTAGCGCGGGGAGGTTTGAACGTAACCCCCGCGAGAAACGGGGGATTACTGTATACCTTTCTCTAACCTTCAAGTGATCCCACCATGAGTCTCTGACATGCTTTCCATAGCACTCAGAATGTCTCATTCAAATTTCCACATAAAATCATGTCATGGATTCGCTAAATACTTCCTTCAGTAGTCATTTTGTTTCATTCCTGAAGTGAGTTTATCATGGATCTTCTGCAGATTTTGTGCAGGAAATTATAAATACATTTCTTTCTCTGAGGAAATCAACTTTGTGTCTCTCGGTTGCACAGTTCCACAATTATTCAGAAATTGCTGTTTCAGTGGATTAATTAAGAGTTAACCATAGGAGATTGGCAGGGAACAACCATCTTATCTCTCCTCGGTTCTACATTATGTTAAAATCATCAGTGCAAAAAGGCTTATAAAACCTAACATTTATAATATTATGTCTGGTGTGGCTTAATGTTAGGTTGGGGGCTTGGGATCTGAGGATCCTGAGTTCAAATCCTGTTCGGATGTTGAATTATAAAAGGTGGGGTTTGACTCTGCCGTGTTAGGATGCCACAAGTTGTCCCATAAGTTAATATTGAACCTCCCTTCCCCCACTCTGCTTAATTCATATAAACCCTAACTTTATTACTAGTATCAACCACCCATGGATGAACAGGGCCCCTTGATTCCATCAAAACCCAAGGAAGCAGGTTGTTGGGCAGACAGATTGCACTGTGTGTAGGTAGGTGCAAGGACTATTTTGCTTCACAACAACAGTGTTGTGAGTGAGGTGCAAGGAGCACAGATAGTTGGTCTCGAGAACACCACGATAATTAGTCAAAGAATGTTGTGAGGAGAGTGCATCGGTGTGCTGGCCCCATAACTTCCTGCATCGTCCTTCTACCCAAGATGTCCATCCATCCATGCTGTCAATCTCCTTGCGGTTGTCCATCTGCCTATGGGCTGGTCTGTTCACCTGTCTGATCCTGTACAGCAGCCTTCTCTGCCTGGTAGTTTGTGGGGAACAGGGCACCGGCATTTCACTCTGACAAGCTTGCTTAAGTTATCGGGCCAATGACCCGAAAGCAGCAACCCCTCATTCTTTTTATTCTCCCGTTTTCTTCCCTCATTTCGATTATTCTGCCCTCCATCTTCCAATTATTTTGCTGTTTTGCACCTAATCATTCCCACATTCTTTTTGTTTGTAAATAACTTGCGACCATAATTAGGATTTTGGTTCATGTCCGTGTGTGATCGTCTTTGTTTACATTAGGGCCGATCAAAAATTGTACCTTCAGGGGATATAAACTGATTATTGTTGTTTTAATATTACTATTATATTAAAATTGGTGTATGTGGAGGGAGACCCTTTCTTTCCCTACCATTGGGTAATTGGTGAAAGAAGCAAAAACGCAGACAAAACCCATGCTGAAATAATATGCCTCAACTGTTTGAGGCTGAGCTCAGCCCACCTGGCCACGGCCTGAGTCAAGGGGCATGTGACACACACACACACACACACACACACACACACACACACACACACACACACACACACACACACACCTTTGAATCTGACATTATTGTATTATTATTAAATTATGAGGCAAGGATCGTCTAAAAACAGATTCTTCTTTTTTTGCATACCAAGTAATGGCTCGTGTAAGAACTAATACACAGAAACATATAAAAAGGTAGGAAACAAGAGGGGTGGGAGAGGAAGCACAAAATAGGGGAACGGAGACAGTAGGAATCTGTGGAAGAGAGAGAGATGGGGCGGGTACACGGGATAAACAAGATGGTACTGCAAAGAGTTTCAGGAAGGACAACAGGGAATTTGAAGGAGGTAGGTTTGGGGTGGATTAACAGGAGTAGAAAAGATCATGTTTTGGATGGAGAAGATAAGAGATGGTGGTGAACATCTGTTTTGAAGACCTGGAGGGAGGAGTAGGATTGAAGAGAGTGTGGGAGTTCGTTCCAGAGGCGGGAAAAAAGAGGAATGAAAGATGAAGGTGAGCGGTGATTCTTGATTTTGGCAGTTTCACCAGAAGGGATTTTTGGTGGACCTTGAACGCCCTGCAGAAATATATGGGGGACAGATCACAGACAGAGCAAGGGGGGAGGGCAAGGCTGGAGAGGTAACAGCAGAAGACAGAAAGACCACCGACTTGCCTCCGTGAGAGAGTGCGAGACCCAAAGGCTCAGCTTCATCGCGGGAAATACCAATGATCCTAAAAGTCTTGGTTCCACAGCGTGAAGTTAAGCTAGGTGTGAGGCAGGAGCACCACCCCATAGGGAGAGCAGTACTCCATCAAACTGCGGATGAAAGCCTTGTATGTGGTCAGGAGATCAGGTGTGCCAAGGAAGGACTTTGCATGATGTAGGATGCCCAGTCGGCGACTGGCTTTGGAGGCCAGCTTGGAAATATGGCTTTCTGGGAAAGATCATGGCTTAAGTGAGGCCAAAAGTTTGAGTGACTGAACTTATTCAAGAGGATTGTGAGGAAGTAGATGGGACAATCCGTGAGATGGTCTTTTCAGAGAAACAGTGAGTTTGTGGGATTTGTCAGGATTGAAAGACATATTCCAAGTGTTTGACCAACTTGTGATTTTATCCAGGTCTGCAAAGAGTAAAGAGCTGCTGCCTGTCAATCAGAGGGT
The DNA here is from genome assembly GCA_035128595.1 of Eptatretus atami. Lineage (NCBI taxonomy): Eukaryota > Metazoa > Chordata > Myxini > Myxiniformes > Myxinidae > Eptatretus > Eptatretus atami. The sequence goes on along the minus strand of CM068963.1, from coordinate 44,675,406 downwards.
GAGAGATAGTATGGTAGAGAGTGGAGTCATCAGCAAAGAGATAACAAGGATCTCAATTTGGACGGCCAACATGCACACTTCGGATATTTTCTCGGTCATTCTAGGGTCGTTATAAGTTCCCAATATACCCCTGCTCTGGGCCTATCACTTTCATATCACAGACAGTCGGTTATCTCTCTGTCTTCCACCACCTCCTTTCTGGTGTTGCACCTTATTGCCCTTTCCATGCTCTTCCCACCCCCAACACCTCCCCAAATTTCTGCAGGACGCATGCTTTCTTTCAGTAACCTCCTTGTGTGAAACTCCAAAAATCCAGGATCAATGCTCACCTCCACTCATTCGTTCCATTTTTGTCTCACCTGTGAATCCAACTTCCTTAGTCCGTTCAATCCCATCCTTCCCTCCAGGGCTTCAAAAGAGCGGCTCACCACAATCATCCCCCATCCACAACCACCATCTTTTCTACTCTCATTATCCTTCTCCAAACCCATCTCTTTCTGGGTTGCAGTCTTTCCTTCCCCTTCTGTCATTGAGAGTTTGCAGCTGCATACATCATGTTCACGTCCCGGTTTTCCCTTGCCTTCGCTCTCCTCACGTCCCTTATTTCTCCAAGTGTGCCTCTATTAATGTCCTCAACCCTATGTTGCTGTGTTTCCCACACCTTCTCTTCTTCCTGTTCTTCTCGTTCTGTTGCATTCTGATCAGTTCTGTCTATGTTTTTGCTCCCCCATGAGCACTGCATACAAAAAACTAATTCTGCTCTGGTAACAGCACATCTCCTTTTGTATATCTACAACATTAATCCTTCCTCCGTTGGTAGTATTCATTCGCAGTGGCTCAACAATGGGTTCATGACTTCAAATGGAGCATTGGTTTGTATGACAAATAAGGCTGCATAACCACATTATTTGTTTTCACCTCTCCTTGTTCTGTGAAACTGCAATAATTATTATGGGACAAGAAAATGTTTTTTTGGAGGTGTTTCATTTGCTTCACTTCAATTCCAATGTCTTTTGCATCGTAACGCTGTTACTAAGAGTCTTTCAAGGTGTCATCTCTTCTCTTGAATCTGAACATGCATTTAAGGAAATAACTGTCTGAGGACCTGGATGTGTGGATGCATTCATCAGACCGGAGTAGCACCAATGGCCAGGCCAGATTGTTCTAAAATCCGTAACAATATATGAACCAAGGTTGGCCAGGTCTTTTGGAACACTCTGTATAATCTGTTCTGTTCATCATCATGGTTAATATAGCTCAGATAATTCCAATTGTACTGGCCCATAGACTGATACCAGAGGCCCGAAGTCTGAGGCCTTTATGTACTGTTGCCTTTACAAGGTCCATTATGCCTATCGGCTCCAACCTTTCGATATTTGATGATGTTTTCAACAGTCGTTTCGGTTATTTTACACTGAATGGAAAACTTATAGCGAAGGCATGGCGATTGTGAATATAACACTTCAGAAGATGTCTTAGGCTTACCAAAATGGTGGACATATGATTTTTTTCCAGGTTAAAATTGTGGGTGGCATCAGGCCAGCTGTCCAACCAATGGGTCTAGAGTGGACATACATACATACATACATTTGCTCCATTATATATATGGATTGTTGCTGTAGAAATCTTTATCATGATTGCGTCACTTCTCAGAATAGTTATTAAAAATTCCCCACTCTGAAATATTCCAACTTCCTAATTTTTCAACATAAATTCTTAACCTTTATTTAAAAGTGTCACCAACATAAATACAGTGCGTAGTAAGTGTAAACCTTCCGACTGTACTCCTTTTCTGGAACTGATCCCCTACGCAGTATTAGTTTGACAAGACTTTGCATAGCCACCAGTACAAAAACGATTTGTAAGTCTTTAAGCTTGTGCTTCTTTATCTCCACCAATACGAGGGTAAGTTGGACATTTTATTCTTTAATGATATCAGACTGAACCTTTGGTTTCTCCTCGACAAATTACCAATTACAGTCAACCCCCGCTTCATCGCGGTTCACCTATCGCGCCCCCGGTTCATCGCGGGTTTTTCCCTTGGAACGTAACTAATTTTTTCTGCGGATTCCCCCGGTACATCGCGGTAATAATGTATAAAATATAAATTATTTAAGCAATAAAATATAACGCGTGGTGCTCGACCAGTCACACAACGCACGAAACAAAGTTTCGCTTGTGAACTTCGAATATTTTCAACGTTTTTTCTCCAAGCCCCACGATGCCGCCCAAACGCCCTGCACCTTCGAAGGTTTCTGGCAAGGAACCGAAGCGCCAGAGGAAGGTCCTGGGACGCTCCAGGAGAAGGTTAAGGTAAAGGTGCTCGATATATGCTTCGGGAAGGAAAAAGGTTTACCGTCGTTGGACGAGCACTGCTCATACCCAGCACCTCAAAACCGACCAGACCAGACTAGTCGATCTCCGGCACCTCAAACCCAATCACTGCCAAACCGACCAGACCAGACCAGTCGATCTACGGCACCTCAAACCTACTCACTGCCAAACCGACCAGACCAGACCAGTCGATCTCCGGCACCTCAAACCCACTCACTGCCAAACCGACCAGACCAGACCAGTCGATCTCCGGCACCTCAAACCCACTCACTGCCAAACCGACCAGACCAGTCGAATCGATTTTTTGGGAGGCGTCCATTCATCGCGGATTCACTTAGCGCGGGGAGGTTTGGAACGTAACCCCCGCGAGAAACGGGGGATTACTGTATACCTTTCTCTAACCTTCAAGTGATCCCACCATGAGTCTCTGACATGGCTTTCCATAGCACTCAGAATGTCTCATTCAAATTTCCACATAAAATCATGTCATGGATTCGCTAAATACTTCCTTCAGTAGTCATTTTGTTTCATTCCCTGAAGTGAGTTTATCATGGATCTTCTGCAGATTTTGTGGCAGGAAATTATAAATACATTTCTTTCTCTGAGGAAATCAACTTTGTGTCTCTCGGTTGCACAGTTCCACAATTATTCAGAATTGCTGTTTCAGTGGATTAATTAAGAGTTAACCATAGGAGATTGGCAGGGAACAACCATCTTATCTCTCCTCGGTTCTACATTATGTTAAAATCATCAGTGCAAAAAGGCTTATAAAACCTAACATTTATAATATTATGTCTGGTGTTGGCTTAATGGTTAGGTTGGGGGCTTGGGATCTGAGGATCCTGAGTTCAAATCCTGTTCGGATGTTGAATTAATAAAAGGTGGGGTTGACTCTGCCTGTGGTTAGGATGCCACAAGTTGTCCCATAAGTTAATATTGAACCTCTCCCTTCCCCCACTCTGCTTAATTCATATAAACCCTAACTTTATTACTAGTATCAACCACCCATGGATGAACAGGGCCCCTTGATTCCATCAAAACCCAAGGAAGCAGGTTGTTGGGCAGACAGATTGCACTGTGTGTAGGTAGGTGCAAGGACTATTTGTGCTTCACAACAACAGTGTTGTGAGTGAGTTGCAAGGAGCACAGATAGTTGGGTCTCGAGAACACCACGATAATTAGTCAAAGAATGTTGTGAGAGAGTGCATCGGTGTGCTGGCCCCATAACTTCCTGCATCGTCCTTCTACCCAAGATGTCCATCCATCCATGCTGTCAATCTCCTTGCGGTTGTCCATCTGCCTATGGGCTGGTCTGTTCACCTGTCTGATCCTGTACAGCAGCCTTCTCTGCCTGGTAGTTTGTGGGGAACAGGGCACCGGCATTTCACTCTGACAAGGCTTGCTTAAGTTATCGGGCCAATGACCCGAAAGGCAGCAACCCCTCATTCTTTTTATTCTCCCGTTTCTTCCCTCATTTCGATTATTCTGCCCTCCAATTGCTTCCAATTATTTTGCTGTTTTGCACCTAATCATTCCCACATTCTTTTTGTTTGTAAATAACTTGCGACCATAATTAGGATTTTTGGTTCATGTCCGTGTGTGATCGTCTTTGTTTACATTAGGGCCGATCAAAAATTGTACCTTCAGGGGATATAAACTGATTATTGTTGTTTTAATATTACTATTTATATTAAAATTGGTGTATGTGGAGGGAGACCCTTTCTTTCCCTACCATTGGGGTAATTGGTGAAAGAAGCAAAAACGCAGACAAAACCCATGCTGAAATAATATGCCTCAACTGTTTGAGGCTGAGCTCAGCCCACCTGGCCACGGCCTGAGTCAAGGGGCATGTGACACACACACACACACACACACACACACACACACACACACACACACACACACACACACACACACACACCTTTGAATCTGACATTATTGTATTATTATTTTAAATTATGAGGCAAGGATCGTCTAAAAACAGATTCTTCTTTTTTTGCATACCAAGTAATGGCTCGTGTAAGAACTAATACACAGAAACATATAAAAAGGTAGGAAACAAGAGGGGTGGGAGAGGAAGCACAAAATAGGGGGGAACGGAGACAGTAGGAGATCTGTGGAAGAGAGAGAGATGGGGCGGGGTACACGGGATAAACAAGATGGTACTGCAAAGAGTTTCAGGAAGGACAACAGGGAATTTGAAGGAGGTAGGTTTGGGGTGGATTAACAGGAGTAGAAAAGATCATGGTTTTGGATGGGAGAAGATAAGAGATGGTGGTGAACATCTGTTTTGAAGACCTGGAGGGAGGAGTAGGATTGAAGAGAGTGTGGGAGTTCGTTCCAGAGGCGGGAAAAAAGAGGAATGAAAGATGAAGGTGAGCGGTGATTCTTGATTTTGGCAGTTTCACCAGAAGGGATTTTTTGGGTGGACCTTGAACGCCCTGCAGAAATATATGGGGGACAGATCACAGACAGAGCAAGGGGGGAGGGGGCAAGGCTGGAGAGGTAACAGCAGAAGACAGAAAGACCACCGACTTGCCTCCGGTGAGAGAGTGCGAGACCCAAAGGCTCAGCTTCATCGCGGGAAATACCAATGATCCTAAAAGTCTTGGTTTCCACAGCGTGAAGTTAAGCTAGGTGTGAGGCAGGAGCACCACCCCATAGGGGAGAGCAGTACTCCATCAAACTGCGGATGAAAGCCTTGTATGTGGTCAGGAGATCAGGTGTGCCAAGGAAGGACTTTGCATGATGTAGGATGCCCAGTCGGCGACTGGCTTTGGAGGCCAGCTTGGAAATATGGCTTTCTGGGAAAGATCATGGCTGATAGTGAGGGCCAAAAGTTTGAGTGACTGAACTTATTCAAGAGGATTGTGGAGGAAGTAGATGGGACAATCCGTGAGATGGTCTTTTCAGAGAAACAGTGAGTTTGTGGGATTTGTCAGGATTGAAAGACATATTCCAAGTGTTTGACCAACTTGTGATTTTATCCAGGTCTGCAAAGAGTAAAGAAGCTGCTGCCTGTCAATCAGAGGGATGAGAGATAGTATGGTAGAGAGTGGAGTCATCAGCAAAGAGATAACAAGGATCTCAATTTGGACGGCCAACATGCACCACTTTCGGAATATTTTCTCGGGTCATTCTAGGGTCGTTATAAGTTCCCAATATACCCCTGCTCTGGGCCTATCACTTTCATATCACAGACAGGTCGGTTATCTCTCTGTCTTCCACCACCTCCTTTCTGGTGTTGCACCTTATGCCCTTTCCATGCTCTTCCCACCCCCCAACACCTCCCCAAATTTCTGCAGGACGCATGCTTTCTTTCAGTAACCTCCTTGTGGTGAAACTCCAAAAATCCAGGATCAATGCTCACCTCCACTCATTCGTTCCATTTTTGTCTCACCTGTGAATCCAACTTCCTTAGTCTGTTCAATCCCATCCTTCCCTCCAGGGCTTCAAAAGAGCGGCTCACCACAATCATCCCCCATCCACAACCACCATCTTTTCTACTCTCATTATCCTTCTCCAAACCCATCTCTTTCTGGGTTTGCAGTCTTTCCTTCCCCTTCTGTCATTGAGAGTTTGCAGCTGCATACATCATGTTCACGTCCCGGTTTTCCCCTTGCCTTCGCTCTCCTCACGTCCCTTATTTCTCCAAGTGTGCCTCTATTAATGTCCTCAACCCTAGTGTTGCTGTGTTTCCCACACCTTCTCTTCTTCCTGTTCTTCTCGTTCTGTTGCATTCTGATCAGTTCTGTCTATGTTTTTGCTCCCCCATGAGCACTGCATACAAAAAACTAATTCTGCTCTGGTAACAGCACATCTCCTTTTGTATATGCTACAACATTAATCCTTCCTCCGTTGGGTAGTATTCATTCGCAGTGGCTCAACAATGGGTTCATGACTTCAAATGGAGCATTGGTTTGTATGACAAATAAGGCTGCATAACCACATTATTTGTTTTCACCTCTCCTTGTTCTGTGAAACTGCAATAATTATTATGGGACAAGAAAATGTTTTTTTGGAGGTGTTTCATTTGCTTCACTTCAATTCCAATGTCTTTTGCATCGTAACGCTGTTACTAAGAGTCTTCAAGGTGTCATAATAGGTTAAAATTAATTATTATTTATTGTCGGGTAATGTGTAACGATGATGATCACTGGTTGCCACTATATGGTGTAATCCTACTTTACACTTACAAATATTAGCAAGAGGTCTAATGGAACCCATGGGTTGATATCGTGTGTAAATTTGCCTCGTGTGAAATAACTCAGCTTTTCCAATATGTGTTGAAGGTTAACAAACTAACAGTATAAAATGGTGGAGATTAACTGGAGAATTGGTGTAGAAATGATGAGGGGGTTCCCAAGAGTTGAAAATGTGTTTTGTAGGTATGAGCGTAAACTTTGAGATGGGACTAAAGATCCGAATGAGAGCGAATTGAATTGAGCTTGATGTCGGTCACAACGACTTGGACACGTGATGCTTCGTAGTCATACCTGAGAGTGGTAGCTTCTTCGGAAGTTACCGATAAATTGTGAGGGGGATGGTGCAACAACCTGACATTTTTGTGGGGAGGAATGTGCCAGCAGAGAATGGCTGTGGGATAGAAACGAAGAAAAGTGGAAAAATTTTTTTTTCATTTTTATTAGTTCACCTGGACTTTAGTCAGATGAGCTTATGCGACCGAGCAGTGTCCATAGGTGAGTGAGTGAGTGAGTGAGTCAGTCAGTGAGTCTGTAAAGACTTCAGTCATTGTCACTTGAACCAAACACACGATTTTGATGAAACTCGGCCACAAGCTTCATATCTGATTCCTAATGAAGGTTTATTGACCGCATCAAAATCTGTGCTCATTAAGGGAGTCTACGGAGGGAGTGAGGGGGTTAACCCCCCCAAAAATAGCTATTTGCTCTCTTCTCTGAAACTACACACGCAATTTCGATTAAACTTGACCACAACCTTAATCACCCGTGGTCTTATGGAACCTCTTTTGTACCAAAGTTTGTTCATGGCATTAAAAAAACAAGTGAAATCCTTCAATACAGCACGTGTGGTGAAGCAAATGAGTACACTAATGTTAAAATATTCAATTTATGCTTTTTCAGTTGAAAAACAATTAAAAAGCGAACTTAATATTTGAAATGTAAAAATCTTGTTATTATTGTGATAAGCACCTATATATAAACAGAAGGAATGAAATCGTTCGATACAGCGTGGCAGGGCCAGGAGGCCGCAAAAGAATGATGTAAAACCAGGACGGCCGTTCACAGTGAGATCACATTCCCACAGAAATCAAATTTTCACAAATATCGATGAAGACTCCGCGGATGAAGAAAATGTCGAAATCCGTCACTAAAGCTTTTTAACGTTGATCAAAAAAGAAAATCGTACAAATTAAAATAAGGAGAAAAATACTATTATTAACGACGCAGTGAGAGTGATTCGGGTTATGAAACAGATATCTGTGTGTTGCAAGTGGATCCGAGGAGAAGAATTCCTTCCGTTCCTCCACGTTTCAACCAATCAAAACGACGCATCGCCTTTCCTCCTTGGTCATTACCATCCGTCAGAGGTTATCGCCGCCTCTCCACTACTTTGACCAATCAAAGCTCGCTCTGATCCAGAGCTTGTCAGAATGCAGCACGAGGTACATCGCCGAACGTGATTGGTCCAATGGTATCACGTGCCGCCGAGGATTGGCGATGCAGCATGAGGTACATCACGAACATGATTGGTCCAGTCCTGTTTGCTGGAATCCTCGTGCATAACACCGCCCACACAACGCACGTGGTGTCCTTTGACCAATCAGGAGCAGTGCAGTTACAGTATCGTTTCCTTCAGCTCGTTGGTCTTGTCCTGCTCGTGATGTTTTCGGTTTTTTTTTTCGTTGTTGTTGAATCTATGAGGAGATTATTTTTCGATCTTGTTGAATCTGTGAGGAGATTATTTTTTCGTTCTTGTTGTAAGTAAATTTCAACTAATATGGAATAGGCAAAGCCTAGAAGCGAACGTAGAATTCTCTTACATTCGCTTCTTAAATATATCAAATTAAAGTCTTTTTGCTATGAAAAATAAATATTACCTCAACATTACCTCACAACAACAACTACACCGCCTAGAACAGGATCTCATCTGAAAAAAAAATCCTCAACATACCTTCACAACGACAACTACACGCATAGAACAGATCTCATCTGCAAAAAAAAATTCCTCAACTTACTTCATACAACAACTACACCGCCTAGAACAGGATCTATCTGCAAAATAAAATTACTCAACATAACTTCACAACAACAACTACACCGCCTAGAACAGGATCTCATCTGAAAAAAAAATCCTCAACATTACCTTCACAACGACAACGACACCGCATAGAACAGGATCTCATCTGCAAAAAAAAAATTCCTCAACATTACCTTCACAACAACTACACCACTAGAACAGGATCTCATCTGCAAAAATAAATATTACCTCAACATTACCTTACAACAACAACTACACGCCTAGAACAGGATCTCATCTGAAAAAAAAATCCTCAACATTACCTTCACAACGACAACTACACCGCTAGAACAGGATCTCATCGCAAAAATAAATATTACCACATTACCTTCACAACAACAACTACACCGCCTAGAACAGGATCTCATCTGCAAAAATAAATATTACCTCAACATTACCTTCACAACAACAACTACACCGCCAAGAACAGGATCTCATCTGAAAAAAAAATTTCCTCAACATTACTTCACAACGACAACTACACCGCCTAGAACAGGATCTCATCTAAAAAAAAAAAATACTAGAAGCGAACGTAGTATTCTTCTTACATTCGCTTCTGACTTTACCTACAACTTGTTCACAACTGTATAGCAATGTCCGGTTACTTCCGCCTGGATTCGGAATCAGCGATCAAATAATGTAAATCACAATTAAAAATTGTTTTTTGATGATGCGGGAGATATCTTTATTAAATCAGTGGAGGAAATATCACCATGTCTGATATTATTTGGGTATTTCATGCTCCGACGATGCCTTTATCTCCCGGCATGCATCATTCCCCATGACAAAAACCGGAAACAAAAAAAACCAGAAACAAAACAAAAACGGAGCAAAAGGGTCATAGCAAGAACAGGATACAATTGCAGGTATGTGTTGTTTTGTTGTTTCTATTCTCTCATGTGCACGCGTTAAGTAATATTCACAAGATAGAAATAAAAACCAATCGTGTTTATACACCGCACAGCGTTTAAAAACAACCGGAAGCAAAAGGTCATAGCTAACGACACGGATTCCAAATAGCCAGGGGTATTGTGTGTTGTTGTTGTTGTTGTTTCCTATTCTCTCACGTGCACGCGTTAAGTATTAAGCTCACTGCGTTCGTACTAATGCATGACGAAACACTTGTTTATGGCGAATATTAAAGAGAATGATGCATAAGAAGAACTTAGCTTTCAGCGTTCGGCTGCGAAATACCATGGTGGGCGGAAATGACGTCTTTCGTTCGTTCGTACATGAGAGGGGAGAGTTTCTTGGTTTTTTTTCCGTCAAGCAATAAATTCAATGGTTTCACATATATAACACATTAGTTCACAAATTTCCATTGAAATACTCGGGTATTTCCATCAATTGTCGCCATTTCCGTCTAGGTTATGCACTGCCATCTACCGGACGGCCGTCATTGGATGTCTTGAGGCACGTGGGGGGGGGGGGGACACTGTAGACGTGGTAGACACCGGGGACATTTCAAACTCGGTGCAATTGTATACAGCGCACGTGCTGTAACAAGCAGTGTCTGAAGGGGTCTGCGGGGGTTTGAGCCCCAAAATAATATTTGCTCTCTTTTCCGAACCAACACACATGATGTCAATGAAACTTGACCACAACCTTCATCACCCCTGATAACAAAGTTTATTCATGGCATTAAAAAAAATCAGTGTGTAAGAGGGTCTGTGAGAGGGGGGGGGGTTAAGTGACTTGCTCCTGATCCAGGGAGCTTCAGAACACGTGGTGCTGGTTTGTTTTTACATGAATGAGAGGCTCATTGAAGAGCTTGTACATGAATCACGTGGAGGACAAAGACATTAGTAGACGACATTCGAATAATTAAGTACAATGAATCAGTAGACAACGGACAAACACATTGGATTTATCTTTGTGGAGATAATCTTCTTCGTTCGTATGCAGCGCAAGACTGCAAGGGAACATCATTGGCTGAGGGTGTGGCTGTGGCGCTGATTGGGACCATACTCTGTGTAGAGCATTGGTGCTGCCTAAGCAGTCTCCTTGACTATTGGGCACAATCCTGAACAGGTCACCACTCCAACACAGGATACTAGCAAGCTGGCACTCATTTTGCAAACTCAAAAGGATGACAACAGAGTCAACCCACCTGGTATGAATTCAACAGCAAAGTGAGATTTGAACTCAGGATCCTTGGATCCCAAGCCCACAAGTGGGATTTGAACTCAGGATCCTTGGATCCTGACTTGGATCCCAAGCCCACCACCAAAACCATTAAGCCAACACCAGGCATAATATTGTTACGGCCGGGTGTCGGCGGCTACCGACCGCTCTGAACGGAGCCGCAAGTCAAGTCGGCCGACCGATCGCCCGGAATATAGATCGCCGCCCGGATAACTCCGAGCGACGGGTCCTTGTACAAGAACCGAAATACGCCAATCGGCAGATCACGTGGGTAGGGTCGATTGCCAATCTTCAATGTACCTAAATACCCACGTGATCCAACTACCGGGGTATTCCACCCTCGACGGAACTCGTACGGAACAAACCGCCGAGGCGAGCCTGTCCGTGCGCGATTCCGAGCGGCTTAATCTCCGAGAACCGTCGGTCCAAATGTCCCCCTTTTATGGCAACACCTAAGCTAACTCCCAACACATGAAATGCTCAGTCAATGAAAGAATCGACGCGACGAGCTGAAAACATTTAACAATTGGGTATTTATTATAATAATGGGGAACTAGGGAAGCACGTAAGAGCAGAACTATACCGACTTTACAAATGCGATGCAACATACAGACACAAAGCACTTAACAATTCTACTTATTAGACGGGCCCACGGACACACAACGCACACACACACACCCAGAAATGGTGCAGAGCCTTTATAAACGAGCTCCAGCTCGGAGGACAGGTGAGCTGAAACCACGAGCCTATCTCGAACCTCTCCACCTCGTGTGGTCTTCAAGTTGTTCGGACCGGGCTCCAGCGAGAGCGAGCTGGACCCAATCGCCGTGAGCCGCGATCCTTCCCGAGCTCCCGCGAATCCTCCCACGCTTCTCAACACGTGCTGGTGAGACGAGCGGCCGATCCTTCCCGTCGATCGCCGATCGATGCGCCGATCCTTCCCGTCGATGCGCCGCTTCCCCAAAGGAACCACCTCCAAGTAGAGGTCGATGAGTCGTACCATGCCGGGAACCAAACGGAGAACAAAGAACTCCACGAACCACGAAGAAGAAGCCACCACTCGCAGCTCGAGCCGAGTAACCAGCTCAACTTTCTTCCAAAACAAAGCAGCTCGAAGCAAAAAGCTCTCCCCGAGTCAAGCAGGACCCGAAGGTCTGCTGAACAACCACTCGACCAAGCTGAAACCGAAGCTCTACTGAACCACACTGAACGAACCCGAACCAACTAGAGGATCTCTTCCTTATCCTCTTCCGCCCTTCCCCCGCTCCCGGCGTGACTCATGACTCATGCCCTCGTGCTCCATCCCCCGCTCAACCACGGGTGGAGGGAGTTGTTGACGTCAAGAATCACGGACGGCAGGGTTCTTCTTCCTCTTCGCAGAAGAGGGGGAGGGACGTCTCCATTGTGTTGGGATCGCTCTTTAACCATTAAATTAAATCACGCAGCGCATCTAATCGACTTCTGAACATTTAAACAATGGAAGGTGAGCTATCTAGGGAACAAGCACTTATCGACATAGCTGACTAAAGGAACCTGCATGTTGTGTGCAATCGAATTCCAAATTTGTAACAATATGTAATATAATATAATATAATATGAGTGACCAAAGAATGAATTTTTACCCACAATTTCCTAGGTTTATACGTGCATTTGGACCCCATCTGCCCCATTTTGGGCCCAGGAGGCACCCTATTGCTCTGATTTTTGGGCACCCCTTCTGAAATTGCTTAGTATTCCTCAAAGCCCCTCTGCTAGTTAGGGCAGGAATTTGTAATTCAGTCAGGGTGCCGGCGATAGCTCACTTACTCGACACGAAGGACACCGTGGGATCTTTAATTTCCACCAACTAATGCTGACAGACGAGACGCCCAGTTTAACGTCCATCCGAGGGACGGCACACACATTGATGAATCACCCAGCCAATGAAACACCAGGATGGCAGTTCATAGATGTATCGGGATTAAAACCTCAGGTAGACAGCTTGGAGGTGAGTATGCATACGTCTAGAACATCCTGTCATCCCTTTGGGAAAAAATAAAAATTATTTTAAAGGATGGAAATGTGAAATCTGAAGTGAGAGAAATTGAGAAGTGATGGGAGATGATCAGACAGGTAAAACAAAGAAAACACAAACAACAATACAGTCTTGGAGTAAACTATATTCTTCTCGTGAACTTTCACATCATTCACTACTGAGAAGCAACGGTGTCACAGAAGGATGGAGGAAAGGATAGTCAAGTAACGAAAACACAATAAGTAGGTCATCGAGTTCTGATTCAGAGCAACATAATATATAGTTGTCGTGGAATCTCGTGAGACACAATGACCTGCACACCGAAACATCTGCAGAAGTAAAAACAAGTTTCAAAATATAACAAAAAAACCTGGAAATTTGACATATTTTATGGATGGGTTTTTCAATCCAGACCAAAAATCCAAAATCTAAAAAATCCAAAAAATTTTTCAATCCAAAATGCTCGCGATATATAGTTGGCAGATTTGGTAGTTTTGGAGCTGTGATCCCTTGGGATCACGTGGTGGTAATAAGTGGCTACATGTACTGGGTAATATGGGGGGAAAAGGCAATTGCTATCATTTTGGGGCTAATCTATTATTGGGTAGGAACAGGAGAAGGGGGTCGGAGGAGGTTAAAAATTCCCGCCATATTTTGCAAATGGGAAAATAGAAAGCACCGTGGATAATCCACTTCATGTTAAAAAAAATTAATTCGATGTTCTTATTGTTTTAACAAAATGAAGTTGGTTTGAAAGTTTGTTTGCAGAGTTAATTAAAGATTGATCATGTTGCATTTTCATCGTGAAGAATATCTTCATGTGAAAAAAATAATACAAGTCAAATTGATCATGGATTTTAATCCTTGCGTTGATAAAGCAAGGCAGAGGAAAATTGTCACTTTGTACAGTTAAAATAAACAATTATTATTATTATTATCATTATTTCGAATGCAGCTGGTGGCATCATTTTTGGAAGCACAGCTGTGCCACTGATGCAGTGCTCCTGTTACCAGTAAGCTGGAACTCATTTTGCCAACCTCATAAGGATGACAGGCTGAATCAACACAACTGTTAATTCAACGGCCAACAGGGGCTTGAACTCAAGAACCCTAAATCTCAAGCCAGAGACCTTAACCGTTAAGCTCGCTATCGTATGCAGCTGATGGCTGCTGGTTGCATCATTTTCTGGAAGCGCTGCAGTGCCGCTGATGCAGTGCCCCTATTACCAGTACACTGGTACTCATTTAGCCAACCTTGGAAGGATGACAGGCTGAATCAGCCCCACCGAGTGTTAATTCGATGGCCGACAGCAGCTCAAACTCAAGACCTTCACATCTTAAGCCAGACACGTTAACTGTTCAGCCAACACCAGGCTTAAAATAAATAATGATTGAACTTGAAAATTTGTGATATCATGAAAAATTATTTGAAAGTTTGTTTTGTACAAAAACCTACAAAAGCTTCATGTAAATGCAGCAATATGGTCCATGACATTCTGCTTTATAAAGTGAGGGGGGGGGGTCAGGGGTCAGGAAGCTGATATTATTCTTCGCTAAAAGACCAGCACAACTCCAGGAGTTGAGGATATTTGTAATCCTGGATGTATCTGATACCTCTGCAACTGAAACCCTTCGCAGCCACCCAACTCGCCCCTCAAAACGTTTTTCAATTGGACTTGAAGGATCAACAAAGATTACGGAGGAAATGTAGACATCCTACAAAGCTGTCGGGCAGATCGATTAACAAGGCCCATCTTCTACAAAATGGAGTCTTTTTCTACATTAACACGATCTCAGCCATTTTCCACTCCAATTACCCTCAGAACAATTCCGAAGGCATTTCATCATCCTGGAGCTTGCAACACTTGTCAAATAAAGGAAGCCCGACTACAAACCGCCGCTCCCAATAGATTCACTTTAATGAAAGAATTCTTTCCTCCCAGGTGTTAGAATTTTTGATTTCCCTTAGCTGTTGGCATTTGCCCTGACCTGAGGTGTGCCGAGGATGCAGTGCGAATCATTTGTTTCCAGTTAGCGTCAAACGTCGGGTCACGTGCACGGCTACCCGCTATCTGACGACAGGCCCTGGGTCCTCGAGGGAATAATGCTCAAATCCAGAGCAACTTGCCCAGACAGGAATGGCTGGGGGACATCAAAAGCAGCCTCAGCACATCAACGCTCCTGCTGGGCTTTTGCTTTGAGCAGTTTGCCATGTCAGCTCTGCAAAACTCATCAGTGGAAAAGGTTATTCGGAGAGGTTGGGGGAGGGAGAGGTGGAAAATAAGAAACGGGAGAAAACAGGATGGGTGATGTGGTTGGTAAGGAAGTAATAAAATTCGGAAACTATTGTCTGTCTGTATGACTCCAAAACTCCAGCTGAAAACATGAAGATTGACGAAAACAAGACACACCTGGTTGTACGAGAGCACCTTGAAAGTTTGCAGGTTGCTTCACAGTGTTAATGTATTGTATGTGCTCAGAATGATGCTACCTTGTGTGAATAAGAGTGAATTTGCAATGCAGGTGCTTTCTGGGTCAACAACAGGTATATGGAATTGGATTTGTTCGGCATGTCATCACATTATTTTGATTACTAGGCTTGTGTGAATCATGTTATTTAGGCATACCATATATGAGAGTTCGTATTTAGTGGCATCTTGTTTCACAGTGAGCGACTGCCTGGTGCATATTCAGTTCTATAAGCGCATCAATTTGTGCACATATTTTGTAGCCACCTTGTTATGGGAAGATCTGCAGGTAGAAATGTAGCATTACCTCCAACATAGCATGGTCAAGATGTTTTGCTAACATAGAAATTATGAGCAATGTAAACATGTCCCCATGAACTAAATGAAATAGCTTAGAGATTGTCATAATCTGCTTCCTTCCTCTTCTCTCCACATATGAATGTGTGAATTGGGCTTGCAGTTCAGCCAACATAATCACCAACTTTAATAAGTCCTTTTAACAGCTGATGCAAATGGTCCTGAGAGGCAATGCTGGCCTCCATCCCCCATCACCTTCCCCCCCAAAGGCCTCCTTTACTTTTTTTTCCCTGAACCTGTGTATGCATTGTGTACAGTATATGGCCCCAAAAAACAGCCAGCCAAAGATGATGGACAAGAGCTTTCATTCTGTAGGAAATGGAAGTATGAAGTTGATTGAGAACCTTATTATTATACCTGTAAACATAAGCTGGTGATAGCCGATAGGTATAGTATGATGTAAAAACTATGGTGCGGAAACTGCAAAAAAATATTAAATATGTATACAAGAAGCTCACTGCTGTTTCAATAAATAAATAATCATCTTCGGTGCAGCCTTGACATTCTTCCGAGCTTTCCGATTTATCATACATGGTTGCAGTTGTTTTCTTCTTGATGTTTGTGTCCTTTACAAGTTAGCTGGTATATCTCAGTTTTAATCTGCCTCTTCTTATGCCAATCTTTTAGTTCCTGTATAACAGCTACAACTTAATAAAGCACTAGAAAGCATATCAAAATGCAAAGCCTGCATCCGCTTTCGATTCAAACTAAACTTGACGAAAACGACAGCTAAAAAAACAAATTGTATATTTTGTTAATTTGTGTTCTCCATATTCTCTTAATAAAGGTTTGTTGAAGATTTGATGACAACAGCTCAATTGGTAAAAATGTTATGGCCTGGATAGACACACTAAAGCTCAATGGTAAATAAATAAAGAACCACGGAAGCGATTAAAAAAGTGGGCTGTCTCATGCTCGCCACGCTGAAGCGGGGCTAATAAGTGCTATTTATATTTCTGCCATTTCACATTTTGACCTAATTAAAAAAAAAAATTTCTGTATTCTCATGATAGAGGTTTGTTGAAAATTTGATGACAAAAGCTCAAATGGCAAAAAAAGAAGAAAAAGTTATGGCCTGGACAGATGGCCATGCTCATGTGCACACAAGGGAGTGATTGCAAAACCCCATCTCCCACTGCATGGGAGGAGGGGGGGGGGACGAGCTAAAGATATAAATAATGTGCAATTCCATTTTCAAGACAAACAATATTATTATTCATGATAAATCGTCTGAAAAACGAATCCGTTCATCTTTAACGAGTCTACCATATAAAGTGGTTTGAAGGGGAGTGATGGGGATATCAACGATTCTGCCATCTTTGCCTATTGCACACATAGTTGGCTCCGAAACTTATTAAATTCCTGTAATTCTAATGCGGCATCATGGAGTGGATAGATGTAAAAATAATTACTTGCAGGATGTTGGTAGTTCTGCTTATCACCAGCATTTGGTGCTCAACTAAAGTTGCCTGAAAAAGATGCTGGGGGCCTT
The DNA here is from genome assembly GCA_035128595.1 of Eptatretus atami. NCBI lineage: Eukaryota > Metazoa > Chordata > Myxini > Myxiniformes > Myxinidae > Eptatretus > Eptatretus atami. The sequence goes on along the minus strand of CM068963.1, from coordinate 44,658,314 downwards.
CTCTTTAAACGGCTCCAATCACCGTGGGGATGGTTCACCTGTGTTGGTATTTTGTTGACCATTCCAGAATTTAGCTCCAGCTCATGAAAGAGTCAGTGATAAACATCAATGTCAGCATATTGTGTCGGACTTGAAGTGGAATTTGAAGGTGATGTGGTTCTAACTTTTTGATTTTTTTTTCATATGCAAAACTGTGGCTCATGGCCGAGCAAGGTAACAGAGTATAAAAAGTCAACATACAATGGGGTAGTGATGGCACAGTTGGACGCAACAAGCAAGGAAATCAATGAACACCAAAAGACAAAAGAGAAAAGACAGGAAAAGAGGAGAAACGCAGTAAAATAAAGGAAGTGTTGGGGTAGGTATGGTTAATGGGGGTAGAAAACACCGTGGGTAGAGATGGGGCGGAGGCATAAGATGGTGGTGCGCTGCCTACTTGGTACTCTGGAAGGAAGGAAGAGTACTCTGGAAGGAAGAGTAAGAAACATCTTCAAGAAGCTGGTTCCACAAGTGGGAGAAATAGGGACAAAAAAGTGGAAGTGTACAGTAAGCCTGGATTATGTGTGTTTTAATGAGGAGGGATTACAGGAAGAACACGTATGTCCTGGAAGAGCTCAAGTGGTGGGGGGGAGGTCTGAGAGCAGAGGAAGCTAGACTGGAGGAGAGGTGGCAAAAAAAACAAAAAACCAGACAAGCCACCGACCTGTTTATGGAGTGACAGCAACAGGTCTTGTGCGTTGGCGTCATTGCATTCCAGGAGATGCCACTTTCGCCTTGTAGGTGGATAGGAGCTCAGGTGTGCCAAGGAAGGACTTTGCACGACGGAGGATGCCAGAAGTTGAGATTCCACAACATTCCAGGAGAGCCAAATATGATGCTGATGCTCCAGCCAAGAGAGGAGAGCAGCACTCCATTGAGCGACAGGCAAAAACCTTGTAGGTTGTCAATAGTTCTGATCTTTCAATAGATAACTTACAATGATGGGAGATGCCCAATTCTGTGCCTATTGCTATATCAACCAGCCCTGGATTATCACTGCTTAGGCACAGATTATCCCATCTTATCTTCAGTTATCATACCCTTCCCCTTCCTCCACCCATGGTATGCTGAATCCTGCAATGAGGCTTGCTTTCTATTCCTGGAAGGCAAATCTGACCAAAGGCAATCTCAGATCATTCCACAAGCCTGCATCAAGTGTGTGCCCACTGTCAGGAGAGCCAGAAGACAACATCTGTCCAACTTCAAGATTGTTCTTTCAAATTTGTCTCCCTCCTCTAAAACTTGGTGACACCTTGTTAAGTCTGTCTCTGGAGTATGTTCCACATCATCCCTTCCTTCTCGTCCAATGGCACCACAAAGCAATTATGCTTATGAGAAGGCCGAATGCCTCAATTATGTGTTTTGCTTCAAATTTGATGCTGTGTCCCCAACCGTTGCGTCTCCTGTCTGCAAACATGTCCCATCATACCGACCTATTCCTGGCCTCAGTGTCTTTTTCACCTGGAAGGTGGATACATTCTGGCAATGCTCGGCTCTGATTCTGCAATGTCCTGGATGGTGTGAGCTAACATGTCCTAAAAGCCTGCTTGGTTGCTCTTGCACATCCTCTTTTCTGCTCTGTCACCCTATAATTTGCCCTCCATCAACTTGCACCTGCTTAGAAGTCAGCCACATCAATGCATTACATAAACATTGTGCAAAAACAAATCCTCATTACTTCTGACCAATGAGCTTACTTACAATCATCAGCAAATTCATGGAATCGATCATTGCAGTTGACCTCAAATCATTCCTTTTCTGCAATGGCCTGATCTCAGACTGTCAGTTTGGATTTAGATCAGGTCAATCCACCTTGGACATGCTGCTTCTGCTCTCTGAACAATTTGATGGAGGCCTTCAATCTCAGACTGGCACCCCACTTTGTTCTCCAAACTCTTTGCCTATGGCATCCAAAGCCACCTCCCTACATGGCTTACTGAGTTCTACTCTTGTAGCCAACATGTGGCTGTCAACAGGATTGTCTCATCTTCTCTCCATGTCAAGGCTGAAGTGTCCAAAAGCAGTCTTACACCAGTCCTATTCATCATCTTCTGCAATAGTCTATCTGACTCTCTGGAAGTTTTTTTTTTAAAATACATGGTCTAGGCTCATGGAAAAGTTAGGACACAGAACAGATCAGGACACAATATAACAAAGGGAACAGCAGGAGAAGGGGAAATGCCAATAGCAGGCAGAGGGAGAAAGCAGACGGACAAACAAGGGATGCAGTTAATGATGAGGGTTAGGGAGAGATGCAAGGTGTGGAAAAGATGGATCCATAAGCAAAATTTTGAAGAGGGTGGGTGTGTTTAATGTGTGGAAAAATCATGGCTTTTGATGGGGTTGGCCTGAGATGGTGGTGAACAGCTGTTTTGAATACCGGGAGGAAAGAATGAGATCGAGGAGAGTGTGGAAGGCAGTTCCACAGCAGGGAAAGAGAGGAATAAATGCGTGGAGGTGAGCAGTGGTTCTGGATTTAGGCAGCTTCACTCGGAGGGGGTCTGATTGACCGCATTCATCCTGCAGATACTTGTGTGGGGGGGGGGGCAGAGCACGGAGAGGGCAGAGGGTGAAATACCAGAAATTAGGCAGAAGAAGACTGACAGATCACCGACCTGACAGCAATGGCAAGTGATAGGCCATAGAGTCAGCTTCATCGTGAGAGATTCCCATGATCTTGAAAGCCTTTGTTTCCAAGGCATCAAGATGAACAAGATTTGAGGGAGGGGAGCCAGCCCAGGGGGAGAGCAGTACTTAGTGAAGCTGCAGATGAAAGCCTTGTAGGTGGATAGGAGCTCAGGTGTGCCAAGAAAGGACTTGCACGACGGAGGATGCCCAGTCTGGGTTTTGAGGCCAACTTTGAAATGTGGCTTGCCCAAGAGAGACCATGGCTGAGAGTGAGACCCAAGAGTTTGAGTGACTGAACCTTTTCGAGAGGGTTGTTGAGAAAGTAGATGGGTTTGTGGTCCGGTCCTTTCTGTGTGGAGAGAGAGAGAGAGAGAGAGAGAGAGAGAGAGAGAGAGAGAGAGAGAGACAGAGACAGAGACAGAGACAGAGACAGAGACAGAGACAGAGACAGAGACAGAGACAGAGACAGAGACAGAGACAGAGACAGAGACAGAGAGAGTTTCTCAGGATTAAAATACATATTCAAGTTTTTGACCAGTTTGTGATTTTGTCACGGTCTGAGGAGAGGGCAGAGACTGCTGCCTGTCTATCAGAAGCATGAGAGGTGTCACGGCAGAAAGTGGAGTCATCAGCAAAGAGATAAAGAGGATTTTCCAGAGAGTCAGTGAGATATTGACGAATATTAGGAATAAGATGGTGCTGAGACACTGCCTTCAGGTACTCCAGCCTTGACAGGGAGAGGTAGAGGGAGAGGGACAGGGACAGAGACAGAGACAGAGACAGAGACAGAGACAGAGACAGAGACAGAGACAGAGACAGAGACAGAGACAGAGACAGAGACAGAGACAGAGACAGTTCTCAGGATTAAATACATATTCCAAGTTCTTGACCAGTTTGTGATTTTGTCAAGGTCTGAGGAGAGGGCAGAGACTGCTGCCTGTCTATCAGAAGCATGAGAGGTGCACGGCACAGAAAGTGGAGTCATCAGCAAAGAGATAAAGAGGATTTTCCAGAGAGTCAGTGAGATCATTGAGGAATATTAGGAATAAGATGGCGCTGAGAACTGCCTTCAGGTACTCCAGCCTTGACAGGGAGAGGAGGAGAAAGAGTTCTTCTGGGAGCCACTCGTTGGCTACGAGAGTGGAGAAAGTCAGTAATTCAAGAGGCCTTGGATTCGATCGACAGACAGTTTGGAGAGGAAGGTGGAATGCCAGATTATATCAAAAGCTTGAGATGCTGTATGTCCAGAGAGATGGCCCTGATGTCATATCTGATATTGAGGGCCTCCATCCATTGTTGGAAGAGTAGAAACAGCATGTCCAAGGTAGAGTGACCAGATCGGAATCTGAATTTGATGATCTGAGATAATACTGTTGGAGAAAAGGAATGATTTTATGTCAACTGTGATGATGGATTCCATGACCTTGCTGATGATTGTAACTAAGCTGAATGGTCTGTAGCTAAGGGATTCCATTTTTGCACCTTTTTTATGTAATGAAGTGATGTTGATTGAAGATGGAAGATGACATATGGTAAATGACAGGATGAAAAGGGCAGAGAAAGGAAGTGCAAGAGCAGCAGAGCAAGTTTTTAGGACATGAGAGCTGAGGCTGTTCTCTGAGAATGGCCAGAGATGTTGACCTTCCTTAATAATTCCATTGAAGAGGTTCAGTCACTCAAACCTTTGGGCCTCATTTTCAGCCATGATATTTATTGGGCAAACCACATATATAAGTTGGCTTCCAAAGCCAGTCAGTACTGGGCATCTTCTGTTGTGCAATGTCTATCCTTATCTTGGCATATCTGAACTTTTATCTATCTTTATCTGGAAACCAAGGCCTGCTTGATATCATTGATATCTCCTGTGATGAATTTGAGTCTCTTCACCTATCACTGACACATCACAGACAGGTCAGTGGACTTTCTGTCTTCTAGTGCCTCCTTTCTGGTCTTCCACATACTGACCTTTCTGTTATCTGCTCCCCTCCTCTGGGCAGGGGGAGGAGGGGAGAGTAACCTCCCTCTGGTGAAACTACCAAAATCTCAACTCACTGCTCACATCCACTTAATTCGTTCCTCTTTTTTTCCAGGCTGTAAAACCAACTTCCTCTATCTCTCCAATCTCATTCCTCCCTCCTGGGCTTCAAGACACCTGTTCACCACCATCTCAGATCATTCCCCATTCACAAACATGATGTTTTCTACCCCCTTAACCCTCCCCAAGCCCACCCCTTTCCCAATTTTTTTTTTTTACCACTTCTGTGATTGAGAGTTTGCAGGTGTATCCGTCTTGTCCTCCCGACCCTACCCCCACCTCCTCCTGGGTGTCATCCACGAGCTCTCATTCTTCTACTTCACCTTTATCCCTCCAAGTCCCTCTCTATTTTGTCCCTCAACTCTGTCTTTGGTGTTTTCCCACCTCATTCCCACACTCTCTTTCTACTGTTCTTTTCATTCTATTATGTCCTGGTCCATTCCGTGCTCTAGCTACTCCATGAGCCTCGACACTGTATATAAAAACAAAAGGCTTCGAAGGCTGCAGCTGTTTAATATCAGTTCAAGCATTCAAACTATACCAACCATCATCGTTATAATCGGCAGATGAAATCGTCATTTGTAGGGCAGTTATTCTTCATCACACTGAGATAAGTGTGTTGGAGCTAATCATGGATTGATGCTCAGATGATGACCCGAAGTGTGTACGTGCGTGAGTGTTCCCGCATTTAGTGACCCAATGAAACATCTCTAATTTGTTTGGCCAGAAATAAACCTGTGAGCTACAACCTCCACCAGGTGGTAACCTGGCCACCCTGCATGCAGGCCCTGCCTTGCTTCCACTGTCAATTACTGAGAATAGACGATGGGCTCCACAGTTGCTGCATCTCTGAAATATCGCAGCAGGATCCTTGCCTCTCAATCACGACTAATTGAGGAAATGCATTGAAAATATATCGCACGCCTTCTCCAGCAGTCCCAGGAAATCGATTCACTGTGTTTGTGAAGGATAGCCTGTCCAGGGGGAATGGAATGCTGTTAAAGAAATAAATTATTCCTGAGCAGACCCATTAGGCTTTTCTGAATGTGGGACTATAAGCAAGCAAGCACCAGAAACCTGTATAGTTTTCTTTGCACCAAGCCTGCGGTCCCACCGGTGCGATTCTCATGTTGAGTATTGCGTTATTCGCTTATTTCACACCAACAGCACCACCACTCCTGGGAATTTAACAGAAAGTTGAATGAAAGTCACTAATAACTGCTGGCTTTCTCTGGTGCCTCTGGGGGGGGGGGAACAGGGCCAGCATGATAGCTGAGCTGGTAGTAAGTGCCCGTCTGATTCGTGTGGTTCTAGGATCGGCCACCAGTGAATTTATAGACCTTGGCTGCACTCACAAGTTTGCAATGCATACCCACACTTTATTCCGAGTTCAGAAAACAGGCAGAGAATGCGAAAAAAAATTTGATCTGACAACATTTGGTCAAGAATGTTAAAGCTCTTGCTGGAAAATGTGAAACAAGGAATGCCAATTCTGATTTATTCATATAGGAATAGCAATCTCACCAATACAGATCTTTTCTTATTGCTTTCCAGAAAAACGTCTTCCTTTGTCTTGTTAACGTTATATTTCTCTGCAGCCTTCATCTTGGATTTTACAGTAGTTCTCAGCACGAATACGGATCTGTTACTCTGTGTTAATTCTTTTGTTTCTTTTTAAAATTTTTTTACTGGGATTGACAGAACCTCAAGAGATGCCGAACTTGTTCTGATAGTGTTCTAGCTCTGGAGAACGGGGTTACTTGTGGATGTCTGCGCAAAATGTTGATGCTGCATTTCTGGACAGTACACAGTGTCTGCCTAAAGCTTTTGCCTTTGGAAAATATAGCTTCGTGCCTCCTAGCACAGAGAAGTTAAATTTCAAATCACGGAGACAGGTCAAATATTTTATCTATCTCTATATATTACTAAAACTCTCATCTTGTATGTATGTAAGTATGTATGTATTTTCCCAAAATACAGCCAAAACGGTACATGATAGCGCAACAATTTTAGTGCCACCTTACTCACCATTCTCCTGCGGTGTGCAGTATCAAGTTTCGTTCAAATCGGGCAACGAAAAAAATGTATTAAAAAATCAATTCCCGATTCAGTCAAGTACTCTTCGGGAGAATTTGATCAATGCAAACAACCTCAGCGGTATAGTTCGCTGGAGCTATCTTTTTTTGTTTGTTTGTTTTGAAATGATATTTTCATCAACCGCTGTTACAACGGGACCCAACGGTTTCACGGGTTGTCTCATGTACTATAAATGGATGTTGTGTGTGTGCGTGTGTGTGTGTGTGTGTTATAACCACTGCCACCACTAACTAATGGTGTTCCCAGGAGATGGTATATGTACGAAGACAACTCGTCTCTTCCATGGATATGTCTCGTATTCGTACGCTTTGCATTTAGGAACAGAACAATTGTGGTTAAACATTTTGAAATTGTCACTCTCTTGTCTAAATGCTGAAAATTATGTTTGAAAGAGGATTTGATTCACAGATTTCGTGCTTGGAACATGAGGTTAAAAGTGCTCATGGAGCCGAACCTTGGGTAAAAGGCCTCATTTAGCATTCATGCATCGTTTTTAAACTGCCGTAACGGGTCGATTGGGGAACAAACTTTAAAATGTTAAGAAAGACAAACGAACATGCGCTGGTTTATATCAGAATGAGCCGATTCGTCGCATGGTCACGGGTTACATGGGTGCATTCTGGTTCATATCAAAATGAGCTGATTTGTCACATGGTCATGGGTGTTTAACCCCAATACACGTATGCAAATTTTCCAGTGAAAAGGCTTCTTTATTTAAGCTAGTTTGCCACAAATTTATTTCAGATTGTACATAAATGTATGAATTATACGTTTGTTGCACTTTTACATCATTTATTCTTGTTGATATATTGTGTATTTTTCTGCGTTTGGGATATTCTTGAGAGTAGATTTTTTTAATGGACCCTCTTGTAAAGACTTGTCACCGTTGGTGATTGCTTTACACCTGGATTGGTAACAATTCCCCTGGAATTGTCTCTGGCGGCTTTTTCGAGCGATGGGAAGGAGGGTTGCAGCAAGTCATTTGTGCTATTGGTGCTTTCACCTATTATTAGCCTTTTGAGACATTCACTCCATTGTGACATCATTGGATGTCATTGTATTGCCTCATCTTGAGCCTTGCATTGGAGGATGTGTTGCCAGCAGCCCAATTCAAAAGGCATGTTTCTTGGTGTATAACAGTACCATTACAGACACTATCATTTTGTGATTTTAAAAAAAATCAACAAAACCTCTGAATTATTTGTCTCAAGTTATTTGTTTCACATGCTTACTTTACCAATATATGGTGATATTTTTGATCAACGAATGGTTTCTGAATAATTTCCTTGGTTATTATGATCCAGAAAAAAAGCAGCCAGTGCTTAACCTTCTCCCATGTGTGTATGGTATAGCAAAGCCTGGTGTTGGCTTGGTGGTTAGGGTGGCTGGCTTAGGATCATAGGGGTCTTGAGTTCAAGCCCTGTTGGCTGCTGAATTAACACCAGGTGAGGTTGACTCAGTCTGTCCTCCTTCTGAGGTCGGTGAAATGAGTACCAGTGTACTGGTAGAGGGGCACAGCATCAGTGGCACAGCCATGCTTCCAAGAAATTAAAGCTACCCCACAGCCAAGCTGCCATAGACAAGAGGAGAACAGAACACTATAGCAAAACTAAGCATGTGTACTTTGGCCCTAAGACCAAAGTACACAGTCAAAGAAAGATTTTGAAACTTCTAGACAGGCACTTTGGCCTGAAGGCCAAAGCTCATAGTTGTACAAAAACCCACAGGCCTTAATGCATTATCATCTCATAACTTTATCAATTACAAACACATCTTATGACAGTCTTTTTCCTTGAAAAAAGGTTTTAAAAATCAAATATTGTAAAAAGCTAAGGACATGCCTCAAAGACAAAGTACAAAATCCAACAAAGCTTGTGGGATTAGTATACACATGCACTTCGGCCTGTGGGCCAAAGCATGTGATCAAACATTCACATACACCCAAGCCCACAGGGCCATAATTCATGGTCTTATAATAATTTTTAGATCCTCGTGGAGGATCTCTAAGTCTTACTCACGTTGTTGTTCTTCATCTCCTACTTGTGGACTTTTTTGTTTCACAGCCTACATTTTTCATCGAAACTTCCTGAAACTTGGCACATATATGTAAAAATACCCTGGCCGCAGACAGTAACCATCTCCGATTTTGAAAATTAATCCTAGAAAAAAAAAGTTATGACGTCAAAATATCTCCGCTAATGGAAATTGCCTAAAAAATTATCTCCGAAACTAGGCAAGCTTTTTGAACTCTGTTTGCAGGAATCGAACAGGGCATTAGCAGAGATGATTACCGCACATATGATACATCACTATGACGTCATATCAATTTTTTTATGACGTCATTCCTATTTTTTGACATTTTTTGTTTCACAACCCAGAGTTTTCATCGGATCTTCGTGAAACTTGCCATGTATATGCAGAAAGCCCACGCGCAGGCAGTAACCATCTCCGATTTTGGAAATTCTTCCTAGAAAAAAGTTGACGTCATAATATCGACGCTAATGGAAATCGCCTGTACTATTATCTCCGAAACTAGGCAAGCTGTTTGAATTTTGTTTGCGGGATCAAGCCGAGCTTTAGCACAGATAATTTATCGCAAACCTGATACATCACAATGACGTCATATTCGTTTTTATGACGTCATCATTAAGAGGACGAGGATCTTAGCTCATTTGAGCTTGTTTTAATCAGTACCAACACATATTATGACAGGACCAACCATTAAAAAAAAAAACATTTTAATGAAAAAAAAAAACTATAAAAACAAACAAACATTGTAACAAAGCTAAGGACATGCCCCTCAGACCCATGGCCAAAGTACACAGTTCAACAAAGCAAGTTAAACTCCTGTACTTCAGTCAGAAGGCTGAATGACATGATCAAACTAAAACAGCACTCATTAGAGCACATACCTCCGAACAGTTTACGTTTTGTATCCCAGTGATGGGCCGGATGTGGATCCAGACCTGAACCAAAATCGAATCGACTTGTTTTTGTCACCTACCCAACTCATCCGCCTAGTTTTGGCATGTCGTCCACAACTTTTTGAAATATTGTGCTGTATATCGTTTTTGACCCCATCTCTCAATGGTGAATAATCACTTTAAAAAAAAAAAATTAATTCTAGTTTCCAGATCCGCATTTGGATCTTCACCAAAATTGAATGGATTCATCCTTGTCACACACCAAAACCTATCCACCAAGTTTCATTCAAACCCATCCCTAACTTTTTGAGATATAATGTTTACAGACAGACAAACAGAAAGGGGTATGAAAAAAATCAAACATTGTAACAGAGCTGAGGATGTGCACCCTGGCTAAAGTACACAGTCCAACAAAACTTGTCAAACTAGTGTACTCGTTTACTTTAGCCAGAAGGCTGAAGCACATAATCAACCAAACACATACATCCGAACCCACAGGACCAGAATGCAAGGTCATTCCATAACTTTATCAGTTGGCTACCCATTGCAAAAAAATAGAATCAACTCAGAAAAGGAATTGACATGCTATCCTGTGAGAGTGTATATACCTACCTCCAGCACCTCTTAACTGGAATGGTAAACGTGAACCCCTGTGCCACACCAGCAGTTGCTGCAGGGGTCTTGACCACCAAGGGGTTCCTGCCACATATACACCCTGTTTAGGTACCCATTACCAGTTAATATGAACTTTGAGTGGCAGCAGGGATGTTAGCTTACAACATCAAATGGACAAACTGGCTTTGGTGTGGCACAGGGATCCATAGTCACCATTTCAGTGAAGACATGCATGATTAGGTGTCAGTTAAATATGCCAAATGTAATGTTGCGCTATTTTAAAGTTAAACGTAACAATACTAATATTATATTAACTTCACTAAGGCCTAAATGCAATGTACCATTAACGTAGGGTCTTAAAAGCATGCCATACAGTTTATATAGCTATATGTATATTTTGGTGGTACTGTCCTCTGTATTTGTTTTTCTGGAGATTTGTTGAAATATTATCATCAACGAGGAATTCCAACTAGATATCTGAGATCACAAAGTGATCGCCAAGGGTAAGCCTCCCCCGACTTACCCTTGGAGATCGCCCGTGACTTATGTTTGGCCCACGTTCCAATGATGGCATATTTTGTTTGGACTGCCATTTGACCTTGACCTTCAACATTTAGGGATAGAGTGTAGATTAAGAAAACTAGAAGCACCTGCTCCCTACGGGAGCCGTCAAGGGAGTCATGTTATTATATTTATGCCTGTTTTACTCCAAGGGGTCCCAGGATTACACACCTAAAAAATGGTTGCGATCAGTTCAGCCATTTTTGCGGTACCTGGGAACAGACAGACAGACAGACGGTAAATTATCGTAAGACGTGTCCCCATCTACAATCTATCCATAAAACTCAACTTCATCAAAAATGGAGAAAATCATTCGAGTTATGATCAAAAATATATTTTTTGTTAATGAGGTCACAATCTGAAAAAAGCAGGTCAAGGACACAAATCAAATATCAGGTGCAAAACTTCAGTGCAGGTACACTATAATGATGCAAGAATATGTTGGAAGGAAGGCCAAGTGGTCTTTGAAATTCCACATTTGCAAAATTGAGTGATGACTGAAAACGCGTCTTTTTTTT
>CM068963.1:44621234-44632802 GCA_035128595.1 Eptatretus atami | reverse complement strand
TCAGTTGGGGTCCCTTTCCCTTGTTTAATGGGTAATTGTTTAATGGTACATGCGCTGCGAAGTTATTTTGATAGTCAGGGTTTTCTTTTATTTTTACACCACCATCAACTACAACAACGCCAGCATCACCTCACCTTCACCTCGCTCTGGCTGACGCCATGGTGGGCGGAGTTCAAGGAGGAGCCTCGCGGCGGCCCTCGACCAATCAGCGTGCTACGAGTGAGGTGGCCGCCACTCAGCCAATCAGACCCCGCGACGGTGAGAAAGGCGGTCCGCGTGACGTCACCACGCCCCCGGGCCAATCGACGGACTTGTCGCCCGTTTTGGCCAATGACGGCGACGAGCGATTCTGCGCGCCAAAACCGTCCAGTGAGGGAGAGCGGGGAGGGTGGATGCGGCCCTCCCCCCCTGGAGAAGGGTGAATAAGGTTGCGGCGCAGTCAGACGAGGGGAAGAGCTTTTGAGATAGTTGATGACGATCGAGCAGCAAGGTTGTGGTCAATCTGATGGGCAGGTTGAACGAGTGTGGAGTTATCAGCCCTCGCTTGGATGTTCAACTCAAACCTCCTGCCTTCTCGACAGTTTGGGAAACAGAGGAGAGTTTTGGTTGCCGGTACGAGTGCTGAAGGGAGCTCTGGACTCTATCATCGCATCTCGATGCTGGCCTGGTTCGCCCGTGTCAGCTGAACCACACGAGGTGGACAGGTCCATGTCCTTCTGGGTATCTGTGTGTGTGTGTGTGTGTGTGTGTGTGTGTGTGTGTGTGTGTGTGTGTGTGTCTGTCGGTGGGCCCGTCTGTAAGTAAGATTGTCTAAGTGTCTTTGCTGTATATACTTGCATCTCTATAGTCGGATAACTCTGCTTCTTGCGTGCTCCCACCTTTCCCCCATTATAAAATAATACATTTGTTAAATGTATCAGTTTGTTGCTGTGTTTCTCCATTGGCTTAGCATAGCGCGTGTTGGTGAATTACAAAGGCTGTTGCCGCTGTAAAATGTACTTTTGACCAACGGGACTTCGGCAACCATCCGCTCGGGTTGCGCACGGGTCGGGCACGCTAACGGCTCGACTCGTACGGGTGCCGTCGAGGGTGTGAATACTCGGTAGCTCGCCATGTGGATCTCTAGGTATTTTGAAGTTTGGCAAATAACCCTGTACCACATGGTGGAATTATTGACGATTCACGGTCCGGAAAGGGACCCGTACCCTCGGAGTTTTCCGAAACGTACGATCTAGATTCCGGGTGTTCAGTAGAGTCGACCTACTGCTCCACCTAGCGGTCGTGCTCACAGCCGATACCGCGTCCACAACAATATATCGTTTTTGACCCCATCTCTCAATGGTGAAGAATCACTTAGAAATTAAAAAATTCCATTATCCTGATCCAGATTCAGATCTTCACCAAAAATCTAATCAATTCGACCTTGTCACACACCTAACCTGTCCACCAAGTTTCGTCCGAATCCGTCCGTAACTTTTTGAGATATTCTGCTCACAGGGTACAGACAAACAGAGAGACAGTCAAACAGGGGTGAAAACACAACTTCCGTTCACCTTCGGTGGTGGAGGTGATAAGGGCATTATGAACTAATTCTGTATTTTTAGAATATCATGAGATGATCCTATATAAATAAAATAGTTCTAAAGTTTTGTGAAATGCATCTGATTCCAGTATATTGAAAGTCTCTCTGAAGATTGTTTGCAGGTGTATGGCATGACTGGAATACAAAACTAAAAATACACTTTTGCACACACAATGGTCGTGTGCTTGGATCATTGCCTATACAGGGGAGGAGGGTAGTCACATCTTGTAAGCTAATAAGTGCTTACTCTACGATGTACAAATTCCTTAATAAGCTGTGAGATCAGAGTACTGATGGGAGATGGACTTTGCTTGGAAGAGGATGCCTGGAGGCTAGTTTTGGAGGCCAGCTTGGAAATATTTACTGTCCAAGACAGACCATGCCTGGTCTGTTCGCCCGTGTCAGCTTCTGCACACAGACTTCAGACTTCTGCTTCTTCCACACACAGACTTCTGCAGTGGTTGATCACAGAAGTTGATAGGTGGTTGCCTTGTTGGTCCTTCCAAAAGATACAGTGAGGATAAATGCCACATTTGTCTCTGTTTAATGACATATTCCAGGTATTGGACCAATTTCTGATCTTCTCAAGGTCTGCTGAGAGGTATTTACTTGTTACTATCCTGTCCTTGGGGTGTGCAACTGTTCTACCAGAACCTTTTCAGGGTACCGGCGATAACTCTTAAATTGGCTAAAATTTCAGGGTTCAGAAATACAGGAACCATGAAAATGTGCACCCTAACATGAGGTTCACTAGCCTCCCCTTGAAAGGCAGTGGAGATGGTTCCTTCAAGCATTACATGTTCCTGCATGCATAATGAAACTGGATAGCCAGGAATGGAGACAACCTTGGATGCCACAGGAAAATATTTGGCAAGGACACTGGCTGGGATGCTAGACAGTGTCAAAAGCTCAAGATATGTCCAGCTCTCTCAACTGGACATATCACAACTCTCTCAACAAAATATGGAAGTTTAGAGCCACCATCCATTGTTAGGAGATGATATCTGGAGCAGAATGACCAGGATGAAAGCCTGCAAGGTGATGGTCAGTGATGATGCTGTTGAAGAAGAGGTCGGACTTCATATCCAGAAGAGTAGGACTTCATATCCACAGCAAATATAGATTCCCTATCTTTACTAATGGATGGAAGAAGGCTTACTAGTCTATAGTTAAGTGGATCCATTTTTCTCCCTTCTTATTGATAGGGGTATTATTGGCTATCTCCCATGGAGTATGCAGGCATTCTGGGATGTCTAACAGTACAACATTGGACAAAGTTGGTTTCAGGGTTCTGTAGTAACATGCAATAGTTATAAAGTCTTGTTTATTCTTCTTCTTTCGTATGCAGCACCTGGCTGCGGGTAGCATCATTTACTGAGGGTGCGCTAGTCTTGGTTTAACCCCTCCATGAATTCAAAATAATTATACAAGCCACTGCACTGGAGCTTATATGTGCCAACAATGATTTCCTGGATGATACCAAGAAGGTATCTGATTCTGTATCCACAACTGTTCTTTGTATATCCCTCTCGTTACCCCAATTAAACATGCACCAACATCAAAGATATATTTTAGGTAACATGTTCAAAAACTATCTCTTTAAATGCAATGTCTGTTTGCTAGCAATAAAATAACTACTGTCAACATTATTGGAGAGAGAGTGAGATGAAATATACGCTTTGTGACATTGTGAGACAGATGTGGCATGTGATCACAGACTGGCATGATTCAAATCTTGTCAGGACTTAACCGACCATCTTGTCAATCACACTAGGCAATATCAGCTAGGACTGGAAAAGGGTCATCATAACATCACAGGCAGAATACAGGTTGCTAATGATGAGAAGACACTGATAATAGTTAGCAGGAACTCTTATGACACAATCTGCTTGTATGGGATAAGGGACCAACTATTTATTATGTATGTAGGCCTAAATACCTGTATAGCCGAATGTTTCCTTCTCTCTCATGCATACGTAACAAATAGATGACCTCTATATATTTTATGATACTCTTTTGGATAAATCCAACAGGAGAAGTTAGCCTCGTTCAAAATCATCATTGTTACTGGCATTCATTTAATAGATTGCAGTTAGAAATAGAGGTATTTCAAGTCTCCTGGAGTACTGGAAGCAGTAAGAGTACTGCATCGTTGGGTAGTAGTTCGCCTTGTTGCTCTGATGAAGGAAACAATGCTGAAAACATCATTTTTTATACTTTAGGTGGTCAGCTTACCGTTGTCAACTTTCAGGTGATAAAAACCTGTCACCTGGGACTACTTCCTGTAAGCTGTTTCCCTTTAAGGAACATTATTTTTTAATACTAGTGGGCCCGTTGTCTGATGGACCAAATTTTCATTGGTTCTTCATCGCTTTGTTGCATACCTGCCTGCTGTACTGCTTGAGCATTAGCTTGCCTTCACCAAGCCCAGATGTGCTTGGGGCCAGCGTGGGGATTATATGTTCGTTTTTTTATATTATATTGTTGTAAATTTTATCGTATTAATTAATATATGCTTTGTTACAATGTTATCATTGTTTTGTTATTACCCTCGCCAAAGGAGAGGAATTGCATTTGGGCCTGTATGTTTCTCTGTTTGTTTGTCTGTTAATTTGTCTGTCTGTTTGTTTGTCTGTTTGTTGTTTGTTTCTTCTCTGTCTGTTTGTTTGTCTTGGCGAAATCTTCGAATTTGTCAAGTATGTTGGTCTGTTCCGTTTGTTGTTTGTCCGGTCGTCTACAGCCCAAATGGCTGGACCAGTCGTTCTTAAATTTTTACACCTGATAGGCAATCCACCTGAGACGTCCGCGCCAAACCCCATCTTAATCGGACTAAACGTCACGACGTGATGTCACACAACGTGAAAACACATTTTGGACATAACTCAGTAACCGGAAGTCGTAGCGACTTCCTGTTGACGCCAAAACAAACTTCAATGGAATATCTAAATGTTTTAAATGCATGTTAGTACAAATTATGCATAGTTTTCGCAAGCGTATGACGTCAAAAGTTTTAGCTATTGGCGTGATTTAAAAAAAATTCTATTCGTTCTCCAGGTCACAATTCTTAACCGATTTGGATGAATTTTAAAAGCTGAATAGAAATCCACAGTGCAAAAAGATATGTGACTTTGGTGATGTTCAAGATCAGGATCTGATCTGCATCACTTTATATTATCGCCCATTATAAACCAATGGTAATTTTGTGTTTATTACATATGGCTATTTCTCAAAGAGTTTTGCACTTATTATATTGAAACTTATACTGTCTATTTATGCATGTAATATTAACATGTGTACAAAGTTTGATCGAAATTGACCCAAGGTCAGGTCAGGGTCACCCCAAAACATGGAAAAACACACATAAAAATACAATATTTTTGTTTTACAACATAATTTCAAACCTGATAACGGGAATCGTAAAGCTGGTTGAAAGCAATGTCCTAGTATTTTCAAATATTTCTACGATCAGAATGAAGGCAACAAGCACCGATGATAAGTTGTTGAATGTCACATGGTGGCTTTAAATGAGTTGTGAAAATTTTCAATCTGTTGCCGTTACCATGACAACGGCGGCCTGATATTGTTATTTGTGACGTCGCGTCATTTCATTAATGTACGAACAAATAAACACCACACATTCCCATGACATTACACGCTTGACCCCACACGGAAAGGTCAACCGAATTCGCCAGTGTCGTGCTAAGCACGATTTTTTCATTTGTCTGTTTGTTTGTTTGTCCGCACAGAACTTTGTGTTTTTCTCCGCAACTGCTTGTCAGATTGAGACGAAATTTTCACCATTGGTGCGACTACTAAAGTAGAATGTTTTAATTACAATTATGACGTCATAGCTCACGTGGTGTGGCAGCGATATTGGAAAAATGGGAAAAATTTGAACCTCTGTATCTCTTTAACCGCACCAAGGAAAAAATTGAAACTTGGCACAGGCAAGTACTCCTCATGGGAAATGAGCTTGATTATTTAGTATGTCATGGTCCACTGCTTTGGTAGCCATATTGTATTTATCCTAAAACCTACAAAAATCTTCTCCAGAACGGCTGGACGATCGAGGGAAAACTTCACCCAAATGTTCTCCAAGCCATGGACGTACAAGTTGTTAAGGAATAATTGATAGGTCCATGTTTTGGCAGCCCGTTGGTTTTGAAGAAAAATTTTAAATAATGTTTTTGCTGAACCAACCTTATCAATTGATGTGGAAACTTTACATTTATGATCTAGTATTATGGGGAATACACCTTTTAATTTCAACTAGATCAGATGCATGGTTTGGCAGCCAGAATTATTTAATTATTGATATGGGTTCTTTTTGTTGTTTTATTTTTTAATTTTTTGAATAAGGCTCACTTGGCTGTGCCTGGATGGATTTGAGGGTAGAGGAGTAGCAGCTGAAATTGCAAATCCTATCAGTTCCTCCTGATGACTTCATCCTTTGTTTTTTGCTTGTTTGGGTTCCTTCTGATGACTCCAATACAGGACTTTACCTATTTGGTCTTCAATTTGATTTTAATTAAATTAATTTAAAATCCCATTCTAAATTCAATTGAATATCAAAAAATATCATGGGTCAGGTGTCCAATCAAAACGGGTTGAATCAAAGCGGAACGTCTTGGTACCCGATCATCACTGCCAGCACTTATAAAGTGGCAATTCTAATTATGTCTCTTATGAATGACATAACACACCAGTACACACACGCCCAACAAAATACACCCACTCAAAACAAGTCCTGGTGAGGATCTGCAATCTCTGATTGTTCTTTTTCTTGTTTTTGTATTATGTGCATTATAATGCCATGCTGTGGTAGAAGGACGAATTAAGTTGCTCATATATTATAATATGGCGTGCATTTAAAACATGGGAATTCTAATGGATTTGGTAGTTAATTAGCCTGATCAAACTCAGGAGGTCATAAAGATTCATTTTGGTGTATCACATTCCACATCAAGAATGTTCCAGTAGAACTCCACAAAAAAACATGACACACACACACACACACACACAACACACCTCATCATCATCCATTTATAGTAGAGTCTTAAAGGGTCCTACAGGGTCTTTAGGGTATTATGGATCTTTTGGTCCTCAGGAACTTTTTGAGTCTTTTTGGGTTCTCTGGGTCTTTTTGGTCTTGGGTCTTTTGAGTCCCCTTGTGTCCTCAGGGTCTTTTGGGTTTTCTGGGTCTTTGGGTCATCAGGGTCTTAAAGCGTCTATAAAGGTCGAAAGGTGTCTCAGTAGTCTCAAGGGTTCAGCCTGGTGTTGGCTAGTGTCCAGGGTGGTTGGCTTGGGGTCCTAGGGTCCTGCATCTGAGGTCCTGATTTCCCTGTTGGCCACTGAATTAACACCAGGTGGGGTTGACTTAGCCTGCTATCCTTCTGAGATAAGTGAAATGTGTACTAGTGTGCGGTATGGGACACAGCATCAGCCGTATCCGTCGTGCCCCAATTAAATGAGAGCAAGCTGCCATATTGTAAGACGAATAAGAAGTCTCAAGGGTCAAAGGGGACATTCCAATAGTGTGTAATTATGAATAGACGTATGTAATTAATAGATACAAAAAGTACGCACACACACACGTCATCATTTTATAGTAGATATTTAATCGCAAAAACATTTAAATTTGCTCTGAGAGCAGTGGCGCAGCCCTGACACAAGTACGGTCATATGAATGCTTTTATTCTGGTGCTTTGACCTTCTTTAACGGTGGAGTGAAAATGGTGTGATTTCACAACAAGGTAAGAAAAGTTCCATTGGTGTTTCTGCAACATTGTTTGAGATTATTGATCAGCCAAAGTGTTTCTGTTTCATTATATTTCAAGTACCCTGCTTTGAAGACGATTGCATCTCTTTCAACACACCTGTCTTCTACAGTGAATGTAACAACGTTGTTTCCTCGTTAAAGTGTGAGTGGCAGGACATAATGTACGGGCAACTGCCATCTTGTTTTGGCTCAAAACGGCCTACAGCCAGGGACGACGTGGTCGTGTGGTTTCATGGCTGAACCGTGAAAATGTTCATCGACATTTTTTGGTCGTGACCGTATTTGTAGTCAAGGCTGTGAAACCTCCGTCTTACATGGTCTCACATCCTTGATGAAATTGACCAGTCTCATACTTACGCAAGACATTATATAAATCGAAAATACTGTTTGTTTTCACTTTTAAATATTTCATTGTCATGCTGGTGAGGCGATGTTCATCGTGAAATATTCAAGGATGACGTCTTTTGTAGAACACTGCTTTCATTGAGGCTCGCAAGAAGTTTGCAATTTTCAGGAACGCATCGCAAAACCCGGAGTTTCGTAATATGCAAGGCTCAGTTGGCGAGACACCTTTGCACACCTGGCGAACAGAATAATTCATTGTGCTGATGCACTTTTCAATCTACTACCAAAGTTAAAAAAAAAATCCTTCTTATTATTCACTTGGTTGTGGTGCTGATTGACAAGCTTTCCAATTTTGGATTCTTCTGAAAGCCAAGCCATAAATAACTTCAAATGATCAGCTTCCTAGTAGCAATCATCGTAACATTTCCCTGGGTGGTAGTAAAGACGACTTCAGCAGTGGAGATTTGTTGGACTATAACAAGGGACTGTTATCAGTGGTGATGGCTGCATTTGTGAATTCAGGAAAACCAGCTGGCTGGAATGGTAGCCTTGTCTGATTGCCACTGCATAATGGCATATATACTAATATATATAATATATATATAATATATATATATATATAAATATATATATATATATATATATGTAGGGTGGTATACTGAATTCTGGCTCACTTTTCCCATGTAAATGAATGGGGGATTTCAGCGGATTCACATTTTTTTTCCCCTAAAATTACACCCCCTTTTATCCCAAGGTATATTTGTTGTTTGTCTCCCTTTACCTAGGGGCATTTCTATTCAAAATACCAATCGACAAGATAATGATTGGTTCAAGTAGGCAACGTAGTAATGTGGTTTGTTCAAGGTGATTCTGAAGAGATATCTGAAACCTGTAAGCCAAGGGACACTCATTTTCAAATAACCAATGTATATTGTTTAGCTCACTCATTGAACCTATAAAGATTTGTTCATTCTCAAATTCCTTCAATAGTTTAATTTTCTTTGCACAATAATCCCCATCTAAAATATTTAAAAATAACATTTGAATCTTTATATTTTCAAGATACCCCTTTTGTGCCATTAAGAAATGATATACTTCTCTTAATGATCTTCATCTGACCACCTCCTGAGTTGCATATCATTTTTTGCATAGGCCCCGCCCATTTCTAAGCCCGCCACTTTTTACATAACCCCGCCCACTTTTCTAAGCCCGCCCACTTTTCATAAGCCCCGCCCACTTTTTGAGGTTTTCCATAAGCCCGCCACTTTTTCATAAGCCCGCCCACTTTTCCTAAGCCCCGCCCACTTTTTCATAAGCCCGCCCACTTTCCCTAAGCCCCGCCCACTTTTCTTAGCCCCGCCTACTCTTACTCATTTCCAGTTCATCTCTGACTCACAAAGAAATCACTAGAAATTCTACAATGTTATGGTTTTGAAAATTTTCCGAACGAAGGCATGCCTGGGCTTGCCCAGGGAATTTCCACAGGAAACCCACGCCCACCAGTCTTTCTCTAATAAAGCGCTCAGGCCCAGGCTCCATTTAAAACATATTTTATCTTTAACTGAGAATGGACTACTGTGCTGAGCTTGCCTGGAACTCTATGACCTTGTATGGACAAAACTTACAAGTTGAAGAATTGGATTCAAACCTATTATCTGTTGAGGTAAGATCTAATTTCCCTATTTTCAGTTCTTTTTAACATTGACTCTTTAATAATTAAATAACTAATTAATACATTATTATTTTCTCTCACAGGAATTGTATCTGAAAATACCGATTTTGCCACAACTTTGGGCGAAATTGATGACTTGGTTGAAGACCTTGTGAGCGACCAAGACCCACAGAACGAGCGGAACCTTGAGTGGGATGACTTTGGGGTTCCTTGGAGATTGAACTACTTGTATGGAACTAAACCTACAACTTGATCAATTGGATTACAACTCTTATCTGTTGAGGTAAGATTTTATTTTCCTATTTTCAGTTTGATTTAAGCATAGACTCATTTAATAATTAAATCACTTAATTAATACATTATTATTTTCTCTCACAGGAAATTGTATCTGAAATACGAAATGAAAATACTGCTTTTGCAACAACTTGGGGCGAAATTGTTTGGCTTGGTTGAAGACCTCATGAGCGACCAAGACCCACAGAACGAGTTCGTCCTTGATGACCCAACCAAAGAGTTATACGCTTGGAGACCAGCAAAATCCTGAAAAAGATTTTACAACAATAGTACTCATTGCGAGTTATCAAGACAATACCCACTGAACAAGTTATACCTTGATGAGCCAGAATACAAGTTTTACCTTGGAGACCAAGCAAAATCCTGAAAAAGAGTTTACAACAATAGTACTCATTGCGAGTTATCAAGACAATACCACTGAACAAGTTATAC
Source organism: Eptatretus atami (assembly GCA_035128595.1). NCBI lineage: Eukaryota > Metazoa > Chordata > Myxini > Myxiniformes > Myxinidae > Eptatretus > Eptatretus atami. The sequence goes on along the minus strand of CM068963.1, from coordinate 44,622,698 downwards.
CTTGATTGAGCCAGATACAAGTTTTACCTTGGAGACTCACAAATTCAGACATTTTGAAAAATGGAGTTTCCTTGATGATCCACAGTTATACTTGTGAGATCTATCACTGAAACCCATCAAAATTGGAAAAATGGAGATTTCCTTGATGATCCACAGTTATACTATGTGAGATCTATCACTGAAGACCCATCAAAATTGGAAAAATGGAGATTTCCTCTTGATGATCCACAGTTATACTATGTGAGATCTATCATTGAAACCCATCAAAATTGAAAAATGGAGTTTTCCTTGATGATCCACAATTATACTATGTGAGATCCTATCACTGAAACCCATCAAAATTGGAAAATGGGATTTCCTTGATGATCCACAGTTTATCTATGTGAGATCTATCACTGAAACCCACAATATTTCTGGACAATTGTGTTTCTACCTTGGAGTCTTTGGATAGATGGTTATATTTTGGAGACTTGAAATGTGGGTTCTGGCTTGATAACTCACAATGTGATACGTATCTTGGAAACTCAACAGGAATGTGGTTATATCCTTGGAGACTTGAAATGTGGTTCTGGCTTGATAACTCACAATGTGATACGTATCTTGGAAACTCAACAGGATGTGGTTATACTTGGAGACTTGGAAAGTTTGGGTTTATTTTGGAGACTTGAATGCTACCACTCTTTGGGATCTAAACCTATCAAGAAAGTCTGACTCTGGAAGCCATGAGCACACAACATACAGGTCCTATAGCTCAGTTATATCGGTAAGTAGGTGTTTTCAGTTGGGGTCCCTTTCCCTTGTTTAATGGGTAATTGTTTAATGGTACATGCGCTGCGAAGTTATTTTGATAGTCAGGGTTTTCTTTTATTTTTACACCACCATCAACTTACAAACAACGCCAGCATCACCCTCACCTTCACCTCGCTCTGGCTGACGCCATGGTGGGCGAGTTCAAGGAGGAGCCTCGCGGCGGCCCTCGACCAATCAGCGTGCTACGAGTGAGTGGCCGCCACTCAGCCAATCAGACCCCGCGACGGTGAGAAAGGCGGTCCGCGTGACGTCACCACGCCCCCGGCCAATCGACGGACTTGTCGCCCGTTTTGGCCAATGACGGGGCGACGAGCGATTCTGCGCGCCAAAACCGTCCAGTGAGGGAGAGCGGGGAGGGTGGATGCGGCCTCTCCCCCCCTGGAGAAGGGTGAATAAGGTTGCGCGCAGTCAGACGAAGGGGAGAGCTTTTGAGATAGTTGATGACGATCGAGCCAGACGAAGGTTGTGGTCAATCTGATGGGCAGGTTGAACGAGTGTGGAGTTATCAGCCCTCGCTTGGATGTTCAACTCAAACCTCCTGCCTTCTCGACAGTTTGGGAAACAGAGGAGAGTTTTGGTTGCCGGTACGAGTGCTGAAGGGAGCTCTGGACTCTATCATCGCATCTCGATGCTGGCCTGGTTCGCCCGTGTCAG
>CM068963.1:44591982-44606567 GCA_035128595.1 Eptatretus atami | reverse complement strand
GGGGGGAAGCTATATGTGAGGGGTGGAGGAGGTGGCGTTAGCAAAAAGAGTGATATGTTATGCTTCATGACTGAACACAAACAAAAAAAAAATCATGCCAGAACAGCTGTACACAAACCACAGAGTTTGTAAAGTTTGATATCCCAGTTCCAGAAAATTTGTGGGGACATCAACCAAAAGCATGGAATGAAAACATGGAAGTACTGCTCACGTACGACCTAATGAAATGATCCCATCGAGCGTGAACTTCGAAAACAAAGCATCGCAACCACAATTCAAACTTAGGTACAAAAAAAGAGGGTAGAAGACAATGCTAACTGAGGTGTTAACACCAGTGATTTTGGATAAAACAATGCAGAAAAAAGAAAATGACCAAATTCCAAGACCTCAAGAATGAAGTGAAAAGGTCCTGGAAGCTGAAGAATGCCAAAGTTGTACCAGTGAGAGTTGAAGCTACGGGAATAATAACAAAGAACCTCACAGATATATTAAAAACCATCCCTGGGAATATTACTACAAACGAACTACAGTTGGAAGCTGTCTGGGGTTCAGTGATGATCCTGAAGAGAGCCCTCGGCACAAAACTTTGAGAACAGAAAACTTCACAGCTTGGTCCATGAATCGTGACCCCTTACCGAAATGAAGGTGGATACTTTTAGCCCACACTGGGAGGACTCCATTCCACATTCTGAAACTTGCATATGAAGATACCAATCAACAACACACGCACGCACGCACGCACACACACAGACACGTGGAGTTGGATACTTTGAGACTTGGGAGGTCTCCATTCCACTTTTTGGAACCCACATATGGAGATAACAACCAAGGACCAATAATTAAAAAAACACACACCAGTGCCAAATTCCATTGTGGTAATACAGTATATGTACACACACACACATGCAAATATACACATGCATCATGTAAATAAGAACAACAAACACAAAGATTTACCTCGAAACAGCATTCCTTGAAAGAGGATTTAAAGTGGGTAATGAGCGAAATTCAATTCAAAATTGTATCAAAGCCACAGAACACAAAATGTCGATCTATACTCCATGTCTTCACAGCTAGAACAAACATGGTGAACACCTGGTCGGATGGACCTTATTGTTTTTCTAATATGTATCGATGTTGAAGTGAGAGGTGGGTTACAAAAGGAGATCGCACAAAAAGGTTAAACAAAGTGATGTCCTGTAAAAATAAAATTGCACATTTTCAGTGGATGAGACACCTCCTGAGGAAACCACCGCACGACACCGTGGGACCCAACAAAGGCAGAAATGTATGACTAATCGATGTGAGATTGAAAGCACGTGGACTTTTTCCCGAAACGAACAACCAAGCAGCTTGGAGAGCGTTTGCCAAGTGGCTTAAGCATTCACACAAGCACTCTAATGAAACGGTTGATACGAAATGGCTCCCTTGGTAAGCAATTGGCAATTACCGAACCGTCATAATAAACATACACCTCCCGGAGATGCCCGAAATGTCAAATATCTCCGAATTGGACAGATGAACACTTTTCTAGGAGTCTGAACTTCCAGTAAATTCAATTCTGGAACGTAAATTTTGAAATCGTCCTTCGTTAAAGAAATACTCGTGGTGATCACATGTGCGGAAAGGAAATAAAACAACGAATGCTGACATCTCCGGGCATTTATAAGCATTGCAATGTACCCAGCGACGCATTCCTTTGATGAATGGGCATTCAATTATGAGTGAGGAAAGTGGGAAAAAAAAAACTATTGTTAAGAAATCGTTGCGCCTGTTCCAAGTCAAGGCATGGTTGAGCAAGCCAAAAAACATGGTGCTTCAGACCCCAGTGAGGTTACCCAGGAAACGTCTAAGACCCCATTTAGAGAGGTGACCAAGGATGCGCCTGATAAAGGATATAATTAAATAAGTCTTAATTATCTTCAAAGGGGTGTTTTAATTAACCCAAACAACCAATTTTCCACTCGGGAACTTCCTTGGAGTTTCTTAGTTTGCATGCAAAGATTCAGGCTGCTAAGTTTATATTATTGGAGTTATGGAGTAGACACACACACACACACACCATACACACACACAACACACACACACCACACACACACACACACACACACACAACACACACACACACACACACATACACACACCACTGACATTTATTAGTATAGATTCCTCTATTCACAAGTGAGAGATGTGAATGTGGTCTATTATTTTATATATATTATATATGATATAATATATATGTATATATATATATATGTAGAGAAATACACATCCATTGGGACCATACGCTGTGCAGAGCATCGGTGCTGCCGAAGCAGTCTCTTTGGCTATTGGGCGCCATCCTGGACGGGTCGCCACTCCGACACAGAATCCAAGAAAGCTGGCACTCATTTTGCCGACCTCAGAAGGATGACGAGTCAACCCAATTGGTGTAATTCAACAGCTGAGTGGGATTTGAACTCAGGCTTTAAGGGATCCAAGACAACCACCCTAACCATGAAGCCAACACCAGGCATAATATGTGCATGTGTGTGTGTTATATAGTATATATATATATATATATATATATATATATATATATATATATATATATATATATATATATATATGTATATATATATATATATATATATATATTATATATATATATATATATATATTATATATTATATATATATATATATATATTATATATATATATATATTATATATTATATATATACGGATTTTAGAATCCGATCCGATGAATGCATACAAACATCTAGGTCCTCAGATAGTTATTTCCCTAAATGCATGTCCAGGATAGACCCATACCCATGTCTGGTGGGATTCTAACTTTGATGCATTGAGAAGGGTAAAGAATAGATCCCCTCTCTTCTGGAAAGCTCCTTTTTCTCTTTACGACAGACACATTGATGCACGTGAGATAGCCGTTAGCCCAAGGGACGCTCAACACCCACCTCTTTCCATTGATGTTGACACCCACTTTTTTCCATCGACGTTTGACACCCCGTTCAGCAGTTCTATGGATGCTAACTGGCTCTTTTTCGTATCGAGCTGAACATTGAGGTGATAATTGTTGTTGACGTTTTATGAGCGCTTCACGTTTCCACTCGGTAATTCTGGCAAATGGCTGCTTTCTGCCGTTTGTCCAGCACCACAAACGTGGCATCGCAGGCCAGGAATGATCTCGAGATTGGCAGTTTGTCATGTGCAACGATGCGCAAATGGGCGGGGTGGATTTGGCTGGAGTCTGCTTCAGCCTCCGCCCAGACGGGCCGCCTATAAAGAGGACGAGTGGACCAGTCAGTTGCCGTCAGTCAGTTGGCGATAGCTGGTTGCGGTTCTGACAGCTTTGAGAGTGTTTCAATTGGTTCCAGTAAGACGGTCGCTTCGTCAGTTCCAGCCAGACGGTCGTTTCGTCAGTTCCAGTCAGACGGTCGCTTCGTCGATTCCAGTCAGATGGTTGGTGAGCTGGCGACAGTTGGTGACGGCCTTGGAGCCTTACAGTTTCTCAAAGCACCTCAGCTTCTCACAGCTCCTAACAGCTGTCCGTCGGTTGTGGCTCCTGGGTGATGCTCAGACCGTTAATGCTGGTTCTGCTCGAAACCTGCTCTTGGCGTACCTGATTCTTGGGGGTGACGTCGACTGGCATTCAAGCCTGTTTGCGAGTGGGTGCACGGTAAGGCCTGGCACTGGCAACGGACAAGGCACGCTCACACATTTCAGGACATTTTATTTGACATACGACGACTTCTATTTGGTGAGCGAGACTGGATTTCTTTCCCCCCCTGAATGATCTGCTGGGTACCCTTGTCTTGTGTTTAATTGTTAAGTAAGGCATAGTGATAAGCATCTGCTCTTTGTCTCTTTTTCTATCAGTGCCTGATTAATTATTTATTTGCTTGTGATCATTTTGATTGATTTGAATTTACTTATTCACACCACATGGAAATAAAAGGTTCTTTTTATTTATTTTTTCTCCTTATTAATAAATTCCTTTGTTGACATTCCAACCTGTCTGTGCTTGACCTTTCCTTCCATTGATCCAGAATTGTCCAAACCTACAAAGACTGGGAGGTAATTACCAAACGAAATGACATGTAATAGTCGGCACGCCACCAGCGGTTAAACGCTCAGCCACCCTAATTAAGATCTAATAAGATAAGATTGGTGCTTTGCCGAGGGTGCGCTCCCCATTCAGGAAACCACGTGACCTCAGTTAAACAGCAAAATTAGACGGTGGACACTGGAACTCGTGGTTAACTGATTGGCGTTCGCGGTTTTAAAGCAACCAACCGTATCACGAAGTTAATTGTGAGCAGTGGCCCTAGGTGCGGCTCTTTCGAGGACAAACGGGGATTAAACCCCCTCATAATATACTCAGTACCCGTGGCCATAACAATATATATATATATATATATATATATATATATATATATATATATCTGTATAATATGTAATAGTTTTGCGGTTCGAGAACCGCATCCCTCCAAAGCAATGGCATCCATCATAAAGTGGTCCCCAGACAGTTATTTCATTAATATACATACAGATCGTACCTTCCGTCTTGTCTAATGGGTCAAATGGAACAGTGTATTGTGTGAATCTCATAGTTAGGTATGATTATATCTCTAACTTCATTCCAACTCTTCTTTTTCTCTTATTCCTGAAATAAATTCAAGCAGGCACTGCACTCGGACAGCCACCTGTAAAAACTGCAGCCACGCCCTTCACTGTAAGAATGGGTCCTCGCGAAGGCCAGCAGGCACTGCACTCGGACAGCCACCTGCAAAAACTGTGGCCGTGCCCTTTTCAACCCATTTCTGAGTAATGTCGCGCACCATTCTCTGGATCTACACTTAGCTGCACGAAGTGCCACGAAGCGGGAGACGACGCGCTAGCTGTCAGGGATGTATCGCCCATTGGAGCATCCCCCCCAAAACGTACTGGTGGCATGGTCGGTCAATCATGCAAGTTATTGAGACCGTTAGCCTCATCTCCTCTCCTTTTTCTCTTCATTGACTCTTTTTCATTGGGGTGTGTGCGTGTATGTCATAGCGCCTGTCCTCGTAAGTAAGTTAAGAGTGCAGAAGAATTACATCGGGATAACTCTGCTCTGTGTCTGCTTAAGCAAGTTGCTTGTGTTATTGTCGCACCACACTTTTCTTCCTATCTCCGCTTACACACAACAATAAACTACATTCTCTGTGCCACATATCTTTCCTCGCCTACCTGTAATAAATTATTAGTCAAAATGTTCCCAGCTCGTTTTTGTCTTTTCTTTAATTGATCCGTATTTCCTTACCTTTGCCGGGTCTTTATTCCCAATGATCCGTTCCTTTTAGCCGGTACGTCCTTGGCAGTGTTGCTCGGCTGCATCCGATCTGGTAAAGTGATCCGGTTCGGACAAGGCGTACCGAGGTCGTGTCCCTCAGTAATTAGATCACGTGATTTTTTTTAGGTAACCGGATAAACTAGATGGAGGACCCTAAGTCACGGTGGTTGAGTTATTGGCGTTCACGGTCGTTAGCGACCGCCACGTCATGGAATTATCCGTGTGCGATGGCCTGCGATTTCGGGGAGTCTGGTGGGAACCCGAGATAGCTTCCCCCCCTGGTGGTCTCACCCGATCCCCGGCCCGCAACAATATATATAATATATATATATATATATAGATATATATATATATATATATTCTGTTATCCTTCTGAGGTCGACGAAATGAGTACTATTGTCCTGGGGTAACCTGTGTCAGAGTGGTGACCCCTCCAAGGCTGTACTCCTTGCCTATGAAACTGCATCGGTAGACCTAGGTGCCTTTATGGTGCAAAAGGAATGGTATTATTATTATATATTACATATTGTATTCATCGTTACATTATAAGATCACTTGGACTTTAGTCCTGTCATCTTGCGCGATCGAGCAAGGTCTGTGAGTGAGTCTGTAAGCACTTCAGTCATTATCGCTTGAACCAAACACATAGTTTTGATGAAACTTGGCCACAACCTTTACATCGGATGCCAAACGAAGGTTTATTCACTGCATCAAAATCTATGCTCATGAAGGGGATCTACGGGTGTAGGGGGGTGGGGTTTGCCCCCTCAAAATAGTTATTTGCTCTTCTCCGAAACTACACACGTGATGATATACTAAAGTTTGTTTATGGCATTAAAAAAAATCAGGGTCTCGGGGGTGGGGGGGCATCTGCAGGAGGGTTTCGGCCCCACAAAATAGGTATTGGCTGTCTTCTCTGAAACTACATACACAATTTTGACGAAACTTGACAACAACATTCATCACCTGTGATGTACCAAAGTTTGTTCATGGCATTAAAAAAACAAATCAGGGTCTAAGGGGGTCTGTGGTGGTCTGAGTGACTGCTACTCCTGATCCAGGTGAGCTTCAGGACATGCGCTCCTATTTTTAGGATAGTATTGCCTGCTAAATTATATGTGATTAATTAATTGGAATTATACATCGGATCTAGCTCGCTTTTTCTAAACTCTAAAATCCTTCTGCACAAAGTGTGGGTACCTCTGCTCGTCCTATATATACTTATTTATTCATTAAAAACTGTTAATCAAAAGCTGTGCCCCAATTTTTTCCTTGTCAACGGCTCTGAGTTCTTATACTATCAATGTCTCCAGCTGCAGCTAATTCCATATCATTGCTAATTTCTCTGTTCAATGTGTTTATATCCTGTTTATTCTTTTCTGCCTAGATTTGTCCATTTTTGTTTGTCCCATCTCCTACTGTTCCCCAACACCGAGATCACAAGACCCCTTTCTACCATTCGTTGTCTTTCTCTTCCATGAGCCTCGATCTGTGTATAAAAAAACACATGTTCATTTCGCTTCAGTTCCTGTTTAGAGATTTTGACTTTGTCTAAAATATCTTCCAAATGCTTCTTAGTAAAATGCTTTAATCCCTTTGGTAAAGCCTGGAGATTGTATCTTTGCCAAGCTGTGTAGAACGTTCAATATGGATCGACCAGACTTAAACATATACCAGGGGCTTAGTCCTGCCCACGATGCGATACATAATTTTATACCACCCTGTTTTCTCCATTTTTCTCCCTCGTGTAATTTTCTTTCTAAATGTAGGATGACAGATGTTTTGTTATGATAAAGCAAAATTTCAACAGTTTTATTTGTTGCGTTGCGAGGAGGGGTTCAATAATTCGTTTATATCCTTGCAACATGCCTGAACAGGTGCAGAAAACAGATGATTGGAATAAGAGGATGCCCGCTGAGTCCTATCAGGACTAAAATGTGTTAAGTGTCATTGCATAAGATCCCTGAGGAATGCTTTGCAGAAATGAGGGCAAATTGATCTCCTTCATTTGTAAAATAAATAGCATCTTCAACCACACTCCTCGCGCAGTAATAAACCTAAGGTCGCAAGAGCCAGGCGGTTTAAGGCTTCACAGGCAAGGCTTCAAATCCAACTGCTGGCATAATATCTTTGGTCTCGTACTTATCGGCTTGAGTGTGCCAAATCCTGTCAGATCTCGGAGACGGACCAATAGAGTCGATACTGGTGGTGAGTACTTGGACGGGAGATCTCCATGGCAACACGGTTGTTTTAGATTGAGCGATGGCAGGATAGCTCGTCTCGTAATTTACCTTTGTCTGAGATGTTTGCTCATGGACTTGTTATCTTGTGAAGTCGAATCAGACTAAAATAGACTTCCGTTCTGGTGACGTACTTGCAGGGGTGCTGCATTTTGGAGCATGCACTTGCAGATGGCAATGTGATGTCAGTAATGCATCTAAGTTTGAGATGTTAAAGATCTCTCAAAGACTTCCGTATGTCCATTCTGTGTTTTCTATCCTGGACAAATTCTCTACCAAGAGATTAAACAGGATAGGAAAAGGAATGGTGGATGTTGAGTTCAATGAAGTTATAAATTGACGTTAGACTAGAAAAAGGACAAAATTGCTTTCAACAAACAAACAAATAAATAAATAACACTTCCTTCTCATGGAAGCTGTGACTGATGGAAAGACAAAAAAAAATAATCACAGCTCACAGGACTGACAATCCACCTCATTAGCTGCACTGAGAAAGACTGCTGTACCGCAGGGGCTCGGGATATAAATGTTGATATAATATGAAGGCCTTTGTTGGAAGAGACAAAAGAAAAGACGACAACGTCACTGAAGGATCAATTTTAACGAGCATGCATCACCTCTCTAGGTTTGTATACTTGATGACTAAGCCTGGTGTCTTAATGGTTAAGGTGGCTGGTTTGAGATATTAGGGCCTTGAGTTTGAGCCCCTAGCGTTTCGTTGAAATAACACCAGGTGGGTTGACTCGGTCTGTCATCCTTCCGTGGTTGGCAAAATGAGCAGGTAACAGGGGCATTGTGCATCAGCGGCACAGCTGTGCTTCCAGAAAATGATGCAACCAGCAGCCATAGGCTGGATACGAAACAACAACTTGACACCCAGCCTGCACACCCAGGCTGAACACACTTAGGGCACTCACAAGCACCAACTTTGGACCCCACAAATAAACAACATCACTAATATACAAACAGTACATTAGATCAGCCATTAACTACACCAGCTCATCTTGGGCCTCCTGCCAATCAAACACACATCTCAACACCCTACAGACCATACAAAACAAAGCCCTTCTCATAATCACAGGTTGCACGGTAACAACACCCATCGAGCACCTACACACAGAGGTAAAAATGCTTAAAATCAAAGACCACTTGAGCATGAGAGGTGCATAATTCCTTGCAATGACAAGTGCCAACCCTAATCACTCTTGCCACTACATGTACAACCACCCACAGGCCCTTAGACACTTTAACGTGACAACAAAAAGACACAACAGTGACATCCTCCAAAACTTCACCCCAATGAGCAGAAACCCCAAAAAACACATCCACACCCTCATCACCATAAACGCAATGAACAAACTAGGCCCAAACAGTATCCTGGGCAGTAAACCCCCACCCATCCATGACCCAGACCAACGACTCTCCAGGTCTGATCACGTTCACCTTGCACACCTCTGCTCTTACACGACAAACACAGACTCGACGACACCTACACTGACGACACATGCAACCTCTCCTCTACCAAGCTGCTCCAAACACAACAAAACACATTATAGAGGAGTGCGCGGTCCTGGCTCCACACACACAATATCACAACATCATAGATGTGAGGGATCTCTGGGTCGCTGCTGGGAGATCGATCGGCTATCTCCATGCCGTGGGCCTGTTCATGCAGAACTGACCGGGGCAACACAACAACAACACCAGATTGATGAATGAAAAACTAAGATCGTTTGATGTGAACCTCAAAATTAAGTCCAAAAGTGAACCTGAAAGCCTTTCGCTTAAGAAACTGAACATTTTCCGAAAGTATGATAAGTAGCATTTCCTTTGTCACAAATAATACTGAATGAATATGAAGATTAACAGCAAAGTGGTGCTGAGAAATAGGAAGCTTCTTCAGACATAATGACAGAGGTGATGCTGCTACATCATCATCGACCATCACAAACACACCTGATCAAAGGGCACCTAAAACAGTCTTGTTGTAGAAACAATACAAGTGCTTTAATGGCATACATTTATTACATACACAAACATGATACATTTTTGACTGCCACTCTCTTTTCTCCACATTCATGTTTTTTGTTTAGCCTCGAAAAAAGTGTGGAAATGCTCCCATATCTATACCATAAGAGATTTTTGACTGTCTGTTTGTGTGTCACCATTTTTCTCAGAGATGGCCAAACGGATCTTCGTCAAACTTTCAGAGGTTCATCAGTGAGTAGCAGGGAGTGTTTTAGGTTAAAAAAAACAAAAAACGTTTTTTGAAAATTTTCAAACAAAAAGTTGGATCTTTTTGGATATATTTTTTTTAATGCCTAAGTTTTTGTAGCTATGGGAAAGGTAATATTAAATGATACCTGACTCCATTCCTCAGTGGGTGTAGGGAAGTGTTTTAGGCCCCCACAAAAAAACGACAAAAAAAAACAGAATTTGATTTCTTCAAAATGCCGACATGATTAAATGGCACAGGGCAACACCGGGTAAGTAGGGTAACCCTGCTCATACCAAATATATTGGGATTCAATTGTATTTAATGATGCAGTTGCAGCAAGAGTAATATTCAAATATATATTCATTTCAATAACATGGGCATTATTAAAGCTTTTCCACTTGCACTCCTCAGGATAAAACCGTAAGCAGATAAAGAAGAAGCACCAGACTCTCGTTTATAAAGTTACAATGTAATGTCCTCAGTGTTGATTGGTTGAGAGAAAGAAAGAACAAGATTACCTGATTTGTGGAACCACAGAGCATCATGAAGAATGAGTAGATGGAAATGAGCCATCATGAATAATGATTAGATGGAGATGAATTTTTGGTGATTCATCTCCGCCTTTACGGTCTAATGGTGACATTCATCTGTCGGCTGTCAAATGATGAATCGTGGTTCATCACTCTAGAGAACGTGTTTCCACTGCTCCAGAGTCCAATGGCGGTCAGCTTTCCACCACTGCAGCTGACACTTGGAATTGTGCATGGTGATGTTAATCTTGTGTGCGGCTGTTTGGCCATGGAAACCCATTTCATGAAGCTCTCGACGAACAGTGCTTGTGCTGACGACATTGCTTCCAGAGTCAGTTCGGGACTCGGTTGTGAGTGTTGCAAACAGCGACAGATGATTTTTCCACGCTGCGCATTTCAGCACTTGGCGGTCCCATTCTGTGAGCTTGTGTGGCCCACCACTTTGCGGCTGAGCTGTTGTTGCTCTGTATCAAGTGTCCCTTGAGAGACAAAATTCTTCTTCACCCTACGGTGAGTTCCAAGACATCTACTGGCAACATCAAGTATGGTTGTGCTTGAAGGCACTCCACAACTCTTCAGGATCCCACAAAGCACTGTAGAAGAAATTCAGTTTTTCTCTTTCGGAGTCTGAGACCATTTATTAACAGCAAACAACATCAACAAATAACAACAAACATGCGCATGGGAAAAAGGATAACAAGACAAGCAATATCAACCACGATACTCTTTCTGCTCAAAATGCACAGAGCAATTGCCTTTATACCATTCTGGACAGCAAAATACATTGGAGAGCTAAACATCTGCACAAGGTGAATGGAGGGGGGGGGGGCAACAAGCATGAAAAATTACCCCCGTGTGGGGGTGACGGTCATCTCTATAATACCACAAGTTCTCAATGTTCAGTTCAGGTAACCGCGAAACAGTCCAAACTAACCGTTTAGATTGAAATAGTTCACAGAGATACATCGGATAATACTACTAATGACATAATTAATAAATATGTATTGTTCATTTAGTACCCGGATTAACACATCAGAATCACCAGTAAGTGCAATACGTGGTTTTCCGGTCCGTCCACTCTCTGGGACATTTCATTTCCGGTTGTAGAAAAAAACGAAAAAATAGGCTTAGCTCTCGGAGATTATGATAATCCTGTAGATTATTCTTCACTGATTATAATGCAACTTTCAGAATGAAAATGGTCAAGTATTTATAGAGATATTGAGGTTTGAAAAATCGTTAGAGCTAGCAAATTCATTAATTATTAATTCCACAGAAGTTTCGTGACACTGCACAAAGTAACATGTCAGGTATGAAAAAACATTTTGTATGCCAGATTCATTAATTATTAATTCATTAATTATGGAATGTACTCATTGATATATTAATCAGAAAGCCCGAGCATGTAGCATAATTTATCACTTATCCCCTCATCCGGATCCGTGGCCTCGCCCACAGCCTGCAGCCCTATGTCCGCCGGTGATTATGTTAGATATCGCGACGATCGAGAGAGCCTGCGAATTATCCCTGCTGATGCACTGAATTGATGCAATCGTTCGGCCAGAATATTCGTGTCAAGATGTTGCGTGATTAAATCACCAATACAGTCACTCGAATTTATACCGCGACATACTTCTTAACAATCACCTTCGCCCAGAAACCACAGTCAATTGAACCATGCTGGCCACTGCTCAGACGCCATGACCGGACTACTGCGCAGTTCTACTGCGCAGTTTGTGTAAAGATGACTCGGCATTTTGGCACGCGCGCACAAAATTATATTTTGAAAATAAATGCCGACGTTTACATTTCGGGTTTTGAAACTTTTGCACCTTCGGGGAAAATGTATAAATATAAAAGGCTAAAAATGTGTTTTATATTTATATTTCATTTCTCCTTCCTTCCTTCTTTGCGAATCGCATCGGCGTTTTGCCATCTTCCAGATCACGTGACGATCAAACGGGAAGGAAATCAAAAATCTGTCCGGTTAGATACAAGATAATATTTTTACTATCATAATCAATAAACAGTTGCCGAATATCTTGTAGAATGGCAGACTAGATAGGTTTTGAAAATGGCGATTTTATAACTTACGTGACCTCGTGACCTCGTCCCTGACCTTGAACCCGGACAAAAGTTATATCGTTGTGCAACACTCATCGACCTCTACCCACATACTAAGTTTCATCAAGATTGGAAAGAAAAAATTTGTGACGGATCGTACGGACGGACATTTGGTCCGGCTTTATTAGGTCATCTCGGTAGAGATGACCTAAAAAGGGAACTGCAGACATGGGCACTTTGGGAGGGAAGGGGGATAGACACGCTCAGGTCATGATTTGCAGTATGGGAATATGAGGTCAGCCGTGAGAAGGAGAGGGTTATAACAGAACGAAGACAAAATATGAAGAGGCCGCGTGGATGGAGACACAAGCCTATTATTTTGATCATACCTTCCGTTCACCATTGAGTAACCAGATTCTCAAAACACTACATTCCATTTTTATGCTGTTAGCAAAGCCTTTGCCACCTTAAGCCAATAGTTATATAATTGTCCTTGAACAACAAGGCATATGTTGCAATCGCTTTCCGGGAGTAATTTACTTACCACCAGACAATAGGGCACCTCTTCTCTGTAGCCAGCAGCAAAGCGTCCTTCTCATGAACAGCGGAGTAGTTACATTTAAACATTGTAAATACAAATTTGGATATGTATATATGTATATGTATATGTATATATATATATATATACATATACATATATATATATATATTTCAATGAGATAAAGCACATAAGATTTAGTAAGATAACATTTTATCTTGCTTGTATATCACCTACATCACTATGGAGATCAAGACTGCAAAAAGAGATTTTACTGACAGTCAATTTGATTCCAGTACAAAAGTAACACCTTATTTTAAACTGTTAAAAACAGTGGTAGCAAAATTGAGAATACATGAATATAATTAATTTTATTTCTTCCACATCCCCCCCCCCCTCCCTTTGTCCCATGAGGACAAATTTACGTAACTAGATTACACGTGATCACCATAGCCCATTCCTAAAGGAGAGAAGACATGTGTTGTACAAGTTCACCCACATTAATGACAACGAGCATTCACAGGAGAAGAATGTTGAACGACGGCCATTTCATAGTGTCCCAGTCAGGTTTGTGAATGTGTTTCTACTTATTTCATGGCCTGTTCATCAGCAGGTGTCACGATTCGAAAAGACGTGCTACCCAAAGCCAGAAGACAAGTGGGTCAGGGTGTAGATAGAGCAGTACCCAATGGGAAACACAGTTTAGATGCTCCTTAAGCCACATCGAAGGTAAGCCCTGGCCGGTATGAGCTTGGGCTTGACAATGGGTTGCAGATGATCCTTGAACAAATAAAAGGAGCTTGAGACACAACCCAGAGGTCCAGCCTCAGCAGAACTTAGAACAAGGGTCCCCGAAGCGGTAGTTTGGGAAATCAAGTTCGTTCCACCAAAACGAGCTATGCACGGCAGAGGCAACAGCGATGGCTTCTTCAGCGATGGCCCCAGCTGTGATGACCTCCACACCCTTGGGCACACATTGCGTCAGCAGGAGCAGGAGTGGCAATGATCAGCAGGTGTGGTAATGACTCGTTGCATGGACCTTCAGGGCCTTCGTTGTGCATTGTGCGATCTCACGTTCACAGCAAATTCCTAATACATATCTGCAGAGTAAGGGTTTGCCAGTGTGGTCAGGGTCGTTCCCCCAGGCAGGCACTATGCAACGGCGACGTTAAGTCTTTGCCTTCTCTTAAGTGGGGTTTTTTTTTTTAACTTGCTTGTCTCATCTCCTCAGGAAGGGGGTTGTAATATGATCACGTGTTGAATGCCCAATCACCAAAATCTGGGTTCTCCCCATCGTCCAATCTTTCGGCGGAAGTTCTTCCAAAACTTCATGAAACTAAATGGTATACTGCATAGTTCAATTTCTCTCAACACTTCAAAACAAACAAAATCAAGGTTAGACACTGATTAAACATGCTAATTAGTAAAACGTCGTGGGCTCATGTATTTCAATAAGACTGACAAAGGTTCTTATAGAAGCATTTAACTTTCATTGCATGTTCTGTCAAAATTTTACCTTTCTTTTCACACCTAAACGACAAGCTAAAATTTAAAGAAATCTCAGTTGTATGTATACTCAAAAACAATAATCTAATTTGCTATTTGCAGGTAGAAAGGGCAGCAGTATTTTTTTAGGGTTCCAATTTGCACAATTCTA
>CM068963.1:44580246-44591867 GCA_035128595.1 Eptatretus atami | reverse complement strand
GCACAATTGAAAAGTACTATGATAACAAATAACATGTCCAATAAAAATCAACAATTTTGTCCACCATCCTCCAAAGATCCCTTTTAGTCAAGAAAAATATTCCATCATCCATATAATAATTATGAAAGTTAGCTTTTTCTTCTTCTTTTTAATTTTCAGTTTATCTTAATTTGTTGGAGCTATAAATACAACATTGAAACCCAACAAGAGGACAGGCTCTCCCCTTTTGGAGCAAGTACAAAATCCAAAGCAATTCGATTTTGCAGTTACTATTTCAACATTTGCAATCATTTTAACATTCATATCTGCTGAACAATCCACAGTTTCATTCACAAGCAGTTCCCAAGCAACTGCCATTTTTTAAAATTTATTTTTCAGCTAACTTAGCACTTCCATACTGAGGAAAGATGGTCGTTAAAGGCCAAGTCAGTGTTAGAAATACCCTGCTTACTTCGTTGCAAATTTTGAAATGGGAAATGGGTATGTAAATGTATAAGAAGTACCACTTAATCAAAATCACACACCTGCCCAATTAATCAAAAAACAAATAAACCAATGTCACCCGTAGGGTGATCCGTATCTTGCCAAAAGGTGACCAGACTTCTTTAAGGTCACACTGAGGTGAACAGAGCTGCTATCCACCAGGACGACTCCTTGAGGAATATCTGCCTACGAGAGATTCCGATGAGAATCGTTCTACAGAGTAACCATGAAAAATATGTGTTGCCTCAAAACGTCACCAAATCACGTCATAATGTCTCAAGCTTGATATATCTAGAAAGCACTCATCGAGTGTTCAATTTGAGGTACTACACGATATGGTTCCTAAACTTGAAAATTTGACCTGGGGTCAAATATGTTTGACCTTAGGCATTAACCATGAAGGTCAAGGCCAATCGCCACCAAAAAATAATCAGCTGAATGCCATACCATGAACTATATTCCCATGAAGTTGAAGACGATCCGATCAAAATTACTCAAAAAAATAAGGGTTTTGTCGATTCCCCTGATTTGCGACAGTGACCTTGACCTTTGACTTGACCTTCAAAATTTTATGGCCTAAAGGGACCTCCATAGGCCTCTGATATGCGAAGTTACAAAAATTTCAATGACCAATGAAAACTGTGGTCTGCAGAAATTTTTTTTCGTGATTACAGACAAACAAACAAACAAACAAAAATAAATAAATAAATAAATAAACATACAGACTGACTAACATATTGTTACGGCTGTGGAAATTCGCGAACACCATCCAGGTCCCATAGGTGAGATCTATTTCTTAAGTACATGTGTAGTTAGCCAAACCCATTGATAGAGGGAATTAATGTGATTCATTTCGGCTGCGATCCTTTGAGTTTAGCGTTTTTCTGTTCTACCTTTGTTTTGATTACAACAACAACAACAACGCCAGCAGCAACAACCTACCTTCGCCACTCGCTACCGCAAACCTCACATCACCGCCATTCCAAACAGCGCCATGGCCATCTCGGACACCGCCGAAAACCCTCCACCACCTTCTCCTACGGCCATTCCCGCACCACCTGTGGACGCCGGAGCGTCGGGCTGTCTGCAGCGATACACGCGAGACGCGAGTGCAGATGGCGGGTTTTCTGAGGAGAATTCGGATCAGGAATGCTACACGCCCCCACATTGATCCACCCAATCAGGAAGCGCGGGGCGGCTTGGCCCGCCCCAGACGCGCCTGACGAAAATGCATATGCAAATTTGAGGATCAGGAATGATACACGCCCCCTTTTTCTCCGTCCAATCGGCGAGCGTGGCTCCGCCCTGAGGTCGTTTGGATCCGAGAATTTGCATATGGTGGTTTCTGCAGCCGATAAAAAGGCGAGGCAGTGAGTCAAGAGATCAGATCGGTGGGGCAGATTCCGGAGACGGAGCTCGGAGCAAGATCGGTGAGGAGATCGGTGAGCAGTGTCGGTGGGGCGGAGTCGGGAGACGGAGCTCGAAGCAGAGGTGGGGCAGACGGCTACGGGGGCGAACGGCAGCGGAGGGCGATCGGCTGAGGAGGACCTGGAGGCTTGGGTCGGGACGACGAGGTGCGTTGAGTCGCGCGTCGCCAGCCATACTCCCTCCCCAGAGCATCAACAATTCCCCTTCCCCCGCGCTGAGAGAGTGCGACAAGGGGCCCCGTTCCACTTACACAGCAGGTGCCCACGGAACCGCTGCAGCGACATTCTGCGGCTCGCCACGAGGGCGCGGGTAGGACCCTTCGGTCTCGTGGACCTGGCCGCTCATCCAGGTTCCACGCGCATTAGGCCACGGGCCAGTCTGACCCCTTGCCTGTGAGGGGGTCTTTTCTTTGCTTCGGTGTGAATGCGTGTTGTGGCGCCGTGTCTGGTAAGGTAGTAACTGTATAAGTGGTCCGTGTGTCGTGTAGTCGGTTTTAACTCCTTTATATGTGCATTTCTTTTGTTCTAGGTGATATATGTGCAATTGCTTATTGTGACTGTAAATACATGCTGTTTGCTTTACGTGTGCTATATGTGTGCTCCGCGTGCCCGGAATAAAATGTGATTGTGTGAACTGTTTTCCCGTTTCGCTTCGTCTTTTCTTTAATTGACCCTCCATCCTGCTTCACGTAAAGGGTTCGTAGTGGGTGCAAAACGCCCGTAATAATCTGAACCGTCGAGGTCGACGATAACACCGCTCGCGGTTATCCCGATAGTACGGAACGGCCCGCCCAAGCGGCTCGTGTCCGGAGTCGACCTGCGGCGAGGTACGATCGCCCGGTTTACCATCCGCGTGGGTACTTAGGTAGGTCGAGTTTGGCGAACAACCCTATCCTACGCGGGTGGCCGATTGGCACGATTGTGGTGAGGTCGAAAGGCCCACCCGTGACTGGATCCCGGCGTTAGCCGGGAGGGTCACGACTGAATTGTCCGTCCGGTGGGCGAGGCGGTCGCGGTTCGAGTCGCGTGGCCGATCGCACGCCGACGGGCGCGAATTCGCAACAATATCTTGCAAAAACTTCGTTTTGGCAAGATAATAAAATAGGTATTATTTTAATCGTGTCATTACACGATTCTGGTATATCTTTTGTTTGTCTTTCACAAAATATGGAGGCATTTTACGTAGATTATAGTTTGGCCAGTACCAGCTACTAACCAGTAAGAGAAATACAATAAAACATGGTACAATTCCTAATTCATGAATTGATTTCATAATTGCTGTTGGGTCCAGCCATTCTTTCTATTTCTGCATTATGGTTAATATAAATATCACGCTGTTTCCTCATATTGATTTTCCCTTAAAGTTAGCTTATGATTCCTAATATATATATTGACTAATCTGTGCTTGAGTGGTGGGCTTGGGATAATAAATCAACTAAACCATCAACCATAATCATATCAATCATAACAATCCACCAATTACCATCAGTGTACCTTACTGTGATATCACCGATCATTTACATGTGTTCCAAGTTACTGGTTTTAAAGATGCGACTCTAATTATGCGCAAATTTCGATCCATTCAGAAGAAGTTAGAAAAAAAAAATTGGAGAATACTCTGTCACTTGAAGACCCCAAAACATTTAAATTAGAATTACGAGACTCATATGATGAAGGTTTTTCAATTTGTAGTTCAAAACAAAACTTGATATTAAACTGAACGTCAGATGACTAACGGCTGCCAAAATCGATTAAGGACAAACGAGGTTGTATAAACATTATTTCATAAACTTCAACTGATAACGACTTCAAATTCAAACAAGTCTGGAGACGGCAATGGTTCATGAGCGGTATTTAGCGATGTAGATTGTTTAGAAGTCAAGGATGAGACAATGTGATAATTTTTGACAAGTTATAAAATGATCAACATGATGTGGTACGAGTGACAGGTTATTAGCTGCAAAAATGTCGAAAACCCGGTTTCGTTCAACAACTTTCAAAATTTGACCTTTGCATAACCTTTAAAAGGTCACAAAACAATGTGTGGACATTAAAATAAGGAAACAGGATACGTGCTATAGCTTATTGGAGTTAGTTCGTCAAAGAAGGTCGAAAACCCCGGTTCGATTCCCACAACTTGAAAATTTGACCTTTGTGAACTTTAAAGGTCAAAGGTCAAGGATTATGACCTTTGGTGCAAAACTTCCTCTGGAACATTCAGGAACAATATAATGTCATATAGGCTATATGGCATTTCGCACTCCTCAGATTATCCATACTTTGATGAAATCAGCGTAAAAACAAACTTGAAGGGGCGCCACGGGCAACGGTGTTCGAGATAGAGCAAAATAGTTTCAAGACTTTAGGTGGGGAATGACCTCAAGATTATGCATAAAAAATATTGTCATCCGAGCTCTCAAAGTTTGGGCGGTCGTATGATTTTAATGTCAAAATTCGCAATTTTCTAAGTTCGTGACTTGTGACCTTGACCTTGGGACGAAAATGAAAAATCGAGCTCCGTGGGGCTATGCAGGTGCCATTGGGCGAACCAAATACCGAAACCCCTGCCAGATTCGACAAACCCCTCGGAGAAGATGTAAATTGAAATTGGCTACCCCCTAAAAACCATGTTTTTTGGGCGTGCTCCGCCCATAATGGGCGCACCATGCCCATTCTCAGGAAAACACAACTAGATCATGATATATCCTCCCACCAAAATTTTATCAGGATCCGATCAAAACCCACGGAGCTATGCTCGGGACAGACAGACAAACAGACAGACACACACAATAACGAATATAGTGGTCACTTTCTGACTCGTGAACCAACAATTTCAAAACAAACTTAATCTGTTGACTTGATAAGCAAAATAAAATCATCACAAAGAAAAAACTCTCAATACAAAAATACCAAAGGAACCTTGTCTAAAATCCACCATTAATTATAACCAAAAGAAACATGAAAGGTTTTAATACCATATAATGAATTGTGAATGGAGAATTCCATAATTTTTTGATTGAGGTGAGTCTGAAAGTAATTATCAGTTACTGTGTACACACTCCACTAGTTACCAAGTCTTCCCCATGTTTATGTATTTGACAACCAACCTGGTAAACAAGTGTGTAAAATCACATTTTTGATTAATATCACATGCAAATATTATCATAAATATCACTTGTTCATCGCTACAACACAGGTCAAAGCACCACTGGTGTGCTGTTGCTCGGTTGCACATTGTTATATTAATTAACATGAGTGATTAAACAAGAAAGTCTATCATTGTAGTCACAGGGTGGCCACCCAGGAGTCTTTCTCGGGACTGCAGCTCTGCAAACTCCCCTCACTGGGAGAGGGGTCCTGACATCCAGCAGTATGATTTGTCGAGCTGCCGAACTTGACATTGCTCCCGGACCACTCTGGTTGCAGGGTATTCATTTGGGAAAAATAACTTGACAACATTGTTAAAAGATACAAAATTCTCCAAACAGTTTAAGCAATACAAATGCTAACATTGTGTTTAATTTAATTTCCAACCTTTCTCATTTACATAACCATTCTCTGCTACAGATTTATGGCCTATCAGTGTGGCAGTAAGACAAAATTGTAGTCCAATTAAACTCGATGCCTGACAAAATATAGGCCACATAACAAAATACATAAAAATAAAGATTTTTTTTGCTCTTCTGCACGAGTAAGTTTGACCTTGGCTGGTTGCAAGCCCGCCAGATCAAAAGGCTTGGCTCAAGCTTTTAGAGTGTTGTTATGATAACATGCAAGGCTGTGGGCCAAGCAGCAACAGCCCCGCCCGTCAAAAAAGAAAAAGACAGACAGAAATGCCTTTGTCTGGTTCTCGGATGTCTGACATTTAAAAAAGATGGACAAGTCTCAACAACATATTTATCCAGTCATATTCATAATCACTATTTTAACCCAAAATCTTCGTCGCTTGATGTACTTGGTAGTACTTGATGTACTTACTTGCTTCACAGATCAATCATTTAAGAGGTATTTGCAATGATTAATGTCTCACAGTTAATTAATTCATCACATCCTTGCAGCAATTCCATAATTCTCACCCGAGTTAACATTATTTCATTGTAATTATCATATGCAAGGAATTTTGCCTGCTTGAGTCGATCAAAGGGTTACACTGGGTGGTTTGCATGTCTTCCCAGCAGTAGGTTTGGGCAGAATTTGTTCTAACATAAACAATAATTGTCATCCATTAACTTTTAACATTCATCACTATGAAGACAGCACGCCTAGTTAACGTCCATCCGAGGGATCACACATACATTAATGAATCGCCATACCTGCTAAACACCAACTTGACAGTATATAACTGGGTTTAATAAAATGTTAAAGTAGCTATGTGGAATTCCTTTTGGAGGGCAGACTACTGAAGGAAAATGAACACCTTTTTTGGCTGGGGGCATTAATCCCCCCCCCCCCTCAACTCCCCTTTGGATCCACACTCATGAATTGATGGGGGTTTTCAGTACCCATACATCTCCTTCTAGCAGTTACTAACAGCTGCTTGTAAAAGAAGAACATTGTCAAAAAGAATGAGCAGATTCTGAAATATCTATGCTGCAAAGAGCTGATATTAAACAAATTGAAAACCCAAACACCTCAGCTTGCTGGGCTGAGCAATTAGAGGCAATTCCCACTTTTCATCATTTCAAAATCATTCAAATCCACATTTATCATTCACAAACCAAGGCTCTATGGAGAGTGTTTGGCCTGTGCAAGGGAAAGAAGCTGTGACCTTGGCATTTATCAGCACAAACCAAGTGGCCACAAGCCAAGTGGCCTCTTGACTTACATTTACCACCAAGACTATAATGAATGCATTATTATTATTATATTATTTTATTATAACATGTATTCAAATGATCTCTTCGGAGATCATCCATTTATTATGTATGCAACGTACAGTGTTCAAAGCCAAAATAGCACACAAAGTTATCAAACAGTGGGGAAGCCGAGCTTTGATCCATTTTGACTCCCACACCCTAACCAGAGCACGAGTGGGAATTCTCACACGCAACACACTCACCATCAACCCTCCCACAAACATTCCATTCATTCATCATTTGGAGCAATGCACCACATCTGAAGGATATTTTAAGTATCGATCACGAAATGTATTCATTTTAAGCAGCAAACAGAAGGGATCAACAACACACAACAAACATCATGAGCCAGCCACCAAACCACGAACAGAAAAGTTCAAACACAGGCACTTCAAACTCTTTGCCTGAAGTTTACATTTCAATTGATTCCTTCCAAGCACACTTCGGCTGTTTATGTGGGTAATCTGTCCGCAAACTGTCTTGCTGAGGTACTTAATTATTTTATTCTATGAATGTCTTTCTCTTTATGCTTTTTGTTGTTGCAATTCATTTCTAACAAGACATTCTCATTAATATAAGTAGGATTATGACATCGTATGTAATCTTCAGTTCCTTACCGAGCCCACAATCACTTCTAAATCAGATGTTGACCAAAATCAAATTAACATACACTATCTGGTCTTAAAACACTTCTCAATGGCATTGCCTTGCACTCCCAAAGAGACCGCATTATAATGCCAGGGCTCTGTCTTTCAATACAAACCATAAACCCATTATTTTATTCACACACGAGCTACAATGGTGTGTGAGGAATCTGACATTACCATGCTCCTCTGATAAGATGTGCACCTCCTTATTCAGAGTCTTCGCAGTGTACGGTGATGACCACTCCTCATCTCCACTCTCCGTGCTTATTCATTCCCATAATTTTCACAGTCACAATGCACAAATCGAAACACTGATATTTCATACATAAACTATTTCAAACTCACTTGCTTTATGTAATAACTCAAATAATGTAATACAACACTTAGTACGACATGTAAATCAATGCAATTCATTGTACATATAATATTCAATGAAAGTCAACACAAATTCTGTACAAGTACACAAATTCACAAGAGCCCCTATCCTTCTAACATTCCGTTGTAAATAAACTACAATTCCTATCACCTCCAACTCCTGGTTGGGAAACAATTAATTCCCTCCATCTCTGGTGAGAAAACAATACACCACAATTTATCCCATACTTTAGTTAATTTATCTAATTCAGGTCGATGAGGCCAGTTCATGTTTACAGCTTCAAGGTGGAAGAGCCATATCAACGTATATCCCTACTTCAGGTAGAGATACCGAGATTATGCCCCTACTTCAGGTAAAGACACAAATTCTTGAGTGTAGCACCGAGCCCAAGTATGGGGTGCAAACAAGGCTTCTTTTGATCAGGACCAGGAGGTCACCCTTGAAATCATAATGGCTGTTTTGTTTGATCAGAACAGGTGGCCAACCTAAAACACACAAACTCTTCAAAACCAGACGCCGCCCAAAAAACCTCATGAACCAAAGGGACGCCGCCAAACACCTCTTGAACAACGGGATGCTGCCCGAAACACAGCATCTTTTCAACAACCTGAGCACAACAAATGGCTTCCAGACTCTTGTGTAATTTGGAAAAGTTTAACCAAATGGTCGAGAGACGAGGAATGCAGGGAGGAGGGAAAATACATATACACTCCCCCTCAGGAAGAAATCCCTTACTTTTATGGTAGTTCACTTTTGTTTCCCCTCCTGCAACTACATGCCACCGATCTCGATTCACCGAGGCAAATTGCATCCTGTCACGGTCGCCAATTATGGAAGAAATTCAGTTTTTCTCTTTTCGGAGTCTGAAAGCATTTATTAACAGCAAACCCATCAACAAATAACACAAACATGCGCATGGGAAAAGGATAACAAGAAAAGCAATATCAAACACAATACTCCTTCTGCTCAAATATGACAGAGCAATTGCCTTTATACTATTCTGGACAGCAAAGGACATGGTAGAGCGAAACATCTGGAAGAGTGAATGGGGGGGGGGGGGGCGACAAGCGTGAAAAAGTGAACTGCAGGCATGGCCACTTTGGGAGGGAATTGGGAATAGACACGCTCAGGTCATGATTTGCAGGATGGGAATACGAGGTCAGCAGGAGAAGCGAGAGGTGATGGCAGAGCTAAGACAAAATACGAAGAGGCTGGGTGTATGGAGACACAAGCCTCTTTCTTTGATCATACCTTCCGTTCACCATGAGTACAGATTCTCAAAACACACATTCCGTTTTTATGCTTCAGCAAAGCCTTGCCACCAAAGCCAATAGTTTACATAATTGTCTTGGGCAACAAGGCTATGTTGCAATCGACCTTTCCGTGGAGTAATTTATATCACCACCAGACAATAGCAGGCCCCTCTCTCTGTAGCCCAGCCAGGCAAAGGTACTTTCTCTTGAAGCAGTGAGGTAGTTTTCATTTAAACATTGGAAAATACAAATTGGGATATATATTATTATATATATGATATTATATAATATAACATATACATATACTTTTAATAATTTCAATGTATATTCAAGATATAAGCACATAAGATTAGTAAGCTAGAACCATTTTATTCTTCTTGTATATCACTTACATCACTACTGGAGATCAAAGACTGCAAAAATAGATTTACTGACAGTCAATTGATTCCACGACAAAAGTAACACCTTATTTTATACTGTTAAAACAGCAGTAGCAAAATCTGAGAATGCATGAATATAATTATTTTATTTCTTTCCACATCAACGCAAACCCCCAACATCTCACTCAGCTGTTCGTAAACTCCTCAGCTATCCTCTCCCCATCCTTGAGCTTACCAGCATCCAGCCGCGCTGGGATGGTACCCATTCTCCTGGATTTAATCTGCCAACTTCCAGAGTTACTTGCAATAAGCCGTGGTCAGTATTGAGGGAAACTGAGCACTCGGTAGACCTGCAGTGCTGGATTCATCCCTCCAGCGACCATCAACAAGCAATGGGTTCAAATTCTCTTTGCCACCACCAGAAATTGGAACACCAAGTCCAGTGATGCAGCCTGTGGCACTGAACCATGACAGGCACCTAAGTTCCATGACTCTTGGCAAAGTAAAGGAACTTAGTGCTATTCTGGTCTTCACAGTTCCAGCCCATGGGGACCAACACATGTCTTCATAACCATGCCTATCAGTTTCATTATGTCAGGTCAGGTGTGGGAGCATGCGCCAGAGCAGCGGCGTCGCTGCGTCATTTCCGCGGTACTCCACAGGGGCCTCTGTCTGGCCATCCCCCAGGCAGATGCTGGCCCATCCATCTCCTTGAGATGCTGATCAACCTGCTGCACCACGAGGCACGTGGTCGTCCATTGGCCTTCTCCACTACGAGAAATCTCTCGTGAGAGAATCTGGTGAGCAGGATCAGCGTCAGGAAAACGAGCCACATGCCATAACAGTCGCAGCTACGCTCAATTGACTATGCCAGGTAACAAATCTCATTTGAGTCTCTCTCAGCAACCGCTCGTTGGACACAAAGTCCGACAGCGTAGCCCAAGGATTCTCCGAAGAGACCTGGTACAAAGGGAATATAGTCTCCCGTCTAGATCTTGGTGAGAGTCTAGTCTCACTCGATACAACAAGACTGGAAGCACCAAGAACCTGAAGACTCGGACTTTCGTCCTCCCGCACAGGTCCATGGCAGCGCTACAACACCATTATCCAAGTGATCCATGACTCCCCCCCCCAAGGCCCCCCTCACCCAGACGTCTGTTTGACCTCTGATCACAGCAGCAGAAGACATGAATATTATGCGAGGGAAGTGAATCCTCCACGACCTCAAACATCCTCACCACAAAAACAGCACAAGACAGGAAGCAGCATCAAGATGTCATTGAACAGCCTGGATCTTTAGTCTTGACCCAGGAAACCCGTTATCCCAGCGGCTCCGACTCCTCATTCCAGCCAACCTCGACGGCCCCCCAAAGGATATTAGAAGTTTCCGCAAGATGACTGGATCATCTGCGAATCAGGTCAGAGACTCTTGACATTCCAAACGATGCCTGCAGCTTGATCTCTTCCGACATCCTCCCGAGAATCATCACTACAAGTGCTGAAAAGTGTGGGGACCATACAACCTGACGAACTCCAGTACAACTGGAAATAAGTTCAGAGATGGTACCACCACATTCCGCA
Source organism: Eptatretus atami (assembly GCA_035128595.1). NCBI lineage: Eukaryota > Metazoa > Chordata > Myxini > Myxiniformes > Myxinidae > Eptatretus > Eptatretus atami. The sequence goes on along the minus strand of CM068963.1, from coordinate 44,580,864 downwards.
CTCTCAGTACAGAGTAGAGTTGAGACATCAGATGATCAGTTTTGGTGGCACCCCACCAAAGACCAAGAATCTCCAGCGGGCATCCCGATTCACTGAATCAAAACGCTTTCAGAGATACCATAGGCTGCAAGCAGCCCCTGCAAGAAACTCGTCTGTGTTCGGTGAGGAACCCGAGAACCAAGGATACGGTCAAATGTTGACCTCTTTGGTGTAAAGCTGACCTGCTCTGGACGCTGGTGCTCAAGCAGATGGTGGCGAACCTATCAAGAATTATCCGAGCAAAGACCTTTGCTGGCACTGAAGAGCCAGCGTTACCCCTCGGTAGTTGTGCAGTCTTGGCGAGCCACCCTTCCTTTCCAGAGAGGGAACAACAAGGCCCTCTTACCAGTTCAGTTGGGGATGGATGCCTGTGTTCCAGGCAGAGCACAGAATGCCATGCAAAAACGACACGAGTGCAGCATTTCCACAGCTTGAGAAGTTCAGCATGGATGCCACAGATCCCTGGAGCTTTCCCATTTTCAACCGGTTCACCGGCAGCCTGTGTTTCCACAAGCGAGGTGGACACAGTTGATTGGAGGGTCAGCAAACAGGGATTGTAAAACCTGAACATCCAACTCA
>CM068963.1:44558354-44580221 GCA_035128595.1 Eptatretus atami | reverse complement strand
CCTGCGGCTTATTAGCTCTATTCAGTACGGTAGAATCAGGCAGAGACGGGCAGAACTGGAAGCTACAGAGCCGAGAACCTCGTTAGCAAACACCGCGAAGTCGACCTGGCGGCGAGCGCAAACGGCCGGTTACCTGCCGGCGCGTGGTAACTAGTTAGTCGGAGTTTGGCGAACACACCCTATCTAACGCTGGCGGGTATGCAACATGTGTGAGGTCGAAAGAGCCACCCCGTGAACTAGGATCCCGAGCGTTAGCGAGAGAGGTCACATGAATACGTCCGTGCCAGGGATGGGGGCGGTCGCGCGATGTCGCGTGGCCGATGCCACGCCGACGGGCGCGAATTCGCAACACTGGTGTCAGAGAGCGGGAAAGCACTCTCTGCGCTCCAGCTAAATTCAAGGGAATCGTCCAGAGAGGAGCGACCCCGATTCCCTCTAAATTCACGAGCGATTCTAAATTTAACCCTTTATGGAATAAGATGGCGTCTCAAGGCGAGCGGAGCCGGGGTAGTAGAGATGTATTGTGTAGTGATGTAGAATCCAGGTCCAGGATGAGACCCCCAGCACGAAATGCTTAATGAGCAGGAACAATTTCCCAGAACCACGGCCCGAAATTGGCGCGCGGGGCAGAGGCGGTGTATGCCCCGGCTTACCCCATCCCGGCGTCAAAGTCCTCCCAGGCCGGCGACCCGGCCTGAGGGTGAACGATTGCCGCGGACCACTTAACGTGGGCCAGGTAAACCTGATTTTGCAGGCAATAAGCGGAATGAAGCAGCAAATGAACAAGAAATGAACGAAATGAAAAACGAAATGAAAACGAAATAAAGGAGAAGCAGATGGAACAACAAGAACGAAATGCAAAACGGCAAAATGGATGGAATGAACGAAAAATGGATGGACTACTCGAAATGAAAAACGAAATAAAAGAGCATAAAGAGAATATGGAAAAAAATGCACAAGGAATGAAGGAAGAAATAAAAGAAATGCGGGTGAAACGCAGCAAATGGGCCGGAGCCTGCAGGCGGGCATGAAGGCCACAACAGCGAAGTGCGTAATGGCGACGCACGTGTGGGAGCGAACGAGCTGGAGGGGGTGCAACGGTTGTCAGGCCCGCGGTGAAGGCGGGTGAGAAAAAAATAATTCGGGAGACGTGTTGGGCGAGAAGCGTGGAGGTGACGAAAAAGTGACGGTGACCAAGGGGAAAAATTAATTGGGGGTGAGGAGACGTGCACAAGGAAATAAAAATAGTGGGAGTGTAGAGAAAGACCTGCAAGACATGACTAAGAGAGTTGATAAGCTGGACTGGAGGTAAAGACGGAGAAGAGGAACTGGGAAGACTGATAGACAAACACAAGGGCAAGATGGAAGACACGTCGAAGCAAAGCAAGGTCGGAGTGGCGGAGATGAGAAAGAATTAGAGAAGAAAACGTGAGTTACAGAAACAAAGAACAAAGAGACGGAATTACAAGACGAACTGAAGATGTTAAAAGAAAAGGAAGAGAACAGAGAATAGAAAGGTTAAGCCAACAACTGCAGCAGATTGAACAATTAAAGCCAAAGCAAAGTTGGAGTGTGGGAGATGAGAAGGAATTGGAAAAGAAAAGCTTCTGAGTTACAAAACGAAGGCTGAGGATGTTGAGAGAAGGAAGAAGAGAACGGAGAATGAGACTTAAGGAACCACGCTGTACAATGAAACAGCTGGAACGAAAGGCCAGATTGGGGAATGAGATGCAAGAAAGATAGTAATGATGGAAGAAGAATGAGGACAGAAGAAGAGAATCGACATGAAAGGATAAAGAATACGAATGCAGAATGAGGAACAAGAAAGAGTCCTGAAAGAACAAGGATTACGACAGGAGAAACGAAGTCAGCAGTTGAAAGAGAATAACGAGATTACAGAATGAGGAACAAGAAGACAGTGGAATAGGAAAATACAAGAAAAGGAATGAGACAGGAAGAAAGAAATCTGTCCAGTTGAAAGAATAACGAGATTTGCAGAACCGAGGAACAAGAAAGACAGTGGAATAAAAAACTGAAAGAGGTATGAATTTGAAATTGAACGACAAAACGAAAAACATAGGTTGGAATACGAGGAGAAGTGAAGGAGCAAGGATGAAGCAGGAAGGAGAAATCAGGAGATTGAAGACACAACGAGATTGGAGAGGGAAGAACGAGAGGAACAGGGATAGAAAACAAAAAGAACTTGAAGCGAGGTTGACCAATTGAAAGAAAGGCAGGCTGAGTGCGAAGAGTACAAAGAACAGCGAATGAACAACAAAAAGGAAATTAACCACATGAAGAAACCATGAAACTGCAGAAGGAAAGACAGGAGAAGAAACAAGAAGAGTAATGAGACAGCAGCAACTGAAACACAAGAAGGAGATTACAAATGAAGCAAACCATGAAACTGGAGAAGGAAGGACACGAGAAGAACAGGAAGAGGTAATGAGACAGCAGCAAATGAAACATAAGAAAGAGATTAACCAAATGAAGCAAACATGAACTGAGAAGGAAGGACGGAGAGGAAGAAGGAAGGGTATTGAGAGAACAGCGAATGAACACAGAAAGGAAATGGGCCAATTGAAAGAACGATGAGATTGGAAAATGAGGAGCATGAGGAAGAGTGGGAAAGAAACAAAAACTATAGAGTTTGAAATTAATAACTGAGGGAGAGAATGAATTGAGGTCCAGAGAGATGGAAAAACTCCAGAAGAAGCAGAGACTAATATAAATGTATAGAGACGCGGGAGGGAGAAAATAGAGAGAGACGCATGATAATGACGGGGTAAAGGAACAGAACACACACACAACAGAAGTAGTGGAGTTTAATGGGGGTGAGCTCGCGGACTGGGTAGAGACCGGTGTGAGCAGCTGGATGGCGCTCCAGAAGAGGGAGGGAGTATGCCCCTTGAGGGAATCAGCGACAGGTGGGTTGTCGTGCCAAGCGGAGTTGAAGGGACGAGTGCTGGATAGGTCACGTGTAGCTTGGGGGTATAGAGGCCCCGGGAACTTGTGGGGACACGAATCCCAGTGTGGTGGTGCAGGGGTGTGCGTTTGCGAGTGTGCGGAGATGCGTGCTTTCCGGCACGCATGGTGTGAGCGAGACCTGGGAGGTGAAAGGTTGGGTTGAGTGAGAGGGTCCGTGTGAGGGAGACGTGTGTGTGAGGTCTCTGTATGTGAGGAGATGTCGGTCGGCATGCGTGAGCATGCAGCCGCGTTCCCGGTGTGAATGTGAGTGTGATGGAGTGGAGTCTGTGGCGTTGACACGCAGGTGTGCGTGGGTGAACGGAGACAACGGCGACAGAGGGACAGAGGCCGGGTAGCGGCTGAGCTGTATTGGGGACCGCGCCGCAGCAGCGAGCGCGAGGTCCGTGGCTGTGCAGCGCACGAGACCCCCCTGCTCGCTTGCGGGAGTGAAGCCCGGTCCGGAAACGCCGCGGTGGATTTGCCGATCCGCGGACGGACAAAGGTTAGGCAGGATTACGGATTTGGACCGGAGTGGTTCTCCACGCGAGCTTGTGTGAAGCCCAACGGGCAGAGCAAATGTGTTCGCGGGGGAGCCCTCGGAGTGCGAGGTTTGTTTGTGGGGGTGCGCGGGTGAGTCATGGCTGCACGTGGGTTGGAATCCGGCAGGAGGGTGAATCCCTGCCGAATGGTACGTCCAAGAGGACGAGGTACACGTGCACCTGCATGACGTCACGGGCAGGTGCAAAGTGCGCGGCTGAGAGTCCGCGCCTGGTGCTGCGCAGAATTTGGAAAAAAAAAAATTAAATTAACGAAGCAAGCCTCGCTTCGGGTGAACAGGATTCCCGGGTAAGGGGTGAAAGACCCCTTACCTGGGCACAGGATGGAACTAGTTAGCGGGAAGGGTTATGCATGCTAGACGGCTTCATGGGCAGGGGTAAGTTCCTCATGGGGCCCGTGGATGGATTAGGTAGAGGTTTTAGTTGAGATTTAGGGATGGGAAAATAATTGAGGATTTGGGGACGGTGACAGACTTTGGATGTGTAGGGCTGGACGTAGCTACGTACGTAGTGTAAAAGGAACGTGCTATTAGTTTAAGGGACGACGTGGGAGCACGAGGTAGTTAGGGGGAGTAGTTAGAAGGATGGCAGAGTTCGACGGTTGCGTGTAGGAGTTGGTGAGATTGTGTGGAAACATGTTGAGTGAGTGAGGCCAGCGGGTCTGTGTGAGTGGAGCGAATGTGGATGCATGGTGCGATGAGTGTATTGGGGGGAGGAGTGACTCCGCCCAAGGGACCCGGGGTCAGTAATAAGTGAGTTAGTGGGTTAGTTAAATTGACAAAATGGAGGTCGTTTTGCTGTTGGTGGAGGGTAGGCTCGAAACCGTGTTTGGAGGGTGCAGAGCCTGTTGACAGGCTGGGAGCGTGGCTGCGAAGGTGAGTATCGTCGATGGGTACCCGGGCACCGGGCTAGTCGGCCGTGGTAGGCCAAGGGCCATGAGGGGCCGGGATAGCGTAGTGGGCACGGGTGCGCCCGCTTGGTGCGGGGGCCCGGAGCGCCGTTAGCCGCGTGGGAGTGTCGTGGGCACGGGTGACCCTCGGAAAGGGGCCGGGCGCCAGCCTGCCAGTGTGCGTTTCAGGGGAGTTGCATGGGGGCACTCCCGGTGTTTAGGGAGCTGGTAGGCTCGGAGGCAGTGTAGTGCCCGGGGGTGCCATCGTTGGGGATCGGCAGAGGGTCGTGCCTGCAAAGGGAGCCGCTCCAGCCACGAAGCCGTGCAGGGCACGAGGGAAAATTCGAGGGCGAGGCCGAAACTGTAAGGAACCAACACAGGCGACGGGATCTGGGTTGTTAGAACATGGTAGTCGCAAGGGCGCGTTGTTGGAAGCCCCGGGGTGTTTAAAGGTTATAGGTTAGGATGAGTAGTTAGAAGTGTCACCCTCCCGCACATCCATCCTTCGCTCTCGTTGTGGGCCGCTGGACCCACTTTGGGTCAGATCGCTGAGATCTGGGAGGCCATCCTGAGGCTTCGTTGGCCTTGACAGACGCTAGCTCTCCTTATTCCTCGGTAGGGAGAGTAGGGGTTGGGAGTAGCGTAGGTGACGGATAGGTTACGCCGAAAAAAAGACGATAAGGGGTTAGGGACGATTTATAGTGGGGAAGAGGTGAAAAAAAAACAACAAAAAAAAAATAAGTGGGGGCTAAATTGTTTTTATACAAATTAAGGGGTGGGTAGACAGTGACAGGCAAAGGCGATAGGTGGGAGGGAGACAGGTAGGGTAGGTCGAGTCCACCTTCTGTGTGGCCAACACCACGCACTCCTCCACACCTCCACTGCAAGGCAACGGCTGGTGCCAACTTCATGGTCTGCGGCTGTGGTGCTGGCGGGGCCTGTGCGGCAACTTCATCGGCTGGTTGTTTTCTGCAAGGCCTGTGCCGGCCGGATCGTCTGCTGTGTTTTGCTGCAAGGCTGTGCCGGCCGATCGTCCGACGGCTGTTTTACTGCAAGGCCTGTGCGGCCAGTTCGTCTGCCGGCTGTGTTTGCCTGCAAGGCCTTTTCTGCAGGCTATGTTGCCTTTACCTTTGCCATGTCATGCCTGCCTGTTCACCAGCCCCGTTCAATTTTGCTTTGCCCCCTTGTTAAATTCATGTGCGCCAGGATCCGCAAGCAACAGTTTGCAAGCTGCAGGAACTGCTGTTGGCAGCTGCAACGGGCCTGCAGTGGCGGCCCGTGCACCGGTTTTCTTTGACTCTCCTTTTCCTGCAGAGTCCATTGATCCTGGGCCATGGAGTAGTGTAAATTATAAGGTTAGAGGTTTAAGTTGTATTGTAAATATGAGTGCGCCCCGCGCATGTATGTGTTAGCGCGGAAATTTTATTTAAGTCGTCTGTGTGAGTGAGTTTGTTTCAGTTAGTTACTCAGCCTCAGGTTATTTTTTTGGGGACACGAATACCATGAATGTCGCACTCAGGGATCCGTAGGTAAAACGTACTAGGGGAGAACTACACATGATGCACACGATAATTGACGACTCGGGACGAGTCTGTAAAAAGGGGAGGGGTAGTGTATAGGCTGTGGAAATTCGCGAACACCATCCAGGTCCATAGGTGAGATATATTCTTAAGTACATGTGTAGTATAGCCAAACCCATTGTATAGAGGGAATTAATGTGATTCATTCGGCTGCGATCCTTTGGAGTTAGCGTTTTTCTGTTCTACTTTGTTTTGATACAACAACAACAAAACGCCAGCAGCAACAACCTACCTTCGCACTCTCGCAAACCTAACAACCGTCCATATACCGCACCAAACAGCGCCATGCATCGGACACCGCCGAAAACCCTCCACACCTCTTTCCTACGGCCATTCCGCACGCCACTGTTGGACGCCGAGCGTCGGGCTGTCTGCAGCGATACACGCGGAGACGCGAGTGCAGATGGCGGTTTTCTGAGGAGAATTCGGAATCAGGAATGCTACACGCCCACATCTGATCACCCCATCAGGAAGCGCGGGGCGGGCTTGGCCGCTCAGACGCGCCGTGACGAAAATGGCATATGCAAATTTGAGGATCAGGAATGATACAGCGCCCTTTTTCTCGCCAATCGGCGAGCGTGGCTCGCCCTGAGGTCGTTTGGATCCGAGAATTTGCATATGGTGGTTTCCTGCAGCATAAAAAGGCGAGCGCAGTGAGTCAAGAGATCAGATCGTGGGGCAGATCCGGAGACGGGAGCTCGAGGCAGATCGGTGAGGAGATCGGTGAGCAGTGTCGGTGGGCGCGGAGTCGGGAGACGGAGCTCGAAGCAGAGGTGGGGCAGACGGCTACGGGGGCGAACGGCAGCGGAGGCGATCGGCTGAGGAGGACCTGGAGGCTTGGGTCCGGACGACGAGGTCGCGTTGAGTCGCGCGTCGCCAGCCATCCTCCCTCCCAGAGCATCAACAATTCCCCTTTCCCCCGCGCGTGAGAGAGTGCGACAAGGGGCCCGTTCCACTTACACAGCAGGTGCCCACGGAACCGCCTGCAGCGACATTCTGCGGCTCGCCACGAGGGCGGGGTAGGACCCTTCGGTCTCGTGGACCTGGCCGTCATCCAGGTTCCACGCGCATAGGCCACGGGCCAGTCTGACTCCCTTGCCTGTGAGGGGGTCTTTTCTTTGCTTCGGTGTGAATGCGTGTTGGTGCGCCGTGTCTGGTAAGGTAGTAACTGTATAAGTGGCTCGTGTGTCGTGTAGTCGGTTTTAAACTCCTTTTTTATGTGCATTTCTTTTGTTCTAGGTGATATATGTGAATTGCTTATTGTGACTGTAAATACATGCGGTTTGCTTTACGTGTGCTATATGTGTGCTCCGCGTGCCCGGGAATAAATGTGCATTGTGTGAACTGTTTTCCCGTTTCGCTTCGTCTTTTCTTTAATTGACCCTCCATCCTTTCACGTAGAGGTTCGTAGTGGGTGCAAAACGCCCGTAATAATCTGAACCGTCGAGGTCGACGATACACGCTCGGTTATCGATAGTACGGAACGGCCGCCCAACGCGCTCGTGTCCGGAGTCGACCTGCGGCGAGGTACGATCGCCCGGTTTACCATCCGCGTGGGTACTTAGGTAGGTCGAGTTTGGCGAACAACTATCCTACGCGGGTGGCCGATTGGCACGATTGTGTGGAGGTCGAAAGGCCCACCCGTGACTGGATCCCGGCGTTAGCCGGAGAGGTCACGACTGAATTGTCCGTCCGGTGGGCGAGGCGGTCGCGGTTCGAGTCGCGTGGCCGTCCGCGATCGCACGCCGACGGGCGCGAATTCGCAACAATATCTTGCAAAAACTTCGTTTTGGCAAGATAATAAAATAGGTATTATTTTAATCGTGTCATTACACGATTCTGGTATATCTTTTGTTTGTCTTTTCACAAAATATGGAGGCATTTTACGTAGATTATAGTTTGGCCAGTACCAGCTACTAACCAGTAAGAGAAATACAATTACAACACATGGTACAATTCCTAATTCCATGAATTGATTTCATAATTGCTGTTGGGTCCAGCCATTCTTTCTATTTCTGCATTATGGTTAATATAAATATCACGCTGATTTTCCTCATATTGATTTTCCCTTAAAGTTAGCTTATGATTCCTAATATATAATATTGACTAATCTGTGCTTGAGTGGTGGGCTTGGGATAATAAATCAACTAAACCCATCAACCCAATACATCAATCAATCAATACAATCCACCAATTACCATCAGTGTACCTTACTGTGATATCACCGATCATTTACATGTGTTCCAAGTTACTGGTTTTAAAGATGCCGACTCTAATTATGCCGCAAATTTCGATCCATTCAGAAGAAGTTAGAAAAAAAAAATTGGGAGAATACTCTGTCACTTGAAGACCCCAAAACATTTAAATTAGAATTACGAGACTCATATGATGAAGGTTTTTCAATTTGTAGTTACAAAACAAAACTTGATATTAAACTGAACGTCAGATGACTAACGGGCTGCCAAAATCGATTAAGGACAAACGAGGTTGTATAAACATTATTTCATAAACCTTCAACTGATAACGACTTCAAATTCAAACAAGTCTGGAGACGGCAATGGTTCATGAGCGCGGTATTTTAACGATGTAGATTGTTTCAGAAGTCAAGGATGAGACAATTGATAATTTTTGACCAAGTTTATAAAAATGATCACATGATGTGGTACGAGTGACAGGTTATTAGCTGCAAAAATGTCGAAACCCCGGTTTTCGTTCAACAACTTTCAAAATTTGACCTTTGCATAACCTTTAAAAGGTCACAAAACAATGTTGTGGACATTAAAATAAGGAAACAGGATACGTGCTATAGCTTATTGGAGTTAGTCGTCAAAGAAGGTCGAAAACCCGGTTCGATTCCCACAACTTGAAAATTTGACCTTTTGTGAACTTTAAAGGTCAAAGGTCAAGGATTATGACCTTTGGTGCAAAACTTCCTCTGGAACATTCCAGGAACAATATAATGTCATATAGGCTATATGGCATTTCGCACTCCTCAGATTATCCATACTTTGATGAAATCAGCGTAAAAACCAAACTTGAAGGGGGCGCCACGGGCAAGGTGTTCGAGATAGAGCAAAATAGTTTCAAGACTTTAGGTGGGGAATGACCTCAAGATTAATGCATAAAAAATTTTGTCATCCGAGCTCTCAAAGTTTGGGGCGTCGTATGATTTTTATGTCAAAATTCGCAATTTTCTAAGTTCGTGACTTGTGACCTTGACCTTGGAGACGAAAATGAAAAATCGAGCTCCGTGGGGCTATGCAGGTGCCATTGGGCGAACCAAATACCGAAACCCCTGCAGATTCGACAAACCCCTCGGAGAAGATGTAAATTGAAATTGGCTACCCCCTAAAAACACATGTTTTTTGGGCGTGCGGCCTTCCGCCCATAATGGGCGCACCATGCCCATTCTCAGGAAAACACAACTAGATCATGATATAATCCTCCCACCAAAATTTTATCAGGATCCGATCAAAACCCACGGAGCTATGCTCGGGACAGACAGACAAACAGACAGACACACACCAATAACGAATATAGTGGTCACTTTCTGACTCGTGAACCAACAATTTCAAAACAAACTTAATCTGTTGACTTGATAAGCAAAATAAAATCATCACAAAGAAAAACCTCTCAATACAACTCAAATACCAAAGGAACCTTGTCTAAAATCCACCCATTAATTATAACCAAAAGAAACATGAAGGTTTTAATACCATATAATGAATTGTGATGGAGAATTCCATAATTTTTGATGAGGTGAGTCTGAAAGTAATTAACTCAGTTACTGTGTACACAACCTCCACTAGTTACCAAGTCTTCCCCATGTTTATGTATTTGACAACCAACCTGGTAAACAAGTGTGTAAAAATCACATTTTTGATTAATATCACATGCAAATATTATCATAAATATCACTTGTTCATCGCTACAACACAGGTCAAAGCACACTGGTGTGCTGTTGCTCGGTTGCACATTGTTATATTAATTAACATGAGTGATTAAACAAGAAAGTCTATCATTGTAGTCACAGGGTGGCCACCCAGGAGTCTTTCTCGGGACTGCCAGCTCTGCAAACTCCCCTCATGGTGAGAGCAGTATGATTTGTCGAGCTGCCGAACTTGACATTGCTCCCGGACCACTCTGGTTGCAGGGTATTCATTTGGGAAAAATAACTTTGACAACATTGTTAAAAGATACAAAATTTCTCCAAACAGTTTAAGCAATACCAAATGCTAACATTGTTTAATTAATTTCCAACCTTTCTCATTTACATAACCATTCTCTGCTACCAGATTTATGGCCTATCAGTGTGGCAGTAAGACAAAATTGTAGTCCAATTAAACTCGATGCCTGACAAATATAGGCCCACATAACAAAATACATAAAAATAAAGATTTTTTTTGCTTTCTGCACGAGTAAGTTGACCTTGGCTTGGTTGCAAGCCCGCAGATCAAAAGGCTTGGCTTCAAGCTTTTAGAGTGTTGTTATGATAAACATGCAGAGGCTGTGGGCCCAAGCAGCAACAGCCCCGCCCGTCAAAAAGAAAAAGACAGACAGAAATGCCTTTGTCCTGGTTCTCGGATGTCTGACATTTAAAAAAGATGGACAAGTCTCAACAACATATTTATCCAGTCATATTCATAAATCACTATTTTAACCCAAATCTTCGTCGCTTGATGTACTTGTAAGTACTTGATGTACTTACTTGCTTCACAGATCAATCATTATAAGAGGTATTTGCAATGATAATGTCTCACAGTTAATTAATTCATCACATCTTGCAGCAATTCCATAATTCTCACCCGAGTTAACATTATTTCATTGATAATTATCATATGCAAGGAATTTTGCCTGCTTGAGTCGATCAAAGGGTTACACTGGGTGGTTTGCCATTGTCTTCCCAGCAGTAGTTTGGGCAAGAATTTGTCTAACATAAACATCAACTAATGTCATCCATTAACTTTAACATTCATCAGCTAATGAAGACAGCACGCCTAGTTTAACGTCCATCCGAGGGATCACACATACATTAATGAATCGCCATACCTGCTAAACACCAACTTGACAGTATATAACTGGGTTTAATAAAATGTTTAAAGTAGCTATGTGGAATTCCTTTTGGAGGGCAGACTACTGAAGGAAAATGAACACCATTTTGGGCTGGGGGGCATTAATCCCCCCCCCCTCAACTCCCCTTTGGATCCACATATGAATTGAATGGGGGTTTCAGTACCCATACATCTCTTCTAGCAGTACTAACAGCTGCTTGTAAAACAAGAACATTGTCAAAAGAATGAGCAATTCTGAAATATCTATGCTGCAAAGAAGCTGATATTTAAAACAAATTGAAAGCCAAAACACCTCAGCTTGCTGGGCTGAGCAATTAGAGGCAATTTCCCACTTTTCATCATTTCAAAATCATTACAAATCACATTTATACATTTCACAAACCAAGGCTCTATGGAGAGTGTTGGCCTGTGCAAGGAAAGAAGCTGTGACCTTGGCATTTATCAGCACCAAACCAAAGTGGCCACAAGCCAAAGTGGCCTCTTGACTTAACATGTTACCCCAAGACTATAATGAATGCATTATTATTATTATTATTATTATTATTATAACATGTATTCAAATGATACTCTTCGGAGATCATCCATTTATTATGTATGCAACGTACAGTGTTCAAAGCCAAAATAGCACACAAAGTTATCAAACAGTGGGGAAGCCCGAGCTTTGATCCATTTTGACTCCCACACCCTAACCAGAGCACGAGTGGGAATTCTCACACGCAACACACTCACCATCAACCCCTCCCCACAAACATTCCATTCATTCATCATTTGGAGCAATGCACCACATCTGAAGGATATTTTAAGTATCGATCACGAAATGTATTCATGTTTAAGCAGCAAACAGAAGGGATCAACAATGCACACAACAAACATCATGAGCCAGCCACCAAACCACGAACAGAAAAGTTCAAACACAGGCCACTTCAACTCTTTGCCTGAAGTTTACATTCAATTGATTCCTTCCAAGCACAACTTCGGCTGTTTATGTGGGTAATCTGTCCGCAAACTGTCTTGCTGAGGTACTTAATTATTTTATTCTATGAATGTCAATTTCTCTTTATGCTTTTGTTGTTGCAATATCATTTCTAACAAGACATTCTCATTAATATAAGTAGGATTATGACATCGTATAGTAATCTTCAGTTCCTTACCGAGCCCACAATCACTTCTAAATCAGATGTTGACCAAAATCAAATTAACATACACTATCTGGTCTTAAAACACTTCTCAATGGCATTTGCCTTGCACTCCAAAGAGACCGCATTATAATGCCAGGGCTCTGTCTTTCAATACAAACCATAAACCCATTATTTTATTCACACACCGAGCTACAATGGTGTGTGAGGAATCTGACATTACCATGCTCCTCTGATAAAGATGTGCACCTCCTTATTCAGAGTCTTCGCAGTGTACGGTGATGACCCATCCTCATCTCCACTCTCCGTGCTTATTCATTCCCATAAGTTTCACAGTTCACAATGCACAAATCGAAACACTGATATTTCATACATAAACTATTTCAACACTCACTTGCTTTATGTAATAACTCAAATAATGTAATACAACACTTAGTACGACATGTAAATCAATGCAATTCATTGTACATATAATATTCAATGAAAGTCAACACAAATTCTGTACAAGTACACAAATTCACAAGAGCCCTATCCTTCTAACATTCCGTTGTAAATAAACCTACAATTCTATCACCTCCAACTCCTGGTTGGGAAACAATTAATCCCTCCATCTCTGGTGGAGAAAACAATAAACCCACAATTTATCCCATACTTTAGTTAATTTATCTAACTTCAGGTTCGATGAGCCAGTTCATGTTACAGCTTCAGGTGGAAGAGCCATATCACAGTATATCCCTACTTCAGGTAGAGATACCGAATTATGCCCCTACTTCAGGTAAAGACACCAAATTCCTTTGAGTGTAGCACCGAGACCCAAGTATGGGGTGCAAACAAAGGCTCTTTTTGATCAGGACAGGAGGTCACCCTTGAAATCATAATGGCTGTTTGTTTGATCAGAACAGGTGGCCAACCTTAAAACACACCAACTCTTCAATAACCAGGACGCCGCCCAAAACACCTCATGAACCAAAGGGACGCCGCCCAAAACACCTCTTGAACCAACGGGATGCTGCCCGAAACACAGCATCTTTTCAACAACCCTGAGCACAACAAATGGTTCAGACTCCTTTGTGTAATTTGGAAGCAAGTTTACCAAATGGTCGAGAGACGAGGAATGCAGGGAGGAAGGGAAAATACATATACACTCCCCCTCAGGGAAGAAATCCCTTACTTTTATGGTAAGTTCACTTTTGTTTCCCCCTCCTGCAACTACATGCCACCGATCTCGATTCACCGAGGCAAATTGCATCCTGTCACGGTCGCCAAATTATGGAAGAAATTCAGTTTTTCTCTTTCGGAGTCTGAGACCATTTATTAACAGCAAACACCATCAACAAATAACAACAAACATGCGCATGGGAAAAAGGATAACAAGACAAGCAATATCAAACACAATTACTCCTTCTGCTCAAAATGCACAGAGCAATTGCCTTTATACTATTCTGGACAGCAAAGGACATGTAGAGCGAAACATCTGGAAAGAGTGAATGGGGGGGGGGGGGGCGACAAGCGTGAAAAAGTGAACTGCAGGCATGGCCACTTTGGGAGGGAATGGGAATAGACACGCTCAGGTCATGATTTGCAGGATGGGAATACGAGTCAGCGTGAGAAGGAGAGGGTGATAGCAGAGCTAAGACAAGATACGAGAGGCTGGGTGTATGGAGACACAAGCCTCTTTCTTTGATCATACCTTCCGTTCACCATTGAGTAACCAGATTCTCAAAACACGACATTCCGTTTTTATGCTGTCAGCAAAGCCTTGGCCACCAAAAGCCAATAGTTACATAATTGTCATTGGGCAACAAGGCGGATGTTGCAATCACCTTCTGGGAGTTATTTAATCACCATCAGACAAAAGAGCGCCTCTTCTCTGTAGCCAGCAGCAAAGTATCTTTCTCTTGAGCAGTAGAGTAGTTTCATTTAAACATTGGAAATACTAATTTGGATATATATATATATATACATATAAATATATTTCTTTTTAATAATTTCAATGGTATATATATTTCAATGATATAAAGCACATAAGATTTAGTAAGAAACCATTTTATCTTGCTTGTCTATCATTGACATCACTGGAGATCAAAAGACTGTAAAAAGAGATTTTACTGACAGTCAATTTGATTCCACTACAAAAGTAACACCTTATTTTATACTGTTAAAAACAGCAGTAGCAAAACTGAGAATGCATGAATATAATTCATTTTAATTTCTTCCACATCACGCAAACCCCCCCCAAATCTCCACTCAGCCTGTTCGTAAACTCCTCAGCTATCCTCTCATCCTTGAGCTTACCAGCATCCAGCCGACGCTGGGATGGTACCATTCTCCTGGATTTAATCTGCAACTTCAGAGTTACTGCAATAAGCCTGTGGTCAGTATTGAGGAACTGAGCACTCTGGTAGACCCTGCAGTGCTGGATCATCCTCCAGCGACCATCAACAAGCAAATGGTCAATCTCCTTTGCCACACCACCAGAATTGGAACACCAAGTCCAGTGATGAGCCTGTGGGCACTGAAACCATGAACCAGCCACCCTAAGTCCATGACTTCTTGCAAAGTCAAGGAACTTAGTGCTATTCTGGTTCACAGTTCCAGCCCCATGGGGACCAACACATGTCTCATAACCATCCCTATCAGTTTCAGTTATGTCAGGTCAGGTGTGGGAGCATGCGCCAGAGCAGCGCGTCGCTGCGTACTCCAGGGCCTCTGTCTGGCCATCCCCCAGGCAGATGCCTGGCGCCCAATCTCCCCCCTGAAGATGCTGATCAACCTGCTGCAACCCACGAGGCAGTGGTCGGCCTTGGCCTCTCCACTCACGAGACATCTCTCGCTGAGAGAATCTGGTGAGCAGATCAGCGTCAGGAAAACGAGCCACATGCCCATACAGTCGCAGCTAACGCTCATTGACTATGCAGGTAACAAATCTCATTTGAGTCTCCTCTCAGCAACGCTCGTTGACACAAAGTCCGACAGCGATAGCCTAAGGATTCTCCGACTGGTACCAAAGGAATTAAGTCTCCGTCTCAGATCCTTGGTGAGAGTCCAAGTCTCACATCGATACAACAAGACTGGAAGCACCAAGAACCTGAAGACTCGGACTTTCGTCCTCCCGCACAGGTACCGGCAGCGCTACACCCCATTATCCAGTGAATCAAGAGAGGAGATTACCCCAAGCACTAATAATGATCATTATTATTATTAAATATATTATATAACATGTTATCAAATGATACTCTTCGGAGATATCCATTTATTATGTATGCAACGTACAGTGTCAAAGCCAAAATAGCACACAAAGTATCAAACAGTGGGAAGCCCGAGCTTTGATCCATTTGACTCCCACACCTAACCAGAGCACGAGTGGGAATTCTCACACGCAAACACACTCACCATCAACCCCTCCCCACAAACATTCCATTCATTCATCATTTGGAGCAAGCACCACATCTGAAGGATATAAGTACGATCACGAAATGTATTCATGTTTAAGCAGCAAACAGAAGGGATCAACAATGCACACAACAACATCATGAGCCAGCCACCAAACCACGAACAGAAAAGTTCAAACACAGGCCACTTTAAACTCTTTGCCTGAAGTTTACATTCAATTGATCCTTCAGCACAACTTCGGCTGTTTATGTGGGTAATCTGTCCGCAAAACTGTCTTGCTGAGGTACTTAATTATTTTATTCTATGAAGTCCATTTCTCTTTATGCTTTTGTTGTTGCAATATCATTTCTAACAAGACATTCTCATTATATAAGTAGGATTATGACATCGATAGTATCTTCAGTTCCTTACCGAGCCCACAATCACTTCTAAATCAGATGTTGACCAAAATCAAATTAACATACACTATCTTGGTCTTAACCACTTCTCAATGGCATTGCCTTGCACTCAAAAGACCGCATATAATGCCAGGGCTCTGTCTTTCATACAAACCATAAACCCATTATTTTATTCACACAGCCGAGCTACAATGGTGTGTGAGGAATCTGACATTACCATGCTCCTCTGATAAAGATGTGCACCTCCTTATTCAGAGTCTTCGCAGTGTACGGTGATGACCATCCTCATCTCCACATCTCCGTGCTTAATTCATTCCCATAAGTTTCACAGTTCACAATGCACAAATCGAAACACTGATATTTCAACATAAACTATTTCAACACTCACTTGCTTTATGTAATAACTCAATAATGTATATACAACACTTAGTAACGACATGTAAATCAATGCAATTCATTGTACATATAATATTCAATGAAAGTCAACACAAATTCTGTACATACACAAAATTCACAAGAGCCCTATCCTTCTAACATTCCGTTGTAAATAAACCTACAATTCTATCACCTCCAACTCCTGGTTGGGAAACAATTAATCCCTCCATCTCTGGTGGAGAAACAATAAACCCACAATTTATCCCATACTTTAGTTAATTTATCTAACTTCAGGTTCGATGAGGCCAGTTATGTACACAGCTTCAAGGTGAAGAGCCATATACAGTATATCCCTACTTCAGGAGATGAACCGAACTTATGCCCCTACTTCAGGTAAAGACACAAATTCCTTTGAGTGTAGCACGAGACCCAAGTATGGGGTGCAACAAAGGCTCTTTTTGACCAGGACAGGAGGTCACCCTTGAAATCATAATGGCTGTTTTGTTGATCAGAACAGGTGGCCACTTAAAAACACACAACTCTTCAATAACCAGGACGCCGCCCAAACACCTCATGAACCAAAGGGACGCCTGCCAACCAGGCCTCTTGAACAACGGCGACGCTGCCGAAACACAGCATCTTTTCAACAACCCTGAGCACAACAAATGGTTCGAGCTCCTTTGTGTAATTTGGAAAGCAAGTTACCAAAATGGTCGAGAGAGAGGAATGCAGGGAGGAAGGAAAATACATTACACTCCCCCTCAGGAAGAAATCTCTTACTTTTGGGTAAGTTCACTTTTGTTTCCCCCTCCTGGCAACTACATGCCACGATCTCGATCACCGAGGCAAATTGCATCCTGTCACGGTCGCCAAATTTGAAAGAAATTCAGTTTTCTCTTTCGGATCTGAGACCATTTATTAACAGCAAACACCATCAACAAATAACCAACAAACATGCGCATGGAGAAAAGAGTAACAAGACAAGCAATATCAAACACAATAACTCCTTCTGCTCAATAATGCACAGAGCAATTGCCTTTATACTATTCTGGACAGCAAAGGACATGGGAAGCGAAACATCTGGAAAGAGTGAATGGGGGGGGGGGGGCGACAAGCGTGAAAAAGTGAACTGCAGCATGGCCACTTTGGGAGGGAATGGGAATAGACACGCTCAGGTCATGATTCTGCAGGATGGGAATACGAGGTCAGCGCGTGAGACAGAGGGTGTAGCAGAGCTAGACAAAATACGAAGAGGCTGGGTGTATGGAGACACAAGCCTCTTTCTTATAATCATACCTTCCGTTCACCATTGAGTAACCAGATTCTCAAAAAACGACATTCCGTTTTTATGCTGTCAGCAAAGCCTTGGCCACCAAAAGCCAATAGTTACATAATTGTCATTGGGCAACAAGGCGGATGTTGCAATCACTTCTGGAGTTATTTAATCACCATCAGACAAAAGAGCGCCTCTTCTCTGTAGCCAGCAGCAAAGTCTCTTTCTCTTGAGCAGTAGAGTAGTTTATCATTGTACTATTGGATATATATAAATTAAATACTAATTATTATATATATATATATATATATACATATAAAATATATTTCTTTTAATATATCAATGGTATATATATTTCAATGATATAAAGCACATAAGATTAGTAGAAACCATTTATCTTGCTTGTCTATTCATTGACATCACTGGAGACAAAAGACTGTAAAAAGAGATTTACTGACAGTCAATTTGATTCCACTACAAAAGTACACTATTTTATACTGTTAAAAAACAGCAGTAGCAAAACTGAAATGCATGAATATAATTCATTTTAATTTCTTCCACATCACAAACCCCCCAAATCTCACTCACCTGTTCGTAAACTCCTCAGCTATCCTCCATCCTGAGCTTACCAGCATCCAGCCGACGCTGGGATGGTACCATTCTCCTGGATTTAATCTGCAACTTCAGAGTTACTGCAATAAGCCGTGGTCAGTATGAGGAACTGAGCACTCTGGTAGACCTGCAGTGCTGGATCATCCCCAGCGACCATCAACAAGCAATGGTTCAATCTCCTTTGCCACACACAGAATTGGAACACCAAGTCCAGTGATGAGCCTGTGGGCACTGAACCATGAACCAGCCACGCTAAGTCCATGACTTCTTGCAAAGTCAAGGAACTTAGTGCTATTCTGGTTCACAGTTCCAGCCCCATGGGGACCAACACATGTCTCATACCATCCTTCAGTTTAGTTATGTCAGGTCAGGTGTGGACGATGCGCCAGAGCAGCGCGTCGCTGCGTCCATTTCGCCCGTACTCCAGGGCCTCTGTCTGGCCATCCCCCAGGCAGATGCCTGGCCCATCCCAATTCCCTGAGAATGCTGATCAACCCTGCTGCAACCACGAGGCACTGGTCGGCCCATTGGCCTCCTCCACTCACGAGACTCTTCGCTGAGAGAATCTGGTGAGCAGGATCAGCGTCAGGCCAAAACGAGCCACATGCCATACAGTCGCAGCTAACGCTCATGGACTATGCAGTAACAAATCTCATTTGAGTCTCTCTCAGCAACCGCGTTGGACCAAGTCCGACAGCGATAGCCAAGGATTCTCCGAAGAGACCTGGTACCAAAGGAATTAAGTCTCCGTCTCAGATCCTTGGTAGAGTCCAAGTCTCACATCGATACAACAAGACTGGAAGCACCAAGAACCTGAAGACTCGGACTTTCGTCCTCCGCACAGGTACCGGCAGCGCTACAACCCCATTATCCAGTGAATCCATGACTCCCCAGCTCGACCCAGACGTCTGTTGACCTCTGACTCACAGCACGAAGACAATGAATATTACTGCCGAGGGAAGTGAATCTCTCCACGACCTCAACATCCTCACCACAAACAGCACAGACAGGACAGCAGCATTCAAGATGTCATTGAAAGCCTGGATCTTAGTCTTGACCCAGGAAACCCGTATCCCAGCGGCTCCGACTCCTCATCAGCACCTCGACGGCCCCCAACAGGATATCTAAAGTCTCCGCAAAGATACTGGATCATCTGCATTCAAGGTCAGAGATCTTGACATTCCCAAACGATGCACTGCAGCTTGATCTCTCCGACATCCTCCCGGAATCCAGTCATACAAGTGCTGAAAAGTGTGGGGACAGTACACACCCCTGACAAACTCCAGTAACAACTGGAAATAAGTCAGAGATGGTACACACAATCTCCCAGCACTCTCAGTACAGAGTAGAGTTGAGACATCAGATCGATCAGTTTGGTGGCACCCCACAAAGACCAGAATCCTCCAGAGGGCATCCCGATTCACTGAATCAACGCTTTACAGAGATCAACATAGCTGCAAGCAGCCCCTGCAGAAACTCGTCTGTGTTCGGTGAGGACCGAAGAACAAGGATACGGTCAATCGTTGACCTCTTTGGTGTAAAGCCTGACTTGCTCTGGACGCTGGTGCTCAAGCAGATGGTGCGAACCTATCAAGAATAATCCGAGCAAAGACCTTGCTCGCACTGAAGCAGCGTCACCCCTCGGTAGTTGTTGCAGTCTTGGCGACACCCTTCCCTTTCCAGAGAGGGACAAAAAGGCCCCTCTTCCAGTCAGTTGGATGATGCCTGTGTTCCAGGCAGAGCACAGAACTGCATGCAACGACACGAGTGCAGCATTTCCACCAGCCTTGAGAAGTTCAGCATGGATGCCACAGATCCCTGGAGCTTTACCCATTTCAACCGTTCACCGCAGCCTGTCTCCACAAGCGAAGGTGGACCACAGTTGATTGGAGGGTCAGCAACAGGGATTGTAACACCCCGGACTCAAACTCAACAGCTGGTGGATCAGCCTGGTACAACCCGCTCAAAGTAACCGGCCCAGCGGGCCTTCATCTGACTCCTCTTCAAGAGCCTACACCCTCTGCTCTCACTGCAGACACCGAGGGTGGCTGGATGAACGCAATGCGCAAATTCCCCGTAAGCTGACGAGAATCACGACCACAGTGATGCCTACCCCATCACAGATTCTTCGCACATAGGCCTCCTTGTCCACCTTAGCGCACGTACAGTTTTACCCCTCACTCTCCTGAACACTCAGCTTGCCATTCAGCCTAGCCCTGGACTCTGGTCAATGGTATCCAGTGTCCCTATGAGACGCAAATTCTTCTTTGCCCTACCGTGAGTTCCAAGACATCCACCGGCAACATCAAGGACGTGGTCTTGAAGCACTCCACAACTCTTAGGACCTCCCAAAGCACCCAGACCCTCCAAATCTCCACTAGCCTGTTCGCAAACTCCTCAGCTACCCTCTCATCCTTGAAGCTTGCAACATCCAGCTAGGCTGGGATGGTACCATCCTGCTGGATTTAGGTGCAAACTTCAGAGTTGTTACAACAAAGCCGTGCGTCAGTATTGAGGAACTGAGCACTCGGAGACCCTGGCAGTTCTGGATCACTTCTCCAGTGACCATCAACGAGGACTATGGTCAATCTCCTTGCCACCCCCGCAGTTGGAATACCAAGTCCAGTGATGAGCTTGTGGGCACTGAAACCATGAACCAGCCACCAAGTCCGATGACTTCTTGCAAAGTCAAGGAACTTAGTGCTATTCAGGTTCACAGTTCCAACCATGGGGACCAACACTTGTCTCATAACCATCCCTATCGTTCCAGTCGATGCATTGAATACCCCCAAGACTAGAAGTGTATCTCGTCTGGCATCACTATCAAGCACAGACTTGACGTGCATAGAATGCATCCTTCACGGGAAGATCACTCGCCTCAGTCGGAGCAAGACAGAGACCAGGAATGACCCTAAGGAGTGACGAATCCTTAGTCTCATAATACGCTAGTTGACCGGTGTTACTCAATTATCAGTGGGGTCAGCTATTGGACAGCTACAGCAACTCCTTGGAATGGTAACTCAGAGCGACCAGACCAATCGTAGGTGAACACCCACCATGATCTCGCCGCAATCCGGTCTCCGAACCTCAGAGAGTGCTGCAATACCGATGTCCAAACGCTTGAGCTCAGATGATAACAGAGACAGTGATCATCTTATCTTAGGATAGGAATTCCAGGCACCACCCGAAGGGACAGCCTCAGTTAACCCAAGTGACCGCCGTCTGGTGACGACACCCTCAGAACCACCCGACACACTCTCTGCAATCTGACCCGGGAATGTACCCCATGGTTTCCCTCTATCATCAAATTGGGGTCCCGAAGGCTTTGCCCCAATCCCTGATCCGGTGACTCCCTGCGAAGGGAACTGCACAGGAGGTACTCCCGTGTGTGGTTTTCAGATTTCTTTGCTTTTGTGTTTTGCGGAATGAAGGTTTTCCGGCCGGATGCAAATCCTGCACCACCTCCTAATAAGAATAACCAACTGCAGGAGACATCGCAGACACAGTTGGGCACTAGATATGGATGGCTGTTGGCTCACAAGGAGCTCCTCCGCCATTGACGGTTTTGTTTTTAATCCTGCAGGGTGTCCATATCCAAACACCCTCCTCACCAAA
>CM068963.1:44535927-44546552 GCA_035128595.1 Eptatretus atami | reverse complement strand
TTTTCTTTCCTTTTCCACGCTCGCCTCTCAAAGCCGACCGCCGTCTCTCTCACGGCAGAATCACCTCCTCCTAAGAGTCGATCGCCGACTCGACGTGCAGGCCGCCTCTCCCACTGCCCAAAAAGGCAGACTCGGGTTCAGGTTTAGCGTCTCTCCCGGCAGATCCAACACTGTCCTCCTTCGTTCGCTCACGCCGAAAACACGAGCACGCTTCGAGAGCGACTGTTTCCACACACTCAACCCTTTTTCTTTCCAGTGAGGTCTTCGTTCACTCGCTTCGAAACACGAGCACGCCTCGAGAGCGACTGTTTCCCCAAAACTGAACCCCTTTTCTTTCCAGTTTCTCTTTCGTTCGCTCGCTTCGACCCCGAGCACGCCTCTAAGAGAAAGATTCAAGGTCAGAGATCTTGGACTTCCTAAACGATGCACTGCAGCTTGATCTGCTCCGACAGTCCTCGTGCGCGAATCCAGTCCATACAAGTGGCTGAAAGTGTGGGGACCAGTACACACCACCCCTGACGAACTCCAGTAACAACTGGAAATAAGTCAGAGATGGTACCACCAGCATCTCCAGAACACTCTGCAGTACCAGAGTAGAGTTGAACATCAGATCGATCAGTTTTGGTGGACCCCACAAAGACGCGAAGAATCCTCTCAGAGGGCATCCCGATTCACTGAATCAAACGCTTTACAGCAGATCAACATCGGCTGCAAGCAGCCTGCAGAAACTCGTGCTGTGTTCGGTGAGGACGGAAGAACAGGATACGGTCAATCGTTGACCTCTCTTTGGTGTAAAGCTTTGACTGCTCTGGAAGCTGTGCTCAAGCAGATGTGGCGGAACCCTATCAAGAATTATCCGAGCAATAGACCTGCTGCACTGAAGAGCCAGCGTCACCCTCGGTAGTTGTTGCAGTCTTGGCGACCACCCTTCCCTTTCCAGAGGGACAACAAGGCCCCTCTCCAGTCAGTTGGGATGAATGCCTGTGTTCCAGGCAGAGCACAGAAACTGCATGGCAACGACACGAGTGCAGCATTTCCACCAGCCTTGAGAAGTTCAGCATGGATGCACAGATCCTGAGCTTTACCCCATTTCAACCGGTTCACCGGCAGCCTGTGCTTCCACAAGCGAAGGTGGACCACAGTTGATTGGAGGGTCTGCAAGCAGGGATTGTAACACCCTGACGTCAAACTCACAGCTGGTGGATCAGCCTGGTTACAACGCTCTAATAGTAACGCGCCGCCAGCGGGCCTTCACCTTCTGATCCTCTGTCAAGAGCCTACGCACCGCTCTGCTCTCACTGCAGGACACCGAGGGATGGGGCTTGATGAACGCAATGCGCAAATTCCCTGTAAGCTGGAACGAGAAATCACGACCACAGGTGGATGCTGCTACTAACCGCATCACAGATTTCTTTCGCACATAGGCTCCTTGTCCACCCTTAGGCACGTACAGTTTTTACGCTCAGCTCCCTGAACAGCTCAGCTGCTGGCCATTTCAGCCTAGCCCTGCGACTTGGTCAATGGTATCTAGTGTCCTTGAGAGACAAAATTCTTCTTTGCCGCCTACGGTGAGTTCCAAGACATCCATCCGGCAACGATCAAGGACGATGGTCGTTGAAGGACTCCACAACTCTTTGGACCTCCCAAAGCACCAGACCCTCCAAATCTCCACTCAGCCTGTTCGCAAACTCCTCAGCTACCTCTCATCTTGAGCTTGCCAACATCGCAGCCTAGGCTGGGATGGTGACATTCTGCTGGATTTAAGGTGCAACTTCAGAGTTTGTTACAACAAGGCGTGGTGTCAGTATTGAGGAACTGAGCACTCCGGTAGACCCTGCAGTTCTGGATTCATTCTCCAGTGACCATCAACGAGGACATGGTCAATCTCCTTTGCCACCGCCGCCAGCGTTGGAAATACAAGTCCGTGATGAGCTTGTGGGCACTGAATAACCATGAACCAGCACCCTAAGTCCAGACTTCTTGCAATGTCAAGGAACTAGGTGCTATTCAGGTGTCAGCAAGTTCCAGACCATGGGGACCAACACTTGTCTATAACCATCCTATCATTCAGTCGATGCATTGAAATCCCCAAGACTTAGAATGTAATCTCGTCTGGGGCACTGTCAAGCACAGACTTGAGCGTGGCATACGAATGCATCCTTCACGGTGAGATATCACTCGCCTCAAGTCGGAGCTATAGACAAGAGACCAGGGAAATGACACTAAGGAGTGACTGAATCCTTAGTCTCATAATACGCTAGTTGACGCGGTGTTACTCAATTATCATTGGGTCAGCTTAATTGGACACAGCTACAGCAACTTCCCTTGTGAATGGTAACCATCAGAGCGACAGACCAATCGTAGGTGTAACACCCCAGCCATGATCTCGCGCAATCTCGGTCTCCGAACCTCAGAGAGTGCTGCAATACCGTATGTCCAAACGCTTGAGCTCAGATGATAGACAAGAGACAGGTGATCATCTTATCTTAGGGATAGGACATTCAGGCACCCACCCGAAGGGCAGCCTCAGGTTAACCCAAGGTGGACCGCCGTCTGGTGGGACGACACCTCAGAACCACTCGACACACTCTGCCTGCAATCTGACGCCGGGAAGTGTACCGTCCATGGTTTTCCTCCCTATCAATCATAAGATTGGGGTCCGAAGGCTTTGCCCCAATCCGTGATCCGGTGAGCTGCCTGCGAAGGGAAGCTGCACAGGAGGTACTCCCACGGTGTGGGTTTTCAGTTTCTTTGCGTTTTTGTGTTTTGCGGAATGAAGGGTTTTCCGGTGGCGGAGGTGCAAATCCTGCCTACCAACTCCTAATAAGAAATAACCCAACTGCAGGAGGACATTCCGCAGACACAGTTGGGGCACTAGATATGGATGGCTGTTGGTCACAAGGAGCTCCTCACGCCATTTGACAGGTTTTGTTTTTAATCCTGCAGGGTGTCCATATCCAAACACCCTCCTGCAACCAAAAACCTGGTGGGGGAGACGGTTTAGTCGCCGACAACGCCGACATGGAACAGGTTAGTACAGGTTGAATGATACATGTAGAAAAGTCACAGATCTAATCTGGCCTGACCTGACTGGGACTAACGAGGATTAGTATACTGATATGTAATAAATTGTGCTTTTGGTGATAGAAGCATGAATTTTGGCACATCTGTTCGAATATACTTAAGGCAAAGATTTTTGACTCTAAACATGCACATGAGAAAATGAGAGTAATACAGAAAACATGAGTATGTACATATAAGAAGGCAGTCTTTTGGGAGCAGAAAAATTAACTGAAATTAATGTTTTATCTCATGAGACAACAATATGCTCTATATGAACTCACGACTTTTAAATTCCAAACAATACGTAGTCTCACATGTGGAGAACCTATTAACGACATGCTTGAGATGGTGCTCAGGCGTTTCATGGCTCATTCAGTGACAATGGTGTCGCGATGGCAACATGGACAGAATAATGTGGGGTCTGCTGTCGCGTGAAAGCGTGAAATGTATCTTCTGTGACATCGCTTTTGTGATATACGGATAACTGTTAAAGCAGTATTAAGCACTTTGGCAGCATATAAGCTGCCTGGCTCATTGTCAAAGAGTCAGAGCACAAATGGGATGCTTCTGCTAATTCATTTTCTAAGAATGCTTCAATTGCAAATGCAACACATACAGCATGAAAGGCAAGTCAAAATGTTCTGCATTATGATTATCTCTATGCCAACAGAGGTAAGTCAGATATACTTGTTCACACATTGAAGTGGCAAAAGAGAATCTAGCACAGCGTTCATCACCAGCTTTGCTGGATACAAAAGCAGCCATGGTGTTATGGCATTGTCGATGGTGTTTTGGGAGGCATTCAGATGTTATATAACACCGGGGGTGGGGGGGGGGCGGTGTCTGTGGGTGGTTTGCTCAGTGTTACAGAGCATTGAGAGGGATGAGTAGGATGTCTCCAAGTGCTTTGAAATTATTAGGGGGTGGGGGTCTCTCACCTTGCATTATTGAGTGTTACATGGGGAGGGTGTGGTCCAAAATTTCTCAAAATAATATGTTGTGCAATATCAACTCATAAATGGCCCCTTGTTGTTCTGACCTATTTCTGAAGATCTAGGTTTGTTGATATAATCGGAATCATAAAGTATTATATAATATTTTACATATACCAGGGTGATCCAATATTAAGTCCATATTATGAATGTTGAAATACCACCTGGTTAATGTAAATAGAACTCCAAAATTTATTATTTTTCTGAAAGGCCATTTATTGCTGTTATAATTTGTGAACCTCAAATTTTCATCATAAGCTCCTGCATTCTCAGCAACATTTTTTTCAATTGTTCGACAACATTTTTCACTGAATGCCTAAGAAACTCTTGCAAATCAGCAAAATCACTTGCGGATAGAACTTTCTAATTCGTCCAAATTAGTTGGTTTGCTGGCACACACTTTTTCCTTCGCCCATCCCACAAAAACAAAGAAATTGCGTGGGGTTAAATCAGGACTCCAGGATGGCCTCATCACCTGATCCATCTGTGTGGAGAGTGAGTATCCAACCAATTATGAACTTCAATCAAGTAGTGTGCAGGGGCACCATATTCATAAAAAATAATTTCATCTGTGTCATTCCATTGCTGAATTTCTGGAAGAAGAAAGTTTTTAAGTATTTCCAAGTATCTCTGTCCATTCATTGTATCGTGGAGGATGTAAGGTCCAATGAGTTGAGTTGAAGTCATTCCCAAACAAGCAATTTTGGCCGACTTTGGCTGCATCCGACTATCGTTTCAGACAATTTCCTCACCTGTAATGGCAGTTATGCCTGTGGACAAAACCACTAACATGGAAAACAGCTTCATCAGATCAGATAATCCTACCATAATTTTGAAATTGGTTCACTGGGCTTTTGCACCAATACAATTTTTTATTAGCAGACCCTGGGCATCAAAAGCTACATATATCAAACAGTTTAAAATATAGCACCTCGCCACCATTAGAGCATTTAAATTGATCAGATGTGGCAATAAATGTTAATTGTTTTCTCCAGCTTGCCGCTTGATGCATTTGCATTTTTGCCACCTTCATCCCTACTCTGTTTGAATCACGTGCGGGCACAGGCATCTTGCTTGCTGTGGTATGCAACACACCTTGACAGGCATCAATCACTGAGTAAATGTTCACAAAACTCTATTCTCTTGTCACAATCAGGAACCAACTACTGAACATAATGAGGTGTGTATGGTTTCCATCCTAAGTCTTTCTTCCAAATTGCATGACTTGCACGATAACTTATTCAACTCTCCTCACCACTTATGTGATCGACATATTTGGCTCCTTGTGAACTTGTCCGTACCTGGTCAATTTTTTTTGGTGATTATACTGTGGTATGTCTTCCTGATCTTATTAGTCCTTGACTGAACCAGTTGCTATATAATATTCTAGTGACAGTTTTCAATCGTTTTGGGATCAAAAGTGGCACATCTTCCCATTTCTTCCACCACCATCTTTGAACTGCAATTACAGACTGGCCAAACGTCATTCTGTGCAGCAATTATATTGAGCGACAATAAATCTCTCAAGCATAATGAATAAATCAAAGCCAAGAAAAAAAAAACAACATTAATGGCAAAAACAAAGTTTCAAAAAAATAAATCAATAATGTTCGACAAAAATAGCAATAAATAAAATAGGGACTTAATTATGGATCACCTGTATTTATGTATGTATATATGTATGTACTGTATGTAGGTATGTAAAAAACATATATACATATTGTTGCGAATTCTGGCCGCGCCCGGCGTGCGATCGGCCACGTAACTCGAATCGCGACACGTCGCCCCACGGAACGGACAATTCAGTCGTGACCCTCCGGGAACTACCGCCGGAGCCAGTCACGGGTGGGGGTTTTAACCTCACCACGATCGTGCCAATTGCCCACCCGCGCAGGATAGGGTTGCTCGCCAAATCCGACCTACCTAAGTACTGCGCGAGTGGTCGACCGGGCGATCGTACCACGCCACAGGCCGACTCCGGACACGAACCGCTTAAGCGGTTCGTTCCGTATTACAGGGATAACCGAGCGGAGTTATCGTCGGCCTTGACGGTTCCATTAATTACCGGGTGTTTTTTAAACCCACTATCATCCCTTACGTGATGCAAGATGGAGATTCAATAAAAGGAAGGAGACGAAGCAAAGCGGGAAAACAGTTCAACAAGCAATGCAACAATATTTACACACACAGACAAGCACGGTATATACAGCCATACAGTCAAGATGCAACAAAAGCAAATGCAATCGACGCAGAGCTACAACCGAATAAAAGGGGAATTATTTACAACAATTATACAGTTCTACTTGGCGGACGGGCGCCACACACACAATTTAACACAAACCCCAAAGAAAAGAAAGTCGTGACTTCCCTGCCGCGCGTCGAGTCCCCTCCCGCGACCTCAGCGTGGTCGCGCCTGGTTCAATTTCCCTCGGGCCGGCGAACCCTCTCCGGCACTCCTCGTCCGGACGCGTAGGCTCACGCCCCACAAGCCGGCTCTGCCGCGTCTCCAACGTCCGCACCTCCCGCGTGGCAGGCGAGAATTCTACCACTGAGCCACCAAGGACGACCTCACGAGAACTCACGACCACTCCAATTCCAACTGCTCTCTCTCTCTTTTCGACCTCTCTCCACCTTTTTGTCGAGCGGGCTCCGCCTCTGCTCCGCCCGTTTTCAGCCCCGCCTCCCTTCGAGCTTCTGCTAGAAGCCTCTCGAAGGGGGCGTGCCCTCTTGCTCTCCTCCACCCGCGCCGTGCGGGGGCCGGGGAGTCAGTTTTGGCTCGGGCCAGGGAATTTTCCCAAAATGAGACCCTCTTACATGACCTCTGACCTGCATCGCCCTTCCTCCACTCCAAAGCCGGGGAAGATCAGGCGGGAGAATCAAGCGGGAAAATCAGGCGGGAAAAGTCCGCGCAGGCTCCGCAAGAGCTTTTGTTCTGGCAATCTGCGTGCGTTCCTGGACGGTTTCCACCGCGGAAATCATCGCCGCGTGGTCCGCGTGGACGGCGTTCATAAGTGCGGGTAGTGGCGAAGATGGTGGTGGTGTCGTTGTGGTGAGGGTTGGACATGGTTGTTTGGTGTTGGCGGGCGTCGTTTGAGAATGGCGGGTGAGGCGATGCTTGCGGGGTTGGGTTGTGGAGGTGAAGGTAGTGGCAGTTTGGTGGAGTTGTTTCGGGGGCGTTGTTGATGGTGGCTTAATGGTCGAAAATAACAATAGAGAAAGAAAAATGGCTAACTCAAAGCGTCGCAGCCCGGATGAATCACACATATTCCCTCTATACAACGGGTTTGGGCTAACTACACATGGACTTACCGATATATCTCACCTGAGGACTCTTTATGGTGTAATGCGAATTTCCACAACCGTAACAAATATTTATATATACATATTAGCGGGGGATGCTTGCAAAATGTAAGCAATAACAAACCTTGCTTCTCTATTGCTCAGGTCACTCACCTGCATTTGATTTTTCATTTATATTTTCATTTATGGATGCTTTCCGATGGTTCTGTGACTTTTCCTGAGGATAGGCTTCGATGTCTATCGGGATGCAAAATTACCGTGCATCCCCATTGTCTCTGGTCACTCACCTGCATTTATTTTTTAATTTCATTATTTATGTTTTCATTTTCGGATGTTTTCCGATGGTCCTGTGATTTTTTTCCGCGTGTATTGGCTTTGAAGTCCATCAGCACACAAAATTTCAGCTTTCTACATCCCCTGGAAGGCACCGATCTTTAATATCAGTCAGTCAGTCAGTGAGCCAGTGATTAGAAAGAGCTTTGTATATTTGATACATGAAGTATTGCTTATTTGTGTGTTTGTTCATTTTGCATTCGGACCATGCAGGAATCAATGCAACGAAACTTTGCTTGGCCTCTTCTTTCATCCAGATGAAGGTCGAGGCTATGTTTGGATAAAAAAATGATGCTCAATAAAACCACATAATTGGCCTTCAGGCCTCAAATTGGGTCTTGTCCTTATACACTTCCTTCATTTTTTTCCCCCAGAAGCGATCGAGTCATATGTATTGTGAAGATCATATGTTGAGGTTGTAGTTATTTGTTATCAAACAACACAAATTGAATTATTATAGTGCTTACACGTACGCTCGTTATTAAAAAGATTGCTTGACACAAGTTTATTTTAACACTTCCATGTTCAGGCCTCGGGCAAGTATGTTGCTTACACACTGCCACGATCGAGTAATATAAAGATCATATGTTGAGGTCATATTAAGTATGCAAGCTAAATATCAGACATTGTGTATTCCCTTGGTAGTTTCTCCCCCCCCCTAATCCTCCCCGTCTCGGTACAATCTGTCTGTTGCTTTTTGAACTTTAATCTACCGCGTTATGGTAAGATGCTGCTGAAGCATTTCTGAACTCCAATGGAACGCTTCTGTTAAGAAATATCTCAACCTACCTTACTTGCATTATAAATACTGTCAAATGCCACAAAAAAAGACCACTGATGGGCAGAAACAAATCAGATGCAAAGAGAATGGCAGTCTGCAGGTCACTTGATCCTCAAGAACAGACATAGGCTTGGGTTAAGGATCAACGTGCAAGCCAAGCAGCCTCGAGGTCAGCCAGATTACAAAGCAGA
The DNA here is from genome assembly GCA_035128595.1 of Eptatretus atami. Taxonomy (NCBI): domain Eukaryota; kingdom Metazoa; phylum Chordata; class Myxini; order Myxiniformes; family Myxinidae; genus Eptatretus; species Eptatretus atami. The sequence goes on along the minus strand of CM068963.1, from coordinate 44,537,892 downwards.
AAGAGGCTCACATTGAGGATCAACATGCAAAACAAGCAGCCTCCAGGTCAGTTGAGACTACAGAGCAGACTTAGACTTGAGTTGAGGATCAACGTGCAAGACAAGCAGCCTCTTGGGCAGCATGTTGGGCATCCTTAGAAGATAAAGCATTTTGATACAAGTCCAGGTGCATTTTAAACACCCAAGATTGATAATCCATACAAAACCATAAGGCCAACATTCCCCAATTTGTCATGCAGGCAATATTTAAATCCTAAATACATTTGCATTAAATTTCCCTGGGCAACGTCGGGTTCAGCTGGTATATATATATATATATATATATATATATATATATATATATATATATATATATATATATATATATATAGTTGAGGATCCGGGGTGGCGGGATTCTCACCCGACTCTTGCGCCACCCTCCACCACCTCGTTCCGGGGTTTATAACGCCGGCCGGCTCGGCAAGGCCTCGGGTCACGCGTCTTCAATCGCGATACCAACGTAATCCTTGTACCTTACCAGTGGGGAAATAGAACCCCGGTTACAGACTGGTTGTGTGTCAGATGCCGAGCGTTTTCTGCCAGTCTGTAACCATTTTTGGTTTTATATGCCAATCGAACGGATCGTTCCTCCACGCGACACAAATTAATCCATAGCGGCAACTTCATACGAACCAACCAGATTTATTGGGGAACATCGGGGAACACGACACAAGCAAACCATTCATGGCAATGTTTTTATTAACAATCTTTAACCTGTTCTTAACTAGGGAACTACGGACTACAGGTTTCGAGGGGGTCCCTACCGAGATATGCCTTAAACAACGTGCAGACAAAGGCAGACTGACAGACAGACAGCATGCATGCAAGACAAGACAAGAGTACTTGAGATGTTTTCATGGACGAGAGGAAAGTGTCAAAAAGCACAGAATGTCGCTCGTAACAAGTGGATGTCACAGATTCAAGCCCCAGCTCGAACGCGCCGCGTGCAAGATGGCGGCGCCGTACTCTTTCTTTTCCGCACCGCACGCTCTGACCCACGTAAGGTCGACGATGGCCTCAGCTGATCCCTCTCAAGGTCCAGCATACAAATCCAGGCCTGGCCTGTGCACCAGACAAGGCCAAATTGAGGTGCCGGGCTCCAGCAAGCGGATCGGCAAATGTGTCGAGCCGTGAGGTGAGCAAGGACCGTCAGAGGCTCCGTCGTTTCCTCTCTTGCCTTCCCGCCTCGAAGCCGACTTCTCAACTCCGTCCTCTCAGTTTCTTTCTCCGCAGAATCACCTTTTTTTCCTTTTCCACGCTCGCTCTTCAAAGCCGACCGCCGTCTCTCTCACGGCAGAATCACCTCCTCCTAAGAGTCGATCGCCGACTCGACGTGCGGCCGCCTCTCCCACTGCCCAAAAAGGCAGACTCGGGTTCAGGTTTAGCGTCTCTCCCGGCAGATCCAACACTGTCCTCCTTCGTTCGCTTCCGGCCGAAAACACGAGCACGCTTCGAGAGCGACTGTTTCCACACACTCAACCCTTTTCTTTCCAGTGAGGTCTTCGTTCACTCGCTTCGAAACACGAGCACGCTTCGAGAGCGACTGTTTCCCCAAAACTGAACCCCTTTTCTTTCCAGTTCTCTTTCGTTCGCTCGCTTCGACCCGAGCACGCTCTCTCTCAGCGAAGCCGACAAACTCCTCCCCTTCGTTTAACTTCCTCTTTTTGGCCACACCCTCTCAGCCGACTGGGCGGGGCTCGTCCGGGATGGGGAAGGAAGAAGAGGGAGCTCTCGTTCCACCACCACTGCACAAACAATAAAACAGCCTCTTACACCTCGCGACACACATGTAACGTCCATTTACCAAACAACCTAGCTAAAACTGCATTTAATGGGGGATCTGAGCTAATCCTATATTTAGTAGTCCAATAAGGGCCATTTCCGTAACAATATACACATATATATATATATATATATATACATATG
>CM068963.1:44522456-44535902 GCA_035128595.1 Eptatretus atami | reverse complement strand
TATGTGTGTGTGTGTGTGTGGGAAAATACATGCTCAGGCCAGGAATCAAACCCAGGTCCTCTGGTGAACCGTACTAGTGCTCTGCTATCTGGGCGACCCACAGACTAAGCAGATAATTCTCTCACATATAGAGATGGCACTCTCTTTCCGCTGCTGCTTCTGCTCACTGGAATGAATAATAGCGGACATGGAATTGTTCCCCCATGGGGTGAAGATCCTTTCGTGGATAGGCCGTTGCTGCTCCTTTGGTTGGCAGTGAGTGTCCTGTAAGCAGCGGCAGAAAGAGAGAGTGGCATCTGTATATGTGGGAGAATTACATGCTTAGCCTGTGGGTTACCCAGATAGCTCAGATGGCATAACACTGCTACAGTTGAAATATATATATATATATATATATATATTATATAGTACATAATATGTTATATATAATATATGTATGTATATATATATATATATATATATATATATTATATATATATATATATATATAATATATTAGTGGGGCATGCTTTTTTAATGTTTTTAACTTTGATGCAAGGCTCATGATAGAGCTTCCAAATAAATCACATGCAGGACCAAGAAAAACATTTGTAAACAGTGAACCAGAACAGGAGTAATTACAAGGATAATGGAAAAATACATTTATATTGTGTTTGGGATTTCAACCTAGTGTCTCAGCATCATAAGCTTGTGGCTCAGATGGGAAAACTGAGCAAACCAACCCAATTAAACTCAAGCAAACAAATTATTTACAATTATGGGGTAAAAGCTCACCCATGTAAAAGGTAATATACAGGATCTTAAAAATGGCACCACAATCAAAACCTTAAATGGAACTGGGCTGGAAACAGAGCAAGAAGAACGGACATCCAGTAGACAAGAAGAATTACATACCACCAACTTAGAGAAGGCCCTGGAAGTAGTTGAGGTAGACCAAAGATCAGGTGGAGAGAGGGAATTGAAAAATTTATGAAGTACAATGGTCTGAAATTGCATTCACAGAACAGAATGGATCATGATGAGGCAGGCCTTCGTTCTCCTGTGGACTAAATGGGCTGATGAAGTCAAGTAATCTGAAAAAGAGGTATCGGTGTGTTACATTTAATATTAAGCATTCAGGATAAGCATGGCCCAATTTATTTTGTGCAGTCAGTGCATAACGGGTGCAAGTTAGATTTTCATATTAAACAAGTGCTAACTGAGGCTGGGATGATATGCAGAACAGTGCCTATAGAAAGTCTACACCCCCTTTCAAAATTTCACCTTTTGTTGCCTTATAGGCTGGAATTAAATTGCATTAAATCAGAAGTTTCCACCTTTATTTATACATTGTAACCTACAACTTGCAAGTGAAAAACAAATTCTACAAATTTCAGAAAATTAATTAAAAATACAAAGCTAGAATATCTTGATTGGATAAGAGTCCACCCCTCTAATAATAGCAATTGTAAATTCGCTCAGGTGTAATCAATCACCTTCAAAATTACACACCAAGTTAATTGCACTCCACCTGTGTTAAATTGTAGTGATTCTGATTATTCCAGAATAAAATCAGCTGTTCCTGTAGGTTTTCTCTGCTGGGTAGTGCATTTCACAGCAAAAACTCAACCATGAGAAACAAGAAAAAGAGCAATCAGAGATTGCAAACCCTCGCCAGGACTTCTTTTGAGTGGTGTATTTTTATAGGTTTTCAGGTAAATCCAATATGGCTGCCTAACCATGTGACCGATGACATCATATATGTGACTCTTTTGTTCCTCATGGCTCGGCGTTCATATGTGTAAAGTTTTGCCTCGATCTTTTCAGCCATTTCAGAGAAGATTTTTGAAGGTTTAGAAAAAACAAAACAATATGGCTGTGGAATCACGTGACCGATGACGTCATCAAAAAATTTGCAGCCCATTTTATCCCAAGATGACCCTCAAATTTTTTTATACTGATCAGATGTAGCGTTGTACATATGCAATTATGATGTCATAATGAAGGCAAGCACCAATGATGTAATAAAAAATACCACACTCATTCCCCATGCAGAGTGCTTGCTATGTGCCACTTGTATACCCATGACTTGAGGAACACTTGTGTGAAGTTTCCCCTCAATTTGTTTTATAGGTTTTAGGGAAAATCTAATATGGCTGTCAAACCATTTGACCAATGACCTCATATGGGTGAACCTTTTGTTCCTCATGGGCAGCCGGTCATATGTGTAAAATTTCGCCTCGATCTGTTCAGCTACTTCATCGAAGAAGATTTTTGAAGGATTTTGAAAAAAAACAATATGGCTGCCAAATCACGTGACCGGTGCTGTCATGAATTTTCTTTCTGTGGACCATTTTATCCCCAGATGACCCGCAAAATTTTTCATACTGATCGGATGTTTCGTTCTACATATGCAATAACGAGGACTCCTATGATGTCATAAGAAAACCGAACTCATTCCCCATGAGGAGTACTTGCAATTTGCCGAGTTTCAAATTTTTCCTTGGTGCGGTTTCAGAGATACAGAGGTCCAAAGTTTTTCCATTTTTCCAATATGGCTGCCACACCACGTGACCTTTGACGTCATAATTAGCATTGAAACATTCTGCATGTATAGTTGCACCAATGATGAAAATTTTGTCTCAATCCGACAAGCAGTTGCGGAGAAAAACACTAAAGTTCTGTGCGGACAAACAAACAAAGACAGACAGACAGATAAACAAATAAACGGACCCAAATGCAATACCCTCTCCGAATCCTTCGGTGAGGGTAACAAGGAGCTTTCAAAAGACCTCTGGGATAAAGTTGTGGAAAGGCGAAGGACAGGAGATGGAAATAAAATATTACAAAGGCCTGAACATCCCTTGGAGCACAGTCAGGACAATAATTAAGAAGTGTAAGGCGTATGGTCCCACCAAGACCCTGCCTAGATGAGGTCATCCCTCCAAACTAAACTGGATGACCAGGCAAGGAGGAGACTGACCAGAGAGGCCACCAAGAGGCTAATGGCAACTTTCAAATGCTACATGCCTTTATGGCAAAGACTGGTCACTGTGTGCATGTAACACCAATATCCCAAGTAGTCCACAAGTTTGGCCTGTATGGTAGGGTCGCAACAAGGAAGCCATTATTCAAAAAAGCCCTCCTTGAGTCCTGCTTGAGGTATGCCAAAAACTCCTCCAGATATTCTGAAGCCATGTGGTAAAACGTTTTGTGGTCTGATGAAACCAAGATGGAGTTTTTTGGCCTAAATGCAAAACGTTACGTTTGGTGCTAAGCCAACACAGCACATCACCCAAAGAACACCATCCCTACTGTGAAGCATGGTGATGGCACATCATGTTATGGGGATGTTTCTCATCAGTAGTGACTGGGGCACTTGTGGAAAGACTGAAAATGGATGTACAAAAATATAGAAGGGAAAATACAGAAAAAAAAATGGACAAAAATACGGAAAAATCCAAGAGGAAAACCTGCTGCCCTCTTCAAGAAAGGTGAAATTGGGACTGAAGTTCACCTTTCAGCTTGACAACAACCCGAGGCATACAGCCAAAGCTACACTGGAGTGGCTAAGGAACAAAAAGATAAATGTCCTCGTGTAGCCCAATCAGAGCCCCGACCTAAATCCAATCAAAAATCTGTAGCATGACTTGATGATTGCTGTCCATCAACGCTCCCCACACAACTTGACTGAGCTTGAACAGTTTTGTACAGAACAATGGGCAAATATTGCCCAATCAAGCTGTGCAAAGTTGGTAGAGACCTATCCCAACAGACTCACAGCTGTAATTGCTGTCAAAGGTGCTTCCACCAAGTATTAACTCAGGAGGCTGGACACTTATCCAACCAAGATATTATAGTTTTGTATTTTTATTTAACTTTTTGAAATTTTTAGAATTTGTTTTTCACTTGGAAGTTTCACTTTCACTTGGGTTAAAATGTGTAAATAAAAGTGGAAAAAGTCAGGCTTAATGCAATTTAATGCCAGGCTAGAAGGCAACAAAAGGTGAAATTTCGAAAAGGGGTGGAGAAAATTTCTATCGACATAGGTTGTGCTTTTAGTATGGGTTGTGTAGTTGTCTTTAAGCTGCATAGTCAAGGTTCGATTCTTGACCTGACTTTGAAATGTCACTCACATTTTACAACAAGCATGTTGCATCAATAAGTGCACCTTCCATCACATGGGATGTTGAGCTGAACTCCTGTCTGTCAGCATTTGCTGCTGGTAGACATTAAAGATCTTTTGCAAAGATTGACATTTATGTTGAGGTTTTACAACACCCTTGGAAAATTGCTGCCATGTCCATTTGGGAAGGCAAAAGAAAACCATCCAGTGGACTTCACTTGCCATTAATACTTTCACAACGATGCCCTGGAAGGATTTAGACTCGTACATGTGCAGTATACATACAAATTTGGATTAACTACCCCCATCCCCAACCACACACCTTATATGTTATTCAATGGCATCATCTTCTTCAGGTAAGCCTATAAATTTACAAACTAACACACCCACACACTGTTATAGTATACTGTACGTATTTACATGTTATTTTCCAGCATTGCAAAAAAAAAAACACAAATTTATCACCAAAATAGAGTTCATGGTAATACAGTTGACATTCAAACAGCAGAAAAACAAAGCTTATACACTCTTAATCTGCACTTTGAATCTCCCTTTGCCCAACGAAATGGAGGCATCATAACTTTAGTCCCCCTCCCTCATCCCTCCTCCAAACACCTCCAGCCCTCCCAATCTCCTTCCTTTGAAGCAATGAAAAAGGCCCTGACAGCTCTGGCAGGTGTGATGTGAATTGTGAACCATAACTATTTCTTTCCAAGTGCTCCTGAAATTGGCAAAAACATTATGTACTCTTCTTACAGTGCCTTGTGTCATCCAAATTACTGGCCTTTCATCTGACTACCAATTAGTCCATTTTAGTCTGAAAAATAGGAGTTATATGGAACATCGCCATGTGATTTGATATCTAATGTCGTAGAATGCCAGGAAATACTTAAAGGCTGAACACTAATTAAATATTTTAACCTGGTGTAGTAGCTTTATAAGTACAAAAACAATGATATTCTTTTGACATTTAGGTTCCAGGTTTAGGTTCCATTATATATTACAGTTTACACCTATCCATAACTGCCTAATAAATATGAAGTGGGGGGGGGGGGGGAGAGGAATAAGCTTGGCTGAACATTTTTTTTTTTTGGATACATAGTCGAGGCTCGTGGAAGACCGAGTACACTGAAAGGATCAGGACGTAATACGACAAAAGAACATTAGAGAGAGAGGGGGCCAACAGCAGAGTTGAAATACAAGATAGGGAGACTTTGACAAACAATGGGTGGGGGAGGAATTGGAGGGGGGAGGCAGAAAAGGACAAGTGGATACAGAAAGACACAGGAGGAAAAACTGCAAGTTTGGAATTAGAAGGGCTTGGGTTGGGTTGAGGTGTGGGGGTTAGCCATGGTAGAAAAGATCATGGTTTTGGTTTGGAGATGATCTGAGATGATGGTGAACAGATGTCTTTAAGACCTGGAGGGAAGAATGATATTGAGAATATGGAAGTTTATTCCACAGGAAAAAAGAGGAATGTATTTGTGGAGGTGAGCCTTTATCCTAAATTTAGGTAATTTTACCAAAAGGGGGTTGATGGTGGACCATGTGCACCCAGCAGAAACCTGGGGGGGGGGGGAGACAAAACAGAGAAAAGACCAGAGGGTGCAATGAGCCAGAGAGGAGGCGGTAGAAGACAGAGAGACCACTGATCTGCCTGTGATGGGAAAGTGAGAGGCCAATGGACTCAGCCTCAGCGTGGGAGATTCCAATGATCTTGAAGACCTTGGTTTCCATTGCGTCAAGCTGAGCAATGTGCAAGGCTGGGGAGCCAGCCCCGGGGGGAGAGCAGTACTCCATCAAGCTGTGGTCGAAGGAAGGACTTTGTATGACGGAGGATGCCCAGGCGGCGACTCGTTTTGGAGGCCAACTTTGAAATGTGGTTTGCCAAAGAAATACCATGGCTGATGATGAGACCCAGGAGTATGAGTGACTGAACTTCCTTCAGAGGATTGTTTAAAAAGTAAATGTGAGAGTTTGCCATAAGGTCCTTTCGGGTAGATAGCGAGAGAGTGAGTTTTGTCAGGATTGAAAGACATATTCCAAGTGTTTGACCAGGTTGTGATTTTTTTTCAAGGTCTGAAGAGAGGGAAGAGGCTGCATCCTGTCTGTCTGAAGGATGAGGGATGTCACGGTGGAGGGTGGAATCATCAGCAAATAAAGGGGATTTTCCAGAGAGTCAGAGAGATCACTGATGAAGATCAGGAATAGGACAGGGCCCAGAATATTGCATGTGACACTCCAGCCTTGACAGGGAGAGGAGATGAAAAGATTCCATTGAGAGCCACACATTGGCTACGAGAGTCAAGGAAGTCAGTAAACCAAGAGTTGAGTCGGCCCTGGATGTTATCAGCAGACAGTTTGGAGAGCAAGGTGGGATGTCAGACCCTATTGAAAGCTCGAGATGTGTCCAGAGAGATGGCCCTGATCTCATTTCTGATATTGAGGGCCTCCTTCCATTGTTAGGTGAGAGTAAAAGCATCATGTGCAAGGTGGAGTTACCTAGTCTGAGTCCAATATGATGATCTGAGATGAAGCCATTGGAGAAAAGGAGGGATTTCATATCAACTGCGATGATGGATTTCCATGGCCTTGCTGATGATTGGAAGTAAGCTGATCGGTCTGTAGTTAAGGGGATATGTTTTTGCACCTTTTTATGGAATGCAGTGATGTTGGCAGATTTCCAAGCAGATGAAAGATGACCTAGTGCAAATGATATGGTGAAAAGGGCAGAGAAAGAATGTGCAAGAGCAGCAGAGCAGGATTTTAGGACACATGAGCTGATGCCATGCAGTCCAGTAGCAGAGTCAGAGTCAAGGGTTGAAATAACCTTCTCCACATTCTCAGGTGCAAAAATCACAGTCCAGGACCAGTTGGATATGACAGGGAAGAATGGGTTCCGAGAGTGCGGTGTTGCGGACACAATATTTGAAAGCAAACAGGGAATTGAGGCATTCTGCTTTCTCTTGAGCAGAGTCAGCTGTGGTGCCATTTGAAGAGAAGGAAGGGATGGAAGGAGAGCATATATGAGATACAGAGTTAACAAGACACCACCAGGTTTTATAGGAGGGAGACAAGTTTGAAAGTTCATTGTTGAAGTTGGACAGATGTTGTTTTCTGACTCTCCTGAGAGTGGACACACACTTGTTGTTGACTTTTTGGAATGCACTGAGAAAATTGCGGTCACATCAATGATGCAATAGGAGGGAATCGGTACAGGATGTAATGATGTAAGATGTGACGTAATATGCGAGTTTGAACCAATGAGAGCCACCACATTCACATGTCATTTGGAAAAAAAAAATCATGGCCAGGCCTGATGTTTGACTGAAGGTGTCAGGAATTTGGAATTAAGTCAGACTGTCAGCAATAACTCATCACAAACAACACTATGAGATATTTAAAGTCTACCAAGTACAAATTAATGCTCACAGAAGGGAGACCCACCCAGCTCAGTGCAGATCCATATACATGCAATTAGGTGATACAACAAAGTACCAATACAAGATGGGGATACAACAAAGCACCAATACAATAAGGGGATGTCTATATAGACCTGGATAGGAAATCAAACCCAGACTAGACAGCTCAAAGGTAATTGCGCTACCTCTGCACCATCCTGTCGGACTTGCTTATAATAGTAACATCGCATATATTTGCACAGTTATTTTACTCGTAAGGCAAAGCTAAGTTAACAAATTGCAGTCATAGGTCCCAAACACCCGAAGTTCCAACCAAGAATCCTTCCAGTTGCACTGAACAGTGATATAAGTTTGACTCATCAGCATGATGATGCTGTTCAAATGATTTGTCAGCACTATGGTGTAAGAGTACACACTGCATACATTTATTGGAGCACAGATTTTCCAAGAGAACATGACATTTGAATCAATGAGCTCTGTACAGCTGTCTGTGCAGTTGAAGAATTCTAGACAGTTCAGCAGGTATACCTGCAAAGTAATTTGCCCATTTGCTGTGTCAAATCAACTTGGTGCAGATTGAAGTCTAAGCTTGTATGAGCTGTTTGTTTGGTTCTTAAATAGTTAACCCCCGACGGTGAAGATCGCTGGAGCTATCCTTGAATGAGGGCACTTCAAAAACGTTGGACTTGTGACGAATTCTTTAATGACTCCAATTATTCCCACCTTCTTATGCGTTTGGCTAGGGAAAGTCTTCGGCCCAAGTCTTTAACAAACCTGCTGGCCAGACCTGCCATTCAACTAAAGGTGGCAGGAATTTGGAATCTGTTCCGCGGTGGAGGAGATGGTTAACCTACTCTTCGTGAAAGGCACCGTGGGATCTTTAAGATCCATTAACTAAACCGAAGGGACAGGACGCCCCATTTAAGCTCCACCAGAGAGATGGCACACTCTGTGATGCAACGGCACTGCCTGAAAAATATCAAGACGGTTCATAGCTGAGTCGGGATTTGAACCTCGATTAATTTCATAGGCAAATGCACAACCTCTCCACCATCCAGTCGGACTTCAAGGACCTTTGAGCGTTCGCCATTAAATGTTTGATCAAATGAGCATCAATGTACCACAGTATCTATTCGTTTATGATGCACATGGCCATCAGAAGAAAGCCCTTTTTAAACTTATCTTAAGAGTTAGATCATTTTATAATTCATCTTCAGAAGTCTGTGTATCATTTGTCTTGGTAGCTTTGAAACTCTAGTCAAACTTTACAGTAATTTCTGCATCCAGCATGAAGGCATCATTTGTATATTAAATGGTCAATCGTGGAGAATGCAATTAAAATCACAGGCTGGAGATAGAGAGAAAGACAGGCTGCAATTCGGCAAAAAAACTTCAATCGATCCAGTGGACGAATGGCAGCAAACGTTGGCTCAATGACTTATCACCAGCATGATGTTGGCAACTTGATGGAGCAAAGGTGAGCATGAAAGCACGAATAAGCTGTTTTGAATAAATAAAGGTTAAATTATAATCTAAGGCAAATAATTATTATCGGTCAAGGTGTAGGAGGTTTGTAATTCATCCTTCAATATCAAGCATGTGATTCATATCTCCTGCTCTGGGCTATTCCCTTCTTTCAATATTGTATTAATTCCACCTGTTCATCCACATGATTTACGAGATCAAAAAGGAAATATAATGAAAACACTCAAACATATACTTTAAAAGAATGTATGTATATGTATATGCAGGGACGGCGTTAATCATTTGGGGGCCCCATGCAAAATGCAATAGTGGCCCAAGTGGGGCCACCATGAGCCTGTCAATCTGTCATCACACTAACACATACGTGCTTTGGCGTCTGTCTGTCTGACGTCGATGTGTTCAGTCGGTAAAAAGTTGATCCAGGAGTGCGTTGCATTACCAATCAGCTTGCTATCGCTTACCAAGCCAGCCACTCCTTATCAACCATTTCATTGGACTGCTTGCTTGAGTGCTCAAGCCACTTGGTGAGCGCTCTCCAAGCTGATTGGTTATGGAACACACCCCAGATGTGCTAGACCAAAAACCCTTTTCGAGTTCTGCCATTTGTGTGACAAAAAAAAAGTTAATTTCGGGTGATTTTCAAACCCTCTTCCCCTATTGTTGAGCTATTTTCTGCTTTTCAGAACCACTGGGGTAGTTTTGTTTCCTCCTTGCGACAGGTACTCTGATTTTAAAAAACTGCAACATACGCATGGGTTAGTCCATTACCTAATGAGGGGTATTTTGTGATCGTACAATAAATTGGAGTGTGGGTTGGCTAAACAATATCGATATGTATTAAAATTAGGAATTGTACAAACTAAATTTTAATAATTGTTGCATTTGTAACGTTAATATTATTCCACTCGCTTTTCTCAACTAACAGTAACCTCAGCCCACCTCCTCCCCCCCCTAATTTTGTAATAGTCAGGTCAGGTCAGGTATGGAGCATGTGCCAGAGCAGCGCGTTGCTGCGTTAACTTTCTGCCGGTACTCCAGGGCCTCCGTCTGGCCATCCCCCAGGCAGATGCCTGGCCCACCCCCATCTCCTTGGATGCCAATCAACCTGCTGCAACCACGAGGCACGTGGTCGGCCCATTGGCCTCCTCCACTCATGAGACTCCTTGCTGAGAGAATCTGGTGAGCAGGATCAGCGTCAGGGAAAACGAGCCACATGTCCTACAGCTGCAGCTGACGCTCACGGACTATGCAGGTAACAAATCTCATTTGAGTCTCTCTCAGCAACCGTCGTTGGACAAAGTCTGACCAGCGATAGCCAAGGATTCTCCAAAGAGACTGGTACCAAAGGAATTAAGTTTCCGTCTCAGATCCTTGGTCAGAGTCCAAGTCTCGCATCCATAGAGCAAGACTGGAAGCACAAGGACCTGAAGACTCGGACTTTCGTTCCCCGCACAGGGACCCAGCCAGCACACCCCATGATCCAGTGAATCCATGGCTCCCAGGCCTGATGCAGACGTCTGTTGACCTCTGGCTCACAGCCAGCAGAGACATGAATATCACTGCCAAGGTAAGTGAATCTCCATGACCTCAATATCCTCATACAACAAGTAAAGACCAGGTTAGCAGCATGCAAGATATCTTTGAAAGCCTGGATCTTAGTTTTGACTCAGGAAACTTGTAATCCCAGCGGCTCCGACTCCTCATTCAGCACCTCGAGGGCCCCCAAAAGGATACTTAGAGTCTCCAGAAAGATGACTGCATCATCTGGGAAATCAAGTTCAGAGATGTTGACTCCCAAATGATGCACCTCAGCTTGTCAAGTTAATAGTCTTGTCAAGTTAAACATCAGGGAAAACATTTTTTAATTGATTCATTATGTGACAGTGCTTTCTTTCCTTGAGATACAGAATTCCCTTTGCATGGTGGTTATCACCACTCACAAGTTGATATGTTTTATCAGCACAGTGAGACCCCACTCTTGGGGTCCCCTTGTTGTCTCAGGGCCTCATGCAATTGCATGGGTTGCACGCCCCTAACGCTGCCTTTGTGTATCTGTATACTAGTGGGGTGAGCTTGCAGACTGCAAGCAGACAAATAAATCAATTAAATGAAGGAGTGAGCAGTATGATCCCTTTATTTGTGCACAGTGCAGTGCAAATAATTTTGAATGCTTTCAATAAATGATGCATGCCTTACTGGGAAGACAAGATGCTGCTGGGAATAATAAAATGACCATACTGTACAGCAGGCTGAACATTACAAATTGTTGAGCCAGTGATTTTCTGTTTTCAAAAAAACCTAAATTCCGTTTCAGAAAATATATTCTGCTTCATATTTGCTCCAGGCCTCTTTCCCAGACTCTTCATTTGTCTTCCTTGGCGGTGCCCCCGGGGTCGTGTATTGCGCCAACACGGCAATGTTGAAATGCAGGGAATAATACAATTATTTTTACTCCACACACATGAACCGAAAAGCGAAGTTAAGCAATTGGTTCACTTTGTCTGTCTGTCTGTCTGTCTGTCTATCCTTCTGTCTGTAAACGTCAGTTTATGATCGAGGAACAACTTGATTTCAAGTGAATATTATATTTTGAACACAAATCAGAACATGAATCGGAAAACAAACTTGCAGTTTTACAGTACTTTGGCTATGAATTTGTACAGATCGCACATACACAGAGAGGAGTGAGATAATTTTTTTTCTCTGTCTGCCTGCGGCAGTCAAATATAACTTAAAATAATTCCAAACTAGAAAGTTACTGTTTTTAAGGATGTCGTAAAGGACACAAAAAACAACAGGCACAAATAACTAACATAACATGTTAAATAAGGTGGTGTCAAAGACGCTGGTTCAATAGTGGGAAACATCAGGATATTTTTTTTCGACGACCTTTAAAATCTTAATTTTATTTCAATTTAATTCTTTACTTGAACACAGTAAAACACAAATATCATTTTAGCACTTTCAAAACCCTTCCATTTAGCAGTACTTGGACAAAATATGACAGCATTTTACATCATCACGACGAATTAAATTTCCTGCAAGCAGACCCTGTCCGTGTCCTTGTTTCTCAAGACGACATGGGATAAGGTGTTCTATGAACTCTCTAGTTTCTTTTAATATCCTTGGTAATTATTTTTGGCAATCTCATCTGTATTTCGACGATTTTCTAACATCTGGTCTTGTGTTTGCGTTCAACTTGCTGGGCCAAATCAATTGCTATATCTGGTTTTGCCAGAAATGTGGATTCTTAAAAACAGGGTAAATATGCATTGGTTAAAACAAATTCTGAACGTTGCAATTGTCATAATCGGGAGTTCGTTATAACCAGGGTGCCTCACACAGAGGTCCGACTACATATGTAAACATGCAATACTTGCCTGTCTGAAGGAATCAGAGAAGGTGGAGATGTTTCTGGCAACCCTGGACTCTGATTCTGCAATGTTGATATTAAATCCTTCCTTTTCTCCAACAACCTCATCTCAGATCACCAATTTGGTTTCAGACTAGGTCACTCCACCTTGGACATGCTGCTTCTAATCACCCAACAATGGATAGAGGCCCTCAATGTCAGACATGAGATCAGGGCTGTCTCTCTGGACATATCTCATGCTTTTGATACAGTCTTTATCCTGCCTTACTCTCCAAACTCTCTGCCTATGGCATCCAAAGTCACCTCCACACATGGGTTGCTGATTTCCTCTACTCTCATAGTCAATGTGTGGCACTCAACGGAAACCTTTCATCTCCTCTCCCTGTTAAAGCTAAAGTGCCCCAAGGCAGTGTTCTGGGCCCAGTCCGAGTCATAATCTTCATCAATGATCTGTCTGACTCACTGGAAAATCCCCTTTATCTGTTTGCTGATGATTCCACCCTCCACCGTGACATCTCTCATCCTTCAGACAGGCAGGCTGCAGCCTCTTCCCTCACTTCAGACCTTGAAAAATCACATTTGTGAAACACTTTAAATATATGTTTCAATCCTAACAAATCTCACACTCTCAATGTCTCTCCGAAAGGACCATCTTGCAAGCCCTCCAATCTCCTTTCTTAACAATCCTTTTCAGGAAGTTCAGTCATTCAAACCCATGGGTCTCACTACCAGTCATGATCTTTCTTGGGCAAACCACATTTCAAAGTTGGCCTCCAAAGCCATACACCGACTCGGCATCCTCCATCATGCAAAGTCCTTTCTTGGACTCCTGTCCACCTGCAAGGCCTTCATCTGCAACTTGATGGAATATTTCTTTCCCCTCTGGATTGGCTCCCATGACTCACATTTTGCTCAGCTTGACACTGAAGAAACCAAGGCCTTCAGGATTATTGGAATCTCCCACGATGAAGCTAAGTCTATGGGCTTATCATTTTTATCATAACAGACAGGTCGGTGGTCTCTCTGTCCTTTACACGAACGAATCTTTCCATCATACCGCC
>CM068963.1:44494758-44521632 GCA_035128595.1 Eptatretus atami | reverse complement strand
GTATTTTTTTTGGGTTGGAAATCACTTAAAACATGTACAAATGCAAAAACCAAAATTCAAATATTTTTTCAAAATGACCGCCATAGCGGCCATATTGGACTTTGGACCAAGTCCAAAATCTAATGGCATGATCCTTGGACCTACCTAATCCCCCCACCAAGTTTCGTCGAAATCCGCCAGGAGTTTTTTCCGTAATACTGTTTCACAAACAAAACAAACAAACAACAGACAGGGGTGAAAACAGTAACCTCCGTCCATCTTTGATGGCGGAGGTTAAACATTCTCTTCTCACGATGCCTGCACCGGGTTGATGCTATAGAGCTTGGGCGGGAAGAGATGACCTGGCAAACCATATTGGCTTGTCATGTGTCTGTGGCTGCATGTCTCCTCAACGGTGCAGAACCCCATCTCAGTAGCTCGCGTCTATGCCCTGAGCTGCTCTCTATTTCCCAAGTGGGGAAATGTGTGAGGAATCCCCACTCCGAACCTTGTGTCCTCCAACTACACCGTACTCAACCCCCATTGCAACTTGGCCCCCGACCTCTGTCTCTAACTCCAATTCCAACTACCACACGGGTCTGAGTTCCCACAGGCTATAATTATTTTGTGATTGTGCATCAATTGGCTCTCTCCCTTGAACTAACTCATGCCGTGTTCCACCCACCATTGCCATGGTGTCAGGTGGTTCCTTCATTCAGCACCATGGTCACAGAATGTTCTGGTTGTACACAGAAGGGAACCGCTCACTTTCTGTGGAGTGGCTGTCAGAATTTTATAATAGGAAGCTCATATAGACAGATTACAAAGGAATGATTTAAGGGGTCACCCCAACATACAAGGGGAGAGGGGAGGAGAGTCGAGGTTTGAACACATATGGAGGGAGAGAATCATGATTATCAGATCCTAATACAGTCCTCGACATGTGACCTGTCATTTCACAAGATATCACACTCTTAAGTTAAACATGTACTTTTTGTATACATCATTGAAGCTCAAGAAACAGCCAGAGCAGAATGGAAGGGAACAAAATCGAAATGGGGAAACACCAAAGGCAGAGCAGAAGTGAGAGTGAGATTAAGGGATGGGGAGAAGACACATGGGGGTGAAGAGGGAGGGGAAAGCGGGAATGAAACAGAAAAGGAACAAACCAACCGACAATTAACAAACTAAAAGAGGTGAGGAAGAGGAAGGATGGGGAGAAGTAGCAATAACCTGGAAAAGGGGAGTGCTTGGGAATGGGTTATTTGGGTTGGATGAGATCATAAGTATGGATGGGGATGACCTCCTGCCCTAATCAGCTCCGATTGAGCAACAGGCTTGGACAGGCAGTTTGTGAAACATTTGGCGATACAAACTAGGCTGGCCCCACAACAATAATTAGGGTAGTCGTATTAGAAGTATAGTAGTAGTAGTAGCAGTAGTAGTAGTAGTAGTAGTAGTAGTAGTAGTAGTCGTCAAGATCTTAATTCAAAAATGAAAGTGCCAGCTGGTATGAAAGCAAAACTGATGCCAAATGTTTTGACCACCGAGGCTTTCATCGGAGATGTGCAGGTGTCGTACAAATGAGGTTAAGGACATCTTCCCAAGGACAAAGAGTGGGGCCACGTTACTTCAGTATTCTGAAGGTGAGAACCCAATGTCGATTTCTTCACTGTTGGTTCACGAGCGCCCGCCAGAGTGACCACTATATTCGTTAATGTCTGTCTGTTGGGTGGTCGCTAGACTACCGTTATTCTCAGGTTTTCCGTCTGTCTGTATGTAGTAATGGACAGTTCTGGAGGCCAGAGGAGTCAAAACGATTTTGATGAAACTTGACTGGTAGTTCATACCAGGATCAAGTTGTATGCTTTTGAGCACCGTTGCTATGGACGCCACCGTTGCCTAGCAACGGGACTTTGAAATTTTGGAAAATCCTTAAAAAAAAAAATCAAAAATCGGCTTCCATGCTTTTATGTGCACTATTATCAACCTCTTTGTCAAAAAATTTCATCCCGATCTGTCAAAAACTGTATGACTAGTATGCAATTATGTAGCGACCACCCATGTCGCCTACCGGCTTGTCTGTCTGTGTGTCTGTCTGTCCAGAGCATAACTCCGTGGACTTTGATCCGATCTTAATGAAACTTAGTTATGTGTTTGATATCAATGTCTAGTTGTGTTTTCCTGGATGAGGGCGTGGCTACGCCCATTGGGGGCAGAGCCACGCCCAAAAAATAGCCATTTTTAGGGGGTAGTCTGATTAAAAATCTATCTTCTCCCAGGGAATGACTGAATGGAATGGGTTCTTCGTATTTGAAATAGCAAAATGAATTATCTAAAACCTGTCGTTGTCCGATTTTTCATTTTCGTCACAAGGTCAAAAACTTAGAAAATTGCGAATTTTGACATAAAAATCATACGGCCCCCAAACTTTGAGAGCTAGGATGACAATATTTTTATGCATAATAATTGAGGTCATTCCCCACCTAAAGTCTTGAAACCATTTTGCTCTATCTCGAACACCTTGCCCGTGGCGCCCCCTTCAAGTTTGTTTTTACTCTGATTCATCAAAGTATGGATAATCCGAGGAGTGCGAAATGCCATATAGCCTATATGACGTTATATTGTTCCTGGAATGTTCCAGAGGAAGTTTTGCATCAAAGGTCATAATCCTTGACCTTGACTTTTAAGCCACCAAAGGTCAAATTTTCAAAGTTATGGGAATCGAACCGGGTTGCGACCTTCTTCGACGAACTAACTCCAATAAGCTATAGCACGTATCCTGTTTCCTTATTTTAATGTCCACAACATTGTTTTGTGACCTTTAAAGGTTATGCAAAGGTCAAATTTTGAAAGTTGTTGAACGAAACCGGGTTTTCGACATTTTGCAGCTAATAACCTGTCACTCGTACCACATCATGTTGATCATTTTTATAACTTGGTCAAAAATTATCACATTGCCTCATCCTTGACTTCTGAAACAATCTACATTGTCAATACCGCTCGTGAACCATCGTCGTCTTCAGACTTGTTTAATTTATAACTCTGACAAAAAGGAAATAAAGTTGTTTTTTTAACCCTGCAAAACGTTAAAAAAACTTTATTTTCTGTTTGTCAGAGGTACAAGTTAAAAAGCTAAGACTAGAAAGCATCACAAATTGCAAAGCCTGTCCACGTCTGCTCTGTACTCAAACTAAACTTGACGAAAACAACAGAAAAAAAAATGTAACATTTATTAATTAGTGTCCTCCATATTCTCAAAATAAAAAAGGTTTGTTGAAAATTTGATGACAAAAGCTCAAATGGTAAAAAAAAAGTTATGCCCTGGACAGACAGACAGACAGATCCTCGAGGCAGCAGTAAAGACGATTTGCCCGCAGGTTCAATCTTCAACCAAGTCTGATTGCCACAACACCTGAGGGCTATTCGTGCTGCTCGCTGCACTTGTGTTGTCCCAGTGCAGCAATACAATTATTACTAATCACACATTTGCATTTGCATCTGAAATGTAATCACCAGACTTTAATGCTTTAAGACCCGTTGCATTATGTGTGATGTTGTTTCAGCATTTTGTGACATCACGTGATGTCGCATCGATAGTCCGTGCACCCTTATGGTGTTGTTCCCCTGCCACGATTTATGTTGCGTTGCGTTCCTAACTATCAAACGTCATGACGAATTGCATGATTTTTGTGTGCATTGTGCTTGGAGCATCATGCGCACTTAGACTATTAATGCACCACGGATGTGGCCGAACGTGGTTGCAACGCAGTGCAGCATGGCGATTTGAAATCATAACTTTGAGATGTTTTGAGAAAAGGGAAGGCAGCTTGAGTGTGTGGTGGATGGGGGACGGGAGGTGGAGGATGCATTCAGAGAGAGAATGCATTGTTGCCAACTCGACCGCTTTAGGCGGTGGTTGACCGTTTTTTGGATGCAGTACTTGAACAGCCTACCTCTTTTATTGCCCAATAACAGCAAAAAAAATACTGCTTTTTTCAAATAACATGTCTCGTGGAGGTTTTGATAGATTTTCATGTTCTGACAAGATTTTGTCGCCTTCAGCTGTAATTACTCTGCTATAATTATGCATAAATGAGTGTCTTTGAATGTACAAATTTAAGGATAAAATTACAAATTTCCCCACCGATGGAGGGGTGAAACCCCTCCCCCCCTTCCAGACTCTCCCCCACCCTTCCAGAATCTCCGTCCTCTCCCCCGGTCGCTTCGCTCCTTTACACGACGAATCTTTCCATCATACCGCCTTTTGATGTAAAGAAAGAATGTAAAGGAAAGGAGGTCGGAATTTTTTCAAAAAGGATCTCATCGTGATCTGACACACCACACACACACCACCACACACACACACACACACACACACACACACACACCACACACACACACACACACACACACACACACACACTCACACACACACACGACTATTCGATGAGAAAAACAACTATGATTTGGGGGAAGTTAGGGTTAGTCATTCTCTGGTTACCAGCAACATCACCACAATAACGCCGCCTTTCGCACCAGACTCATTTGACGGAGGAGGGATTGGGTGGGGTTCGGGGGTAGGGGTGTAACGAAGTTAGAAAAAAATCATGGTTTTGGATTGGGGACGATCTGAGATGGTGGTGGACAGCTGCTTGAAGATCTGGAGAGCCAATGAGATTGAAGAGGATGTAGAAGTTGGTTCCATAGGTGGAAAAAAAACAAAGGGAACAAATAAATGGAGTTGATCAGTGATCCTGGATTTAGTTAGTTTCACCAGAAGGGCTTGGTGTTGTACTGTTATGCCTGCAGAAACCTGGAGTGGGGAGGGGCAAAGCACGGAAAGAGTATAGGTGCAAGACCAGAAAGGAAGGTGCGTATAATAGCGAAGCGACCGGGGGAGAGGACGGAGATTCTGGAAGGGTGGGGGAGAGTCTGGAAAGGGGGGGAGGGGTTTCACCCCCTCCATCGGTGGGGAAATTTTGTAATTTTATCCTTAAATTTGTACATTCAAAGACACTCATTTATGCATAATTATAGCAGAGTAATTACAGCTGAAGGCCGACAAAAATCTTGTCAGAACATGAAAATCTATCAAAAACCTCCACGAGACATGTTATTTTGAAAAAAGCAGTATTTTTTTTGCTGTTATTGGGCAATAAAAGAGGTAGGCTGTTCAAGTACTGCATCCAAAAAACGGTCAACCACCGCCTAAAGCGGTCGAGTTGGCAACAATGCATTCTCTCTCTGAATGCATCCTCCCACCTCCCGTCCCCCATCCACCACACACTCCAAAGCTGCCTTCCCTTTTCTCAAAACATCTCAAAGTTATGATTTCAAATCGCCATGCTGCACTGCGTTGCAACCACGTTCGGCCACATCCGTGGTGCATTAATAGTCTAAGTGCGCATGATGCTCCAAGCACAAATGCAACACAAAAATCATGCAATTCGTCATGACGTTTGATAGTAGGAACGCAACGCAACATAAATCGTGGCAGGGGAACAACACCATAAGGGTGCACGGACTATCGATGCGACATCACGTGATGTCACAAAATGCTGAAACAACATCACACATAATGCAACGGGTCTTAAAAGCATTAAAGTCTGGTGATTACATTTCAGATGCAAATGCAAATGTGTGATTAGTAATAATTGTATTTGCTGCACTGCGGACAACACAAGTGCAGCGAGCAGCACGAATAGCCCTCAGGTGTTGTGGCAATCAGACTTGGTTGAAGATTGAACCTGCGGGCAAATCGTCTTTACTGCTGCCTCGAGGATCTGTCTGTCTGTCTGTCCAGGGCATAACTTTTTTTTTTACCATTTGAGCTTTTGTCATCAAATTTTCAACAAACCTTTCTTTATTTTGAGAATATGGAGGACACTAATTAATAAATGTTACATTTTTTTTTCTGTTGTTTTCGTCAAGTTTAGTTTGAGTACAGAGCAGACGTGGACAGGCTTTGCAATTTGTGATGCTTTCTAGTCTTAGCTTTTTAACTTGTACCTCTGACAAACAGAAAATAAAGTTTTTTTAAACGTTTTGCAGGGTTAAAAAAACAACTTTATTTCCTTTTTGTCAGAGTTATAAATTAAACAAGTCTGAAGACGACGATGGTTCACGAGCGGTATTTGACGATGTAGATTGTTTCAGAAGTCAAGGATGAGGCAATGTGATAATTTTTGACCAAGTTATAAAAATGATCAACATGATGTGTACGAGTGACAGGTTATTAGCTGCAAAATGTCGAAACCCGGTTTCGTTCAACAACTTTCAAAATTTGACCTTTGCATAACCTTTAAAGGTCACAAAACAATGTTGTGGACATTAAAATAAGGAACAGGATACGTGCTATAGCTTATTGGAGTTAGTTCGTCGAAGAAGGTCGCAAACCCGGTTCGATTCCCATAACTTTGAAAATTTGACCTTTGTGGCCTTTAAAAGTCAAAGGTCAAGGATTATGACCTTTGATGCAAAACTTCCTCTGGAACATTCCAGGAACAATATAACGTCGTGCTTACACGTTGTCTAGTCTTGAGTCCATCGCACTATGAGTCGTGAGCAGAGAGCCATCTGAAGGTTTCTGCAAGCTTGGCACGCCTTCCCAAATCCTTCGCAAAATGCTGCAACAAGTCTAGCGGCGGAAGAAACGATGTCACGTACACATGCATTTGAATGGCACAAGAGGTTTCAAATAGGGACGGGAAAAAGTGAAGACGATCCCACGGTCTGGAAGACCTTCAACGACGCAGAACGGCGGGACAACATCGAGCGTGTGAAGCAGATGGTGCATGCAGATCATCGACTCATGGTGCGGATGATTGCGAGGACTTTTCCATGAACAAGGACACGTCTGGAGCATCATCATGAAAATTTTGAAATGCGCAAGTGTGTGCAAAGATGGTCCCTCAAGCATGTTTGTCCTCGTACCAGAAACGATTCGCAAGAGTCCACTGTCTGTCAAGACATTAGATCCGAGCACACTCCGAGGACGATCCCAGACCTCTCGGAGAGTCATTACTGGCGATGATCGTAGATATTCAATACGATCCCAGAACGCAAAGGCAAGAGTCGTCATGGAAAAAGTCCGGCATCACAAACCAAATAAGCAGGATGTCGAAGGTCAAGGTGATGCTCCGTCGCGTTTTTTGACATCAAGGGCATTGTCCCACTTTCGAAGTTTCTACAACAGGGTTAAACAATTGAATCAATATGTGTACAAGAAGATCCCCGGTGCTCATAGATCAGTCCGGGACAAGAGGAGGGATCCTGTGGAGAACAACACCTGGTGTTCAACCGGATCAACGCCCCTGCTCAAACATGTCCTGAGCATCCGACAGTTTTCTGACGAAGGAAACGTGACCAACTCTGGAAGCAACCCCCGTATCCGCTCAAGACTTGCCCCTTGTGATTTTTCGCCTTTCCCAAGCTCAAGGGGTGATAAGGGGACCCGATTTACCTGATGTGGAGGCCATCAAATGGGCCGTATGAACGGAGCTCCGAGGATTCCAGAAAAACCTTCCGGTGCATCAAGCGTGGAAGAAAGATGGACAAAGTGTGTGAGACTGGAGGGAAACTATTGAAGGGGACAAGTTGTGATTTCAATATATTTTTTGGAATAAAATTTCTGTGAAGTCATTCCCGTACTATTTAGATATTTAGTGGACCTCGTATGTATACACACACCACATGGCCAAAAAGTATATGACACCCTTGCTCATCCCAACACTCATTCAAAAATTCATGGGCATTAATATGGAGTGTTGTCCCCCTCTTGCTGCTGTAACACCTCCACTCCTCTGGGAAGGCTTTCACTAGAGTTGGAACATTGCTGCGGGGATTTGCCTTCATTCAGATCCACATGAGCATTAGTGGGTCGTGACACGTGATGTGGGTGATTAGGTCCTAGGTCTCACAGTGCACGCCGTCCAATTTAATCCCAAAGTGTTTGATGGGTGTTGAGAGTCAGGGCTCTGTCAGTTGGAATGTTTTTAAAGGCCAGTCAAGTTCTTCCACACCAGATCTCGAACGAACTAGTTTCTGTTATGTGACTCACTTTGTGCAAGGGGGGTGTTGTCATGCTGAAACAGGAAAGGGCAACTACCAAACTGTTTCCACAAAGTTTGGAAGTACAGAATAATCTAGATATGTCATTGATGCTGTAGCGATTAGATTTCCCTTCACTGAACTATGGGGCCCAGCTCAAACCGATGAAAACACAGGCACCCAGAACCATTATTCCTCCTCACCAAATACTTAACGTTGGCACAATGCATTCGGGCATGAACGTTTTCGGGCATCTGTCAAACCCAGATTCCTTCCGTTCAAGGCTGCTAATCTCGTGACAGCGTAATTAATCACTCCAGAGAAACGCATTTCCAACTGCTCCACAGAGTCCAATGGCGGTGAGCTTTACAAAGTCACTCCAGGCCTGTACGCTTGGCAATTGCGCATGGTGATTCTCATGCCTTAATGTGTGGCCTGCCGGCCATGGAAACCCATTTCATGAAGCATCGACACGTAACTAGTGCTTTGCTGACGTTGCTCTCGAGAGTCAGTTTTGGAACTCCGGTCGGAAGTGTTGCAACCAACCGGCAGAACGATTTTTCTGCTGTGACGCAGCTCAGCACTCGGTGGTCCCATTCTGTGAAGCGTGTGGTGGCCTAACACTCGCGGCTGAGCCTTGTTGCCCTCGACTTTTCGCACTTCAAATCTGCCACTTTCAGTTGACTGCGCAGCTCTAGAAGGCAGAATAATTGAAGGACCACTGATATCTAGAGTGTACGCCCATTTCTGCGCTATGTTGTCTTGGAATTGCATGGGCTGATATGCGGTCGCGTGAGCGATTTTAAACCTGTCAGCAATGGGTGTGCTTGAACTGCCGGAATCCACCAATTAGAAGGGTGTGTCCACATACTTTTGGCACTGTAGTGTACCATGTTATATACAGTTATACATACTACACTACTACAATATACAAATATAGTATATATATACTATATAACACGCATAATCCACAGAAACAACCATCTCATTTTGACACACAGACAATTTGTCCTTAGCTGAATGCAAACCATGAATGGTTTGATCTGAATGTATAAACGCCAAAAGTGTGTCATCCATTGGTTTAGATATTTAATCGGTGTACTGCCATCCTGATGAGGGCAAATAGAGCCCCGAAATCCGGATCGTAGGCTCTTTGATGTTAACCCGATGTATGCACCATATTAATATTTTGTCTGTTGACACAGAGTCAGTGGGGCCGAGGCCTCTTGTGTTTGGAGGCGATACTCTTGTTGTGGAACTGATGTCCAATTGGGGATCGGCGGATGCTCGTCACACAACACGGTTCGATACTATATATATATATATAAATAGTATAATATTAATATATATATACTATATAAATACTTATACGCACAGTATGCTAAGAAGCCTGGTGTTGACGTAAACGTTCAAGGTGAGGCTGGCTTAGAATCTTAGGGTCCTGAAGTGAGCCCCATCATTGGCCGTTAAAATCAAGTACCAGGTGCGGTTCGCTCCAGCCTGCGCATCCTTCCAGAGGTCGGCAAATATGAGTACCGACGCCTTACTGGGATAATAAGATTTCTACGTGTCCTGTCGGAGTGGTGACCCAGCCAGGACAGTGATCTCCTGTAGCGCAAATGAAAACCGCCCAGTGTAGCAGCTATGGCACTCACGGCATGAAAGGATAATGGTGTGCCGCTATACAGTGTATATATTTACATTGTGAATTCAATTACTGTATTCAACTATTTGTACATTAAGTTTTTCAAAATAACGCCAAATTACGATTAATGGATTATTTTATAAAATTACCATGAATTCCAGCATAACAAAAACATGCTGGATGCTTTGGAAACTTGTGATTGGCTAACATCTGCTTCTTCGGTTTGTCGAAAAAATGTTAAATTTTATTTGTTTTCTGCGGCCAGTCAACATCCACCCAAGCTCAATTATTATAGAATGACGTTAATGTGCACGAACTCTTGAACGACCTCTGGGTCATGTGATTGCAACCCCTCAAGGAATTCTGTTTTTGGGAGGGCAGAATCGAGAAGAACACAAACGAGAAGAAAAATAATTTAAAACGTTTCAGATTTCAAATAGACCGTTTTTTGACTTAACGTTTTCCAATACTATTGATTAGTATTACACTTTGCATCATTTAGATGAATCTTAAAAGTCCTAATCCACAGACTTTCGAAAATGGACATAATCTGCTCCAGAATGCCCCAGAACCATAGACAGTAGACAACGTGGTCACATGGCAGCCAAATGTATATTGTTTGTATAGGGGATTAGCAACATTGTTCGTACCTGAAATGGCTCACATAGCTTTCTGAAACAGTAGCCACAAAATACTTGGGAAACGTACGTAGCGCGAAAAGAGGTGTGCCTGCTGCACAAAGAAAGAGTTGGAAAACTTTATTGAACTCGCCAAAAAGCTGAACAGCTCGTAGTTTCCGCCATACGCAAACTCCCGAGGCCCATGTGGATCATTGCAAGGACGCCAATGGTTGTGTACGACGGTTTGTCGTTTCTAACCCACCTGTCTTCGATTCATCGTTGCCAAGTGAGTGACTTTGAAACTTGCAGGTTCCTCATGTGAACTGGACCGGCTTGGTGATTTATTTAATGGATGTCTGTAATCGGAACGACGATGCCGTCATTCCCAACGTTCAGGCACCAGGTTGGTAGACTTTCCAGAGGGAGAAACTGTATCTGGTTTGGTTGCTTCTCACACTGATGGGAAGGTCATATCTGGGCTGTCAATGCACAGGGTAAGTTTAAAATCATGATATTTACGATGAGTTATGTTTGGGAATAGGCGGAGGGTGCGAGTTTGTATGGGGCTGTAGGCCGTTATAAAATAAATATTGTGATGGTTCTGGGTCCTAAAAGAATACCAGAATAATAGACATCACATCCAGGTAACTCCAAGAGGATGGCATGTCTGAAGAGACCATGATCTCCAGTTGTCCAGAACTTCCCACATGATCCCATGCCAAAGTTCGTGTTACCATACCAAAAAACCCAATTTCGACAGGTACCGTGCCAGCGATCATGTAACCAATCTTAAATAGTTGGCCGAGTGGGCACCACTGGTTACGTAACCATATTCTAGCAGTAACCAAGCCTGATTAACCCTCAGTTATCCTTTGCCGCAAAGCCCGCAATCAGAACCGACAGAATAAGTCAAGACAGTTCTTAAGAACAGGCTTTTAAGAGCACAAGCAAGCAGGCAAGTCTTTACAAGAAGAGGCAATTAAGTAGTATATATGCACAAGGAAATT
This sequence comes from Eptatretus atami, assembly GCA_035128595.1. NCBI lineage: Eukaryota > Metazoa > Chordata > Myxini > Myxiniformes > Myxinidae > Eptatretus > Eptatretus atami. Next base: position 44,510,329 of record CM068963.1, on the reverse strand, counting down.
ATTCACAGCATGTATACACTCCATTACCCCTGTACGATATACCCACCCTTGGAACCTTCGGAGTAACTCATCAACTTTACAGTAGCTGGTGCATCTGGTTGAAAAGAGATAGAGGAGGTCGAGCCAGAAGGAGAGAAAGAGACAGCTGGATCGATTGTGCCACGTCCCTTCACACCTTGCACCGGCTCTGTTTAGCTTGTACTGCCAATGGCTTCTGACTGATGGTCTTGGCATCCGGACCCTCACGCTCCACTCTCTTGATCCCCCTCCTCACAGTTCCGACACGCTGCCTTTTTCCATGCATCCTGCTGGAATGTCCGCAGCTTGAACTCGATCATGGTTTGGTGGGAAAGCATAGGAGGTGTACGAGGTGAAGCAGGGTTCGATGGTTTAACCAGGTGGGCGAGTGTGAATAGCAGGGCTCGACGCAAAGCTGTGAAGAGACGAGAAGTGTTGAATGTATGAAAGGGAAATAAAACATGAAAATGAGAGACGTGAAACAAAGAAATTAAAAGGAGTAAAGGATAGAATGAGAAGGTAAGGTGAATAAAAGGGAAGGTAAAGATGAAAAACTGATCGGATGAGAAATGTGAGAGACCATAAAGGCTTGAAGCTGACTGCTAACTCGTGGCTTCAAACTCTCAATTTATATATTGTTTCCACTTGTCTCTCATCCTTTTCATTGGGTTCTAGCCCCCTTTCACTCATGTCCCCACCTCTGTCCGTATGTGTAGTTGCACCCTCCAAAAGATTCCTCCTCCTGTACCTGATAGGTGCACTGGTACTCCAACATCGTGCTGGTGCCTGCTGATTGGCTCTGGTGGTTTTGGTGTGCTATCCTTTTCAGATGATGCATCGAGCCATCTGTCGTGATGTGGGGTTCCCCTATCTACCAAACCGGTTGGGGGGTGGCTTTGAGTAACGTTTGCACTGAGGATTTATGAATGATGGTCTGGTGAGCATGGCACTTTAGTGGAGGGAATGTATCAGGTCAGGTATAGGAGTGTGCACCTGAGCATCACGTCGCTGCATCCAGTTTTTGCTGGTACCCCAGGGGCCTCCATCTGGCCATCCCCCCAGGCAGTGCCTGGCCCATCCCCATATCCTTGAGATGCCAATCAATCTGCTGCAACGCAAGAGGCATATGTGGTCAGTCGTTGGCCTCGTCCACTCATGTGGCTCCATCTCTGAGGGAATCTGTGAGTAGGATCAGCATCAGGAAAACCAAGCCACATGTCCATACAGCCACAACTGACGCTCATGGGCTATACAGGAAACAAAAGCCAATCAATCTGCTGTAACCATGAGGCATGTGGTCAGCCATTGCCTCCTCCACTCATGTGACTCCCTCTCTGAGAGAATCTGGTGAGCAGGATCAGCATCAGGAAAAAGAGCCACATGTCCATACAGCCGCAATTGATGCTCACTCGCTCTTCAGGTAACAACTCTCATCAGAGTCTCTCTCAGCAACCGCTCGTTGGACACAAAGTCTGACCACCGATAGCCAAGGATTCTCCGAGAGACCTGGTACTGAAGGAGTTAAGTCTCCGTCTCAGATCCTTGGTCAGAGTTCAAAATATCACATCCGTCGAGCAAGACTGAAAGCACCAAGGACTTGAAGAAATCAAGACTTTCATCCTCCTGCCCAGGTACCGATAGTGCCACACCACATGATCCAGTGAATCCATGATTCCCAGGCCTGACCCAGACGTCTATTGACCTCTGGGTCATAACATGCGGAGACATGAATATCACTGATCAGGAAGTGAATCTCTCCGTGACCTCAACATCCTCACTACAAACAGATACAGACAAGACAGCAGCATCCAAGATGTCACTGAAAGGCCTGATATTAGTTTGACCCAGGAAAACCCATACTCCCAGTGGCTCCGACTCCTCATTCAGTGCCTCGAAGGCCCCAAAAACAATATCTAGTGTCTCTGCAAAGATGACTGCATAAACTGCGAAATCAAGGTCAGAGATATTGGCGTTCCCAAAGGATGCACCACAGCTTGATTTCTCCAACATCCTCACCAGAATTCAGTCCATGCAAGTGCTGAAGGTATGGGGGCCAGTGCACACATTCGATGAACTCCACCACTTCACAGAGCTCCAGCACAAACTGGAAATAAGTCGGGAGATGGCATACACTCTAACAGCACTCTCAGTACCAGAGTATAGTTCAGAAATTCCAATTGATCAGATTTGGTGGCACCCCACGAAGACTGAGAAACCTGATGACATCCCGATTCACTGAATCAAATACTTTACAGAGATCAACATCAGCTGTGAGAGCCTCTGCCGAAATGTCGCTTGTGTTCATTGAGGACCCCAAAGATAAGGATATTGTCAATTGTTGAGCCTTTGGTGTAAGTCCGACTGCACGGAGCGGTCCTCAAGCAGAATGGTGGCAAACCTTATCAATAATTATCCGAGTAAAACCTTGCCTGACACTGAGAGTAGCGTCACCCCTCGGTAGTTGTTGCAGTACTGGCGATAACCCTTCCATTTCCAGAGAGGAACAGAAGGCTCCTCTTCCAGTCAGTTGGGATGATTGCTTGTGCCTCCAAACAGAGCACAGAACTGCAGGCAATGGCGCAAGTGCAGCATTTCCCACCAGCTTTGAGAAGTTCAGCATGGATGCCACAGATCCCAGGAGCTTTACCCCTTTCAACTTGTTCACCGTAGCCTGTGTTTCCCACAAACAAAGGTGGTTTACAGTTGATTGGATGGTCAGTAATAATATAGTTACACTCCTGACATCCAACTCAACAGCTGGTGGGTCAGTCTGGTGCAGCCACTCAAAGTAACCGCCCCAGCGGGCCTTCAATTCGGACTCCTCTGTCAAGAGCCAACCACCCTATGCTCAAACTGCAGTACACCGAGGATGGGCTTGGAGAAATGCAATGCACAAATTCCTCTGTAAGCAGGACGAGAATCACTTGACCACAGGCGATGTGCCACCACTTCACAGATTCCTCACACATAGGCCGCTTTATCTGTCCTCAGTGCACATACAGTTTTATGCTCATTTCCTGATCAGCTCAGCTCTGCCATTAAGCATGGCCTGCGACTCTTCTCATTGGAATCCAGTGTGCCTTGGAGACAAAGTTCTTTTTTCGCCTAACAGTGGATTCTAAGACATCTACCGGCAACATCAAGGATGGTAGTCTTGAAGGCACTCCTCAACTCTTCAGGATTACCCAAAAACACCCAGACCCCTCAAAATCCCCACTCAGCCTGTTTGCAAACTCCTCTCAGCTGCCCTTTATCCTTTGAGCTTTGCCAACATCCAGCCGAGGCTGGGATGGTGCCATTCTCTTGACTTGCACTGCAACTTCAGAGTTACTACAACAAGCCTTTGGTCGGTATTGAGGAACTCAGCACTCCGAAGAGCCCTGCAGTTCTGAATCATCCTCAAGCGACCATCAACAGAGCACAATGGTCAATCTTCACCATACCACCAGCGTTGAAATGCCAAGTCCAATGATGAGCCTTGTGGGCACGGAAACCATGAACCAGCATATATATACTTAAAAAGTCAAGAAACTATACAGTACATATTTAAAAGTCAAGGAACTTGGTGCTATTCTGATTCCAAGTTCAAACTCATGGGGAATGAATCATCTCATATCACCATCCCCGTTAGTGATAGTCGATGCATTGAAATCTCCCAAGACTAAAAGAGTATCTCGCTTGGACACTGATGAACCACAGACTCGAGAATGACATAGAATGCATCCTTCACAGTGAGATCACTCGCCTCAGTCGGAGCATATATAGAGACCAGGGAAATACACCCAGGAGTGACATCCTCAGTCTCATATACGCTTGTTGACCGTGTTACATCATTATTATTAGAGTCAGCTTATCGACACAGTTACAGCAACTCTTGGGCATGGTAACCATCAGAGCGACCAGACCAATAGTCGGTGTAAGCCCCACCATGATCTCGCCACTACCCTGTTTCCAAACCTCAGAGAGTGCTGCAATACCGATGTTCAATGATAGCAGACACAGGTGATTATCCTCTCTTGGGGATAGGACGTTCCAGGCACCCACCCAAAGAGACCACCTCAGGTTAACCAGAGGAGACCGCCATCTCGTGGGACGACGCATCAGCACCACCCCGACACACACCACAGTAGTCTGACCCAGGAAGGTTACCCTGTGCTTTTCCTCAGAATCAGCAAAGAATGGGGTCACGAGAACTTTGCCTAATCCCATCACCCGGTGACCTGCTCTGTGAAGGACAGTGCAGGAGGTACTCCCATGGATGTGGGTTTTCAGTTTTTCCTTGCGTTTTTTTTTTACGTGTTTTGCAGAGTGAAGTGTTTTATGGTGGCCGGAATGCAAAATCCTGCCACCAAACCTCCAGACAAAAGGTAACCCAACTGCAGGAGGATGTCTGCAGATGCAGTTGGGCAGCAGATTGTGGATGGCCTTTGGCTTCACAAGGAGCTCCTCACCCTTTGACAGTTATATTTTTAATCCTGCTGGGTGTCCATATCCATCCACCCAACCAATCTATGTGAATAGTAATGTGGGAAATGGATGCTTATGTGATAAGTAATGTGGGAAATGGATGCCAGAAAAGCATGTGGAATAAGGAAAAGGACACGCGCAGGATCCATAACTAAACACTCGCAATGCATATTCTGCCCATATTAATACAGTTATACACTTAAATGCTGAACAGAATACTACAAATAACTAGCTTTACTCTATGTGTAAATGCTTCGTTCTCCCTGGGGTCCAAAACCACAACATATTTTTATTTGATTCTGGGGCAACAAGAGAGATTATACTAGTATTTTTGCATATATTGGTAGAACGCTGTGTTGGCTTAGTTGTTAGGGTGGCTGGCTTGGGATCTTAGGGTCCTATGTTTGAGGCCTGTTGGCTGCAGAATTAAACACCAGGTGGGGTTGACTCAGACTATCATCCTTTTGAGGTCGGCCAAAATGAGCACCAGTGTATTGCTATTGGTAATAGGGGCACTGTCTCGGTGGCATTGCTGTGTCCCCAACCGAGGATGCAACCAGCAGCCAGAGGCTGCACATGAAAGTGTGTGTGTTGTGTATGCATATACTGATAAAAGGAGAACCATCATCTATATATGGTGTGTTATATCCATTGCTGCCGTGCACTTGTATGGACAGGAAATGGAGGAAACTTGACACCTCTCATCCACGGATATGTCTTCGATTTTCCATATTTTTGTGAGTCCGATTTGCATTCAGGAACACAACAATCATGGTTACCATCGTGAAATTGCCGATCTTTAGTATAAATGCTAAACCTTATGTTTAAAGATGATTTTGAATCACACATTTTGCGCTGGCAATGGCAGCCAGTTGAATGTAACCTGCGAGACACAACTGGGTCACTGAAAACGCACGCACAGTATATGCGCAAAAAGGCATCGTTATCATTTTTACATCATTTCAAAAGTCGCGTGTTCAACCCTCTGATCCTAAAGAGTACTGTTGGGACTAATTCTCGGACATCATGTTTGTCGGTTTACTGTCCACGCAAATGCAGAGAAACTTGGTGTCTAGTGACTGAGGTATGACAGAGGATCCTGCAACACACCATGTGCACCCTCATCAGAAGCATGTTCATCATTGTAGAGACAAAGTTAACACAGAGACTCCACATTGAGATATTTAGGGACTTCCTTTTGGCGATCCCAAAACACCCCGTAGAGTTTGCCGACCCTTCAGACACTCTCATTCCCACAAAACGATGTTAATATTCTCTCCACTGATGCTCGAGCTGCACATATGCATATTTGCTTTCTCATTTCAGTGATTAATAGGTGTTACGACTGTAGTTAGCTGTGATTCAAAAACTGACAATACAAAGAACTGATTAATTTACTATTAACCATTTAACGGTTTATAATATACACAAACACGACATGTAAGCCTTCCATGCTGATGGATGGTAGATAGAATCCTTTTTGCAGGCGATTGTTAAGCGGGGCGTTAAAAAAAAATCCTCGAACAAATACACAGAATAATTCGAAGAAATGCTCACCTTTAGTTTTATTCCCAGTGTTACCTACTTATAAATCAGTTGAAAAACAAACAAACATTTAATTATTAATTATACTTGTACAGTGTAGGGTTAGTCCACAAAATGTACCCGATTTGAAAAAGTGTTCTAAAAAAAGTCTTCGTACATAGAAATGTCAAATATAGTGAATTAGGTCGGGTAAGCATTCAATTTGTTGTATCAACTATATTTTGGACATTTATGTTGTTATTACTATTAAGCTTCCAAGCAATACATTGCTTGAAAGCCATTCTTGTTTGAAAATCTATAGCTCCAGAACTGCTGAAACGGATCAATCCGATTACTTTATAGGTATGATTGACTACCCATGGAGAACGTTTTTGGACAACGATTGATGTCATCAGTGACGTGGTTTGGCCACCATCTTCAATTTAAGCAAAAATTTAAAATACCTTTTATCTAGAACAATCAACAGATCATTCTGATACATTCTTAGGTATGTCAACTCCCATGAGGAAAACCTTTTGCGAACTATGTCACCAGTCACATGGTACAGTAGCCATCTTGGATTTAAGGAAAATCTTTAAACATCACTTTCTCCAGAACTGCTGAATGGATCAAAGCAAAATTCATATGTATGATCAACTCCCCATGAGAATGTAATTTTTCTGAATTATGACATCATCAGTCATGTGGTGTGGCACCATCTTTCTGCACTTATTTTGTCTATACCCTCCGTTATCTTAAACACCTCCTTGGAAGCTTATCAATACTGCTCGCATTCTAGTTATTATTATTATTTTGCATTTAACTACCAACAGTGGAGCGAATCTTCATTGTCAAGAAGAATGTTGAGCTGAAAATCAGTGAACGGAATGCAGCGTGCATTCAGGAGTCAATTATCCAGACGTGATGCACAAACCCTGAATACTATACTTCGTATGGTTTCAAAGTGGAGAGGGACAGGCTCTGTGAAGAACAAAATGCAGGACACTCTGGACATTCGAGGATATCGAACTCGAGGGGATCATAACAGAATGAATGAAATGATTGCGTTGTAGCCCTGGAAAATCATGAAATGATGCGTGTAGCCCTGGAAAATCATGAAATTGGAGTGTGTCAAAGCAGTGTCATTAGAGTGTTAAAGTCTGATTTGAATTAGGCTTAATTTCCCTTAAAAATTCAATTGATGCAGCAGGTAACCTCAGATGATGATGTGTCGACGTTATGAATTTTGGGTGCGATCGAGTATAATTATTGATCAAGTCGGAATCGACATTGACAGCATAATTTTCAAACAACGAATGTCATGTTTACTTGAAAGTATGATAAGTAAACATAATTGTTGGTTTTGGAATATGGAGAACCAGCTGAGTCAGAAAGTGTGCAGAAATTAGAGGACATTTCCTACACTTGTAGTCAAAAATCTTTATGAGTTCCTTTATGTATCATACAAATATATGGTTAAATATAGTATATTACTTTTTTTTTAAATAGCATACATTAATAATACTTTTAATGTATCAGTACTACTCAGTACATATCATCAATATCATATAGCTACATATACATTTCAGTCATATACAGGGTGCTGCAAAAGTAGGTATACATCGTATACTATTGTATATACATATATAATAATACATTAAAATAGCAGATTTAAATCACAATTAAAATTGGGTACATTTTTGTGACTCTCCCTGTACTTTGATAGAGTTGAAGTTTCTTGTACTAGTGTGAGTATATCGTTCCAAGAATATTTTGAACAACCCTCGTGGTTTGGTGTTGGATCTTTCCATTGTATTTAACCAATTATCCCTTTGGAGATTCAAGTGGAACAATGAGTTTGGATAAGATTGATTGACGCTGAAAGCTTCAACTGAAAGCCATTGAAAGACTCTATCTTATACAAGCTTGCATGTGGGCCTTGCTCCTCCTGCCCTCACATTATCTCTGCTCTGCCCAAGCCAACCCAGGTTGCACGAGTTCCTCAAGAAACCCTTGCTGGCTCACCCCCATCCAGTGTCCAGGCTGCCCCCACTACCTGAATGCATACTTCCGTATTGTCCCCCAGTACCCGTTAACTCATCCTCTTCACTACACTTTTCCAAATGTGCTGTCCTGCCTATCATTATTGCATGCACTCACCCATGCTTATCTACAATCTCTTCTACACACCACTGATTCTTCTCACCCTATTCATTCGAGGTCATTGTTACCCATGGTAGATTGTAAACCTGTTTCCCTTTGCCGTTTAGCTCCTCCATGAGCCTCGATCCTTGTATACACCAGAGAGTTGTGTGTCAAAGCCACCCAATGCTCGCCTGTTTATACATTTATCGTTTTTTACAAGACTAGTCTATAATATTTTTATAAAGCATTGCATGAAGTCTGATCCAAATAATTTTAAAGCAATTATGTATTGTAATTGGTAATCAGTAAAAATAGTGTGTAGATAAACATAGAAGGAAAAAACTTAACATTGATGTGCTACAAAAAAGTTAGTTCAAACAGGTCAAAAATTAAAAAAAACCAGTCACCTAGGGTTCCGTATAATTGCCAAAAGGTGACCACGTGGACTTCTTTAGGTCACACTGAGGTGAACAGAGCTGCTATCCACCAGGAGCGACTCTTGAGGATATCGCCTACGAGAGTCCGATGAGAATCATTCTACAGGTAACCAGAAAAAATATGCGTTTGCTCATAACGTCACCAAAAATCACGTCATAATGTCTCAAGCTTGATATATCTAGAAAGCACTCATCGAGGTGTTCAATTTGAGGTACTCACGTTGGTTCCTAAACTTGAAAATTGACTTGGGGTCAAATAGTTTGACTTAGGCGTAACATGAAGGTCAAGGCCAATCGCCACCAAAATTATCAGCTGAATGCAGACCATGAACTATATTCCATGAAGTTTGAAACGATCCGATCAAATTACTCCAAAATAAGGTTTCGTCGACTCCCCTGATTTGGCGACAAAGTGACTTAGCCTTTGACCTTGGACCTTCAAAAGTTTTATGCGTGAAGGGAACCTCTATATGCCGTTGATATGCGAAGTTAAAAATTTCCAATGATCAACTGTGCTCCTGCAGAATTTTTTATACTGATTACAGACAAAACAAAAAAAGAAAACAAACAAACAAAAAAAACATGCAAGCTGACTAAACATATCTTGCAAAAACTTCGTTTGGCAAGATAAAAATTTGAAATTATTTTTTTAATTTCAACTTCACTAACATCAATAATATACCCCAAGGAACTCCATGCCAAATATCAGCATCCTAGTACACACATATTAAATGAATCGCAAGCTTCTAAATAACTTGCACCAAAAACTTTAACGTTTTCACGCTCACGCTTACGCTCACGTGGGGATCGCTATAGCTTCTCTGCTTCTTCGAACAGTGAGCTTAAAGAGTGCATGAGATGCCACGGTAATTTAGGTAACGTAAGGTATGAAGTGTGAAGTTAATCAACAGAGTTTTTCAAGAAAGAAACAATTTCTTGAGCCAGGTAAGGTCAGTGATGAGGTTGTAAATGATTATTCATTCTTTTATTTATTTATTTTGCTTTTGTTTCTACTGCAGGGTTAATGTAGGGCAGAAGTATGGGCACAGAGAATCTCATGTGGCAGTCAGTTAGTAAGAGAAAATGAGGATGCAACAGTGGATGTGATGAGGAAAATACAATTTCATCTGAAGATTATTTTTGAAATCTGGTTTAAAAAGAACCACAAGTGTTTCACACAAACATGTGGTCCCGAGCTAGTCGTGCAGCACGGCTGTAAGGTCTAAACTCTAAAGTGATATCCTGCAGGTTTGTTATGCAGGTGTCATGTGACTTTTTTTTCTCCAGTTTTCTCTCAGGTAATCTCATTCTCAGCCTCTTGAATTTAAACAATTATTGTTTTAATGATGGTGAAGCATACTTGTACTCTGTACCCTTTGGCATGATACACTGTGGATTTTGGTTGACCTGCAGTTATTCAGTTGTAAAATTATAAGTCTCTCTGTTTGTCTGTTCGGTTGTGATCTCTCTGTCTTGCACCTTTGCATCGTCTTCAGTTTGCATCGCTGCAGAATGGACAATGAATTACATTACAAGACAGGTGTTTAAAGACTTTAAACAAGACATTGTATGTTTGTAGGCACGACAGACTCGTGTCGGATTCCCATTTCTGTGTATTGAATGACATACTGTGGCCTGCAAGTATTCACCCTTCTTACCAATAATGCCACATTTAGATGCAATTATGTTGAAACAATTTCTCAGAATGAACTTTTTTATTCGTAACTGAAGAGATCAACTAAACACTGTTATTGGTTGAAGGAGGTTCATGTCAGGAATACCTTCAAAAAACGTCTACAAATCAAAATTCACTGGTTGTAAAAGTATTCAGCCCCTTGGCTCAATACCTGCTGGAAGCACCTTTTGTAGCAATGACTGCTATGAGACTTTTTGGGTAGATCTCTATCAGCTTTACCAGTGAGATGGTGAAATCTTTCCCCATTCTTCACGTGAAAATTCTCTAGTTCTGCCAAGTTTGATGGGGATCGTCGATGGACTGTAATCTTCAAGTCTCGCCATAAATGTTCAATTGGGTCAAGTCAGGACTTTGACTGGGCCACTCGAAAACATTTATTTTCTTCTTATTCAGCCACTCCAGTGTGGCTTTTAGCTTTGTGCTTCGCATCATTGCTGCTGAAATGTGAATCTCTGACCCAGTTTCAGATTCATGACTGACTCAAGCAGGTTTCATCAAGGAATCTCCTGTACTTTGCACCGCCCATTGTCCCTTCATCCCGACAGCAGCTTGTCAGTCCTTCTGATGAAAATCAGCCCCATAACATGATGGTACCACCACCATACTTGGCAGTTGGGATGGTGTTGACTGGGTGATGTGCAGTGTTAGGCTTGTGCCAGATGTAACGCCTTTGAATTAGACCAAAAAATTCAATTTTTATCTCGTCTGACCACAAAAACGTTTCTCCACATGCCTGCAGTATCATTAAGATGCTTTTTCACAAATCCATACGAGCTTTTAGATGTGTGTTTTCAGTAATGGCTCCTTTCTTGCCACCTGTCCAGAGAGCCACCTTTGTGAAGGGAACGGGATATTGTTGTATTTACGAACTCTGACCCCCATCTCAGACATAGAGTCTTGCAGATCTTTGAAAGTCATTGTTGGATTACAGGGACATCCTGAACTTTCCCGCTTACCCGCTGCTGAGTTTGGATGGGCGACGAGATCTGGGTAGAGTCTGGGTGGTATGATGCGTCTTCCACTTAATGAATGATTTCATCGTACTCAAAGGGATAATGAGTGACTTGAAATGATCTTATAACCTCTCCTTGAATGGTACTTCTCCACCACTTTATGTCTGACTTCTTTGGAAAGCTCCTTGGTCTTCATGTTTGCCTTATTGGTTGACAACTGAGTTGCACCTTAAAACGCCTTAGATAAATGGGGGGGGGTTAATTTTTTAAAAAACAAACCACTGATTACATGCAGGTGAAATCTATATCACTTTTTTAAAAACATTTTAAAACAAATAATTTGCTCCTGAAGTGATTTAGGGTCACTTAGGCAATCAGGCTTTCATTACTATGCAACTGAGAATCATCTGATTTTTCTCTGTTAATCTGACTTATTCACATTCTATCTGCATTTTTTCAGCTTCAACACTTTGGAGTAGTTTGTGAAGACTCTATATAATAATGTTTGTTTTGAAGCATCATGAAATAAGCTCAGGTGGCATCAAAATGTGAGAACTTTGGAGAGGGGGTGAATATTTTGCAGGCCACCGTAATATGTGTAACTGCAGTTATTTAATCCAACAACTCTGAAACTCAAGGTTATGAAGCCTCACGATACTCGCCAATTCCAAATAGCCAAGAGCTTCAGTCATGCCACGGTTATAATGCCAAATGAACAAATCGCGTACCAGACCAACACACCAGTGGTGAGAACAGGTTTAACTAGAAGGGCACTCGGCAGAGTGCTACCTCTGCCACGCACTGCCTGATCCATGAGAACATATCGGGCCCATACTTTTTGAAATATCATGCTAGATATCGTTTTTGGCCCTATCTCTCAATGATGAAGAATCACTTAAAAATATTTCTAGTAGTCAGATCTGGATCCGTCTTCACCAAAATCTAATCAGTTCATCCTTGTCACACACCCAACATGTCCACAAAATTTCATCCAAATCTGCCACAACTTTTTGAGATATCCTGTACACAGACAAACAAACAAACAGACAGAAAGGGTTGAAAACATAACCTCCTCACCTTCGTGGCAGAGGTAATAAATAATGAAAGAGTTTTTTGAGTACAAAGCAGACGTCCACGTATGCTTTGTACTCAAACCTAAACTTGACGAAAACAACAAAAAACAGGAGAGAGAGAGAGAGAGAGAGAGAGAGAGAGAGAGAAGAGAGAGAGAGAGAGAGAAGCAGAGAGAAAGAGAACGAGAAAACGTATTAAGGTAATGTACAGTCACTCTCTAATTATAAAAACCCTCGCATTAATGATAACTCATTCGGCTTATCGCGTTAACTTATTCTTTCATAGAACATGTACTTAGACAAAATAGAAAGTCACAGGACAGCAGAATAAACTAGAGGGGGACACTCGGTAGAGTGCAAAACCTCTGCCGCCAATACTGCTGGGTCACTTAAGTGAACCTGATATCCTATTCATTGTAGGTCAAAACGATCACTCTACTGAACCACGATTTAATAAACTAAACTAGATCGACGCGCATGTAGAAATGGCAAAAAAAAAATCGAAATTTTTTTGAAAAAAAAGTTGCAAATTTTTTTTTTTTTCTCTAACAAATGTATTTTTTTTGGGTTGGAAATCACTTAAAACATGTACAAATGCAAAACCAAAAATTCAAATATTTTTTCAAAATGACCGCCATAGCGGCCATATTGGACTTTGGACCAAGTCCAAATCTAATGGCATGATCCTTTGGACCATACCTAATCCCCCCACCAAGTTTCGTCGAAATCCGTCCAGGAGTTTTTCCGTAATACTGTTCACAAACAAACAAAACAAACAAACAGACAGGGGTGAAAACAGTAACCTCCGTCCATCTTTGATTGGCGGAAGGTTAAACATTCTCCTTCTCAGATGCCTGCACGGGGTTGATGCTATAGAGCTTGGCGGGAAGAAGATGACCTGGCAAACCATATCTTGGCTTGTCATGTGTCTGTGGCTGCATGTCTCCTCAACGGTGCAGAACCCCATCTCAGTAGCTCGGTCCTATGCCCTGAGCTGCTCTCTATTTCCCAAGTGGGGAAATGTGTGAGGAATCCCACTCGAACCTGTGCTGTCCTCCAACTACACCGTACTCAACCCCCATTGCAACTTGGCCCCCGACCTCCTGTCTCTAACTCCAATTCCAACTACCACAACCTGGGTCTGAGTTCCCACAGGCTATAATTATTTTGTGATTGTGCATCAATTGGCTCTTCCCTTGAACTAAATCATGCCGTGTTCCACCCACCATTGCCATGGTGTCAGGTGGTTCCTTCATTCAGCACATGGTCACAGAATGTTCTGGTTGTACACAGAAGGGAAACCGCTCACTTTCTGTGGAGTGGCTGTCAGAATTTTATAATAGGAAGCTCATATAGACAGATTACAAAGGAATGATTAAGGGTCACCCAACATACAAGGGGAGAGGGGAGGAGAGTCGAGGTTAGACACATATGGAGGGGAGAGAATCATGATTATCAGATCCTAATACAGTCCTCGACATGTGACCTGTCATTTTCACAAGATATCACACTCTTAAGTTAAACATGTACTTTTGTATACATCATTGAAGCTCAAGAAACAGCCAGAGCAGAATGGAAGGGGAACAAAATCGAAATGGGGAAACACCAAAGGCAGAGCAGAAGTGCAGAGTGAGATTAAGGGGATGGGGAGAAGGACACATGGGGTGAAGAGGGAGGGGAAAGCGGGAATGAAACAGAAAAGGAACAAACAACCGACAATTAACAAACTAAAAGAGGTGAGGAAGAGGAAGGATGGGGAGGAAGTAGCAATAACCTGGAAAAGGGGAGTGCTTGGGAATGGGTTTATTTGGGTTGGATGAGATCATAAGTATGGATGGGGATGACCTCCTGCCCTAATCAGCTCCGATTGAGCAACAGGTCTTGGACAGGCAGTGTGAAACATTTGGACTACAAACAGGCTGACCCACAACAATAATTAGGGTAGTCGTATTAGAAGTAGTAGTAGTGTAGTAGCAGTAAGTTAGTAGTAGTAGTCATAAGTAGTAAGTCGTCAAGATCTTAATTCAAAAATGAAAGTGCCAGCTGGTATGAAGCAAACTGATGCCAAATGTTTTGAACGAGGCTTCATCCGGAGATGTGCAGGTGTCGTACAAATGAGGTTAAGGAACATCTTCCCAGGACAAAGAGTGGGGCCACGTTACTTCAGTATTCTGAAGGTGAACCCAATGTCGATTTCTTCACGTGGTTCACGAGCGCTCCGCCAGGTGACCACTAACGTTATGTCTGTGTGGGTGGTCCATAGACTACCGTTATTCTCAGGTTTTCCGTCTGTCTGTATGATGTAAATGACCAGTTCTGGAGGCCAGAGGAAGTCCAACGATTTTGATGACCACCTCTTTTCTCCCCAAAAAAACTTCCCAAACAAAACCCCCAACAAAACAAACCACTCACACCCCCAAACCACCACACTCTCCAACCCCCACCTCTTTCATTAAACCGAAAAAAAACTTGACTGGTAGGTTCATACCAGGATCAAGTTGTATGCTTTTGAGCACCGTTGCTTATGGACGCCACCTTTGCCTAGCAACGGGACTTTGAAATTTTTTGGAAAATCCTTAAAAAAAAAAAATCAAAAATCGGCTTCCATGCTTTTATGTGCACTATAATCAACCTCTTTGTCAAAAATTTCATCCCGATCTGTCAAAAACTGTATGACTAGTATGCAATTATGTAGCGACCACCCATGTCGCCTACCGGCTTGTCTGTCTGTGTGTCTGTCTGTCCAGAGCATAACTCCGTGGACTTTGATCCGATCTTAATGAAACTTAGTTATGTGTTTGATATCAATGTCTAGTTGTGTTTTCCTGGATGAGGGCGTGGCTACGCCCATTGGGGGCAGAGCCACGCCCAAAAAATAGCCATTTTTAGGGGGTAGTCTGATTAAAAATCTATCTTCTCCCAGGGAATGACTGAATGGAATGGGTTCTTCGGTATTTGAATAGCAAAATGAATATCTAAAACCTGTCGTTGTCGATTTTTCATTTTCGTCACAAGGTCAAAAACTTAGAAAATTGCGAATTTGACATAAAAATCATACGGCCGCCCAAACTTTGAGAGCTAGGATGACAATATTTTTATGCATAAATCTTGAGGTCATTCCCCACCTAAAATCTTGAAACCATTTTGCTCTATCTCCGGAACGCCTTTCCCGTGGCGCCCCCTTCAAGTTTGTTTTTACGCTGATTTCATCAAAGTATGGATAATCCGAGGAGTGCGAAATGCCATATAGCCTATAAT
>CM068963.1:44437998-44452378 GCA_035128595.1 Eptatretus atami | reverse complement strand
ATATATATATATATATTTATACTGAAAGACCCACCCACATCTCTCACCTGTGAATGGAGGGAATAGCCAATCCGCTCTCACCTAATCAACTAAACCCAGGTCACTGGGATTATGTAAATGATTGACCCCTCCCACACTCCTCCTAGCCAAAGTTGCTGCCTAAAGCAACCCAAGAAGACTTACACAAGGTAAGTGCTAACGCTGTTTTGAACCAATCCAAGAGTTCCTCAACAACTGTAAAGACGTTCATACATAGTACACACATGAGAATCCCAATGCAGGAACCCGCAAGTAAGAGGGTTACGTTAGCTAGGGTTAATAGGGTAGAAAAGATCACTGGCATAGTTTGGGGGATGGCATGAGATGGTGATGCACTTGAAGGCTGGGAGGGAAGACTGTAATTGAAAAATCTCAAGAAGGTAGCTAAAGATTATATTGTTGGACTAAATTTATAAACACAGGCATGAAATGATGTCTGGCATTCAAAGAAATTTGGGAAGATCAATAGAGGACATATTAATTGTAACATTGTTCGAAGGGACTGCCGTTCTAATACAGTAATGCATTCAAATGCCAATTGTACAAAAACACAAGAGGATTCAAATGAAAATCTGGATCCAAGTGAAACATGCCCAGAGGCAAACTGTCAAGCTCTTGTGTGATAATTTGCATACATTATCGACATAGCAAGGCATCATTCAGTGAGCATATGTTGAATGAATTCACATTTGTAATTCTGGAATCTGCAATGTGAACATTTATCTGCAGCAGATTTCTAAATTCTCCATGGTGCAACAACACATACAGATAGATACATGAAACATACAGCACAAAAGGGCAGAAGAAAAGAATGCAATAACAATGAAAGCGATTGAAATGTCTACTGATGCAAAAGGCTTGTGAATGTGAAAGAGAGAGAAGAGAGAAGAGAGAGACAGAGACAGAGACAGGAGACAGAGACAGAGACAGAGACAGAGACAGAGACAGAGACAGAGACAGAGACAGAGACAGAGACAGAGACAGAGAGCAGAGAAGAGAGAGAGAGAGAGAGAGAGAGAGAGGAGAGAGAGAGAGAGAGAGCGAGAGAGTTTTCATTTCGGTCTCACAATCAGTGCTGAAGGTTAAATTATTTTGGTAGGCACAGGAGCACCAACAACTTTCAATTCCTTGTCACACTGCGAAAAATTTAGGTGCACCAATTAATTATGGGGGATTTAAGGTCAATTAAATCAGCCTGCTAAGGAGAATATTTGATTTACTGTATTTACAACAAAAATAAATAAAACCTGTGCTTTCCTGTAATTAAGTATTCATTAAAATGATTCAGAGATTCCAAGTAATATGTATTAATCGAAGGTACTCACGGAAATTCCGCATAATGTAAAATGTAACATCAACAATATTATACATAAAATAGTTAGTTGTTTAAATGCACCCCCTCTCACCCCCAGTCATCAATACCCCCATCCAAAACCCCAACCTCAAACCCCCCGCTCCCCCCAACCCCAAGCTTCTATCCCTCTCCACCCCAAGTCTTCAAACATCCCTTCCCATCTCATGTCTTCACCCCCTCTCCAAAGCCTCAATCTCCTCTCCCAACTCTCTGTGCTCCCCTCCCCATTCTTCCTGCTCTTCAAAACAAGAGGAGAGTAACAATATGAGAGGTTTACATTCCAATTAGGAGTCAAAAGTAATCAAAATTAATTAGGATTAAGGTAAAATTAAATTAAGAGGTGAAATTAAGATGTTAAAATTAAATAAAGACAAACAACATTTAATTCACAATCTTGTGAGATGAGCGAATCTCATGATGTGGGACGGACGGACAGACAGACAGACAGACAGACAAACAAACATTATTATATAGATAGACGTGATGGCTGTAGCCTACAGTGATGTCGGCAGACTAAAAAACTACAAGGGCAGCATCATTGGCCAAGGGCATGGTTGTTGCCACTGATACAATGCCATCTGGTGGTTAAGACAGGAAGTTGGAATTTGTTCATGTTGCTTGAGATAATTTGCCAACTCTTCACAAAGTACACCATGGGATCTTTAAAATCCATCAACTAATGCCGTCAGATGGGAATCCCGTTTAATGTCCATCCAAGGGACGTCACCACACATTGATGAATCTCCCTTCCTGTGACACACTGGGATGACAGTTTATAGCTGGGTCGGGATTCAAACCCAGGCAAGACAGCTTGGAGGCGAGTGTGCGCACCTCTCAGGCCATCCTGTCAGCACTGCGATTAAATATTACTTTTTTTTCCTTTAATGTCAGTAAGAGAAAAATATGCAGCATGTTCCCAGTACTATAGAGAAAGAGGGAATACCTCTGGCGCCAAATCAGACAGGAGCACAAGCAAACCAAGGGGGAACAAGTCCAGCCACACAGTTTGAGGAAAACCCGGAGCTTAACACTTGTTCTACAACAGTGATATGCTCACCAAGAGTGCCACCTAATGTGCCTCCACCAATAATGTTCAACCAACTCTGCCTATCCACTGTGAGCACCCTGCTCTTAGAGCATCGTCATGCCACCTTTTATGTCCACTCATCCCTGCAATATTGAGTCTTCTAGTGCTTGAAGTCAAAGACTGAGAGTCACCATTAGCTCAGTCGACCACAGAACTCTCAGTGGCATTGTCCATTTAGTTATTGACCTGACAAATGGCTTTCCTTTGATGAGTGTTAGGACCTGTTATGTGTCAGAAACAGCTCCTACCTCATCACCTCCTTGTCCAAGCATCCTTGTTCCAGAACCTTGGCGGTAAAACAAAAGTTTTGAAATTCACGCTAATGTGCCTTTAACTGGAACCATATGCGTATTTGCCTCTGAGCGGTCTCGTCTGGGTTTGAATCTCAGCCCAGCTATAAATTGTCATTTTGATTTTTCACATGCACACCATTCATCACTTCCCTTGGATGTCGGCAAAGGAAGAAATGGAGGGAAGTGTGTGGATGGGAGTCGTGCATTCTCATTCCCAGGCAGTCATACAATGATGGTGAAGACTTGAAATGAGATATCCAGAAACTTGAACGTTGGCTTAACATGACCACTGCAAGTTAGCTCCAGGATGCAACGCCTCCTACTGTCACCCTATCAAACTGCGGTTTCAGATGTATTTATCTCAAAATTATATCCAGAACCATTCACTCAGCTTAAAAGTGAGCAGCCTGTCCAGATACCTGCAATCTCTCAAGCATCACTTGCACAACTATGCAGTGTTGTTGCATCATGCTCATTCGAGCAAATGAAAAAACAAAAATTTTTTTGGATTTCATCATAGAAAGTGAGAGAAGAACACACACTTGAAGGATATATAGTTATATAATATATATATATATATATAATATATAATGTATATACATCGACAGTGTAATATATTATACTATATGTTTAGCAGTATATATATATATGTTATTACATAAGCAGTGTATATATATAATTATATATATATATAAATATATATTATATATATTTATATATATATTATATATATATATATATATAATATATATATATACGTAGACAGTATATATATACATCTATACATAATGTATATAATAGTTATATATAGTAATATATATATTTGACATAGTAATAACTATATACATAATATATATATTTATTATATATATGTATATAATAGTATATAATCAAATATATATTATTATAATATATATATATATACAAGACATCATATATTATATATATATATAATATATATATTATATCAAGTATGTGTGTAACTATATATATAATATATATACATATATACATAGACAGTATATATATATGTGATAATATATTATATATATATATTATATAATATATATAATATATACATAGACAGTAATATATATATTATTATATATATATATATATACACATAGACAGTATATATATATATATATATATATATATATTATGTATATATATATTATACACATAGACAGTATATATATTATATATATATATATATATATAATATATATATAAGCCTCGAAGTGTTCTCTTCGTACTTTCGTAATGTAAATGTAAAATGTATTTTTTTTTTTTTAAAAGCCATAATGTAAATCTCACTTCAATTCCTAAATCCCACTCCCACCTCCAAAGTCTCAACCAATTGTCTTCAGACCTCACCCATCCTCACTCCTGCTCTCGCAGCTCTTTGTCTCCTTTTTCCCCCCAACTACCCAAAATATCTGTTCCCCTCCCCTTTCTTTTCTTAAATCCTCAACATCCACAGCAAGGTCCACAAGCCCCCTCCTAAACCAGCATCAACCTCTTTTCCCAAACCTGTCCCTTACTCCCCCCACACCATGCAACTCTCTGTCCTCCACTTTCCCTTTCTTCGTCAAGTCCTCACCACAAACCCCAACCCACGGCTCCCCTTCCTTATTAAGTCCTACCTTCCCTCCCAAAGTCTATAAACTCACCATAGCCCAATCCATTTCCAATCTATCCATTCTCTACCTGCCCCCCCCAATCAACTCTTTGTCTGATTCATTTTTCTTCAAGTCCTCAACCCTGACATGGTACTTCTTCAAGTCCTACCCTACATCCCAACACAAGTTCTCTCAACCACCCTGTCCCTCAAAAACCTTCAAGTCAATCCTCTCCCAATCTGTACCTTTCTGCTTCCCCCCCCCCCAACATCAACTCTTGTCCTCACTGCTCCCTTTCCTCTTCAATTCCTCAACCCACCCCACTTTCCCAAGACTTTCCCTTCTCTACTCCCAAACCACCTCACACTTTAACTCTCTGTCATCCACTCTCCCTTTCTTCTTCAGTTCCTCAACATCCCCTCCCAACTCCAAGTCCACATAATAGTCACTAACTGTTATGACTGCTAAGATTTATGGGTGAAGTGAATCGATGAAAAGGAAATTATTCGTTGGACAGAATTGACTGAATAATTTGTGGTTATATTATTTTTTACTTCTGGTATGTGTGTGAACCAGCGACTCTGAGATTATACACCACCTGCTAAACTTTGTATTTCTGTTCACAAAAGCATTGTCAGAGTGCATTCTTTTGTAGCCTCACATGTGCATGAAAAGTTAGTGGAAGTATGAGTAAGGAGTCCCAGGTTCCGTTTGCAAGGGAATTAATTCCCAATGGAGTGTGAAACATTTATTGAGATTTCTATGAATTAACTTTGACAGAATAATAGTCGCAAACTGTTAAGACTACTAAGGTTTCTCGGTAAAGTAAATTCACCAAAAGGTAATTATATATACATTAACAGAATTGACCGAATAGTTTGGGATATGTGTATTTTTACTTCCAGTAGGTGTGCAAACCAATGAAGCTGAGCCTCAACTCAAAACTGTGTGAGACCCAAGAGCTCTCACATGAGGTATCATTCATCATTATACTTGCTGTGGTTATGACGTTTACCCCGTTCAAACACAATCATGCAACTTGCATTTAAATATAGAGGAGCAGATAATCCGGTTCCACCGGGCTGTTGTGTATGGGAATTAATTCCCAATACAGTGTGGAATATTTAGCGAGTTTGACAGGAATGTCCTTTGACAGCATAATGGCAGGAACCCCAGGAAATTCCATGTAATATAATATATGACTGCAGGTCCTCAACTCACTTTCTTCTTCAAGTAATCACCCCACCCCTCCCCCGATCCAGTGCCAAGTTCACAACCCCAAGTCTTCAAGCCCTCCTCCCAAACCACAAGTCCTCAACTCCCCATCCTACACAACAAGGCTTCAATCCCCCTCCATTCTCCACACTCCGGGCCTTCAAACCCCCTCCCTAACCTCCCCTCACACGAATCCTCAACCCCCTTCCATCACTGATCCTTCTCTGCATTGCCCCCCGCTCCAACTTGTCCTCCACTCCACTTTTCTTCAAGTCCTCAACTCGCCCAAAACCAAGTCCGCATCCATTCCCTCCAAACTCCACATCCCTCCCTTCCCAATTCCAAGTGCATATCATTCCCTCCCCCCCCCCCTCCCCACTTCAAAGTGCCCATCCCCAACTCCAAGTCGCACATCGCTTCCCCTCTCTCAACTGTGAGGTGAATCCGACACCAATGCTGAAGGCGACGGAAGGGCCCTTTAGCAAGTTTGTCGGCAGCGGCACCTCTTAGGGCTACAATGGTTGGAGTGGTATTCCGTCTTTGTGCACCTTGGGTCGGCTGTAGAACTTAGTTTTACGGAGTTCCTCAGCTGCATTGTCCGTTTGTTCCTCTTCAGTCAAGAGGCCCTCACTCAGAGGTCACGCAGCACCTTATTGACTTGTTGTTCGATGATCTTGGTAGGGTTCTCCTTGACCTTGACGATAAGAGTGTTTTCATCGTTCAGTAGTATCGATATAATATATACTAGTGGGGTATGCTTACAATTGTAAGCAATAGCAAACCGGTGCTTCGTACGTAGGTGCATAAAAAAAAGCAGCAGTTGCAGCATGACTCACATTCTCCACAATGTCTCGAAGTCGCTCACCTGCAGTGAGCACAAGGCTGCACTTATGTTCGGATATTTTAATTTATGGATGCTTTCCAACGGTTCTTTGATTTTTAACGGTGTGTGTGTGTGTGTATATATATATTATATTATATATATATATATATTATATATATATATATATATATATTACATACATATATATACATACATTATATATAATTCATACATGCACATACTCGCGTGGTATGCTTACACATTGTAAGCAGTAACGAACCATGCTTCCCCAATAACAAAATGTTCGCGGTAGTTATCTGTCCCGTTTTAACTGTTTATTCTCTCACTACATGTTACTGTGTGTTCTGGTTCGGTTTTTGTTTCAAAAATCGTGCTGTTTTGTTGAGATTTTGTCGACTTTGTCATACGACGGGCTTGAGGCCTACCCTTGAGGCTTGAGGCGCGACGGTACGATCGTGTTTTGTTTTTATCTCCCCATTACCTTCAATTTCTATGTTCCCACTTCTTAACGTCCCCTATCCCCCCCACCCAATTAATCTTATCTATATTTCTTTATCTAAATCAAAACAAAAACAAGACAAACAAAAAAAAACACGATCTTTCTTCCTTCCTCACTCACGACTCTCGATTCTTTTCTTCTTGATCTCATCTTCTTCTTCTCATCTTCTTCTTCTCCTGTTCTTCTTCTCCTCTTCTTCCTCGATTTTATCTACAAGCACTTACAAGACCTAACGGTCCTAACCTGTTGAAAACTCTCTCTCAATATTAATAATAATAATAAAACGATTCTTATAATGCTTCATCTTGCCTCTTTCCACGTGTGGTACTCTTTACTGTATCATAATGCACTACTCTGCTATTTTTAAACAGACTGTCTCAATTCGACTCTTTCCTTCATACCTTGCCTAAAAAATCCAACTGTTACAGCGTTTCTTCTCTCCATTCTTCTGAATTCGGCCTTTATTGCATCCTCAAGAATTGTGTTTAAATCCGATCTCTCGACCTGAAACTTTTAAAAGCCCAGTTTGCTATGAATGTTCGCTTTCCATCAACCATTCTGTTTTTTCCAACTTCAGTGCAACTCACCCTCTCACCCCTCACTCTCAAAGCAACCATCCCTCTCTTCTCCCTCAAGCCTCCCTCACCTCTCTCAAAACTCCCGCCCTCACCTTCTCCCACCATTCATCCCCTCACTAATCCTTTCTCAAAGTTGCCCCGCCCTTCCCATCCACAAAGCTTCCTCCTCCACTGCCCTCTCATTCTTCTCTTCACTCCACCTCCTCAAATCCTCAACTGCCTTCTTCCCCTCTCTCTTGTCCCCCCCTCTCCCCAGTACCACAGAGCTTTTCTCCTCCTCATCCAGCCGCCCTCCGCTAGCTATTCTGCAATCCCCCACACTGTTTCAACACCTCTCTTACTACCCCCCTCGTCCCTTGTCCTACCTCCGCCCTCCCCCCCACGCACGCAACAGCCTCCTCCCCTCCCTCTTCATTAAAAGTATGGACCGCTCAAATATCCAGGGCCTTCGCGCTCAAACCTTTCAGATCTTCCATACCAGGTTGCCACTGACAAACCAGACATAATCTGCGAACAGAAACTTTCCTCCCCCATGTACGTGTCTGACTCCAAGTATCTCTCGTCCTGGTTACTCTCCTCGGTCATGACAGACTGAGCCTCGTCCTGGTGGAGGAGTTGCTCTCTTCATCAAAGACTCTATTCCTCACTCTCCATGCACTGCTCCTCACTCCCCAGCACCAGGAATACTCTGGCTATCAGGCTTCCCCTCCACTCCAACGCTCGTGTTTATATTTGTACTGTACGTCCACCTAACAGTGATGACTCCATCTACACCTCACTATCCGAAAACCATGGACCAACTTCTATCTTCTCATCAAATTCTCTCTTCTCAGTATGTGGCGACTTCAATTTTCATTCATGCCAGTTGGCTAGTGTGGGTACCTCTCTCACCTGTCATGGCACCTCAGCAAAAACTTTCTGTGACTCATGGGACTGACTCAATCGTCAACTTCCCGACCCGGATCTCAACCAATGGTAGCTCCATCTCTTCTGGATTTGATTTTGACAATTTCCCTGACAATATCTGCTGCTCTTTCCTCCGCTCAATCTGGTTCTTCTGACCACGTCCTTGTCAAGTGGACATCTCTCTGGCTATTATCAAGAACACTCACACCCGCCGTCGAGTCTGGCATTTCACTCAAGCGACTGGCAGGGTTTCCAAGCAGCCCTCCAAACTTTAGACTGGTCTCCTACCACTACTTTCTCCAACATCAACTCATCCTGGAATTATTTCAAAGAAACATCTCTTCTCCTCATGCACAGATTTATCCCCGTCTGTCTTCAGTTGTCCTACCCTTCCTCCCGCCCTTGGTTCACTGAGCTTTGTGGTGAGCAGTTGTCCTGAAACAACTTGCCTTTGCCTCATGGAAAGCAACCCCAACTGAGGGCAATCTCAGTTTCCTTCATAAAGCTGGAACAAGTGTGTAATCATCCTCAGGAGAGCCAGAAAACAACATCTTTGTCTCATCTAGTCTGAACTCTCAAACTCTCTCTCCCTCCTGCAAAATTCCTGGTGGCGCTAATTAAATCTGTTTCTGGGTGTATGTTTTCCCTCCATCCTCTTCCCTCCTTTACGTCAAAAGGCCGCACTGCTGATTACCGCACGTGAAAAAGTTGAATGCCTAAACTCGGTGTTTGCAGCTAAATCTTGTTGTCCAAAACCCATCAATTTCTCTACGCCACCTTACCCAGTCGCACCAACTGTCCCTGGACTCTGTGTCCTTCTTCTCTGACAAAGGTGGAGAGCTTGCTGTCAAACCTCGACTCAGATTCTGCACCGGTCAGACGGCATCAGCCCACGTTCCCAAAGCCTGCTCTTCTGCTCTTGCTCACCCTCTCTCTGTTCTATTCACCCTCTCATTTGCTCAAGTCATCTGCCATCTGCTTGGAGATCAGCAAACATCACTGCCCTGCAAAAAAGGTGCAAAAATAGATCTCTGCAACTACCAGACCAATCAGCCTTCTCCCAATCATGCAGCAAGGTGATGGAATATATTGCATCGCTTCAGGATATTAAATCCTTCCTCTTCTCCAATGGCGTAAATTTTCCGATCACATCATTTGGTTTCAGACCAGGTCACTCTACCCTGGATATGCTGCTTCTGCTCTCCCAACAATGGATGGAAGTCCTCCAATGCCAGACAGGAAATCCAGCCGTATCCTGGACATATCACGTGTTTTTTGACACAGTCTTGGCACCGTGCCCTGCTCACCCAACTCTCTTCCTATGGTATACAAGGCCATCCTCCACTCATGGCTCGCAGACTTCCTCTCCTGTCGCAGTCCCATGTGGCCCTAAATGGAGTTCTTTCATCCCTCTCTCTGTCAGGCTGGAGTTCCTCAGGTAGAGCTTCTGGGCCCTGTTCTTTTTTCTGGTTTTCATCAATGATTCTCCGACTCTCTGGAATAATCCTCTATATCTCTTCGGCTGATGACTCCACCCTCTGCCGTACCATCGGTCATCCTCAGACGGCAAGCAGCAGCTTCTTCCGCTCACTGCAGATCTGGATAAAATCACAAACTGGTCCAACACGTGGAACATGTCTTTCCATCCGGCAAATGTCACACTCTCACTATGTCTTGTTCGAAGGACCGTTTAGAACCCCCCCCCCCCCCAATCTACTTTCTCAACAATCCTCTGGAAGAGTCTTTCTTTCAAGCTTCTGGGTCTCACTATCTGCCATGACCTTTCCTGGGAAATCCACATTTCAAAACCTCGCCTACCCCAAGCAGTTGCCGACTGGGAATCCTCTGTCGTGCAAGTCTTCCTCGGCCCACCTGAGCTCCTGACCACTTACAAAGCTTTGTCCGCAGCCTGATGGAGTCTGCTGCTCCCCTCTGGGCTGGTGCTCCTTGCCTCCCCCTTTTCTCGGCTTCACGCTGTAGAAATCCAAGGCATTTCGGATACATTGGCATCTCCCACAATGAGGCTGAGTCTTTGGGCCTCTCACTCATTCACCGCAGGTTGGTCGGGTGGTCTTTCTGTCTTCTACCGTCTCCTCTCCAGCCTCGCCCCCCCCTGCTCTCTCTGGCGATTTGTCCCACCACATTTCCGCAGGGCGCTCAAGGTCCGCCAACAACCCCCTTTCTGGTAAAACTACCAAAATCAACGAATCACTGCTCACCTTCACTCTTTCATCCCTCTTTTTTCCGCCTGTTTGGAATAAACTCCCTCACTCTATTCATCTCCATTCTTCCCTCCAGGCCTTCAAACAACTGTTCACCACACCTCTTATCATACCCCATCCAAAATCCTCGATCTTTTCTACCCCCGATAATCCACCCAAGCCACCTCCTTCAAATTCCTGCTTTCCTTCCTGAAAGTCCCTGTAATGTCCATCTTGTATTCCCCATGTTCCCCGTCCCATGCCCTCTCCCTTCCACAGATCTCCTAATGTCTCTGTACCCACTGTTTGTCCTTCCCACTCCCTCCCTCTTGTTCATGTCCCCGCCATGAATGTGGCGTTGTGTGTTCGCTCTCACACGAACCTCGACAAGGTTATACAAAAAAAAAACAAAAACACATGCTCACCTGCATCCCATTTTTATTTCTTTTGTTTTTTCATTTATTTATATTTTCATTTACTGATGATTGTGTGATCCAGGTGTATCGGCTTTGATGTCCGTTGGCAGGCAAATTTCCGTGCTGCCCATTGTCTCAGGTCGCTCACCCTGATATATTTTTTTCATTTTTTTTTCACTTATTTTGATGTTTTCATTTATGGACACTTTCCAATAGTTCTGTGATTTTTCCCGGTGTATCAGCTTTGATGTCCATCGGCAAACAAAATTCCAGCTTTCTACGTCACACGGAATGTTCCGATCTTTAATATCAGTCAGTGAGTCAGTCAGTATGCCTGGTGTTGGCTTAATGGCGAGAGTGGTGGGTTTGGAATTCGAAGGTCCAGAATTCAAATCTTGCTTGACTGTTGAATTAATACCAGGTGGCATTGACTCAGCCTGTCATCCTTCTGAGGTCGGCAAAATGAGTATCAGCTTGCTGGTATTCTGTGCCGGAGTGGCGACCTGTCCAGGATTGTGCCCAATAGCCCAGGAGACTGCTTCGGCAGCATCAACGCTCTGCACCGAGTATGGTCCGAATGGAAGGATGGATGGATGGTCAGTCAGTCAGTGGTTAGAATGAGCTTGATGTATACAAGTCTGAAGACGACGATGGTTCACGAGGGTATTTGACGATGTAGATTGTTTCAGAAGTCAAGGATGAGACATGTGATAATGTTTGACCAAGTTATAAAAATGATCAACATGATGTGGTACGAGTGACAGGTTATTAGCTGCAAAATGTCGAAAACCCGGTTTCGTTCAACAACTTTCAAAATTTGACCTTTGCATAACCTTTAAAGGTCACAAAACAATGTTGTGGACATTAAAATAAGGAAACAGGATACGTGCTATAGCTTATTGGAGTTAGTTCGTCGAAAGGTCGAAAACCCGGTTCAATTCCCACAACTTTGAAAATTTGACCTTTGTGACCTTTAAAGTCAAAGGTCAAGGATTATGACTTTGGTGCAAAACTTCTCTTGAACATTCCAGGAACAATATAACGTCATGTAGGCTATATGGCATTTCACACTCATCGGATTATCCATACTTTGATGAAATCAGCGTAAAAACAAACTTGAAGGGGGCGCCACGGGCAAGGTGTTCGAGATAGAGCAAAATGGTTTCAAGACTTTAGGTGGGAATGACCTTAAGATTATGCATAAAAAATATTGTCATCCTAGCTCTCAAAGTTTGGGCGGTCGTATGATTTTATGTCAAAATTCGAAATTTTCTAAGTTCGTGACCTTGTGACCTTGACCTTGGGACGAAAATGAAAAATCGAGCTCCGTGGGGCTATGCAGGTGCCATTGGGCTAACCAAATACCGAAACCCCTGCCAGATTCGCCAAACCCCTAGGAGAAGATGCAAATTGAAATTGGCTACCCCCTAAACACAATTCGCAATTTTCTAAGTTGGTGACCTTGTGGCCTTGACCTTGGGACGAAAATGAAAAATCGAGCTCTGTGGGGCTATGCAGGTGCCATTGGGCTAACCAAATACCGAAACCCCTGCCAGATTCGACAAACCCCTCGGAGAAGAAAATTTTTTATGTCAAAATTCGCAAATTTTCTAAGTTCGTGACCTTGTGACCTTGACCTTGGGACTAAAATGAAAATCGAGCTCGTGGGGCTATGCAGGTGCCATTGGGCTAACCAAATACCGAAACCCCTGTCAGATTCGACAAACCCCTCGGAGAAGATGCAAATTGAAATCGGCTACCCCTAAAAACACGTTTTTTGGGCGTGGCTCCGCCCATAATGGGCGCACCACGCCCATTTTCAGGAAAACACAACTACATCATGATATAAACCTCCCACCAAATTTTGTCAGGATCGGATCAAAACCCACGGAGCTATGCTCGGGACAGACAGAAAGACAGACAGACATACAGACAGACAGACACACAACAATAACAAATATAGTGGTCACATATTTTTTTCGTGAAAATATTTTTTGTGAACCAATATACATATATATATATATACATATATATTATATATATAATATAATATATACTGTATATATAACATATACATATACATATATATAATATATACATGATAGCATGTGTGTGTGTGTGTATATGAGATACACTTCGTGGACAAAACATAAGGAACACCTGCTCTTTCCATGAAATAAACTGATCAGGTGAATAACTTCAATCAGTGTCGATGAAGAAGAGAAGACAGGTTAAAGAAGGGGTTTTAAGCCTTGAGACGACTGAGACATGGATTGTGTACGTGTGCCATTGAGATCGGGAAGGACAAAATGTTTTAAGTGCCTTTGAATGGAGTATGGTTGTAGGTGCCGGGCACACGAGTTTGAGTGTGTCAAGAACTGCAACACTGCTGGGTTTTTCATGTTCAAGAGTTTCCCATGTGTATCAAGAATGATCCACCACCCAAAGGACAACCAGCCAATGGAGGGCCAGTGGTCGAAAATGGCTCATTGATGAAAGAGACCAAACGAGGCTGGTACGAATTGTGCAGAGAAACAGACCGGCTGCAATTAGTCAGCTGACAATCCAGTACAACATTTGTGCCGATAGACTCAAAAAAGAATTCATAACTCATTGTACCTTGATACGAATGGGGTATGGCAGCCGATGACCGTACAGTGTTCCACTTATTTCAGCAAAAAAAGAAGAACGTGCGGTTGGTTGCAATGGGCTAAGGAACGAAAACACCGGACACTGGAGGATTGGAAAACCATTGTCTGGTCTGATGAATCCCAGTTCCTGCTGTTTCATGCTTATGGAAGGACTATGGTATTGAGAAAACCACATAAGTACATGCATCCATCATGCCATGCGTCAACATTGCAGGCTGGTGGTGGTGGTGTGATGGTGTGGGGTGTGTTTTCATAGCACACTTTGGGTCCCTTGATAAAAGTGGAGCAACGTTTGAATACCACAAGATATCTGAACATTATTGCCAATCAGGTACATCCCTTCATAACAGCAGTGTATCCATCTGTGAATGGATTTCTTCAGCAGGATAATGCCCCATGCTACAAGGCTATGATTATATAGGAATGGTTCCATGAATATGACAGTGAATTCAGCTTGCTGTAGTGGCCTGCCCAGTCACCAGATCTCAATCCAATTGGACATCTGTGGGATGAGTTGGAACGAGCTATTCGGAGTAGAGATCCACTACCAGCCAACTTGACACAACTGTGGGAAGCTTTGCTGTCAACAATGGCCAACATCCCTGTGAAACACTTTCTACACCTTGAAGAGTCCATGCCCCGACAAATTGAGGCTGTTCTGAGGGCAAAAGGGGG
>CM068963.1:44419982-44435480 GCA_035128595.1 Eptatretus atami | reverse complement strand
AGACGTACCGAGGGCATGTTCCCCGGTAATTAAATCACGTGGTTATTGTTAGGTAACTGGATTAACTAGACGGAGGACCCTAAGTCACATGGTTGAGTTATTGGTATCCATGGTCGGTTAAGCGACCTGCCACATCATGGAATTATCCGTGTGCGACGGCCTACAATTCCGGGGAGTCTGATGGGAGCTGAGATAGCTTTCCCCCCTTGTGGTATTCTCACCTGACCCCCAGCCCGCAACAATATATATGTATATATGTATGTATATATATGTATATATATACAGTATATACATATACAGTATATATATATATAATATATATATATATATACAGTAGACTAGGCGTAAGTCGGCAGCGTGTAACTCGTCACTTCCCCTAAGTCGTCAGCTGTCAAAAGTCCGAATTTATCTAATGTTAAATCCCTTTAAATAAAGTCTGTAAGTCGTCATCTCTAAGTCGTCACTCGTCTAAGTCGTCAGATGTTGTCCATTCCCGCGTAATGGAAACTCAAGTAAATTACCATGCCTAACTCGTACATGGAACTTCTACCTCGTGAGAAGCCCGATTTCATGGAATCGTGATGCGCGCTCATTGGTTTACACCGCAGTGATGGGCTATTTATAACTACGCTGCGTTCAGCTCAGTCAGCGCGCCGTCCCACATGCATCTGAAGAGGTAGACAGGCTGCGCAATGCAGTCTCTGGCGAAGGAGTAAAGGATCGATCGAGCTTAGTGTTGAAGTCCGATCATGGTTTTATATTGGCTTTTTTGTACATCACCACTCACTTTCACATAGGCATTGAGTGGTAGTCATCACCACGATGACTGTGTGTCATGTAATTTGTCGATGGTATATGAGTTTTCGTCATATGAAAACTCATTCTACATTCATTCCAATGAATGAATTCCAACAGCCATTCATTCCACATTTGTCGATGGTCATATACCATCACCGATGGATATGAGTTATCTTACAGTTGTTCATTATCTTTACTTTTTGATAAGTGATTCATGAATTCCATCTTTGCTTGATCACTTTCCAACTCACCAATGAACCCCCACCTATGCCCCAAGGATTGTGTTTCCCTTTTGGTACAATAGCCGGCTTAGGATTGTTGCGCCTCTCACACGTACGTGTCCAGGCCACGCGCGACTTCATCCTTCACCCCAAGTCATCATGAATGTTCGCATACGCGTAAGTCGTCACATGTCTAAGTAGTCACTTTTTTCTCGGTCCCGATGGTGACGACTTACGCCTCGTCTACTGTATATATATATTATATATATATATATATATATATATATATATATATATATATATATATATATATATAATACAGTTAAGCCCAAAATTATTCATACCTATGAAAAATCTGAGAGTTTTGCATTTATCTCATACCTACAAGCTGGAGTGGTGTAACTTTCACTTCACCAAGGACATTTAGTTGGCATGTACAAATCCACATATATTTTGGCTCACATTATTAGCATAACAATAGAAATGTTAAGATTTCTGTTTTTATGCCTGTCAAATTATTCATACCCCATACAAAGTCTCAGAATTGAGACCAATGTTTGTGATAATGCCAATGCTTTTGATATTCCTAAGATTCTTTATAATGTTATGCATATTCCAAGAGTGTGTGCATACAATCTGAATGCATTACAAATGTGGTCTATTGAATGTACAGTGAGGAATGTTACAGAACAACACTCTGCTTTTAGACTATAAATTAGGGGGAGCTGATGCAATCATTCTCAGGTCATTCTCACCATGGCGAAGAAGAAAGAAGTCAGTGAGGACCTTCGATTGTGCATTGTGAATGCTCACAAGGAGGGAAAGGCTACAAAGCTATTTGAAGCAGTTCCGAGTGCCAGTTGCCACCATACAAAGCATAATTAGGAAGTACAAGGAGTTCCACACTGTAAAAAATCATTGAAGGACGTGGTCGAAAGCCAAAGGTGTCGCCTCGTCTGGCAAAAAAAGTATGGCGAGGCCAACAACAATCCACGATCACTATTAAGGCTCTCCTGAACAACCTTGGCGAGTCTGGGACCAAGATAGCAAGGCAGACACTCCAGCGGACGTTGCACAAGGGGGTCTCCATGGACGCCAACCAAGAAAGACTCCACTCCTCCATCCCTGCCACAGAAAGGCTCGTCTAGTCTTTGCAAAAGCTCACTGGACAAAGATCCAAGCTTTTGTCCTTAGTTCTGTGGTCGATGAGACGAAAATGGAGCTTTTCGGGCACAGAGATGTTGCTTTCGTTTGGCAAAAGAAAGGTGAAGCATACAACCCTAGAACACAGTCCCGACCGTCAAGCATGGAGGCGGGAGCATAATGCTTTGGGGATGTTTCTCAGCCAGTGGCCCGGCAATCTCG
Organism: Eptatretus atami; assembly: GCA_035128595.1. Classification (NCBI taxonomy): domain Eukaryota; kingdom Metazoa; phylum Chordata; class Myxini; order Myxiniformes; family Myxinidae; genus Eptatretus; species Eptatretus atami. The sequence goes on along the minus strand of CM068963.1, from coordinate 44,433,096 downwards.
TCAAAGTGGATGGCATCATGAAAAAGGAGCAGTACAGCCAAGATCCTTGAGGAAAACATAAACAGTCCGCAGAGAAACTTCACCTCAGGGAGCATTGGACGTCAGCAGGACAACGATCCAAAACACACCGCCAAGTCAGTCAAGAAATGGTTCCGGGATAGATGTAGATGTTCTGGAGTGGCCAAGCCAAAGTCCGGACCTCAACCCAATCGAGAATCTGTGGAGGGAGCTCAAGACGGAGTGATGGCAAGGAAGCCTTCCAACCTCAAAGACCTGGAGACCTTCGCGAAGGAGGAGTGGGCCAAATACCTGTAGAGAATGCAAAAACCTTGTGAGCAAGTATAAAAACCTTTGGAGGCTGTAATCACAACAGAGGCTTTTCATCGATTACTTAATGTGACCTTGAACTGATCGAAGCAAGGTATGAATAATTCTGGACATGACATTTTTTGTAAATCTATCAATAAAATACCCCCGAAACAATGTATTTCTTCTAATGTCTCTTGCAGTGATTCTTTCAGCTGTTTGTCACATTCTTATGTAACTTAAGCCAGAAGAAACTCATTCCTCAAATAACACGATTCAAAATACTCCAAATTTGGTAAGGATATGAATAATGATGGGCTTAAATGTATGTATGTATATGTTATATATATATATATTAATATATATATATATATATATATATATATATATATATATATATATATATATATATACACACCACACACACACACACACACACACACACACACCGTTTGACAAACCATGCTTTGGCAATACAGCACGCAGCGCTATACATAACATTCCCAGGTAAATAAAAGAATCCCGTGGATATCTCCACAGGTCTGTGTTCTTGCCGAAATATCCAGACGTCCACGGTGGGCTACGATAATGTAAACTTTCAAAAAAGGGATAGCAAGACCCCTTCCAGCTGAGCAAACTGCCCATGTTTGTGCTCGCCAAAGAAATTGCCTGGTTTTCCCTCTGTTTTTCCCCGTTTGATTTAATTGCCCGCCGCACGTCGCTTGCAAAAGGTTATACTTGGGGCAATCGTTATAACAAGGCGTGGAGGGTGTACACCTCATCCATATAATAAACAAGCTCTCAGGGTGCCATTAAGTAATGAAATATTCTGCTTTACCATATGACGATGCAGTCATGAGAGGCTGATTTTTGTGTTCCATTGGATACTTGATCGCACTCAAGAGCAAGAGGATGAAATCCGCAGCACCACCAATACCACGAGAGGCTCACAAACCATTTAGTTTCACCAAATGATGCTGCTTTCACCAAAGAGCATGAAAAAGCCTTAATTGTGGTCCAGGAATCCCTAACTCAGTGGGAAATTGGGCCCACACCACACATACTACAATCATCCGGCCAATCCCCGGTGGAGAAACATCAATAAATGTACATCTCCTGCATCTGACAGGATAGTACAGAAGTCGTGCATTTCCCTTTCAGCTTAGTGCGGCTTTGATTCCCGAACCGACTGTAAACTGTTGGATTGGTGCCTCGCACGCAGTGCTGTATCACAACGTGTGTCGGTCGTCCTAGCCTTGGATGAACTTTCCGTTCGGCACCCGTTTGCTAGCCTTAGTCGGTGGACGTTAAAGATACCACAGTAGTGTCTTTCATGAGGAGTAGGAGAGCATCACCAGCACCCTCAGCTACTTACAAATTCCTGCCCCTTCGGTCAAATGTCAGGCGCAATCAGTGAATTCATGAACCCACAGAAGGTAGGATTTCACGGGTCCATTAAAGTAGTGTAGTAGTAGTAGTAGTAGTAATAATGTGCATTCTCTTGCAGAGTGAAGGTGAAGGAATAAAGGGGGTAGGTGGAGTTGTAGTCAGGGGTAGGGGGGGGGTTGAGGCTGAAAATCCCTCGATTATGTTCACAAGGCCAGGTGGCCAATGTTTTGCGGCCTTTTCTCAGCACACGTGCTGTCTGGCATTAGAGCCAAAACATTCTGGTGGTTTATTCCACAACACATGCTGGGAAAAGGGTAAAAGGCGATTTAGAAGAAGGGGGAGAAAAAAAAAAACCACCATAAATATTGTATTTGATGTGAGACTTTTGAAGATAAAAACCAGATGAACATTTTTCATTTATATCAAATGGATACAACTTCAATATAGCTCGGTCTGGCATCTGCTTGAATGCAAGCGGGTGAGTGGTGAATGGATAAATCCAAAGCAATATTTTGCACGAAGCTCACGACGTTAAGGAAAATCAAATCTCCTGTGGGATGTAAATGCACAGGCGATTCCAAGGCCGCTTTTACTTATCAGAGATCCAAAACCCTTACATTTTTCAATTGGAAACACCATGCCTGAAGTGCTTGCCAAGTAAACACTTTGGAACTCTTTCATCAAATTCTTCTTTTTTCAGATATTTCCGACATGCAATCTCTGCTTCATAATCGCAAGTTTCTTTCAAGACGGGCCCTTCCTGTAAAGAGGATTACACAGCATCGGGCTGTATTTCTTTGGTGTACATCACATTGAGGTGTATTTTGTTATTTTCATAAAGTTACAAAGGACTTGTACACATCATGGGCGAATTTCAAGGTTTAACTTCTAACCAGGTGTTCACATATTGAAAACTTGACACCGCTGGTGTAATTCGCGAGGTTCCATAATATATTTGTGTCAGTGTGAAAAGGAACAGGCCATTGGGATTATTTCTTCGTCCTTTTCAAGCCTTTTTTTTCCATTGCAATGGAAGCAGTTGATGCTTTACTTGCGTCACTGGAGCGGTCACACAAATCAAAGAGCTCCAAGCGTGTCTAATCTGCTGCTTATGTAAGCCTGGGCTCTCTCTGCAAGGCTTGGAGCATAATATCTACTCGATATGAAGCCCTTCTCACGGAATGAGGCTCCAAAAGTTAACCTTATTTCCATTAAACTTCCCTGCTCGTGCGTTGAAGGCTTATTTGGACTCGAAGGTTTTGCTCGTCTGGCACTGGGATTTGGGCACAGCGGTCTCACAACGAGAGAATTTAAAGTAGAACTCAGGATTGCTCCTTTGTACTTTGGTTTCGTTTATGACAACTGCGTGTGATCACTTTAACAGCAATGATGAATGACTCAAATGTTATCAACATATTGTTCCTGCAATGACAATCGAGCTTATTTGCTCTTTCCTTGTGTTATTAAATTTTACACTTGTAAAAGATGCAGATATGTAACAAAGTGAATATTGATATAAAGGCAAAGAGAAAACTTCTTTAATTTCCCAGAAATAAAAGACATCTCTCTGATTTTGGGGAACAAGATTTCGATTGATGGGATTAAGAGTGAGGTGATAGATGCTAAAATGGCACCATATAGACAATGAGGGCATTGCGGCCATAATTGGAGACAAAAACAATGGAATGACCTTACAACAAATGAGGAAAGAGATGGGGGAATAAACACAGCAATCTGCAAGTAAGAGGATGAAGTTAGATAGGGTTAATCGTGGTAGAAAAGATTGCAGGTACAGGTGGAGGATGATTTGAGAAGGTCGTGCACCACATGCTTCGAGTCTCTTATGTAACTCTAGCTGTAACATGTTTTTGAGGAAGAAACATCCTCCACTCTCAATTTATTCTTCCGTAAGGACTGGCTGGACCAATTCCCCAATTTATTCCTTTGGTCGGCCTCTAAGAGAGGTATGGTCTTTGGAGATCCATAAACCATATTAACCTCTCTTGGGCAAATCATCAACTCTAAGCTGGATTCCAAAACCGGTCACCACCTGGAAATTCTCTGGAGGGCCAAGTCCTTCCTGTGCTAATGGTGTACAAGGCTTTCATTCAAAGTATCATGGAATATTGCTTCCCATACAAGGTAGTGCTGCTACTTCCCAATTTTTGAGACCGTTGCGTCAATGTCTGTCCATGTCATTCGCATCTTGTGATGTGACTAAGGTTTGTGTTGTTGAGGTTTCTTTTGTTTTACTAGCTCTATTCTGGTCTTACCCTTGTCTCCTCTTGCCTTTCTGGATGATACCTTGCCTCTCTCAAGTCGAGCTATTTATATCAGACACATTACCGTATTACCCTCCCAAAATTTATCGGGCTAACGCTCACCTCAATTCTTTCGTCCCCTACTTCTCTCACCGATAAAACTGCCTTCCCGAATGTCACGTCTTTCCTCCAACTCTTTAAAACTGCTGCCCACCTCACGGTCTCTTCCGATTTCTACCTCTGTGCTTTTATACGAATATACCTGGTGAGACCCCGTCACTATTTGAGCTGCAATTCTTCTCTTCATGTTGCTAAGAAATTCATTGATTCATCGATTATATTGTGGTGAATTCATATGTTCTTGTTCAGCAGTTTTTCTTTTGACCCACTGCCTGTTGTGACCATTTGTCATTTCTTTGTTGCTCTGCTCCTCCATGAGCTGAGATATTCTTAGCTTAGTCTCAAAAATAATAGAAATGAATTCTCCGATATAAATCAATTAGGACATAACTCTTCAATGGCATGAGACGAGAGCACTAAAATCGCACACAAAATAGTTTTCTTTCTCCTGCACATCATACAGTGTCTTTCAAAAAGGCGAGCTGGTTAAAATGCCACAAGAAAAACATCATTGGAAAAAAATTAATAATTCAAATCCTTCTGATGGAGGGGCGTCGATGCTTTTACCTGAGTTTTCAGGGTACAACAGGTCCAGTTGACAACAAAAGCAAGGCTGTTTGTGAGAACCTTTGATCTCCAATACCATGAAAGTATAAAATGACAAGAATGGCATGCCTGAAGAGAAATCCACCTGCATGGACTTCACCTGAACAGGATAGGATCCATTATCTTCATACAAAAATACAGAGCCGCACCTGCCAGTGGCGTATGAACAAACGGCCTGCTGGTCAAACGATCGCAGGTATGACCACCTTGTTATTTTTTGTTTACGAAATCTAGGCTCATGGAAGAGCGAGGTGGCAGAGGGTAAAAAGGCAATGCAATCAAAGTAGGGCATTGGAGCAACAGGTGGACGTAGCATGGAAGGGAGTAAACAAATAGGTAAAAAATAGGAGAGAGAGAAAACCTAGTTACCTTCACATAAAACATTGGGTTGTTGTTTAATATCGCGTAGAAAAAAAATCGTGGGTATGGATAGTGGATGACAGGAGAAGGTAGCGCACTGCCAAGATGAAGTCCTGAAGGGCAGAGCTGAAGAAAGATTGTTCCACAACCGGGAGAAAAGAGGAACAAAAACAGTACACCTGGATTTTAGGAGTTTAACCAGGTGAGTGTTACTTAAAAATAGGCACATCCTGGAGGGGCTAGGGATGAATTGGAGGGCTGAGAGAGCAGAGGGAGTTCGACCAGAGGAGAGGTGACCTTGTGAAATTACACCCAAAAACAACAGAGAAGCCACCCACGAACTTGTGCACAGCCTTCCTATCACGTCACTTCACACCACATGTGGAATCCTCGTCAAGAAATGTGTGTGCTGCAAGTTTATCATAAACTGCCATCATGGTACATCACAGTTAGGGTAATGCATCAAACTCTACACACCATCTTTCAGAGGGGACTTCCCGCCACTCTCCTGTATAATAGCATATTATTTTGCCCGTTAATGACTCAAAATTACATAATTAATAGGGTTGGCCACTGGATATTGACAACCTAGTCGAATTCCATACTCCCCATAATCCACGAGCCATCGCATAAGAGGTGTAGCTCTTCCTCGATAATGCAACGAGCAAACTTAATGGACAATTAAATTCTCGTCAATTATTCAACATCCTAATTATGGTTGTGGAGCACATCTATGGATGGATGCACTGCAGATTTTCACCACTCTTTCCTTCTCGAGTTTTGTGGTTATAAAAACATCGTACGATGCAGGAAAATGCATCTTTTTTCACCTTTTGATATTATTTTGGGCGAGTAGATAGGTGAGAGGTACAGTCGTCACCTTTGAGCCATATTGCCTAGGTTTGAATCTTGAGCAAGCTGTAAGTTGTCATCCTGCATTGTGTTTCACAAACCAGGCGATTCATCAATGAGTGCGCTGTCCATCGGAAGGACGTTGCCGTCCATTGGAAGCATGTTAATCTGGGGACACGTCGGTCAGCACTGGCTGTTTGTGGTTGTGAAAGACCTCATGGTGTCTTTCGCAAAGAGTTGGCAAGTTATAATCCGCACGCTGAACAAATTTGAAATGCCTACCTAAATTATGGGTCAGGAAGTGGTTTGATCTCCTTGAGTATCCCTTTGCACCAGGTTGCACTGCTTGCTATCTCAGAGCGTGGTTGCTCTCTGTGCAGCAGCTCCTACATCGAGAACAATTAAATTCATCTTCCCTGAAGGTTGTTCACATGTCGCATGGGAATGGCAGTCTTCGACTATGAAGGGCAACCATGATGATGATGATGTTATTATTTTAATAGGATAAAAGTTACAGTGCCGTTATCATTTGCCCTTATTAAACGATGATTTAAGGCTTGTGAAGGAGCTTGGAAATAAATAACATGTAGGGCATCAGGTGGAATTAATGTGCCTTTACATGAATGAAAAGGACATTTGTTAAAAATGGACAAATCAACACTGGATATGGAATTTGCAATTTGCAATTTGTGTGTCATGAGATGGGAATATGCAAAACTTCATACCGAGAAACAAAGGCTCGTGTTACCACTTTCTTTTGAAATGCCGCTTTCCTTGACATGAAGGTAGTATTTCATTTTTGCTTTGAAATCAGAACTATTTTGGAGGTTATACAACAAACCATTATCAAAGATAAGAAGTTGCGGTTCCCGCTGTGGTTTTCCTGTTTAGTTGCTCCATGATTTTTGACGGACTCCGCATGATATTGAGTCATAAATGTACTCATGCAGGTACGCACTGCAGTACCTTTAGAGTTCCAGAAAACAGGGGTTTCATTTTCCCTGAGGAGTCTGACCTCAAAAAACCTCTTGGAGATTCTTTCTACTTCCATGAAACTCACTTTCATTTCCTGATTTCTAGATCCTGTCAGTGGATTTACTGCATGCCATACATTGTACAAGGCTGGCAGGATGGCCTCTAAGCTGTCTATCTTGGGTGAAAATCCAAACCCAGCTATAAACGACCATCCTGGTGTTTCACAGGCAATGTGATTCATGTCCCTCGAATGGACTTTAAACGTAAAGTTCTGTCTGCTGGCGTTAGGTGGTGGGCGTTAAAGATCCCACAGTATCCTTCACAAAGAGTGGGCAAGCTTGAACTTGGAACTTGGAACATTCAAGGAACTTGAATGCAAGAGGCCATTAGGCCCATCAAGCCTGCACGATGGTTGATGGGCCGATGGTCTATCCTTTTTAAATGTGAGATATCAAACAACAAAGCAGCACGTACCCTTTTTTAAAGTATTTGGTATACGACTCAGCTCAGGTTTGAACCACCGACTTCCCAGACTCTATCCATTACACCACCGAGTTTCATTGAAACTGAGACCAAAATCGTTGTTGTCCCTTTATCATGGATGCTCACTGCCATGTTCCACATTGAATCGGAGTTATCACTTGTTGGTCCTCATTATGGAGTGCACAAGTGCACTTTTAACCAGAGTTAGATTGCAAAATCAGACTTTTATAACAAGACCCTAATTTTGTTTCTCGAGCACTGCAATTTTCGCAAGTGTGACCCGATTTAGAGATTATAGAATTTACCGATGCCAAGCGCTAACAAGCAAAGTGGCAATGCATTTAATCTGGAGGCAACAAAAACCTAATAAGCAGGTCTCTCCAAACCATTATTAAACATTTTTTAGACATTACAACAAACTAATTGCCACCATAATCTTCTTAGTTCATATGCAGCACAAAGCTGTGGGGTAGCATCATTGGTTGGGGGCGTGGCTGTGCCGCTGATGCAGTTCCCTCTGCTGGTTAGGGTAGGAATTTGTAATTTGCTCAGGGTGCCGGCGATAGCTCACCTACTCTCCGCAAAGGACACCATGGGATCTTTTGTCCACCGATGAATGCTGGCAGGCAGGACGCCCAGTTTAACATCCATCCGAGGGACGGCACATGCATTGATGAACCACCCTGCCTGTGAAGCACCGGGATGACAGTTTATAGACGGGTCGGTATTCAAAGCTAGTCTAAACAGCTGAGAGGAGAGTGTGCGTACCTCTAGACTCTAGAGTCTAGGCCATCCTGTCAGCCGCCACCATGGTGATTGTGAGCTAGAGAAACTTAATAAGCAGAAGTGAAGCATTGAAAATTAATATTTCTCAAACGCAAAAACATAAATCACTAACCAAAAAATACTGCAATGACAACACGCATAACACAAGCTTTCAACACCAATCCCATCAAAGCTAATAATATAAGATTGCTTATCCTCAACCTTCACTGGCAAGTAAAACAGGATCAATGATCGACATAAAAGTAGAAAAACAAAAAGAAAGTGAGAATACAAATAAACACAAAAGCAGAAGTATGCTAAAGATGAAAGAAGAAAGGTCAGTCAGGATAAATTATTTTAGAGCCCCTTCATAACATTTGCATAAGTACGGATATCCACGTTGACAACTGAGCAAATCCAAACAAAAGCTTACTCATTTCAAAAAAAAAAAATTAAAAAAAGATGTAAAAGGAAAAACAAACAGAAACCACAAGAACAACCGCATATTCAGGGCGTTGGCATTTGACTGGCACACCCAAATAAACACGCAAAGCAACCTCAAAAGTCGACAGGTGCATTCTTTCAGCAGAACGGTGAAATAATTGTGGGTTTTTGGTAAAAGTACCAAACTTGGCACAAACTTGACACACTACCAAGAATATTTGAACATGCACTCAGTTGACTTTTGTTTAAAACGGATGCCATTTCTTACAATTTAGACTTTTCTGATTACATGGCTTGTAAATCTCACACTGAGGATTGGATTTCATTCATACATGTACAAGTAATAAAAAACATAAAAATAATTATTTTGAAAATGTAAAAGGATATAGGGATGATTTGCCAAAAAGAATGCAAACAAGGTAGGGATGGTCACAAGAGATCATATGAAACAATCCGTCGTACATCGTTGTTTGGATAATGATTGATGTCTGTTAATCCCTCAGTGCATTTGCAATAATAGTGTATTGTAAGTTGATTGTTTCTGTGTACGAATTTAACCAGTGATATGTTAAACAGTTCACACCACACACACACACACAACACCACAACACACCACACACAACACACACACACACACACACACACACACACACACACCAAACACTTTTGCTTACTTTTCATGAATCCTTTCAAGTAATGAAAATTTCGACTAGTCATGGACCTTCCCACAATAAAATGGAGTCGATTTTGGTTATTACCCATGCACGTGAAGTGAAAAGCTGGGTTAAGCAATTGGTTGATGTCCGTCCGTCCAATCAGTTTATGATCGAGGAACAGCTTATTTAGAAGGCAAAATCAATTAGATGATTACAATGAGTAAAAACGTTTTCGGTTACAAAGCCATGAATCGCCACATCACGGCAGGATAGCCAAGTGGTACGCATGCTTGCTCTAAGCTGTCTAGCCTGGGTTTGAATCCCGAACCAGATATAAACTGTCGTGATTCATCAATATGTGTGCTATTTTCATGGATGGACGTTAAATTGGGCATCAAATCTGCCGGAATCCACCGCCTCCTCTCCCCTCCGTGCCCTTGCCTCCCCTCTCTGACCCCTATCCCACCCATTTCTCTCTCCCCACCCCTCTCCTCTCTTTCACCCCTCCCTCTCCCCCTCTCTTTCAACCCTCCCCTCTCCCCTTCCTCTCCTCTCCCTCTCACACACCTCCCTCTCTCTCCCACCCCTCCCCTCCACCTGCTCCCACACCCTTCACCAGTGTGACCACTCCTCATTTTCATAAATGCAAGGTGAGCCAATGAAAAAAGCCAAGAATTCACAAGGTTTCGGAAAAGCGATGATAATAGAAAACCTATACGCCAAGAAAACCTATAGAAAACAAGACGCCAAGGTGAACAACGAATAGCCAAGATCTTGTGAAAAAAAGCCAAGGAGTGGTCACACTGCCCTCCCCCCTCTGTTAAGGAGACTGTACATGTACGAATCAGATTTGGAATGAGCCGAACAGAGGTGTACAAAGGTCGCTGCATGTGCGAGTATGCATGCATACAGGCAGGCCTTTGCCAGGTAAGATAGCATGGTTTTAAAATAGAACCCGGTGGTTAAAATGAAAATGCTGCTGTTTGGGCACGTTTTATCACCCTTCCCTTCCCCACCCATCACGCTGCCTTCCCTTCCCCGCCTATCACGCTGCCTTCCCTTCCCGCCAATCACGCTGCCTTCCTTCCACTCCCATCACCCCACATTGTCTTCCTCTCACCCTGCTTTACCTTCCCTTGCCCTCACACTGCCATCGCTCCACCTCCCCACATGCCAACCTCCTCCCAAACCGCCTCCCCTCCCCACCCACCATGGAGATATCCCCGTAGCCTCCACATGCTGTATTAATGTGCTGTTTAACGTACCCAATTTAGTTCAATCCTGTACTACCCCCCCCCCCCCACCTTTCTCCACAAGTCCCACTACCAAACGCAAGTTGAGAGCCCCTCCCCTCACGCTTATCTCTCCAAAATCCCCTTCACCTCCCCCCTCCCCATCCTCCTCCTACCACCCCTCCCCCCCTCCTGGAGTGTATAGCGACGTTCGGTGAGGTGCTCCCCACCCCCTCCTCCCTCCTTGCTCCCCTCTCCCTCCTCTCTATCTCTCTCCCCCCCTCCCCTCCCTCTTTCCCGCACCCTCTACCTTAATATTCCCGTCAGCAAGGTGACAGGTTGTTTTGCTAGTAATTTAATAGTGGGTCATTCCTGGTGGAACTTTCGCCAACTTTCAACTTTGCTTTTGGTGAGAAGCGTGGCACTTGCGGTGGCGTACCATCGACCGGCTGTAGATTCTAGATATTATGAAATTCTAGAGCAACATTAAAAAAAAAAAACATAGATCTTATGCAACTACTGTAGTCTGTAACATCATGACTACCACCACTACTCGTGCAATGGCCCCAATTGTTAACCTCCGCCATCGAAGATGGACGGAGTTACTGTTTTCACCCCTGTCTGTTTGTTTGTTTGTTTGTTTTGAACAGTATTACGGAAAAACTCCTGGACGGATTTCGACGAAACTTGGTGGGGGATTAAGTATGGTCCAAGGATCATGCCATTAGATTTTGGACTCGGTCCAAAGTCCAATATGGCCGCTATGGCGGCATTTTGAAAATATTTGAATTTTGTTTTTGCATTTCTACATGTTTTAAGTGATTTCCAACCAAAAAAAAAATTTGTTAGAAAAAAAAAAACAAAATTTTGCAACTTTTTTCAAAAAAATTTCGTTTATTTGAAAAATATTTGAATTTTTTTTTGCATTTCTACATGTTTTAAGTGATTTCCAACCCCCCCCCCCAAAAAAAAATTGTTAGAGAAAAAAAAAACAAATTTACCTTTTTTTCAAAAAAATTTCGATTTTTTTTTTTGCCATTTTCTACATGCGCGTCGATCTAGTTTAGTTTTTTCAATCGTGGTTCAGTAGAGTCTGATCCGTTTTGACTACAATGAATAGGATATCAGGTTCACTTAAGTACCCACAAGTTTGGCGGCGGAGGTTTTGCACTCTACCGAGTGCTCCCCCTCTAGTTGCAAACCTGTTATGGGGTGGGCTGTGGAAAGGTTTTGGCCAAGGTCTTTCATGAACCGACTGTTCAGGCCTGAGGTTTGACTGAAGATGTCGGTGATATCTCACTTAATCTTCATAAAAGACACCGTGAGATCTTTAACATTCACCAACTCATGCTATCAGATGGAAGACTCGGCTTAACATCTATCTGAAGGATGTCAAACTTTGTGTTGCAAACTTGTAGCTGGTTGGGAATCTAATCCACTCTAAACAGCTTAAAAGTAATTGTGCAACCGCTTCACCATCCAGTTGGACTGTGTAACTAAGTCATTAGAGATTTCTTTACATGCTTGCTTTCTGGATCCTACACGAATTCAGGTTTTGAGAGAACTCCACATTGCATAGTCATTCGTGTTTTCCTTTTTTGAAAGATCCATTGCCCTTTGTCATCATTTCATACAAGGAGGTTGAAAATGTTATCCAGGCAACATGTTGTGAAACCAAATAAATCTTCTTTCTGAACTGCAAAAGAAAATATTCGCCTGTACTCGCTTTCAAGACCCATCCATACATTATGTTATGGCGACGGCCATTCACATGTGATGTGCTTATTTTCTTTGCAGTGTACTACATGCTGCCCACAGTAACCAAACTCTGAGATCACCAACACGGAGGTGTACACAAAGTAACGTGACCTGCTGCCGCTCATACACAAGGTTTATAGTCAATAATTAATTATTGGCCATCACAATATTTTCAACATCACTTGGTGGCCATTTTGAAAGTTATTCAAGTGGCTCAACATCCAATATTATTCAGTCACTGTCAATCCCTATGCCAAATTTGGTGCTTTTACCACGAAACCTGCAATTCCTTCAATATCTTGCACCATCCTGTTGGTCCAATGATATCATACCCGGGTAACTCTCAGCTCGTGTCGACGGAAGTAAGGCGTCATTCAAAATGGTGGCAACAGAGGGATTTGTGGCATTGGATGGAAAATAGGCCAACGTCCCAGTCCGAAAAATAATGAGACAAAATTGGAGTGGTTTTGTAAAAGCAATTATTATTGTTCTCTTTCATCAACGGATTTTTTTTTCTTTACATTGATTTAAGAAAGACAATAGAATCAGTTTTGGTGCTTTGGCTTTTTGACCTGAAATGAAAATTGGAGCCAGTGCTACTTACTCGGGTATTGGATTTCATGCTTCGGCTCAGGTTCGACCTCTGATGTTAGATGGGTTCACTCAGGCAACAGATTTTCCAGTTGAACATGATGGACCATTGCTACCGACCTGAAACCTAGCTTCAAGCAGCATTGCATCAACTTCCGAAACTCTCTGGGTACCCTCGTCGAAGGAGAGGGTATTGCATTTGGGTCCGTTTGTTTGTCTGCACAGAACTTGTGTTTTTCTCCGCAACCGCTTGTCGTATTGAGATTAAATTTTCATCATTGGTGCGACTACTCATGTGGAATGTTTTAATGATAAT
>CM068963.1:44395455-44410924 GCA_035128595.1 Eptatretus atami | reverse complement strand
GGTTGTATTTGCTAATAATAAATACAAGGTACAGGGAGGAGAAATTCGCTGCACATAATGTGCAGCATGTGCAGAGTAAAACGAGTGTTCATTTACATCTGTAGGATATCTCATAAATAAAGAGGATACAAACACACCTGACGCTGAGGCTTTAGACTTTGGTATGCTTACGAGGCTGTACCGTCGAAATGAAACATCCCAGAAGATAAAGAAAATTGGGTAACATTTGTGTATTTGGAGGTTTAAAATAATGGTTTTTTCCTGCGACGAATTAAAACATCATATCTTCCAGACTCCTTGAAAATTTCGATAAAAATAATTCCAATCATTTCTATACGGCTCTTATACGTGTGTGTGTGTGGGTTTTGTGTTGTGTGTGTGTGTGGTGTTGAAAAATAAACAGGAATAAATCCTGGTGCGAGCAGCGGTGTTTAAAAAAATTATGACTCAACCTGCATCACCAAAGGACCTCTTCACCTTGTGGTTACAAGCCCACTTTGCTCTTAAGTCTTCAGGTTAACCCAGAAATTTCTCACACTAACACTGCAAGCTTTTAATGCCAACATCTACATGCTTGCTTGCAGGCGCCGTGATGTTTTCGATGTAGGTGTATAGAAATAAACCTCGTATAGAAATTTAATAAACAGAATAAATTCTGCTTGGCCGATTGTGAAAAAAATTGACTACCAGACCTTACGAAACCAAGACCTCATCACTTAACAGCGACAAATCCAATGACTATTGAGATTTGGGTTAACCTCGAAATTTATCTCATTAACACTGTCGTCAACTCCTACATTAATATATATATATATATATAATATATATATATATTTAATATATATATATTGTATATCATGAGTATTGAGAGCTGGAAATTATATTCTGTTGCTGAAAAGGTACTTCTGGCTAAACATGCATCTGTTGTGGCAGAGGCTGTTGAACAGACACGATTAAACTCCACTACAACGCATTGTCAACTTCCCACTTGATACCTCAGGTCAACCAGTGCAATTCTGTTTTTTGTTTAGCAAATGCATTTTTTTGTATACAGTCAAGACGTGTGGAAGAGCAAGTACACTGAGTGGATCAGAATGTATTAGAACAAGAGGAACAGAGGAGAGGGGGAGAGGGGGGAGGAGGGAGTGGACACCAAACACAGTTCAAGGACAATATTGAGGGAGACTTGGCAAACTGAGTGTGGGAAACCAATGGTTGGGGTGGGGGGGGGGGGGGGGCAGGAAAGGACGAATGGTGTGGAAATGATGGATTCAAAAGGAAACTTCCAGGAGGGGCAAATTGGAAATTTTGAATGAGGAGGGCTTGAAGTAGGTAGTTAACAAGGGTAGAGAAGTTAACAAGGTTTTGGCTTGGGGATGATCTGAGATGGTGGTGAACAGCTGTCTTGAAGACCTGGAGGGGAGAATGAGATTGAAGAGAATGTGGAAGTTGATTCCACAGGCAACAAAAAGAGCAATGAATGAGTGGAGGTGAGCAGTAATCCTGTATTTTGGTAGCTTCTCCACCAGGGGGTTGATGGTGGACCATGTGTGTTCCGCAGAAACCTGGGTGGGGGGGACAAAGCACAGAAATAACAGAGGGTGCGAGACCAGAAATGAGGCGGTAGAACACAAAGACCACCGACCTGTCTGTGATGGCGAAGTGATAAGATGCATTGACTCAGCTTCAACGCAGGATATTCCAGAAATCTTAAAGGCCATGGTTTCCATGGCATCAAGCTAAGCAAGATGTGAGGGAGGGGAGCCAGCCCAGAGGAGAGAGAAGTACTCCATCAAGATGCGGACGAAGGCCTTGTAGGTGGCTTAGAGTTCAGGTGTGCCAAGTAAGGACTTTATACGATGGAGGATGTCCAGTCAGCAGCTGGATTTGTAGGGCAACTAATAAATGTGGTTTCCCCAAGAAAGATCATGGTTAATCGTGAGACCCAAGAGCTTGTGACTGAAATTCTTCAAGAGAATTGTTGAGAAAGTATATGGAAGGGTTTGCAAGTGGTCCTTTTAGATTGAGTGAGAGAGAGAGAGAGGGACACACACACACACACACACACACACACGCACGCACGCACGCACGCACGCACGCACGCACGCACACACACACACACACACACAGTGTGAGATTTGTCCGGATTAAAAGACATCCCATGTCTTTGACCAGTTTGTGATTTTGGCTAGGTCTGAAAAGAAGGAAGAGGCTGCTGCCTGTCTATTTGGAGGATGAGGGATGTCATGACAGAGGGTGGAGTCATCAGCACATAGATAAAGGGGATCTTCCAGAGAGGCAGAGAGACCATTGATGAAGATGAGGAATAGGACTGGGCCCAGAACACTACCTTGTGGCACTCCAGCTTTGACAGGAAGAGGAGAATAAAGGATTCTGTTGAGAGCCACACGGCAACAAGAGTAGAGAAAGTCAGTAAGCCCTGTGTGGAGGTGACCTTGGAAGCCATAGGCAGAAAGTTTGGAGAGCAAGGTGGGATGCCAGACTGTATCAAAAGCACGAGATATTCCAGAGAGACGGCCCTGATCTCATGTCTGACATTGCGGGCCTCCATCCATTGTTGGGTGAGTAGAAGCAACATGTCCAACGTGGAGTCATGGTTGACTCAATCAGTCAAATTCTGCAATAGTGGCTCTACAAGTTACAACAGTATGCAAAATTTCAACTTTCGAGCCCACCGAGAAAATACTAAACTTTTACATCAGTGAGTGGTTGGAAAGACATTTATAGATATACTAGCGGGGTGTGCTTACACATTGTGTAAGCATACAAACCATGTTTCCTCATTGTCTCGGGTCACTCACCTGCATTTGATTTTTCATTTATTTATTTTCTTTTTCTTTTTTTCATTTCTTTATATTTTCATTTCCGGATGCTTTCCGACGTTTCTGTGATTTTTGCTGGTGTATCGGCTTCAATGTCCTTCGGCACACAAAATTACCATGCTTCCCCATTGCCTTGGGTCGCTCACCTGCATTTGATTTTTCATGATTTATTTTCATTTTTTGTTTTTTAATATATATTTTCATTCATGGATGTTGTTCGACGATTCTCTGATTTATTTTCCGGTGTACTGGCTTCGATGTCCATCAGCACACAAAATTTCAGCTTTCTACATCCCCTGGAAGGCACCGATCTTTAATATCAGTCAGTCAGTGGTTAGAGATTTATATATTAGATGATACAACACACACACACACACACACACACACACACACACACACACACACACACACACACTCATTTTAACAAGATATCGTTGACAACAGCGTTCACCAAGGGGTAAGCCACCCCCAGTGCCCACGATCCAGTGACAGTGATGGGCTTGTTTTTTTGACCCCTATATGACCTTGACGTTCAACATTTAGTGATAGAGTATAAAATAAGAAAGTGTGTCTCCATCTATCATCTATCCATAAAACTCAACATCATGGAAATTGGAGGAAAATTATCCAAGTTATGATCAAAAAAGTTTTTTTTTGTTAGGTCCCAATCAAAAAAAGTAGGTGAAGCACACAAATCAAATATCAGGTGCACAACTTCAGTGCAGGTACACTATTATGATGAAAGAACATCTTGGAAGGCCAAGCGGTCTTTGACATTCAGAATTGGCAAAATTGAGTGGTGACAAAAAAAAAACTACGTTTTTTTTTTCAAACGACCATTTGACCTTGGCTTTAACTCATAGGGGTATGATGTAAATCAAGCTTAAACGCACCACATCTCGGCTATGTAGGGAGGGCAATTTTGTTCGGATTGGACAATTATATAATTACATAATTACATGTATATGATTAGGTCATAACCTTAAAATTGGGTCAAGGTCAAAAAGGATATGTCAACCCCACATACATTATATTCCCATTATTGATGCAAAATTCCATTCCAAAAGTCCCAACTGGCTCTGAGATACAGCTCGGACATTGGATTAAAAAAACAAAAGGACGAACAAAACACAAACTTAAATGGTGGTTTCGTACTCCTTGGGGTTTAAGACACTCTGAGGTACCATTAAAAACTGGGGGCACTAATTGTACAAAGAAGCCAAACAACAGGTATAAGCATCCCGTATTCTGTAGAACAATGCCGGTAGAACATGTGTGGTAGAATGAAGGTTAGACAGTTATTTTCTGGTATGTTGTGTTGGCTGTGCTTCAACACATTTATATATTCGCCCATAACACAATTTGTTCGATGAACGTAAAGCCAGTTGTTTTTATGAAAATATAGGATCCAGCTGACGGTATCCATGACGACCATGCAGAATCACACACACAAGTGCACCAGCGTAATATGTTCGGAAAACCTGAGAATTGTATCACAAGAGACTTCGGTTTAAATGTAGTAATTTGTCCCCTTTTCATCACAATCTCCTTTTCTCCTCTTTTCACCACCCGCAATGGCTCATCCACAGCTCCAGCCTTCGCTGCAGGCGTCAGCCAAACCTGCACATTTTCAAAGCTTTCTCTCGAGTGTGCCATATTGTCATTCCCTGTTTGTTTGTGCACAAAATACTAACTATAATGGGTATTTTGGCACAAATGAAGCAATACATTATTGCAATGCTATTTCTAAGCAGTACCGCCCTCATCCTGTGAGGAAATACCAAAATAAAACGTACACGTTCTTCGAGGATCTTTCATCAACATCCTGATGTTTTAGCAATCATCTGATAATATCAGCAATGTTATGGTTCTGTAAAGTTATATGTACATGCCTTAAACCGTGAGATGGGGCTGTTATGTGGGCTGCTTTCCAATGACGCATTGGACTCGCAAGATAGTTTCGCAAGAGCGCACGTCATCAGCCAATTCAACACTAAGAATTACTCATTTCTATTACTGTTACATTTGTCATTGGAGAGAAAGCCTGTTTTATTGCTGGTTCTCGTTTCTATGTCATGATATTTTTGTCAAATCAATATATGTGACGTCACACCGACATTTGTCGAGGTTATGCTTACTACCGATGTAAAAACCATGGAACGGGACGTTTTTTTTAATTTCACGCAAATATTTTCGATGGTCCTTCTCAATTTAAAATTCACCAAATCGCCGTCAGCAATCTTCGTGACATTACTAAATGATAGTCCGAAACACTACAATTTATAAAGTGCAGGTATAATTTAGGATATAGAAGAGGGAGAAGTGATCTGCAATCTGCCTAATACTCTGCCAGGTAAAGACTGTGTGCCAGTTCATTAACTCCTTGTGGCAAAACTACAAATCAAACTGAGAAAGGTTGGAGAAAAAAAATCAAAAACTCCGACCAGATATTACTTTGGAAAACCCATTTTGCAGTGCTGGACTTGGTCGACAGAATGGCAGACGAATTGTGACAAGAGGACATTGTAAAATAAGAGGCCGAAAAAAACATCCCAAAAGCAAGCATAAAGAAGAAGGTTAAATGGCTGTCAGAAGAGGCAATGTATATTGCACACAAAAGAAGAGAGATGAAAACCAAAGGCACATCAAGAGAGGACATTAAAGGGGAACCCAAACGCTCAGACCACTTCAACACTAATCGATCCCTTGATATCCTACAAAATAGATTAAGATATGATGTTCCTTTTTCAGATTTCTGAATTTCAAAGTCGGTAAATGCGATAAAAAAAATAATTGAAATATTCTTCTTCTTCAGATTAGCCATGACATCACACCTGGAAGTTGACCACCAGATCCGTACTTTGTACGGGTTACATCGCGATTTCATGATTAAAGTCAAACGGCGAATAATTTTCGATTTTCCACAAATATGCCGAGTCGATGCGTCCTTGGTGCTTGTATGGTAAGACAAACCGAGATGCTTTCATGCGACACCAATGGCCGAAACACCCTTAGTTTTCCAGAAATTGGACGAGGTTTGTCCAAAATACCCGAGAGTGGATCAGGCCACAAAATGTTCGCTTTTGTGCTGGGAACATATTACAGAGCACTGTTATGAAACAACAGAGATGGCGAGATCTTGTAGTTATCTGTCACAATTGAGGGAGGATGCCATACCCATGACTAAGTGGAAGAAACAGCCGTCACTCAAAACTGTAACACCATCTTTACCCAGCTACTGACACATGTACACAGGCGATTAGAGCGGTGAATCAAACAGCTGTTGGTATTGCCTGGCAGTTACCAAAAGAGCACCTCAAAAAAAATTATCTATTATCAACACAAATGTCTGCAAATCAAACGAATCACCATCTATTTATCGTGGAGAAAAGGTATGTATGCATCATCATCTTTTCTGAAAGGATTTTTTTTTATTTTATTTTATTTTATTTTTTTTTTTGTATACCATGTCGAGGCCGTATGAGAGCTAACACACAACGCACAGCAAGGGGGCATGAGACAAGAGAGGCGGAGTGGAAGGGACAAAACAGTGGGGAACAGACACATTAGGTGATCTGTGGAAGGAGAGGATGGGGATGGGCGGGGAACAGGGGAAGAGAAGATGGACATTACAGGGACTTTCAGGAAGGAAAGCAGGGATTGAAGGAGTGGGCTTGGGTGATTATCGGGGGTAGAAAAGATCGAGGATTTGGATGGGGGATGATAAGAGGTGGTGGTGAACAGCTGTTTTGAAAGCCTGAGGGAAGAATGGGAAAGAATAGAGTGAGGGAGTTTATTCCAAAGGCGGGAAAAAAGAGGAATGAAGGAGTGAAGGTGAGCAGTGGTTCGTGATTTTGGTAGTTTTACCAGAAGGGGGTTGTTGCGGACCTTGACGCCCTGTGCAAATGTGGTGGGGACAAATGGCAGAGAGAGCAGGGGGGCAAGGCTGGAGAGGAGCGGTAGAAGACAGAAAGACCACCGACCAACCTGCGGTGATTGAGTGAGAGGCCCAAAGACTCAGCTTCATTGCGGGAGATGCCGATGATCCTAAATGCCCTGGTTTCGACAGCGTGAAGCCGAGAAAGGTGGAGGCAGGAGCACCAGCCCAGAGGGGAGAGCAGTACTCATCAGGCTACGGACAAAGTTTGTAAGTGGTCAGGAGCTCAAGAGGGCGAGGAAGGACTTTGCACGATGAGGATTCCCAGTCGGCGACTGGCTTTTGAGGCGAGGTTGGAATGTGACTTTCCCAGGAAAGGTCATGGCAGATAGTGAGACCCAGAAGCTTGAAAGAAAGACTTCTTCCAGAGGATTGTTGAGAAAGTGGATGGGGGGTTTTCTAAACGGTCCTTTCGAAGAGACATAGTGAGAGTGTGAGATTTGTCTGGATTGAAAGACATGTTCCATGTGTTGGACCAGTTTGTGATTTTATCCAGATCTGCAGTGAGCGAAGAAGCTGCTGCTTGCCGGTCTGAGGGATGACAGATGGTACGGCAGAGGGTGGAGTCATCGGCAAAGAGATATAGAGGATTTCCAGAGAGTCGGAGAGATCATTGATGAAAACCAGAAAAAGAACAGGGCCCAGAACGCTACCTTGAGGAACTCCAGCCTGCACAGGAAGAGGAGATGAAAGAACTCCATTTAGGGCCACACGTTGACTGCGACAGGAGAGGAAGTCTGCGAGCCATGAGTGGAGATGGCCTTGGATACCATGGGAAGAGAGTTTGGTGAGTAGTGCAGGGTGCCAGACTGTGTCAAAAGCACGTGATATGTCCAGGGATACGGCTCGGATTTCCTGTCTGGCATTGAGGACCTCCATCCATTGATGGGAGAGCAGAAGCAGCATATCCAGGGTAGAGTGACCTGGTCTGAAACCAAATTGATGATCGGAAATCAAGCCATTGGAGAAGAGGAAGGATTTCATGTCTGAAGCGATGATGGATTCCATAACCTTGCTGATGATTGGGAGAAGGCTGATTGGTCTGTAGTTACAGGGATCTGTTTTTGCACCTTTTTTATGCAGGGCAGTGATGTTAGCAGATTTCCAAGCAGATGGCAGATGACCTTGAGCAAATGAGAGGGTGAATAGAACAGAGAGAGGGTGAGCAAGGGCAGAAGAGCAGGCTTTGAGGACACGTGGGCTGATGCCGTCTGGACCGGTTGCAGAATCTGAGTCGAGGTTTGAAAGCAAGCTCTCCACCTTGTTAGAGAAAAGGACACAGAGTCCAGGGACAGTTGGGTGCGACTGGGTAAGGTGGGTTGAGAAAGTGATGGGTTTAGGACACAAGATTTAGCTGCAAACACCGAGTTTAGACATTCAGCTTTATCACGTGCGGTATCAGCAGTGCAGCCATTTGAGGTAAGGGAGGGGATGGAGGGGACATACACCAGAAACAGATTTGATTAAACGCCACCAGGATTTTGAGGAGGGAGAGAGGTTTGAGAGTTCAGACTTGAGATGAGAAAGATGTTGTTTTCTGGCTCTCCTGAGGGTAGATACACACTTGTTCCGAGCTTTGTGGAAGGAACTGAGATTGCCCACAGTTGGGTTTGCTTTCCATGAGGCAAAGGCAAGTTGTTTCAGGACAACTGCCTCGCCACAAGCTTCAGTAAACCAAGGGCGGGAGAAGGGTAGGACAACTGAAGACGAGAGGGATAAATCTGTGCATGAGGTAGAGCAAGTTTCTTTGAAAGAATTCCCAGGATGAGTTGATGTTTGAGAAAGTAGTGATAGGAGACCAGTCTGTAAGTTTGATAGCTGCTTGGAGACCCTGCCAGTTGGCTTGCGTGAAATGCCAGACTCGACGGCGGTGAGGTGGTTCTCTGATAACAGCCAGAGAGATGTCCACTTTGACAAGGACGTGGTCAGAAGAACCGATTGGAGCGGAGGAAGAGCAGCAATTTGACCGAGGACGCCAAACTATCATAGTCCACCCCCCACCCCCACTCCACAATCCACCATCAATCATCACCCACATAATAACCACCACCATTCCACCCCCCCCCCACCTGTCCAACATCTCACATCCCTCCCGTCCGCCAATGTTCAAGGCCATATCCAATGATCTATTTGCCTATTCAAATTCAGTTATGTAGAGATTGGTAAAGGCTTCATCCCAAAGCCGAAGGTGTGGGACCCTAGTCCATGGATTAACTGGCTTATGCCTTAATCCCACCCTGCTTGTCACACACCCAACCTGCCCACCAAGTTTCGGCTGAATCTGTCCGTAACTTTTTGAGATATCGTGCTATGCGTCGTTTATGGCCCTCTCGATGGTGAAGAATCACTTAGGAAAACTAGATGGTATTCATAGAATACTTACCCTGCGCAGGACTTGGTGTGAGCCAACGCTTCTGGTGGCAAATTTGGAATTAAAAAAAAAATTAAATTCAAATCAAATGGAAGAACAAATAAAATAGGTACTACATTGGAGTCATCAGAAGGAACAAGAACAAGCAGAAAGCAAAGATGAAGACATCAGGAAGAACCTGGATAGAACTCGGTTTCAACTGCTACTCCTCTAACCTCAAACCCATCCAGGCACAGCAAAGTGAGCCTTATTCAAAAAAAAATTAAAAATTAAAAAGAACGCAGATTAAAAAAATTAAATAATTCTGCCTACCAGACCATGTGTCCGATCAGATTGAAATTTAAAACTTATATTCCCCATGACTACTACATTATAATCCAACTTTCTCACCCCAGCAATGATGCCCATTATAATTTTATCTGTAGCATGCCCTTCATCCACAATCGGCTGCAATTTATATGTACAGTTACTTGGGTAAATTCTACTTGATGTTGAACATAATTACCTCCACCACCGAAGGTGGACGGAGGGTATGTTTTCACCCCTGTTTGATTGTCTGTTTGTGAGCAGGATATCTCAAAAAGTTATGGACAGATTCAGATGAAACTTGGTGCACAGGTGTACATGTGCTGGACCATGTATGGGCTGGATGGATGGGGTAAAAGCTGCAACCAAGCTGTCTCTGGCAAAGCTTCCGGAAGTAGTGCGGGATCGGGATTATTGGAGAAATCTGATCATGAATGCCACCAAAGTCAGACACAACTCTACAGATCTAGATAAGATGTGAAAATTCTGTTCCTTTTGTCTCGGTATTCCTCGTTTTGCTTCTTTCTTTCCAAATATTTCACTTTTACCTCCTCGACGTTATCCTATTCCCCCCTCCTTGCTTCAAAAAGACAAAAAGAAATAAAACTTTTTCCCATTGCACAACAATCTCAATCTACTTGAATTTTCTTCTGCTGTACCTCCTGTACTACATTCCTTTTTTGCTCCCTTTTCTCAATACCTCCAAACTGAATCTTCACTGAATATATACCTTCTTAATCTTTTTCCTTTAAAAACATTTTAAAATGCTTCACTTTCCTGATTTCTCCCTTTGGAGTTCCATAGGTGTTCTTCTACTTCTTCTTCACAAATATTGTTTCCCAAAACGGTCCGTCAGGTAAGCGCTTGGTCCACCAACCCTCCTCTCACAACTATAGAACCAACTTTCTCCGTGCCTTCAACAAAAATTCTTACCTCCCACCCCATGATCTTTATTCACGTAAATCAAACCATTCTGATCAGTTACTCTTTAAAAACTCTGAAAATGTTTCTTCTAGAATCTAAAGTGATATCCATGTACGAGGTAAATTGCAAGGAATAACTGGTCATACTTCCGATGAATACACGCATCTATTGAAATCATTTAGAGACACTCAGGATGATCAATCTTCTTCAGCATCATCCATGTAACTCTCAGTTCCTGCAGAGGTTTTGCAGTCTACACATTGACAGAGATCTGTGCATGGTACATCGTGATGTCCGCAGGAGCAACTACCTTTTTCTTTACCCTGCCGCTCTTCACAACTCGTCTTCTTGCAGCTGCAGTGCGTAAGCTCAAGAAGAGTACTTGGTGCAGGTGGGAGATCGCCCGATGCAACCTCTCGGCCGGTATCTTTGGAAACTTTCCATCCATGACCATCTGGATTAGCAATGACAGGAAATTTCTCCAGACATCTAGTTTGGATTGCAGCCTGATAGTGAGCCCTCAATGAAAGTTACTGTCGAGAGCCACTTGTAGGAGGCATGCTTGCTTCATCCTTGGCAGCTGGCAGAAACAGGTTGTGTCTAACTTCATTTACTTCTGAGTAGTCTTGACAATCGAGCTTCCACACAAATCTCTCCATGTCATTCATCAAACTGGTATCCAGAGTAAACAAACTTCCAAGCTTTTTAAAGGTTTCTTGGAAGCTATCTTTTCAAGCATCATTTTCACTTCTTTCTTCTTGGAATTCCCATAAAACGAGCTCACCAAATCACATCCTGTAAATCAGTGAAGGCTGATGAGAGCATCACTCACACTTTGTCCAAGATTATTTCAAACAGCAGTTAGATTGATTGTGTGCCTGTTGTTACTTCTGTCAGTGTGTAGAAGAACTTCCGACCAAATTTCATGGGCTTTGGGCCACAACAATGACAAACACATCCATGTCTGGGTTCTTAAGTGCGATGGAGGAAGTACTGCTGTCTGAAAACCTGGAAGAGGAAGGGAAGCAGCAGCATACTAGCAGTGGAGAAAGAGTCTTGGATCTGCCTCTTCGTGGTTTCATCCCACTTCCTTTAAGACTTTTACCTCCATGGCCCCTTCAACATCACAAAGTGAGTGATATTCACCATCATGTGTCATCACAACACTAACATCCTCGGAATATGTGCAGGACGATGTCTTGAAAACAAAACATATGAGTGCCGCTTTAATCTCATTGCTAGACAGGAATTTCTTTCATTGCCGTGGCACTTTCTGATCCTCAACATATATCTTTGTTAGCTGGCTTCCAGCAGTTGCTTTTCACCCCCCTCTCACCTTTCTTCATGTCAAGCTACCGATCCGTATCCATGACGAAATGCACAACATTACTGTCAACACTTTTTGCCTTGTCCACTAACTGCTTGATCAGGTAATCAGCAAGCAATCCAAACGTGATTGGGATATTCTTTTCCGGTAGCTTCTAAAATCTAAAGCATTGCCATTCCATCGATGATCCAAATGCTTCCACGAGGAATGGTTTCCATTGCAGGTGCTGGACGGACACTGGCTTCAATGATACGCATCAGATTTGACTTTTAGTCTTGTTGAGAGAGCTACCTGCATTGGCTCGTGACAGTGGCAGTGGACCAAGATAATATGTCAACATCTTGATATCCAACTTTCTCACCCCAGCAATGACGCCCAGTCTATGGAAGAGATTTATGTGGGCTTTGATCATTATCTCCTTCCCTTTCACTTTTAATTTGGATTGCTTGTTCATCAATATGAATGTCTTTGTCTTCCGTTTCTTGAAGACCGCAAACATATCTTCACCTTGCAAGCGATTCTTTCAATAGGACACAACAGCAGCTGCATCTCCCTTCTCAAAAGCCTCCAAATAGTACCTTGTTACATCAAATGAGACAATGGCACCAGATGCAATGTGCAGGAGCTGCTCGTTACTCTCTTCAAAAGGGTTGACCATTGCCTTGACAGTTTCTATCACTGTATATATATATATATATATATATATATATTATTATATTATATAAATATATTATATAATTATACATATATACATATAATATATATATATATTATATATCCTTCGCATCCTTAATCATGCAAACTGTGTTCAGATCTCGAACCCCACCACAAATACACGGATACAGTTACTTTAAATGAACACATTTAATGAAAACTAGATGACCCGTGAACCCGTTGGGTTCCCGTTGTGACAGCGGTTGATAAAAAAATCATTCAAAAAAAAAAAGATAGCTCCAGCGAACTATACCGCTGAGGTTGTTTGCATTGATCAAATACTCCGAAGAGTACTTGACTGAATCAGGAATTGATTTATTAAATAATTTTTTTCGTTGCCCGATTTGAATGAATCTTAATACTGCACACCGCAGGCGAATGGTGAGTAAGTTGGCCCTAAAATTTTTGCGCTATCGTGTACCGTTTTGGCTGTATTTTGGGAACATACAGACCATAACATATACACAAGATGAGAGTTTGAGTAATATATAGATAGATGAACACGAAGTATTAGATCAAAATGGCGATGTTTATTTTATGCTTAAAAATAAATCGTTCTTTTGCATACTGAATGTTTGAGATTTTAAAATAAGCCATTTGAAAGAAACAAAAAGATAGCTCCAGCGAACTATACCGCTGAGGTTGTTTGCATTGATCAAATTATCCCGAAGAGTACTTCACTGAATCGGGAATTGATTTTTTATAATTTTTTCGTTGCCCGATTTGAACGAAACTTGATACTGCACACCGCAGGAGAATGGTGAGTAAGGTGGGCTGAAAATTTTTGCGCCATCGTGTCAGTTTTGGCTGTATTTCGGGAACATACATACATACATATATACAAGATGAGAGTTTAGTAATATATAGATAGATAAATATTTACAAAGGACAATAATTCAAAAGGTAGTGATAATAACGTGAAGTAATAAAAGTGAGGCGTCTCTATACACGCTCGAAGTCAAGGAGTCTCTAAACTCGGACTTAAACACAGACAAAGGGAGACAAAATAAAAAGAAAACCCTTCCTTTATTCTTGTACTTAGCTTGGCCCAGAGCTGGTCTTTGTGAACTTGGAATCTAGGTGCTTCCACCAGCACATGCAGACGCATACAAAATGGCGCCAAGCTGCTTCTCTCGTAGCAGGACCAACGCAAGACAGGCAATCCATGAGCAGCACTCAACAATCCTCAGCAGCAACAACATCACACAGCAACAAACATCCATAGGGGTGTTGGATATGGACACCCAGCAGGATTAAAAACAAAACCTGTCAAAGGGTGGAGGAGCTCCTTGTGAGCCAACGGCCATCATATCTAGTGCCCAACTGTGTCTGCGGACATTCCTGCAGTTGGGTTACTTCTTATAAGGAGGTTGGTGGCAGGATTTGCACTCCGGCCACCGTAAAACCCTTCATTCCGCAAAACACAAAACGCAAAGAAATCTGAAAACCCACTCCGCAGGAGAACCTCCTGTGCAGCTTCCCTTCGCAGGGCAGCTCACCGGATGACGGGATTGGGGCAAAGCCTTCGGGACCCCCAATCTTTGATGATAGGAGGGAAACACGGGGTAACATTCCTGGGTCAGATTGCGGGAGAGTGTGTCGAGTGGTGCTGAGATGTCGTCCACCAGACGGCGTCTCCTTGGGTTAACCTGAGGCGGTCCCTTCGGGTGGGTGCCTGGAATGTCCTATCCCGAAGAGAAGATGATCACCTGTCTCTGTTATCATCTGAGCTCAAGCGGTTGGGCATCTGTATTGCAGCACTCTCTGAGGTTCAGAGACGGGATTGCGGCGAGATCATGGTGGGTGGTTACACCTACTATTGGTCTGGTCGCTCTGATGGTTACCATGCCCAAGGAGTTGCTGTAGCTGTGTCCAATAAGTTGACTCCAGTGATAATTGAGGTAACACCGGTCAACGAGTGTATTATGAGACGAAGGATTCGTCACTCCTTAGGTGTTATTTCCCTGGTCTCTGTTTATGCTCTGATTGAGGCGAGTGATCTCACTGTGAAGGATGCATTCTACGCCACGCTCGAGTCTGTGGTTGATCAGTGCCCCAGACGAGATACACTTCTAGTCTTTGGGGATTTCAATGCATCGACTGGAACTGATAGGGGTGGTTATGAGACGTGTGTTGGTCCCCATAGGTCAGGAACTATAAACCAGAATAGCACTAAGTTCCTTGACTTTGCAAGAAGTCATGGACTTAGGGTGGCCGGTTCATGGTTTCAGCGCCCACAAGCTCATCGCTGGACTTGGTATTCCAACGCTGGCGGTGTGGCAAAGGAGATTGACCATGTCCTCGTTGATGGTCGCTGGAGGATGATCCAGAACTGCAGGGTCTACCAGAGTGCTCAGTTCTCCAATACTGACCACCGGCTTGTTGGAGCAACTCTGAAGTTGCACCTTAAATCCAGGAGAATGGTACCATCCCAGCCGAGGCTGGATGTTGGCAAGCTCAGGGATGAGAGGGTAGCTGAGGAGTTTGTGAACAGGCTGAGTGGAGATTGAGGAGGCTGGTGCTTTGGCAGGTCCTAAGAGTTGTGGAGTGCCTTCAAGACCACGGTCCTTGATGTTGCCGGTGGATGTCTTGGAACTCACGCGGGCAAAGAAGAATTTTGTCTCTCAAGGGACACTGGATACCATTGACCAGAGTCACAGGGCCAGGCTGAATGGCAGAGCTGAGCTGTTCAGGGAGCTGGGGCTAAAACTGTACGTGTGCTAAGGGTGGACAGGAGGCCTATGTGCGAGGGATCTGTGAGGGGTAGAGCATCACCTGTGGTCAAGTGATTCTCGTCCTGCTTACAGGGAATTCACGCATTGCATTCTTCCAAGCCCATCCATCGGAGCACTGCAGTTAGAGCAGAAGGTGGTAGGCTCTTGACAGAGGAGTCCGAAGTGAAGGCCCGTGGGCCGTTCTTTGAGCGGTTGTACCAGGCTGATCCACCAGCTGTCGAGTTGGACGTCAGGGGTTTTACAATCCTTGTTGCTGACCCTCCAATCAACTGTGGTCCACCTTCACTTGTGGAAACACCCACTGCGGTGAAC
>CM068963.1:44371321-44395338 GCA_035128595.1 Eptatretus atami | reverse complement strand
AAGGTCTTTGCTCGGAAATTCTTGATGGGGTTCGCCACAATCTGCTTGAGCACCAGCCTCCAGAGCAGTCAGGCTTTACACCAAAGAAGTCAACAATTGACCGTATCCTTGCTCTTCCGGTCCTCACCGAACGCAGACGAGAGTTTCTGCAGGGGCTGCTTGCGGCCTATGTTGATCTCTGTAAAGTTAATCGTGGTGATGACGTGTTTTTAATACTTGTGGAAAGTGAGGTGTTTTTAATAATATGTGGTGATGAGGTGTTTTTAATACTAGTGGTGAGTGTTTTTAATAATATGGTGGAGGGTTTTAGGATACTGTGGAGTGAGGTGTTCTGAATTGACGTGGTGGTGAGGTTTTTTTAATACTGGTGGAATGTGAGGTGGTTCTGAATTACGTGTGGGAGGTTTTTTTATTAACACTGTGGTGAGGGTTTTTAAATAATATGGTGGTGGGGTTTTTATACTGTGGAAGTGAGGTGTTCTTGATTAGTGGTGGTGAATGGTATTTTTAAACACTGTGGTGAGCGTTTTTAATAACTGGTAGAATGAGGTGTTTGAATTTACGTGGTGATGAACGTGTTTTATACTGTGGAAGTGAGGTGTTTTTAATAATAGGTGATGAGGTGTTTAATACTGTGGAAGTGAGGTGTTTTTAATAATATGGTGGGTGAGGTGTTTTTTAAATACTGTGGAAGTGATGTATTTTAATAATATGGTGATGAGGTGTTTTAATATGTGGAAGTGAGGTGTTTTTAATACTATGTGATGAGGTGTTTTTTAATTATATGTGGTGAGGTGTTTTTTATACATGGTGGTGAGGTGTTTTTAATAGTGTGGGAAGTGAGGTGTTTTTAATACCAATGGTGGTGAGGTGTTTTTAATTACTGTGGAAGTGATGTATTTTTAATAATATGGTGATGAGGTGTTTTAATACTGTGGAAGTGGGTGTTTTTAATAATAATGGTGATGTGGTGTTTTTAATACCATGGTGAGAGGTGTTTTTAATACCATGGTGATTGAGTTTGTTTTTAATAGCTGTGGGAAGTGAAGGTTGTTTTTAATAATCTGGTGGGTGAGGTGTTCTGAATACGTGGTGGTGAGGTGGTTTTTCATACTGTGGAGAGTGAGGTGTTTCTGAATTAGCGTGTGGTGAGGTGTTTTTAATACTGTGGAAGTGAGGCGTTCTGATACGTGGGGTGGTGTTTTTATAACTGTGGAAAGTGAGGTTTTTTTATACTGTGGAAGTGAGGTGTTTTTATACTGTGGAAGTTGAGGTGTTTTTTATACTGGGAAGGAGGTGTTTTATACTGTGGAAGTGAGGTGGTTTTTTATACTGTGGAAGTGTGTGTTTTAATAATCTGGTGGTGAAGGTGTTTTCAATTACTGTGGAAGTGAGTGTTCTGATTATCGTGGTGGTGAGTTTTTAATAACAGGTGATGAGGTGTTTTTAATAATGTGATTTGAGGTGTTTTTAATACCATGGTGGTGAGGTGTTTTTTAAAATATGGTGATGAGGTGTTTTTAATTACCATGGTGATAGGTGTTTTAAGTAGCATTGTGGTGAGGTGTTTAATAACTGTGGAAGTGGATGTATTTTTAATAATATGGTGATGAGGTGTTTTTAATGCTGTGAATGATGACGTGTTTTTAATACTGTGGAAGTGATGTATTTTAATAATATGGTGATGAGGTGTTTTTTAATACTGTGGAAGTGATTTGTATTTTTTATAATATGGTGATGGAGGTGTTTTTAATACTGTGGAAGTGAGGTGGTTTTAATATATGGTTGGATGAGGTGTTTTTAATACCATGGTGGTGAGGTGTTTTTAATACTGTGGAAGTGAGGTGTTTTTAATACTATGGGATGAGGTGTTTTTAATATATGGTTGATGAGGTATTTTTAAATACCATGGTGGTGAGGTGTTTTTATACATGGTGATGAGGTGTTTTTAATACCATGGTGGTGAAGGTGTTTTTATAGTGTGAAGTGATGTATTTTTAATAGTGTGGAAGTGGGTATTTTAATCATATGGTGATGAGGTGTTTTTTAATACGTGGTGATGACGTGTTTTTAATACTGTGGAGAGTGATGTTCTTTTAATAAGATGGTGATGAGGTTTTTTAATACTGTGGAAAGTGATGTATTTTTAATATATGGTGATGTATTTTTAATAATATGGTGATGAGGTGTTTTAATCCATGAGTGATGAGGTGTTTTTTAATACTGTGGAAGTTGAGGTGTTTTTATATCTGGTGGTGAGGTGTTTTAATACTGTGGAAGTGAGGTGTTTTTTAATAATCTGGTGGGTTGAGGTGTCAATACTGTGGAAGGAGGTGTTCTGAAATTACGTGTGGTGGTGAGGTGTTTTTTAATAACTGTGGAAGTGAGAGGTGTTCTGAATTGTGGAGGTGAGGTGTTTTTTTAATACTGTGGAAGTGAGGTGTTCTGAATTTAGTGGTGGGAGGTATTTTTTTAATAACACTTGTGGTGAAAGTTGTTTTTAATACTGTAGAAGTGAGGTGTTCTGAATTACGTGGTGGTGAGGTGTTTTCTGAATTACGTGGTGGTGAGGTGTTAATACTGTGGAATGAGGTTTTTAATAATATGGTGAATGAGGTGTTTTTTAATACTGTGAAGTGAGCGTGTTTTAATACTTATGGTGATGAGGTATTTTTTAATACTGTGGGAAGTGAGGTGGTTTTAATCCAATGTGGTGAGGTGTTTATACTGTGGAAGTGAAGGTGTTTTTACATACTATGGTGATGAGGGTGTTTTTAAATAATATGTGTGGTGAGGTGTTTTTTAATACATGGTGGTAGTGTTTTTAATGTGTGAAAGTGAATGTATTTTTAATAATATGGTGGTGAGGTGTTTTTTAATACTGTGGAGTGAGTGTTTTTAGATAACCATGGTGTGAGGTGTTTTTTAATACTGTGGACGTGAGGTGTTTTTAAATACTATGGTGTGAGGTGTTTTTTTAATAAATGGTGGGTGGGTGTTTTTTAATTACCATGTGGTGAGTGTTTTTTAATACTGTGGAAGTGAGGTTTTATAATAATATGGTGATGAGGTGTTTTTAATACTGTGGAAGTGAGGGTGTTTTTTTAATAACTATGGTGATGAAGGTATTTTTTATTATACTGTGGAAGTGAGGTTGTTTTTAATACCATGGGGTGAGGTGTTTTTTAATAACTGTGGGAAGTGAGGTGTTTTTAAATACATGGGTGATGAGGTGTTTTTATATGGTGGTGAGTGGTGGTTTTTAATACCATGGTGGTGGGTGTTTTTAATACTGTGGAAGTGAGGTTGTTTTAATACTATGGTGAATGAGGTGTTTTTAATAATTGGTGGTGATGTGTTTTTAATCCCATGGTGATGAGGTGTTTTTTAATACTGTGGAAGTGAGGTGTTTTTAATAATATGGGTGGATGAGGTGTTTTTAATACTGGTGGAAGTGAGGTGTTTTTAATAATATGGTTGATGAGGTGTTTTTAATACTGTGGAGTGAGGTGGTTTTAATAATATGGTGATGGGTGGTTTTTAATACTGTGGAAGTGAGGTGTTTTTTAATATGTGGAAGTGAGTTGTGTTTTATATTTATATGGTGATGAGGTGTTTTTTATACTGTGGATTTGTGAGGTGTTTTTAATAATATGGTGATGGAGTTGTTTTTAATACTGTGGAAAGTGAGGTTTTTTAATAATCTTGGTGGTGAGGTGTTTTTAATAATCGGTGGTGGGTGGTTTTTTTAAATAATATGGTGGTGAGGGTGTTTTCTAATATGTGGAAGTGATGATTTTTAATAATATGGTGATGAGGTGTTTTAATACTGTGGAAGTGAATGTTATTTTTAATAATATGGTGATGAGGTGTTTTTAATACTGTGGAAGTGAGGTGTTTTTAATAATATGGTGATGAAGGTGTTTAATACTGTGGAGTGAAGGTGTTTTTTAATAATCTGTTCGCGTGAGGTGTTTTCAAGCACTGTGGAAGTGAGTGTCTGCTTGAATTTACGTGGTGGTGAGGTGTTTCTCTTAGATAACACTGGGTGAAGTGTTTTTATACTGTGGAAGTGAGGTGTTCTGAATTTCGTGGTGGTTAGGTGGTTTAATAATATGGTGATGAGGTGTTTTTTAATAGCCATGGGGGGGTGTTTTTTAATACTGTGGAAGTGTGTTATTTTTAATAATATGGTGAGAGGTTTTTTTAATACCAA
Source organism: Eptatretus atami (assembly GCA_035128595.1). Classification (NCBI taxonomy): domain Eukaryota; kingdom Metazoa; phylum Chordata; class Myxini; order Myxiniformes; family Myxinidae; genus Eptatretus; species Eptatretus atami. The sequence goes on along the minus strand of CM068963.1, from coordinate 44,391,122 downwards.
GGTGGTGAATGTTTTTAAATATGTGGTGATGACGTGTTTTTAATATTCTGTGGAAGTGATGTAATTTTTTAATAATATGGTGATGAGGTGTTTTTTAATACTGTGGAAGTGAGTGTTTTTAATAATATCGGTGGATGAGGTGTTTTTAATACTGTGGAAGTGAGGTGTTTTTAATAAATATGGTGATGAGGTGTTTTAATACTGTGGAAGTGAGGTGTTTTTAATAATTATGGTGATTGAGTTGTTTTTTAATACTGTGGAAGTGAGGTGTTTTTAATAATCTGGTGGTGAGGTGTTTTTAAGTAATCTGGTGGTGGGTGTTTTTAATAATATGGTGGTGAGGTGTTTTTATACTGTGGAAGTGATGTATTTTAATAATATGGTGATGAGGTGTTTTTAATACTGTGGAAGTGATGTATTTTTAATAATATGGTGAATGAGGTTTTTAATAACTGTGGAAGTGGGTGTTTTTAATAATATGGTGATGAGGTGTTTTAATACTGTGGAGTGAGGTGTTTTTAATAATCTGGTTGGTGAGGTGTTTTCCAATCTGTGGAAGTGAAGGTTGTTCTGATTACGTGGTGTGAAGGTGTTTTAATAACAGTGGTGAGTGTTTTTTAATATGTGGATGTGAGGTGTTCTGAATTAACGTGGTGGTTAGGTTGTTTTTAATAATATGGTGATGAGGTGTTTTTAATACATGGTGGTGAGGTGTTTTTAATACTGTGGAAGTGATGTTATTTTTTAATAATATGGTGATGAGGTATTTTAATACCATGGTGGTAGAGAGTTTTAATACTGTGGTTGATGACGTGTTTTTAATACGGTGAATGATGTATTTTTTAATAATATGGTGATGGAGGTGTTTTTAATACTGTGGAAGTGAAGGTGTTTTTAATAATATGGTGATGTGTTTTTATACGCATGGTGAGAGGTGTTTTAATACTGTGGAAGTGAGTGTTCCTGAATTACGTGGTGGTGAGGTGTTTTAATACTGTGGAAGTGAGGTGTTCTGAATTACTGGTGGTGAGGTGTTTTTAATATGTGGAAGTGAGGTGTTCGAATTACGTTTGGTGTGAGGTATTTTTAATAACCTGTGGTGAAAGTGGTTTTATACTGTAGAAGTGAGGTGTTCTGAATTACGTGGTGGTGGGAGGTATTTTTTAATACTGTAGAAGTGAGGCTTCTGATTACGTGGTGGTGAGGTGTTTTTAATAACATTCTGTGGTGAGTGTTTAATACTGGTAGAAGTGAGGTGTTTGAATTCCGTGGTGGTGAAGGTGTTTTTAATTAACCTGTGGTGAAGTGTTTTTAATACTGTAGAAGTGAGGTGTTCTGAGATTACGTGGTGTGAGGTGTTTTTTAATAACACTGTGTGGTGAAGTTTTTAATACTGTAGAAGGTGGAGGTGTTTTAAAATAATCTTGTTGTGAGGTGTTTTCAATACTGTTGGAGTGAGGGTTCTGAAATTAGTGGTGGTGGGTGTTTTATAACACTGTGGGTGGAGTGTTTTTAATACTGTAGAAGTGAGGTGTTCTGATTTAAGTGGTGGTGAGGTATTTTTAATAACACTGTGGTGAAGTGTTTTTTAATACTGTAGAAGTGAGGTGTTCTGATTACGTGGTGGTGAGGTATTTTTTTAATACTGGTAGAAGTGAGGCGTCTGAATTAACGTGGTGGTGGAGGTGGGTTTTAAAATACACTGTGGTGAAGTTGTTTTTAAAATACTGTAGATGAGGCGGTTCTGAATTACGTGGTGGTGAGGTGTTTTTAAAACACTGTGGTGAGGTGTTTTTATACTGTGGAAGTGAGGTGGTTCTGAATTACGTGGTGGTGAGGTGTTTTTTAAACAACAGCTGTGGTGAAGTGTTTTTAATAATATGGTGGTGAGGTATTTTTTTAATACTGGTAAAAGTGAGGCGTTCTGAATTTACGTGGTGGTGAGTATTTTTTTTAATAACACTGTGGTGAGTGTTTTTAATATTGTAGAAGTGAGGAGTTTCTGAATTACGTGGGTGGTGAGGTGTTTTTAATAACACTGGTGGTGAGGTGTTTTAATTACTGTTGAAGTGAGGTGTTCTGAATTAAGTGGTGGTGAGGTGTTTTTTATACACTGTGGTGAGGTGTTTTTAATTTATGTGGAAGTGAGGTGTCTGAATACGTGGTTGGTGAGGTGTTTTTAATAACCACTGTGGTTGAAGTGTTTTAATATATGGTGGTGAGGTTTTTTAATTATGTAGAAGGTGAGGCGTTCTGAATTAGTGGTGTGAAGGTGTTTTTAATACTGTGGAAGTGAGGTGTTCTGAATTACGTGGTGGTGGTATTTAATTAACACTGTGGTAGGTGTTTTTTTATACTATAGAAGTGAGGCGTTCTGAATTACGTGGTGGTGAGGTGTTTTTAAATACTGTTGGTGAGGTGTTTTCATACTGTGGAAGTGAGGTGTTCTGAATTATGTGGCGGTGGTGTTTTTAATAACACGGTGGTGAATGTTTTTAAAATAACTGTGGAAGTGAGGTGTTCTGATTACGTGGTGGTGAGGTATTTTATACACTGTGGTGAAGTGTTTTTAATACATAGAAGTGAAGGTTTCTGAATTACGTGGTGGTGAGGTATTTTAATAACAGCTGTGGTGAGGTGTTTTTTATACTGTGGAAGTGAGGTGTTTTTCTGAATTACGTGTGGTGAGGTATTTTTAATGACTGTAGAAGTGAGGCGTTCTGATTACGTGGTGGTGAGGTGTTTTTAATAACACTGTGGTGAAGTGTTTTTTTAAATACTGTAGAAGTGAGTGTTCTGAATTACGTGGTGGTGAGGTGTTTTTTAATAACACTGTGGTGAAGTGTTTTTTAATACTGTAGAAGTGAGGTGGTTCTGAAATTACGGTGGTGGTGAGGTGTTTTATAACACTGTGGTTGAAGTGTTTTTAATACTGTTGAAGTGAGGTGTTCCTGAATTAGTGGTGTGAGTATTTTTAATAACACTGTGGTGAGGTGGTTTTTAATACTATAGAAGGTGAGGCGGTTCTGAATTACGTGGTGGTGAGGTATTTTTAATAACACTGTGGTGAAGTGTTTTAAATACTGTGGAAGTGAGGTGTTCTGAATTACGTGGTGGTGAGAGGTATTTTTAATAACACTGTGGTGAGGTGTTTTTAATACTATAGAAGTGATGCCGTTCTAATTACGTGGTGATGAGGTGTTTTAATACTGTTGGAAGTGAGGTGTTCTGAATTAACGTGGTGGTGAGGTATTTTTAAATAACACTGTGGTGGGTGTTTTTAATACTATAGAAGTGAGGCGTTTCTGATTACGTGGTGGTGAGGTTTTTGTTTTAATAACACTGTGGTGAGTGTTTTTAATACTGTGGAAGTGAGGTGTTTCTTGAATTAAACGTGGTGGTGAAGTGTTTTAATACTGTTAGAAGTGAGGTGTTCTGAATATGTGGTTGGTGAGGGTGTTTTTTACAAAACTGTGGGAAGTGAGGTGTTCTGAATTACGTGGTGGTGAGGTGTTTTAATAACACTGTGGTGAGGTGTTTTTTAATAATATGGTGGTGAGGTGTTTTTAAACTGTGGAAGTGAGTGTTCTGAATTATGTGGTGGTGGATGTTTTTTAACTAACACTGTGGTTGAGGTGTTTTAATAATATGGTGGTGAAGGTGTTTTTTTACTTGTGGAAGTGGAAGGTTTCTGAATACGTGGTGGATGAAGTGTTTTTAATAACACTGTGGTGAGGTGTTTTTAATACTGTGGAGTGAGGTGTTTCTGAATTATGTGGGTGGTGAGATGTTTTTAATTACACTGGTTGGTGAGAGTGTTTTAAATAATAGTGGTGGTGAGGTGTTTTTAATACTTGTGGAAGTGAGGTGTTCGATTATGTGGTGGTGAGATGTTTTTATAAACTGTGGTGAGGTGGTTTTTATATATGGTGTGAAGGTGTTTTTAATTACTGTGGGTGAGGTGTTCTGAATTACGTGGTTGGTGAAGTTTTTTAATAACCTGTGGTGAAGTGTTTTTAATACTGTGGTGAGGTGTTCTGAAATTACGTGTGGTGAAGTGTTTTTAATAATATGGTGTGAGGTGTTTCGTGAATTATGTGGTGGTGAGTTGTTTTAATACTTGTGGAAGTGCGGTGTTCTGAATTACGTGGTGGTGAGGTATTTTATATAAACTGTTATGTGGGGTGGCTTGACGTCGCGATTTAATAGACTGTCAGGGTGGGTGAGGCTTATTGCATAGAATAAGTACTTTCTGCAGATGGAGAGGCGCGTTTACTGTAATAAATCATGATCGATGGGTCGAGAGAGTTCAACACTAAGAATTACTCAGTGTTTTTATATTATAACTAGCTCTGGTGAGTTTTTTAATAATCTAGTGGTGTGAGTGTGTTTTTAAGAGGAGTAGAAGCACGAAGGGGTGGTTGTTTCTTGTAATTAGTTGGCGCTGGGAGTGTCGTCTTGAGTTTCTACCTGAGTTGGTGGGTGTTTTTAAATAAGTATTGAGTGGTTTGATGTCAAAGTGTGCTTAATATTATGTTAAAGATCACACTGTTGGTGAAGTGTTTTTAAATACTATAGAAGTGGAAGGGCGTTCTGATTTACGTGGTGGTGAGAGTGTTTTTAATAACACTGTGGTGAAGTGTTTTTATACCTGTAGAAGTGAGGAGTTCTGAATTACGTGGTCGAGTGAGGTGTTTTTAAATAGCACTGGGTGAGGTGTTTTAATATGTTTGAAGTGAGTGTTTCTGATTACCGTGGTGGGTGAGGTGTTATTTTATAACACTGTGGTGAGGTTGTTTTAATACTGTGGAATGAGGTTGTTCTGAATTACGAGCTGAGTGAGGTGTTTTTATAACACTGTGGTGAGTGTTTTTAATAATATGGTGGTGAGGATATTTTTATTACGTAGAGTGAGGCGTCTGAATTAACGCTGATGAGGTGTTTTGTACTATGTGGTAGTCGAGTGGAGAGCTTTAGTGTACCTCCTGAATTACGTGGTGGGTGATGTAAAAACCATGGAAGCTGATTTGAATAGAACACGTGTGGTGTAGTTTGTTGTTTTTAAAATATTATGAAAAGTGAGTCCAGCCGGCTATAATGTATTAGTGGTGGTGATTCGATGGTGTTTTCCTAACACTATAAACTTTGTTGAGTAGATTGCAGCTAAATATCTGAGAGAGAGCCGTCAGCAATGTGCAATGTGAGTCGTTTCTGATTATGATGCGTTACGCGGTGAAAATGATAGGTGTTTACTGAACAGTGGTGAGTCTTTAATCAATTATATACTGATAAGGGTATAAGTCGAGGGTATAGTGATTTGAATTACAGGGTGAGAGTGATTGAAGGTATTGTATAAGAGGTAGACACTGAGAGTAGGTGAGACGCTGTATATTCTATATGTCTAACTATTAAAGATAGTGCTGGTGGCTCCTAGAGTATGACTGTGGTGTCCGAAGAGTTCATTACTCCTTGTGGCGTAAATAACTATCTAAATACATAATCGTATGAATAGGTGGTACGTACTGTGGAGTAGAATGGATTAGTAATCTCTGCGATTCCGTGATGGTGAGTGTACTTAACTTTTTAATACCTGTTATATGGTGAGAGAGCGATTTTGTATGTACCCGAGTTGTCGGGGGAGTTTGGTTGCGGACAGAATGGTCAGGTATCTTGATGAGACACAGAGGACATTGTAGAGGGAGGAGAGAGATAGGAATGCATACGTGGTTTCTATATATGTCAAACGTATGAAAGGAAGAGAAGGGTTTCTGAGAATTTAGGCTGGGTCACGAGAGTATGGATGGTCTATTATGGACTATTATAGTGGGCAACACAAAAGATATTGAGATGTAACAACGTAAAGGCAAGTAGCGAGTATGCTGAAGGTTACCATGTGTAGTGAGTCAGGGGAAGCGCTGCTTAAAAATAACATCGGCGAGGTGGATGACGCTACTTTTCTATCATAACTGAGATCTGAGATCCATGTGATGTATATGCTAGTTGATACGTGGATGGTGAGGTATGTCATTATTATATTAACACTGATAGTGATTGTTGTACACTGTGTTTTTCAGTATACCTCTGTCTGGAAGTTTCGTAGATTGTGTCTACACTGAATCTACGGGTGGTGGAGAGAGAGTATTGTTTGACGTAACTAAAAAGAGAGTTGATAGAGCGTGTTTTTATACCTATAGCAATGTTGATTGCAGACTTAGCCACATGACATCACACTGGAGCCGATGTCGACTCAGCATTCCGTGTGAATGAGTCTATTTATAATCTCAGTCAGCTTGGATGGGAGGTATCTGTGGGTTATTTGATAACGTGGCATCGGTGAGGTGCTGTTGATAAATAACTCATAGCATGTTGGATAGAAGGCAGAGTGTATCGGCTGTATAATATCCTAATTTATTCGAATTTTCACACAAATATGGAGTGAGCCGAGTGCTAGAAATTACCGATGGCTCCTGGCACGTTTGGTGGCTTGTGAAGTTTGTTAATAAACGGAGTGTGAAACGATGTAATTCATAGAGAATGCTTTCGAGTGCGGAACAGCGCGGATTGGTGCAAGATAGATGCGCGATGAGGTATTTTTAATAACACTAGTCCCGAAGTGTTTATTTTTATATTCCAGTATTGGAAGCTGAGGAGTTGTGCTATGATATCGTCGGTGCGGAAGAGTGGATCAGGCCACAAAATTTTCGAGCTTTTGTGCTGGGAACATATACAGTAGCACTGTTATGAAACAAACAGAGATGGCGAGATCTTGTAGTTATTCTGTTCACAATTGAGTGAGGTAATGCATACCCATATGACTAAGTGGAAGAAACAGCCGTCACTCAAAAACTGTAACACACAATCTCTTAAACCCTCAGCTACTGACACATTGTACCAGGTCGCATTAGAGCGGTGAATCAAACAGCTGTTGGTATTCGCCTGGCAGTTACCAAAAGAGCACCTCAAAAAAAATTTATCTATTATCACACAAATGTCTGCTAATCAAGACGAATCACCATCTATGTTATCGGTGGAGAAAAGGTGATGTATGCATCATCATCTTTCTGAAAGGATTTTTTGTAATTTTATTTGTTTATTTTATTTTTTTTTTTTGTTATACCCATGTCGAGGCTCGTATGTAAGCTAACACACAACGCAACAGCAATGGGGGCATGAGAGCAAGAGGGCGGGAGGGGAAGGGACGCAAAAAGTGGGGAACAGACACCATTAGGGGAATGCTGGGAAGGAGAGGGATGGGGAATGGGAACGGGAACATGGGGAAAGAGAAGACATGGAACAATTCAGGACTTTCAGGAGGAAAGCAGGGAATTGAAGGAAGTGGGCTTGGGTGGATTATCGGGGGTAGAAAAGATCGGGATTTTGGATGGGGGATGATAAGAGTGGTGGTGAACAGCTGTTTTTGAAACCTGAGGGAAAGCAATGGGAAAGAATAGAGTGTAGGGAGTTTATTCCAAAGGCGGGAAAAAAGAGGAAAAGGAGTGAAGGTGACAGGGTGGTCGTGATTTTGGTAAGTTTTACCAGAAGGGGGTTGTTGGCGGACCTTGAGCGTCCCTGTGCAAATGTGGGTGGGGACAAATGGCAGAGAGAGCAGGGGGGGCAGGCCTGGAGAGAGAGGGTAATAGAGAGCAGAAAGACCAAACGACCAACCCTGGCGGTTGATTTGTAGTGAGAGGCCGCGAAAGACTCTAGCATTCAATGGCGGGAGATTGCGATGAGTCCTAAGATTGCCTGCTGGGTTTCGATCAGCGTGATAGCCGATGAAAGGTGGGAGGTCCGGAGCACCAGCCCAGAAGGAGGAGAGTCAGTACTCCATCATGCTACGACAAAAGCTTTGTAAGATGGTCAGGAGCCTTCAAAGAGGCCGAGGCAAGGACTTTGCACATGGAAGGATTCCCCATCCGGGCCGTATTGGGTGTGCTGGCTTTATGAAGGCGAGGTTGGAAATGTGACCTTTCCAGGAAGAGGTCATGGCGAGATAGTGAGACTGTTCTAGAAGTCTTGAAAAGTAAAAGACTTTCTCCAGAGGATGTTTGAGAAAGTGGATTGTGGGGGTATTTTCTATAACGGTCCCTTTCGAATGAGACATAAGTTGAGAGTGTGAGATTTGGTGTGGATGAAAGATCTGTTCCATAGTGTTGGACCAGTTTGTGATGTTTATCCCCAGATGCTGCAGTGAAAGCGAAGAAAGCGGCTGCCCCCCCCCCCCCTTGGGGGGCCCCCGGGGGTGCCTGAGGGATGACAGATGGTACGGCAGAGGTGAGTCATCGGCAAAGAGAATATAGAGGATTTTCCAGGAGAGTCCGGAGAGATCATGGTGATGAAAACCAGAAAAAGAACAGGGCCAGACGCTACCCTTGAGGAACTGTCGTTTCCAGCCTGCAACTAGGAAGAGGAGATGAACAAGTAGAGCTCCATTTAATGTTGGCCACACGTTGACTGCGACAGCAGAGGAAGTCTGCGAGCCAGAGTGGAGAGGCCTTGATAACCATGGGAAGAGAGTTTGTGATAAGTGCAAGGGTGCCAGACTGTGTCAAAAGCACGTGATATGCAGGGATACGCTCGGATTTCTGTCTGGCATTGGGAGGACCTCCAGTCCATTGATGGAGAGCAGAAGGCAGCATATCCAGCGGGTAAGAGTGACCTCCCTGGGGTTCCCCCCCCGAAAAAAAAAAAACCCCAAAAAATTGGAAAAAAATGGAAATCCGGAAATCAAAAAAAGGGCCCATTGGTTTGGGAGGGAAAGAGGGGAAAAGGAAAAAAAAAAAATTTTTCATGTCTGAAGCATGAGGATTCCATAACCTTGGCTGATGATTGGAGAAGGTGATTGGTCTGTAGTTTAAGGGATCTGGGTTTGGTGCACCTTTTTTATGCAGGGCAGTGATGTTAGCAGAATTTCCAAGCGAAGATGGCAAGATGACTCTTGTCTGAGCAGAATGAGTGAGGGTGTGGAATAAGGAAACAGGAAGAAGTGGGTGAGGCAAGTTGGCAGTAAGAGCAGGGCTTTGGAGGACACGGGTGGCTTGAATGCCGTCTGGGACCAGGGTTGCTCGGAAGATATCGTGAGGGTCTGATGGTGTGTGAAGAGCAAGCTCTCCCCTTGTTAGAAGACAAAGGACACAGATCCAGGGAGCAGTTGGGTGCGACTGGGTAAGGTGGGTTGAGAAAAGTGATGGGTTTAGGGACACAAGTTTAGCTCAAACACCGAGTTTAGACATTCAGCTTTAATCACGTGCGGTATAGCAGTGAGCATTTGAGGTAAGGAGGGGATGGGGGGGAAAACATACACCAGAAACGAGATTTTGATTAACGCCACCAAGGATTTGAGGAGGGAGAGAGGTTTTGGAGAAGTTCAGACCTTGAGATGAGAAAGATGTTTGTTTTCTTGGCTCTCCTGAGGTAGATACAGCACTTGTTCCGAGCTTTGTGGAAGGAACTGAAGATTTGCCCACAGAGTTGGTTGGCTTTCCATGAGGCAAAGGCCAAGTTGTTTCAGGACAACTGCCTCGCCAACAAGCTTCCAGTAAACCAGGGTCGGGAGGAAGGGTAGGACAACTGAAGAACGAGAAGGGGAATAAATCTTGCATGAGGTAGAGCAAGTCTTTGAAAGGAATTCCCAGGAGAGTTGATGTTTGAGAAAGTAGTGATAGGAGACCAGTCTGTAAGTTTGATTAGCTGCTTGGAGACCAACTGCCAGTTGGCTTGCGTGAAAATGCCAGACTCGACGCGGTGAGGTGGTTCTCTGATAACAGCCAGAGAGATGTCCACTTTGACAAGGACGTGGTCAGGAAGAACCGCGATTGGAGCGGAGGAAGAGCAGCAATTGAACCGAGGACGCAAAACTATCATAGTCCACCCACCCCCCACTCCACAATCCAGCGCATCAATCATACCCACAATAATACCACACATTCCACCCCCCCCCCCAGCTGTCCAACATCTCACATGCCCTCCCGTCCTGCACATGTTCAAGGCTATCCAATGATTCTATTTTGCCTATTAAATTCAGTTATGTAAAAGAGATTGGTAAAGGCTCAGCCCAAAGCCGAAGGTGTGGGACCCTAGTCCATGGATTAACTGGCTTATGCTTAATCCCACCCTGCTTGTCAGCAACCACCCAACCTGCCCCACCAAAGTTTCGGCTGAATCTGTCCGTTAACTTTTTGAGATATCGTCCTATGGCGTCGTTTATGGCCCTCTCGATGGTGAAGAATCACTTAGGAAAACAGATGGTATTCATAGAATTACTTACCCTGCGCAGGAACTTGGTGTGAGCCAAACGCTTCTGGTGGAATTTGGAATTTAAAAAAAAATTAAAATTCAATCAAAATGGAAGAACCATAAAATAGGTACTACATTGGAGTCATCAGAAGGAACAAGAACAAGCAAGAAAGCAAGATGAAGACATAGGAAGAAACCTGGATAGAACTCGTTTCAACCACTCCCTCTAACCTCAAACCCCATCCAGGGCACAGACAAAAGTGGAGCCTTATTCAAAAAAAAAGAGAAAAATAAAAGAACCGGTCAGATTTAAAAAAATTAAATAATTCTGCTACCAGACCAGTGTGCGCGATCAGATTGAATTTAAAACTTATATTCCCGCATGACTACTACATTATAAATCCAAACTTTCTACCCCAGCAATGATGGCCCATTTAATTTTATCTGTAGCATGCCCCTTCATCCCACAATCGGCTGCAATTATAATGTACAGTACTTTGGTAAATTCTAACTTGATGTTGAAACATAACTTACCTCTCACCACCGAAGTGTGGACGGAGGGTATGTTTTCACCCCTGTTTGATTGTCTGTTTGTAGCATGGATTCTCAAAAAGTTATGACACAGATTCAGATTGAACTTGGTGCACTAGGTGTACATGTGCTGGACCATGTATGGGCTGGGATGGATGGGGTTAAAAGCATGGCAACCAAGCTGTCTCTGCAAAGCTTTCCGGAAGTAGTGCGGAGATCGGGATTATTGGAGAAATCTGAAATCATGAATGCACAAAGTCAGACAACTCCTACAAAGATCCAGATAAGATGTGAAAATTCTGTTCCTTTTGTCTCGGTATTTCCTCGTTTTGCTTCTTTCTCTTTCAAATATTTCACTTTTACCTCCTCGATCGTTATTCCTATTCCCCCTCCTTGCTTCAAAAAGACAAAAAGAAATAAAACCTTTCCCATTGCACAACATCTCAATCTATTGAATTTTCTTCTGCGCTGTACCTCTCTGGTAACTACATTCCTTTTTGCTCCCTTTTCTCAAATACCTCCAAACTGAATCTTCATGAAATGATACCTTCTTTAATCTTTTTGCTCCTTTAAAAACATTTTAAAATGCTTCACTTTCCGATTGTCCTCCTTTTGGAGTTCCAATAAGGTGTCTTCACTTCTTCTCACAAAATATTGTTTCCAAAACGGTACGTCAGGTAAGCGCTGTCCACAAGACCCCTCCTCTCACAACTATAGAACCAAACTTCTCCGTGCTTCAACAAAATTCGTTGACCGTCCACCTCCTATGATCTTTATTCACTGTAATCAAACCATTCTGATCAAGTTACTCTTTAAAAACTCTGAAAATGTTTCTTCTAGAATCTAAAGGTGATATCCTATGTACGAGGTAAATTGCAAGGAATAACTGTCATATCTTCCGGATGAATACACGCATCCTATGAAAATCATATTAGAGACACTCAGAATGATCAATTCTTCTTCAGCATCATGCCATGTACCTCAGTTCCTGCAGAGGTTTTGCCAGTCCTAACATTTGACAGAGATCTGTGCATGGTTACATTGTGATGTCCGCAGGAGCAACTACCTTTTTCTTATCTGCCGCTCTTCACAACTCGTCTTCTTGCAGCTGCAGTGCGTAAGCTCAAAGAAGAGTAACTTGGTGCAGGTGGGAGATCGCCGATGCAACCTCGTCGCCGTAATCTTTTGGAACTTTCCATCCATGACCATGCTGGATTAGCATGACAGAAATTGTCTCCAGACATCTAGTTTGGATTGGCAGCCTGATAGTGAGCCGTCAATGAAGTACTGTCGAGAGCCAACTTGTAGGAGGGCATGCTTGCTTCATCTTGCACTGGCAGAACAGGTTGTGTCTAACTTTCATTTACTTCTGATAGTCTTGACAATCGAGCTTCCACCAAATCTCGTCCATGTCAATTCATCAAACTGGTATCCAGAGTAAACAAACTTCCAGCTTTTTAAAGGTTTCTTGGAGAGCTTATCTTTTCAAGCATCATTTCAACTTCTTTTCTTCTTGGAATTCCATAAAACGAGCTACCAAATCACATCCGTAAATCAGTGAAGGCTGACTGAGAGTCATCACTCACTACTTTGTCCAAGATTATTTCAAACAGCAGTTTAGATTGATTGTGTGCCTGTTTGTTACTGTCTGTCAGTGGTGTAGAAGAACTTCCGACCAGAATTTCATGGGCTTTGGGGCCACAAACATGACAATACACATCCATGTCTGGTTCTTTAAGTGCGATGGAGGAAGTAACTAGCTGTCTGAACACCTGGAAGAGGAAGGGAAGCAGCAGCATACAGCAAGTGGAAGAAGAGTCTTGGATCTGCCTCTTCGTGTTTCATCCCACTCTCTTTAAGACTTTACCTCCATGGCCCCCTTAACATCACAAAGTGAGTGATATTCACCATCAATGTGTCATCACAACACTAACATCCTCTGGAATATGTGAGGACGATGTCTTTGAAAACAAAACATATGAGTGCCGCTTTAATCTCACTTGCTAGACAGAATTTCTTTCATTGCCGTGGCTATTTCTGATCCTCAACATATACTTTGTTAGCTGGCTCTCAGCAGTTGCCTTTTTCACCCCCCTCTCACCTTTCTTCATGTCAAGCTAACGATCCGTATCCATGACGAATGCACAAACATTAACTGTCAGAAACACTTTTTTGCCTTGTCCAACTAACTGCTTGATCAGGTAATCAGGCAAAGCAAATCCAAACGGATTGGGATATTCTTTTCCGGTCAGCTTCTAAATCTAAAGCATTGCATTCCATCGATGAACCAAATGCCTTCTCACGAGGAATGGTTTCCATTGCGGTGCTGGACTGGACACGGCTTCAATGATACGCATCAGATTTGACTTTTAAGTCTTGTTTGAGAGAGCTCCTGCTATTGGCTCTGTGACAGTGGCAGTGGACCAAGATAAATATGTCAACATCTTGGATATCAACTTTCTCACCCCCAGCAATGAAGCCAGTCTATGGAAGAGATTTAGTTTGGGCTTTGATCATTATCTCCTTCCCCTTTCAACTTTTAATTTGGATTGCTTGTTCATCAATATGAATGTCTTTGTGCTTCGTTTCTTGAAGACCGCAACTATCTTCACCTTGCAAGCGATTCTTTTCAATAGGACACAACAGCGCTGCATCTCCCTTCCAAAAGCCTCCCAAAATAGTACCTTGTTACAATCAAATGAGACAAATGGCACCAGATGCAATGTGCAGGAGCTGCTCGTGTACTCTCCCTTCAAAAGGGTTGACCATTGCCTTGAAGTTTCTATCACTTAATATATATATATATATATATTTATATTATATTATATATATATATATTATATATATATAATATATATAATATATATATATATATATATAGTATATACTTCGCTATCCTTAATCATGCAAACTGTGTTCAAGACTTCGAACGCCCACCACAAATACATCGGATACAGTTACTTAAATGAACACATTTAATGAAAACTTAGAATCGCCCGTGAACCGCGTTGGGTCCCGTTGTGACAAGCGAAGTGATAAATAAAAATCATTCAAAAAAAAAAAAGATAGCTCCAGCGACACCTTAACCGCTGAGGTTGTTTGCATTGACAAATACTTCCCGAAGGTACTTGACTGGAAATCGTAGGAATGATTTTTATTAAAATTTTTTCGTTGCCGGCGATTGAAAGAACTTGATACTGCACACCGCAAGGACGAATGGTGAAGTAAGTTGGGCTAAAATTTTTGCGCTATCGTGTACCGTTTTGGCGTATTTGGGAACAAATACAACATACATACATCTATACAAGATGAGAGTTTAGAAGTAATATATAGATAGATGAAGATATTTACAAAATGGACAGATAGTTATATTCTTAAAAATGTGTCAATGGAATTGAATTTAATACATGAAGACAAGATGCACGAACTATCGTATCAAATTAAATATCCGAATCCACGATAGGGATGATATTTCGGATTAACGTTATACGACCGCAATGGTGAGTAGTGCTAAATTTTCGCCAATCGTGTGAGTTGTATCGGCTCATAATCACAGATGATTAAAGAATACAGGACATATTCAGTGTACTGAGATAATTGCGTTATAAAACACGCGAAGCAGGGTTAAAACTCACTTAAGACAAAGGGAGACAAAATAAAAAGAAACCCTTCCTTTATTCTTGTACTTTAAGCTTGGCCGAGCTGGTCTTTGTGGATCTTGGAATCTAGGTGCTTCACCGAGCACTGCAGACGGCATACAAAATGGCGCCAAGTGCTTCTCTCGTAGCAGGACAAACGCAAAGACAGGCAATACATGAGCAGCACTCAACAATCCACACACACTTGCCATAGCAGCAACAAACATCCATGAGGGGTGTTTGGATATGGACACCCCAGCAGAGATAACAAAACCTGTCAAAGGGTGGAGGACTCCTTGTTGAGCCAACGGCCATCATATCTAGTGCCCAACTGTGTCTGCGACATCCTCCTGCAAGTTGGGTTACTTCTTATAAGGAGTTGGTGGCAGGATTTGCACTCCCGGCCAACACGTAAACCCTTCATGTCGCGCAAAAACACAGACAACGCAAAGAAATCTGAAAACGCCCACTCGCAGGAGAAACCTGCCTGTGCAGCTTCCTTCGCAGGCAGCTCACCGGATGACGGGATTGGGGCAAAAGCCTTTCGGAACCCCAATCTTTGATGATAGGAAGGGAAACCAGGGTAACATTCCTGGGTCAGATGCGGAGAGTGTGGTCAGAGTGGTGCTGAGGTGGCGTCCACCAGACCGCGGTCATCCTTGGGTTAACCTGCGAGGCGGTCCGCTTCGGGTGGGTGCCTGGAATGCCTATCCCGAAGAAGAAGATGATCACTTGTCTTGTTATCATCTGAGCTCAAGGCTTGGGCATCTGTATTGCAGCACTCCTCTGAGGTTCAGAGACGGGATTGCGGCGAGATCATGGTGGGTGGTTACACTCTACTTTGGTCTGGTCCGCTCTGATGTTACCATGCCCAAGGAGTTGCTGTAGCTGTGTCCAATAAGTTGACTCCAGTGATAATTGAGGTAACACCGGTCACGAGGTATTATGAGACGAAGGATTCGTCACTCCTTAGGTGTTATTTCCCTGGTCTCTTGTTTATGCTCGATTGAGGCGAGTGATCTCATGTGAAGGATGCATTCTACGCACGCTCGAGTCTGTGGTTTGATCAGTGCCAACGAGACTACACTTCTAGTCTGGGGATTTCAATGCATCGACTGGAACTGATAGGGGTGGTTATGAGACGTGTGTTGGTCCCCATAGGTCCAGGAACTATAACCAGATAGCACTAAGTTCCTTGACTGTTGCAAGAAGTCATGGACTTAGGTGGCCGGTTCATGGTTTCAGCGCCCACAAGCTCATCGCTGGACTTGGTATTCCAACGCGTGGCGGCTGTGGCAAAGGAGATTGACCATGTCCTTCGTTGATGGTCGCTGGAGGATGATCCAGAACTGCAGGGTCTACCAGAGTGCTCAGTTCCTCAATAACTGACCACCGGCTTGTTGGTAGCAACTCTGAAGTTGCACCTTAAATCAGGAGAATGGTACCATCCAGCCGAGGCTGGATGTTGGCAAGCTCAAGGGATGAGAGGGTAAGCTGAGGGTTTGTGAACAGGCTGAGTGGAGATTGAGGAGGCTGGGTGCTTTGGCAGGTCTAAAGAGTTGTGGAGTGCCTTTCAGACCACGGTCCTTGATGTTGCCGGGATGTCTTGGACTCACCGGGGCAAAGAAGAAATTTGTCTCTCAAGGGACACTGGATACCATTGACCAGAGTCACAGGGCCAGGCTGAATGGCAGAGCTGAGCTGTTCAGGGAGCTGAAGGCAAAAACTGTACGTGTGCTAAGGGTGGACAGGAGGCTATGTGCGAGGAATCTGTGAGGGGTAGAGCACAACCTGTGGTCAAGTGATTCTCGTCCTGCTTACAGGGGAATTCACGCATTGCATTCTCCAAGCTCATCCTCGGACACTGCAGTTAGAGCAGAAGGTGGTAGGCTCTTGACAGAGGAGTCCGAAGTGAAAGGCCCGCTGGCCGGTTACTTTGAGCGGTTGTACCAGGCTGATCCACCAGCTGTCGAGTTGACGTCAGGCGGTTTTACAATCCTTGTTGCTGACCCTCCAATCAACTGTGGTCCACTTCATTGGAAACACCCACTGCGGTGAAACCGGTTGAAATGGGTAAAGCTCCAGGGATCTGTGGCATCCAATGTTGAACTTCTCAGGCTGGTGGAAATGCCTCACTTGTGTCAGTGCATGCAGGTCTGTGCTCTGCTGGAAAACAGGCATCATCCTAACTGACTGGAAGAGGGGCCTTGTTGTCCTCTTGGAAAGGGAAGGGTGATCGCAAGACTTGCACAACTACCGAGGGTGACGCTGCTCTCAGTGCCGTGGCAAGGTCTTTGCTCGGAAATTCTTGATGGGGTTCGCTCACAAATCTGCTTGAGCACAGCCTCAGAGCAGTCGGCTTTACCCAAAGAAGTAACATTGACCGTATCCTTGCTTTCCGGTCCTCACCGAACGCAAGACGAGAGTTTTCTGCAGGGGCTGCTTGCGCGCCTATGTTGATCTCTGTAAAGCGTTCGAGTCAGTGAATCGGGATGCCCTCTGGAGGATTCTTGGTCTTCCTGGGGTGGCCACAAAACTGATCGATCTGATGTCTGAACTCCACTCTGGTACTGAGAGTGCTGTGAGATGTGGTGGTACCATCTCTGACTTATTTCCAGTTGTTACTGGAGTTCGTCAGGGGTGTGTACTGGCCCTCACACTTTTCAGCACTTGTATGGACGGATTATTGGGAGGATGTCGGAGAGATCAGGCTGCGGTGCATTGTTTGGGAATGTCAAGATCTTCTGACCTTGATTTCACAGATGATGCCAGTCATCTTTGCGGAGACTTTAAGATATCCTTTTGGGGCCTCAAGGTGCTGAATGAGGAGTCAGAGCCGCTGGATTACGGGTTTCCTGGGTCAAAACTAAGATCCAGGCTTTCAATGAAATCTTGGATGCTGCTGTCCTGTCTGTGGCCTGTTTGTGGTGAGGATGTTGAGGTCGTGGAGAGGTTCACTTACTTGGCAGTGATATTCATGTCTCTGCTGGCTGTGAGTCAGAGGTCAATAGACATCTGGCGCGGGCCTGGGGAGTCATGGATTTCACTGGATAATGGGGTGTGGCTCTGCCGGTACCTGTGCGGGAGGACGAATGTCCAGTCTTCAGGTCCTTGGTGCTTCCAGTCTTGCTCTATAGGTGCGGGACTTGGACTCTGACCAAGGATCTGAGACGGAGACTTAATTCCTTTGGTACCAGGTCTCTTCGGAGAATCCTTGGCTATCGCTGGTCGGACTTTGTGTCAACGAGCGGTTGCTGAGAGAGATCAAATGAGAGCAGTCAGGCTTTACACCAATAGGTCAACGATTCACGTATCCTTGCTCTTCCGGTCCTCACCGAACGCAGACGAGAGTTTCGGCAGGGGCTGCTTGCAGCTATGTTGATCTCTGTAAAGCGTCGAGTCAGTGAATCAGGATGCCTCTGGAGGATTCTTGGTCTTCGTGGGGTGCCACCAAAACTGATCGATCTGATGTCTGAACTCTACTCTGGTACTGAGAGTGCTGTGAGATGTGGTGGTACCATCTCTGACTTATTCAGTTGTTACTGGAGTTCGTCAGGGGTGTGTACTGGCCCCCACATTTTCAGCACCTGTAATGGACTGGATTCTCGGAGGATGTCGGAGACATCAAGCTGCGGTGCATCGTTTGGGAATGTTAAGATCTCTGACCTTGATTTTGCAGATGATGCAGTCATCTTTGCGGCGACTTTAGATATCCTTTGGGGGCCTCAAGGTGCTGAATGAGGAGTCAGAGCCGCTGGGATTACGGGTTTCCTGGTCAAACTAAATCGAGGCTTTCAATGACATCTTGGATACTGCTGTCCTGTCTGTGCCTGTTTGGGGTGAGGATGTTGAGGTCGTGGAGAGATTCACTTACCTTGGCAGTGATATTCATGTCTCTGCTGGCTGTGAGTCAGAGGTCAATAGACATCTGGCGCGGGCCTGGGGAGTCATGGATTCACTGGATAATGGGGTGTGGCTCTGCCGGTACCTGTGGGCGGGAGGACGAAAGTCCGAGTCTTCAGGTCCTTGGTTGCTTGCAGTCGTGCTCTATGGATGCGGGACTTGGACTCTGACCAAGGATCTGAGACGGAGACTTAATTCCTTTGGTACCAGGTCTCTTCGAGAATCCTTGGCTATCGCTGGTCGGACTTTGTGTCCAACGAGCAGTTGCTGAGAGAGACTCAGATGAGATTTTTACCTGCATAGTCCGTGAGCGTCGGCTTGCGGCTGTATGGGCATGTGGCTCGTTTTCCTGACCCTGATCCTGCTCACCAGATTCTCTCAGCGAGGGGTCTCGTGAGTGGAGGAGGCAATGGGCCAGGCATCTCTGGGGGAGGCCAGACGGAGGCCCTGGAGTACCGGCGGAAAGTGGATGCAGCGAGGCGCTGCTCTGGTGAATGCTCCATACCTGACCTGACTCAACACCAAGGCTCAGAGAACCAGTGCAGCTGCTTCGTGCGTCAATCGTCCTCACGAACCCAACCAAGAGCCAAAGGCCAGTGTCTTGCTTCACCACGCGAGCCAAATCGCCTCAACACGGATACAATGATCATGCCGCCACTTCGTGTGTTGAAGGAAAGCAGCATATAGCTCTGTTCTTACAGGCATCTCCTAACTATGTTCTTTCTTGACCGCGTGTGTTCCTTCCCTCAACTCAACTCTGCCTCGTGCGTGCACTCACCCTGAACTCCACTCCTCTCACTGGACCCGTGTGTGCGCTCTCTGTCCTATTTGGTCTTCTGATGCCTACAATGCCTCTTCCTCTTCAGGAGTCTCACGTCACACTCACATCCTCTGCCTGCTTGGGCAATGGCCTGCTCGCACGAAAACCTGGGAAGGCAGGTCTTCTGCCTGCTCGGCTAGCTCTGATGTCACGCCATCAATCATCAGCCTCGGGGGCGTGACTTCGCCCACCATACCCTTGGAGGCGGGGTTTCTGCCTGCTCGGCATGTTTGCCTGTTTCTCGTCATGGTTTTGGTTGTAAAAAAAAAAACATAGGGAAAAGTCACAGGGGGGGGGGGGCAATTACATACTGGGGAAGCTTATTCTGAAACCTTAGTAATTAACCCGACACCACCCTGTGTAGTGCACATAACACTTAAGCTCACACTTCCCTACTTAATTACATCCAGATGCCTCCTACACATCCATGGACCAAACTACTCTATTCAATGCTAAATTCCTATTACATCTCCATCTACCCCACAACCGTTACACTATTTTTCTTGCGTGACAACGAATGTCTCATGAAGTCAAAGTGATTCTTCAGTGGATTATATCTATTGAGAGCCTGTGGTGGTTAAAAGAAAATCGTAATCTGTCAAGCATGTGTATCAGCCAGCGTTTCCAATTTCTTGCCAAATTGCTGTTTTGTGATTCGCTAATCTTTCGGCCT
>CM068963.1:44357029-44371296 GCA_035128595.1 Eptatretus atami | reverse complement strand
CGTACCAAGAAAGGATAGAAAGGGAATTGTATTAGCACAAATAATTGGTTGACAACTTGCAAGGTCCAATGGCGTGTGGGAACTCTAATGGTGGCCTGGTGGGTTGTGAGGGGAAATCGGACACTGTGCTCTATTCAGGAACCAGCTCATTACACGGGCTGGCAGGACAGCCTTGACTCCTGGAGGTGTGCACACTCTCCTCTCAGTTGTCTAGCCTGGGTTCGAATCTCGGCCCAGATATAAACTGTCATCCCGGTGTTTCACAGGCAGGGTGATTGATCAGTCGGATGGAGGTTAAACTGGGTGTCCTGTCTGCTGGCATTATTTGGTGGGCATTAAAGATCCTACGGTGTCCTTTGCGAAGAGTAGGCGAGCTATTGCCAGCACCATGGCCAAATTCCTACTCTAAACTGCAGGGGCAATGTATCAGCGGTACAGCCGTGCCCTCAGCCATTGATGCTACCCCGAAGCCTTGTGCTACATATGAAAGAAGAAAAAGAAGCTCATTGCACCTCGTGGAGCCACAGTGGACAAAACATTCGACAATCAGGTAACCAACCCTATCGAGCAACCAATCGGACAATGCAGGAATCCTTTTTATCAAATCCAGAAGGGGTGTTGAAAACAATGATATGGATTGGAGGACTGATTGTTACCTCCACCGCCGAAGGTGATGAAGCATATATGCCATGTTTTAAGGTAAGGGTATATATTTGCTTCTCCGAGATGTCCGTAAGAACTTGCCCAGACATCTTGGTCAATATGTTCTACTGCATGATCAATGGTTTCTTTATTAGAAGATCACATCAGATTTCTGTTCGATTTCATCGCCCGTTTATATCTCTGCTCATCAGAAAAACAGGTTAATGTGTATTATGGTTATTTTTTTAACTTGTACTTCCAATATTATATCTGGCTGCAGTTTTGTTTGCTTGAGCTTGTACAATCAATCCTGTCTTGCTGGTGAAGAGAATCGAACCTGACATCTTAACATCAAACGGGAAAGATTCAGACTGAAATACAGAACAAAGGACATTCCCCGTGACGTCACATGGGTATTGTTCAGTCGTCCTAGATACAGTCTTTACAGCAACAACAGGGTATTGAGTTGGAGCAATAAACATGAGTGTCTCACTGCACCACTCATAGAATCACACAATAAGTGTGCATCCATATGCACCAAACAGTGACCTTTCACGGGTTCTTGTAGCACGATTTCCCCATGGAAACTTTACTGCAGACTACCATGACTACTACTACTTTTATAATAGCCACAATTGCTCCAATTTTTTTTTTGGGGGGGGGGGGGGGTTGGCCACATGAAGTAGATTGGGAGAAGCATTTCACAGACTAGTGTCACCAATCCTGGCGTTCGACTGGAGGTGCATGGAATTGTGATTTCTTAAGGGTGCCGGTGATAACTCGCCGACTCTTCAAGAAAGATAGCATGGGATTTTCTTTTTTACGCACACCAACTACTGCTAGCATATAGGACACCCAGCTTGATATACATCCGAGGGATATATCGCACCTTGTGAGGCACCAACCAGACAATTTCGAATAAATAGAGGCGGTCTATTTATTACGTAAGCACATCGCAGGTATCGTACGACGATCGCATCAATGTGTTGGTGGTGATTCCGACCCAAGATGCGTGAATTGGTGGGATTGCATTGTCTTTGGCCAAATGAATCGTTGCCCCCATTTAAGAGGACCAATTGTCATTGCCATTCTCAAGACAATGCAATCCTGCCAAGAACAATGTCTTGGTGGGAATGTACTGTTATGTTTTTGTTTTTTTCGAAACGTGTCAAACTTATAAATGAAAACAAAACGTCTTTTCAAAATGTACCAACAATAATGGATTTGGTGGCCTCCACATCTTAGATAAAGTTTGTGTGTGTGTGTGTGTTGTGTGTGTGTTGGTGTGTGGTGATGGTGTGTGTGTGTGGTGTGTGTGTGTGTTGTGTGTGTGTGTGTGTGTGTGTGTGGTGTGATATATACTCTTGAATGGGCTACTTGCTATAGCATGGCTATGATTGATCAATTAATCATTGTTTCAAATTTAAATCGATTAATAAGATCAATAATAAAAAGTTTTAGAAATGATGAAATATGATTCTGTTTTCTCATCATTCAGATTATTTTACGCTAATTACTCGCAGTCACTGAAGGTGAAGGAAGGTTATGGTTTTCACCCCTTTCTGTCTGTCTGTTTGTTAATTGCCGGAATCCTTCGGATTGTGTGTGTCATTCTGTGTGTCTGTCTGTCTGCTGTTTGTTTGTGTGTTTGTGTACCCTGTAGCAGCCACACCGTTTCAGCGATCATGACCAAACTGGGTACATACGTCGGCCATGGTCTAACTTAGACACTTGTCGTTTTTTGGTGAATCTAGGTCAAAGGTCAAGGTCAAGGTCACCAAAAAACAAAATTCTTATTTCGCAATAACGTCCGCTAAAATGGTCATATCAACTTCAAACCAAATCCAAAATGTGCATCTTCCAATTCTGCATCCAACCATATGTCTCATTGTGGTGTCATCCAACACTCTTCTTAGCGGTCGGGGGTCGAATGTCAGGGGGGTCGGGTCAAAATTTCAAATTGCGATAAAAACGCCATTTCAAGTCGATTGACTTCTAGGTTATGATCATGACCAAACTAAGTGCAATAACTCATTAAACAGTAGCACTATCGACTTATAAGAACCAAATTGATTTCCAGGTTTTTGTTTTTTCAGAGATCATGGAGATATGACAAAGTTATTCCGGCAATTCCTTGCTCAACGAGCAATTTCATTTGTTACTTGGCGAAATCTTCGATTTTGTCAAGTATGTTGGTCTGTTCCGTTTGTTGGTTTGTTTGTTTGTTTGTCTGGTCGTCTACAGCCAAACGGCTGGACCAGTCGTTCTTAAATTTTTACACCTGATAGGAAATCCACCTGAGACGGTCCGCGTCCAAACCCCGTATTAATCGGACTAAACGTCGCGACGTGACGTCACACAACGTGAAAACACATTTTTGGACATAACTCAGTGACCGGAAGTCGTCGCAACTTCCGGTTGACGCCAAATTAAACTTCATTCAAATATCTAAATGATTACTAAATGCATCTTATTACAAAATTACGCATAGTTTTCGCAAGCGTATGACGTCAAAGTTTTGCCTATTGATGTCATTTTAAAAAAAATATTTACGCTCGTGTGCAGCAGAAACTACTGAAGCAATCGTTCTCAAATTTTAACACGTGATAGCCAATCTTGCTGAATATGTCTGGGATCAAATCACGTCATAATCGCACTTAACGTCACGACGTTACGTCAAAAAACGTGAAAACAGCTTTTGAACATAACTCAGTAACCGGAAGTCGTAGCGACTTCCTGTTGCCGCAAAACAAACCTCAATGGAATATCTAAATGTTTTAAAATGCATGTTAGTACAAATTATGCACAGTTTTCGCAAGCGTATGACGTCAAAGTTTTTAGCTATTGGCGTGATTTTAAAAAAATTCTATTCGTTCTACAGGTCACAATTCTTAACCGATTTGGATGAAATTTTAACAGCTGATAGAAATCCACAGTGCAAAAAGATATGTGACTTTTGGTGATGTTCAAATAGGATCTGGATTCTGCATCACTTTACATTATCGCCCATTATAAACCAATGGGGAATTTTGTGAATTACACATGGCTATTTCTCAAAGAGTTTTGCACTTATTATATTGAAACTTATACTGTCTATTTATGCATGTAATATTAACATGTGTACAAAGTTTGATCGAAATTGACCCAAGGTCAAGGGCAGGGTCCCCAAAACATGAAAAACACACATATAAAATACATATTGTTTTACAAACATTTTCAAACCTGATAACGGGATCGTAAAGCTGGTTGAAAAGCAATGTTCCTAGGTATTTTCAAATATTTTCTACGATCAGAATGAAGGCAACAAGCACCGATGATAAGTTTGTTGAATGTCACATGGTGGCTTTAAATGAGTTGTGAAAATTTTCAATCTGCTGCCGTTACCATGACAACGCGCGCCTGATAATTGTTATTTGTGACGTCGCGTCATTTTACTAATGTACGAACAAATAAACACCACACATTCCATGACATTACAGCTTGGACCACCACACGGAAAGGTCAACGAATTCGCCAAGGTCGCTAAGCACGATTTTTCATTTGTCTGTTTGTTTGTTTGTGTGCAGGATATCTCAAAAAGTTGTGGACGTATCCGGCTGAAACTTGGTGGGCAAGTTGGGTGTGTGATAAGGACGAACTGGTTAGATTTTGGTGAAGATCTGGATCCGGATCTGAGAATTTTTAACGTGATTCTTCACTATTGAGAGATAGGGCCAAAACCGAAATATATAACACAATATCTCAAAAATGTATTGGGCCTGATACATTCTCGTGGGTCAGGCATTATGGGGCGGAGGTATGCGCTCTACCGAGTGCCCTTCTAGTTTTTGTAATGTTGCATTTGAAGTTGGTACACTTTATCATGTACAAACTAGCTACCGTAATTTTCCAAATATAATATGCATTTCTTCACTAAAAATGTATCGAGAAGTTAAGGTGCTTATTGTTGCTGTTATGGAAATGGACCCTTGGGTGGAGCATTGAACACATCAAGGGATTCCTCAGTTAGATATTTCATCAGTAAATATGCTTCGTCAGGTACCTTCCCCTCATTTCGAGAATGGGTTAAATGTATTGTGAGGATTAGCATGCTCCATCCCTGTTGTGATTTCTCACTTTCTTGAGACTCTTCTTTCATCCATCCATCCATCCCTCCTTCAGCTTTCCATCCATTCCAATTCCTCACCATTTCGCTAAACCTCAATTCCCATGCTTCCCTAAAAGCCTTCAACCTTTACCTCACAAACCTTGGAAACCCCCTCCTCGTTTAATCCATTCCAGTACCTCCTGTCCCTAATCCCTTTGAATGCCTTTTCTCATCCTATTTGGCCCCCTGGATCTTTCTACGCCACAACCACACCAACATGACAATTACCCTGACACACATTCAAAGCTGATATTAGCATTGCCAGTATGTGTGTAATGGGATCACGGGTAAGCTTTTGTTGTGTTTCTGATGTCTGTATGTGCCTTGTGAGTTGTAATTGTAAACACATACTTTATGAACAGTGCCTGTAAATACGTGCCTTTCGTTGAACTTTGGTAAACAGTTTCAAACCTGTCTGGTTAGATTTTCCTTCATTGGTTCAATATGACCGACCAAATAGATGGGAAGTTGGGCCCCACTGATTCGCTCTGCTCGGTAGCCAATGCCCCTACCTACAGTTTTGCTTGGCCATGCCACGATAAATAGACAAGGTGGGATTTTGAGAACGCAGTCTCCAATTGAGGCAACTCGGTCACCGGGTAAGGTAACGTGACGCTGGGCATGTGGACCCTGCTGGATCTGACTTTATCTACAAGGTCGGATGCACATTATACATGGTAACAAATATAAATGGGTTTTATGCAGCAAGTCTAGAACATCATTTCCGACACACGTAAATTTTGCATTGCGATGGTATTTCTTATTAATTACCTCCGCCGAAGGTAAAGGAGGTTATGGTTTCACCCCTTTCTGACTGTCTGTCTGTTTTTGTGCAGGATATCTCAAAAAGTTGTGGACGGATCTGGATGAAATTTTGTGGACAGGTTGGGTGTGTGACATGGACGACCTGATTAGATTTTGGTGAAGATCCAGATCCGGATCCGACTAGAATAATTTTTTAAGTGATTCTTCACCATTGAGAGATCGGGCCAAAAACGATATATAGCACGATATTTCAAAACGTTGTGCACAGATTCAGACGAAACCTGGTGGACAGGTTGGGTTTGTCGCATGGACGAATTGATTCAATTTTGGTGAAGATCAGGATCCGGATCTGGATACGAGAATTATTTAATTTTCAAAGTGATTCTTCACCATTGAGAGATAGGGCCAAAAACGATATAGTACTGTATAGCACGATATTTCAAAAATGTATTGGGCCAGATATGTTCTCGTGGATCAGGCATTACATGGAAGAGGTTTGCGCTCTACCGAGTGCCGTTGTAGTTCTCACTGTTTCTCAGGTATCTCATTAATCCTCCCTGTTTCTCAGGTATATATACATATATATGTATGTATATATATATATATATGTATATATACATATATATGAATCCTCCACTATCTCGTCATCTCTCTCATCGTCACTGTAAAATGGCATCACCGTGGGCATTGGCTTCAGTTATCCACCAAAGACATTTACATTCGCCTCTTCCAAAACCTTGTTAATGAGAATGAAGTCAAGAAAGACTGTGAGAATTAAATAGTTGATGAAACAGAACCACCAAAGAAACTGAAAAAAGCAGAGGACCCGGATGCCTCAGTATTAGAAATGAAGAAAGGAGAAAAAGCCAAAACAATGGGTCCCGAGACTTCACCCCAAGATATCTTTGAGTGTTTAAAGACAGACATGATCTTCTCGGAAAGTACCAAGGAACGTCCAAATTAATTGGAGAAGGCATTCAATGCTTGAACACTATACCTCCAACATCTGGAGCGGCAGAGAGAAGTTTCAGTGGAGTGGGTCCCTTTGTTGCAAAGCATCCTTGATTGATGAGACTATTGACAAGCATTGTTGTCTTCCGTCTTATCTCATGCAACAGAACCAATAAAGCTCTTTCTTACCCTTTTCAGAAGTATTTAATATTTAATAATTTTTAATCAGTTGATCATTGATTAATTCGAACATTTCATCATTCATCACCTTTTCCCAAAAATGATTAATGAACCATGCTTTACTTGCTAATTGAGTCAACTTGAATATGAACAGAGCTGAAAATTGTGTCAAACTACATATTCACAGTTTCGATATTGGTTGCGAATCACATTCAAGGAATAGTAAAGTCATTTAGCAGATTTTAATCAACTTTTAGCAACAGCTACCTTTTGGTAAGTTACACACTTCCTTAAGGTCGATGGCCCCCAAAGGTTTTATTACCTCACACCTAGTGGGAAACAGTCCTTCCTCGTGTGACATCTCGTATGTTGCAGATTGTATTTGCAGCATGCTTCTATTTCCATCCAGAATGTGTAGACATTACATATGTGGTGGACACCTATATGTTTGAGAGGCCCTTCAGGTGCTCAGGAAGTCCTCAATCCTCATGAACCTTTATGTGCTTAAGAACAAATCGTGGAAGGGTCACCACTCTGTCACTGGGTACAGAAACTTCTGCTGAGACACCATTGGAGTACAACCCACAGAGGAAACAGAAACACCACAAGGCTTTAAGTACGCACCACCAAACCGCTCAAATTATGACGACGACAGTTCGATGTATGTTGTGAGCTTTTTATTGAAGAAAAATCTTTTTATTTAAGAGCGCAAGGACGTGATGAAATTTCACTGATTTACCAGGGCTGGCAGGATGACTTGGAGGTATGCACACTTGCCTCTAACTTGCTAAAGTTCTCTAGCCTGGGTTCAAATCTTGGCCCAGCTATAAATGGTCATCCCGTTGTTTCACAGGCAGGGTGATGAAGAATCCTTGTGTGAGCCATCCCGTGGATGGACAGGAAACCGGCGTCCCATCTGTCGGTATTAGTTGGTGTACGTTAAAGATCCCACAGTGTCGTTCATGTAGAATGGGCAAGCTATTCTAGCACCATGACCAAATTACAAATTCCTCATCGAACCAGCAGAGGGCATTGCATCAGCGGCACAGCCACGCCCTCAGTCAATGATGTTACCCCACAGCCTTGTGCTGTGCTGCATACGAACAAAGAAGAATCGGTGTGGTTGTGAGATGTATCAGTAGTTTATGCCAATGCATGCAATACATGGGTGCACCAAGGCATGGTGAAGCAGAGTCATGTGACCCGCCCCTGTTCCGATGCTGTGCTGTGCTATGTTGTGCCCGTATCTGAATAAAACCTGTTGTTCCCACTTCAGAACCTTCGTCCCTGTCTATCGAGTACATTACAGTGGTGACGAGGATGTCTTCGTGCATCAGCATATTGCAAGAATACGCAGTGGATGATGATTGGGAAGACTATACCGAACATCTGAAGCAGTACTTCGTGGCAAACAAAATGGACACCGATGAGGACGCTAAAAGGCGGCGAGCTGTATTACTGACCTAATGCGACGCTCCGACGTCCAGCCTCATCAAAGATCTTGCCTCAGCCAAACCTTCTGACAAGTCGTATGAAGAGCTCATCAATTTCGTGAAAAGACATTATCACCCTAAACCGTGTAAGATCGTCTCGAGATAGAAATTTTATACCCACCATCGTCAAGATGGTCAGTCAGCATCCGAGTTTGTGGCTGATTTACGTCGACTCGCCGAACATTGTGAGTTTACAGATAAACTCGAAGAGATGTTACGTGATTTCTTTGTAATAGGCATAAATGGTGACTCAATTCTGCAGAAACTCCTCCTTACTGAATCCGACCACAATTTGGCTAAAGTCATGGAAATAGCCACTGAGTGTATGCAAACTGCCGAGAGCCTGCGTGTGATCTCTAACAAATCAAACGTTATCCAGCAGGACCCATCGGTTAACAAGGTAACTTTTGGCTACAAGCAAAAGTGTTTTAGCAAGCCACCAAATTCACCTCCACCTCCTGACATTCCTGAATCTACCCGGAAGGTTGGGGTAACTTGATGGCATTGTGGTGGTAATCATCAAGCTTTCCAATGTCGGTACAGGAATTATACCTGTGACAACTGTGGTAAGCGGGGACACTTGAAGTGTCGTTGTTCTCGATCCATGTTGAAGAACTTGTCTCCTGCTTATCATATTGGGGTGAACCTTGATGCAGCGGACAATAGGACACAGAGCACAGCCTGCAGCCGAGAGTCAAGTGAGAAACTTTATGAGGCTTTCTCTGTTGGAACAAAGAGCTCTGATGCCTCCAATTATAGTTGATGTAACAATGATAAGATCCGGAAGTTGATACCGGCACTTCCACATCAATTATGAGAGAGAGCAAGTTCACCTCCATCTACCCTCAAAAATGGCTCCTGCACTCCGGCCTGTATCTACTAACTTGAGAATATACACCAAGGAGGTGGTTCCTGTAGTTGGCTCAGCTAACGTAACTATAGGATATGGAAACAGCACTCATGTCCTTCCAGTACTGATAGTGCGTGGAGAAGGACCAAGCCTCTTGGGCCGAGATTGGTTACGAATAATCAGACTTAATTGGAGTGACGTAAACAGAGTCTCCAAATCTGATGCTGGATATGATACCGTGCTCAACAAGTACCCTGGCTTGTTCAGCAATGGTGTTGGCACCTTTTCAAGGCCCAAAGTGAGGATTCATGTTTCTGCACATGCTCAGCCATTGTTCCACAAGGCTAGACCTGTGCCCTACATGATGCGATCAATGATCGAATGTGAGCTTCACTGCCTTCACTGCCATCATCTCACCAGTCGAGTACTCCAACTGGGCAGCACCTATCGTTCCAACACTCAAAGCAGATGGAACAGTGCGCATTTGTGGGGACTACAAAATGACGATCAACCGCTATTCAAAGCTGGATCGCTACCCTTTGCCCAAAGCAGAGGATCTGTTCACCACTTTCACAGGTAGTCAGACATTCACAAAGCTTGACTTGACCAATGCCTATGCTCAAATGGAACTGGATGATGATTCCAAGCCCAATACATGCATCAACACTCATCGAGGACTCCACATGTACAACAGATGCCCATTTGGCATACGCTCTGCTGCACCAATCTTCCAACGCAAGATGGAGACATTATTGAAAATTGTACCAAAGGCAGTCGTATTCCAGGATGACATACTAGTGACTGGCAAGTCACAACATTAACACCTCGAGAACCGAAACGAAGTCCTCAATCAGCTGTCACAAGCTGGGTTACGCCTAAGGCATGAGAAGTGCACATTAATGGCACATGAAGTTGAATCACCTGGTCATCAAATGCTCCTGTCAAGGCATTTTGCCCTCACCGAGCAAAGCTGAAGCAAAAGCGAATGCACCAATGCCACAAAACATTTCGAACTTCGTGCATCCCTGGTATGTTGACCTACTTTGGTAATCTCCTGCCTCAACTAAGCACAACCGTTGGCCTCTGCACTTCTCCTCAGGAAAGGCGTTGTCCAGAATGGGAGCTGCCTAAACAGGAGTGTCAAGGCCACTAAAACCATGCTGTCCTCTCTCGCCATTACGACCCATCCAAGAACTTATTCTCAATTGTGATAGCTCTTCATATGGCATTGGGTGTGCATTGTTGCAAACAAATGGAACCGGTATTCTCCAGCTGTTGCATATGCATCACGAACCCTATCTGACACTGAACGTCGCTATGCTCAAGTGGAACAAAAGGCTTCACGTGTCTGGGGCACCTTAAAGATGCACCAATATGTCTTTGGAAGATTATTACCATTGAGACTAATCAACAACCCTTGTTAGGTCCTCCTGGGAGAACCAGAGCCATTTTACCCATCATCCGGTTGTGTACAATGTTGGGTGTTGATGCTTGCCGGTTTGACGATTCATTGATTTACACATCGACCATGCTGGTCCATTTCAAGAGAAAGCTCTTCTTAGGCCTAAGTCACATTTGCTCTTCGGCGAGGTACGGCGGCCGTACGCCCTCTGAATTGACAGAAACGTGCGGCGGCCGCAGAGTTTCTGCGGTGGCCTCAGGGTGGCCCTACGCCGTTTGGCTATATTTTACAGGCCGTAGGGGTCGCCGTGGAATTATAGGCGGAGTTATAACTTTTTTCATTTCTACGTTCGCCGCAGCAATTCGACAAGCCGAAACAAAAGAACTGGTAAAAAAAAGAAAAAAAATAACCACTCGGTACCGTCCGTCTGGCCGCACGTTGCCCTTAGGGTCCCACTGCGGTCGCCTTGCGGGCACCTTGCGTCTGCCTTGAAAATTCTATGGCCGCCGCAGGAACGCCCTAAGGTCACCGTGCAACATCAAATCAAAGACCGTACGGCACCCCCACGTTTTCGGTCCCACAATTTATAAATACGCCGTGCGGCTCCCCGAAAAATAAAAACATATGTGACTGCTACATTGTGTGACCGTGGAAATACTGCGGCCGCCCTATAATTGCTAGGGCCGTGGATTTTGTAGACCCCACGGCGCCGTGGCAAATGTGACTTAGGCCTTACTGTAGTTGATGTTCCTCCAAATGAATTGAAACTCTCGTGGTGCCGTCCTCATCTCTGCCTGTAACAATTGAAGCTCTACCTACCATGTTGCGCAACATGGTATTCCAAACTCCATTGTATCAGTTAATGGATCGTCATTTACGAGTTCAGAGTTTCAGAACTTTGGTAAAATGAATGGCAATAAGCACGACATATCTGCCCCCTACAAACCTACCAGTAATGGTCAGCCAACGTGCTGTTCAGATTAACAAGAATGGTCTAAGCAGTGTCAAGGAAGGCTCCATCAATCTTGTCTAGCTCATGTGTTGCTCAATACCGCACCAGACCACAGTCAACCACATCAAACCACCGGTCGCTACCTGCCAAGCTTCTGATGGGTCGTGAATTGACAACACAGTTATCATTAGTGCACCCGGACGTAACGGTCGAGGTCGAGAATAACAAGCATACAACAGAAACGTAATCACGACCAAACGTCTGTATAACCGCAACTTCCAGATCAATGATCCTGGATACGTGTTGAACTCCAGATGAGGAAGCAAGTGGTTATCTGGCATCATTATCGATAAATTGGTGAAATGATGTTTCTTTGTGAAGTTGTGTGATGGTAGATGCAGGCGTACCATGTTGACCAACTCAGGTTACGTCATGGGGAGCCAAACATTGAACCGGCTCAAGTGCCTTTGTCACCCACTCCTGTATTAACACCATCTGCGTTTGAACTGAGTGTTTCCTCATGAAAGCTTTTCACCCATCAATGTACCTGAACTCCTTCCTGACCTGCTGTACCCCTTATTGAGAAGCCCACAGCAGTTGCAAGAAGGACATCCTCCACTAGCCCTTAGAAGATCAGCACGTGTCTGGAAACCTGAGCATCTTGATTTGTAGAAAAAAACAAGTTCGAATTGCAAAATATCCCATGGGAATTCATTCGTACAACTCTCAGGTGAGCGCTAGCACGGACAACAGATGGTTTTGAAAATTGGCAAGATTTTCATCGCATCAAGAAAAGAAACCAGAAACCTCACAAGAGTGAGGCTAGTTTCATATCATCATTTGCGACTTAATTTTTGCATTGGGCATAGCCGCAGCGCATTTAATTTTTTTTTAATAACAACTTTAAGAAATATGGGCCAAAAGGGTTGTAATCGCACTTTGGGCTCATTTAATGGCTGGGGAATGGTCTCTAGAATATACCTGTCAAGTTTGGTTCAGTTCCGTTCACTAATAACGCGAGAAATAACAATTTAAGGAAAATGGCCCAAAAGTGTGTCGTTTCTCGGTCCAAAGGGCCGGAATCAACTTTGGGCTCAGTTATTGTCAGGGGAATGGTCTGTAGAATATACCTGTCAGTTTGATTCGGTTCCGTGTTCTAATAACGAGAAAATAACAATTTTAAGAAAATGGGTCGAAAGGGCCGTTTCTCAGCCCGAAAGGCTGGAATCGCACTGTGGGGCTCCGTTACTGCTGGGGAATGGTCTCTAGAATATACGTGTATAGTTTGATTTGTTCCGTCCTCTAATAACGAGCGAGAATAACAATTTTAAGAAATGGGTCGAAAGGGCCGTTTCTCTCAGCCCAAAGGGCTGGAATCGCACCGGTGGGCTCCGTTACTGCCTGGGAATGGTCTCTAGAATATACCTGTATAGTTTTGGTCGGTTCGGTTCACAAATAACCGAGAAATAACAATTTTAAGAAAATGGGTCGAAAGGGCCGTTTCTCAGCCCAAAGGGCTGAATCGCACTGTGGGCTCCGTTACTGCCTGGAATGGTCTCTAGAATATACCTGTATAGTTTGGTTCGGTTCCGTTCACAAATAACCAAGAAAGAACGATTTTAAGAAATGGGCCGTTCCTCGGCCCAAGGCCGCAATTGCACTTTGGGCTCAGTTAATGCCTGTACATATGTGTCGAGTATATGCCTGTCAATTTTCATCGAATTTTGTTCATGAATAATGGAGAACAGACGTTCAAATTAAACTGTACACAAGAAAAGAGAGAACATGAGTGGTGCTTCGCACTGGGGCGGGGTTAAGCAGTCATGTGACCCGCCAAGTTGCGATGCTCTACTGGTGCTGTTGTTTACCTGTGTCCGAATAAACCTGTTGTTCCACTTCGCAGATCCTTCGTCGCCTGCTCTATCGAGTACATTACAGGTTGCGCCTCGGCATGGTTCGTCATAAGTCGGTTTTTCCCGGACATGTTCTCTTTTCAGTCCTTATCACCGTCCAGTGGGGTTTTTTTTTTAAATATCTAAAAATGTCCCAGATTTTGCCATTTTTTGCTTTTGCATTTTCAAGGGATGAATTTTAAGATTTTGGGATACTTTTTTTTTGAACCTTATTTCCCACGGTGAAACCATTTTTGTACATTTTCTTACGATGGATAAAATGCGGTTATGTAATATTTGGATCAGAACAGTTTGGTACAGGTCTGTACTACTTCATCATGGTGTAATGGACATGTTCGAAAGTGTCCCTCTGCAGAGTGTGCTTTTTTTTTGGATGTGTCCCTCCTGGAGTTTCCTCTTTTTTAAAAGTTCAAATATGGTAACCCTAGTCTTGATGGCATCCCCCAATCAATATTCGGGACGTGTTTCTACGACTATATACATGTCTTTACAGCCCCAATTTATTCCCATCTTGTGGGGTTGGTCGTGTCAGGATTCTGGCAAAGCCTATCAGTCAATTGTGTTTTGATCCATAAACTGTTTAATGTTCTGGCGATAACTCGTCAATTCTTTGTGAAAGACACAATAGGATCTTTAATATGCACTTACTGATGGCATAGCAACAGGACACTCAACCTAACATCGATCCGAGAGACAGCACACTTTGCGACGTAAACCCCTGGCTGTGAAACACCAATGTGAGTTTACAGGCGGGTCGGGAATCAAACCCAGACCAGACAGCTCAAAGTTAGTGCGTTATTCCTGTATGCTATATCCACGGGACTGTGTACTCAGCCATTTAAGCACATGTCCTTTTGATGTCTTCATCCATTTCTTGTTAGGTTATTAATTAAAATGTGATTTTAGTGGTGGAAGAGATGAGAAGTACAGGATGACAATTATTAATTGTACAGGGATGACTTGGAGCTTTCT
>CM068963.1:44344136-44354998 GCA_035128595.1 Eptatretus atami | reverse complement strand
TGAGAAGCCCACAGCAGTTGCAAGGAAGGACATCCCTCCACTAGCCCTTAGAAGATCAGCACGTGTCTGGAAACCTGAGCATCTTGATTTGTAGAAAAAAACAAGTTCGAATTGCAAACATATCCCATGGGAATTCATTCGTACAACTCTCAGGTGAGCGCTAGCACGGACAACAGATGGTTTTGAAAATTGGCAAGATTTTCATCGCATCAGAAAAAGAAACCAGAACACCTCACAAGAGTGAGGCTAGTTTCATATCATCATTTGCGACTTAATTTTGCATTGGGCATCGCCCAGCGCATTTAATTTTTTTTTAATAACAACTTTAAGAAAATGGGCCAAAAGGGTTGTAATCGCACTTTGGGCTCATTTAATGGCTGGGGAATGGTCTCTAGAATATACCTGTCAAGTTTGGTTCAGTTCCGTTCACTAATAACCGAGAAATAACAATTTAAGGAAAATGGCCCAAAATGTGTCGTTTCTCGGTCCAAAGGGCCGGAATCACACTTTGGGCTCAGTTATTGTCAGGGGAATGGTCTGTAGAATATACCTGTCAAGTTTGATTCGGTTCCGCGTTATTTGTGAACGGACCGACCAAACTATACAGGTATATTCTAGAGACCATTCCCCAGGCAGTAACGGAGCCCCACGGTGCGATTCCAGCCCTTTGGGCTGAGGAAACGGCCTTTCGACCCATTTCTTAAAATTGTTATTCTCGTTATTAGAGAACGGAACCAAATCAAACTATACAGGTATATTCTGAGAGCCATTCCCCAGCAGTAACGGAGCCCCACAGTGCGATTCCAGCCTTTGGCGGGCTGAGAAACGGCCCTTTCGACCCATTTTCTTAAAATTGTTATTTTCTCGTTATTAGAACACGGAACCGAATCAAACTTGACAGGTATATTCTACAGACCATTCCCCTGACAATAACTGCACCAAAGTTGATTCCGGCCCTTTGGACCGAGAAACGACACATTTTGGGCCATTTTCCTTAAATTGTTATCTCGTTTATTAGTGAACGGAACTGAACCAAACTTGACAGGTATATTCTAGAGACCATTCCCAGCCATTAAATGAGCCCAAAGTGCGATTACAAACCCTTTTGGCCCATTTTCTTAAAGTTGTTATTAAAAAAAAATTAAATGCGCTGGCTATGCCCAATGCAAAAATTAAGTCGCAAATGAGATATGAAACTAGCCTCACTCTTGTGAGGTGTTCTGGTTTCTTTTTCTGATGCGATGAAAATCTTGCCAATTTTCAAAACCATCTGTTGTCCGTGCTAGCGCTCACCTGAGAGTTGTACGAATGAATTCCCATGGGATATGTTTGCAATTCGAACTTGTTTTTTTCTACAAATCAAGATGCTCAGGTTTCCAGACACGTGCTGATCTTCTAAGGGCTAGTGGAGGGATGTCTTCTTGCAACGGCTGTGGGCTTCTCAATAAGGGGTACAGGGTCAGGAGAGGAGTTCAGGTACATTGATGGGTGAAAAGCTTTCATGAGGAAACATCTCAGTTCAAACGCAGATGGTTGTTAATACAGGATGGTGTGACAAAGGCACTTGAGCCGGTCAATGTTTGGCTCCCCATGACGTAACCTGAGTTGGTCAACATGTTACGCCTGCATCTACCATCACACAACTCACAAGAAACATCATTTCACCAATGTTATCGATAATGATGCCAGATAACCCTTGCTTCCTCATCTGGAGTTCAACACGTATCCAGGATCATTGACTGGAAGTTGCGGTATATTACAGACGTTTGGTCGTGATTACTCGTTCTGTTGATGGCTTGTTATTCTCGACCTCGACCGTTACGTCCGGTGTGCACTAATGATAACTGTTGTTGTCAATTTCACGACCCATCAGAAGCTTGGCAGGTGAGGCGACCGGTGGTTTTGATGTGGTTCTGGATGTGGTCTGGTGCGGTATTTGGAGCAACACATGAGCTAGACAAGATTGAATGGAGCCGTTCCTTGACACTGCTTAGACCATTCTTGTAATCTGAACAGCAACGTTCGGCTTGACCATTACTGGTAGGTTTTGTAGGGGCAGATATGTCGTGCTTATTGCCATTCATTTTTACCAAAGTTCTGAAACTCTGAACTCGTAAATGACGATCCATTAACTGATACAATGGAGTTTGGAATACCATGTTGCGCAACATGGTAGGTAGAGCTTCAATTGTTACAGCAGAGGATGAGGACGGCACCACGAGAGTTTCAATTCATTTGGAGGGAACATCAACTACAGTAAGGCCTAAGTCACATTTGCCACGGCGCCGTGGGGTCTACAAAATCCACGGCCACTAGCAATTATAGGGCGGCCGCAGTAATTCACACGGTCACACAATGTAGCATCACATATGTTTTTATTTTTCGGGGAGCGCACGGCGTATTTTATAAATTGTGGAGACCGAAAACGTGGGGGTGCGTACGGTCTTTGATTTGATGTTGCAGCGGTGACCTTAGGGCGTTCCTGCGGCGGCCTAGAATTTTCAAGGCAGGACGCAAGGTGCCGCGCAAGGCGACCGCAGTGGGACCCTAAGGCGAACGTGCGGCCAGACGGACGGTACCGAGTGGGTATTTTTTTTTTTTTTTTTACCAGTTCTTTTGTTTCGGCTTGTCGAATTGCTGCGGCGAACGTAGAAATGAAAAAAGTTATAAACTCGCGCTATAATTCCACGGCGACCCCTACGGCCTGTAAAAAATATACCAAACGGCGTAGGGCCACCCTGAGCACCGCAGAAACTCTGCGGCCGCCGCACGTTTCTGTCAATTCAGAGGGCGTACGGCCGCCGTATCCTCGCCGAAGAGCAAATGTGACTTAGGCCTAAGAAGAGTTCTCTTGAAATGGACCAGCATGGTGATGTGTAAATCAATTGAATCGTCAAACCGCAAGCATCAACACCCAACATTGTACACAACCGGATGATGTGGTAAAATGGCTCTGGTTTCTCCCAGGAGACCTAACAAGGGTTTGTGATTAGTCTCAATGGTAAATATCTTCCAAAGACATATTGGTGCATCTTTAAGGTGCCCCAGACACGTGATAGCCTTTTGTTCCACTTGAGCATAGCGGACGTTCAGTGTCAGATAGGGTTCGTGATGCATATGCAACAGCTGGAGATACCGGTTCCATTTGTTTGCAACAATTGCACACGCCAATGCCATATGAAGAGCTATCACAATTGAGAATAATGTTCTTGGATGGGTCGTAATGGCGAGAGGACAGCATGGTTTTAGTGGCTTTGACACTCCTGTTTAGGCAGCTTCCCATTTCTGGACAACGCTTTCCTGAGGAGAAGTGCAGAGGTCCAACGGTTCGTGCTTAGTTGAGGCAGGAGATTACCAAAGTAGGTCAACATACCAGGAATGCAGAAGTTCGAAATGTTTTGTGGCATTGGTGCATTCGCTTTTGCTTCAGTCTTTGCTCGGTGAGGGCAACATGCCTTGACAGGAGATTGATGACCCAGGTGTTCAACTTCAATGTGCCATTAATGTGCACTTCTCATGCCTTAGGCGTAACCCAGCTTGTGACAGCTGATTGAGGACTTCGTTTCGGTTCTCGAGGTGTTAAGTTGTGACTTGCCAGTCACTAGTATGTCATCCTGGAATCGACTGCCTTTTGGTACATATTTTCAATAATGTCTCCATCTTGCGTTGGAAGATTGGTGCAGCAGAGCGTATGCCCAAATGGCATCTGTTGTACATGTGGAGTCCTCGATGAGTGTTGATGCATGTATTGCGGCTTGGAATCATCAATCCAGTTCCATTTGAGCATAGGCATTGGTCAAGTCAAGCTTGTGAATGTCTGACTACCTGTGAAAGTGGTGAACAGAATCCTCTGCTTTGGCAAAGGGTAGCGATCCAGCCTTTGAATAGCGGTTGTGATCGTCATTTTGTAGTCCCCACAAATGCGCACTGTTCATCGCTTTGAGTGTTTGGAACGATAGGTGCTGCCCAGTTGGAGTACTCGACTGGTGAGATGATGGCAGTGAAGGCAGTGAAGCTCAACTATTCGATCATTGATGCATCATGTAGGGCACAGGCTAGCCTTGTGGAACAATGGCTGAGCATGTGCAGAAACATGAATCCTCACTTTGGGCCGTGAAAAGGTGCCAACACCATTGCTGAACAAGCCAGGGACTTGTTGAGCACGGTATCATATCCAGCATCAGAGTTGGGACCTCTGTTTACGTCACTCCAATTAAGTCTGATTATTCGTAACCAATCTCGGCCCAGAGCTTGGTCCTTCTCCACGCACTCATCAGTACTGGAAGGACATGAAGTGCTGTTTCCATATCCTATATGTTACGTAGCTGAGCCAACTACAGGAACCACCTCCTTGGTGTATATTCTCAAGTTAGTAGATACAGGCCGGAGTGCAGGAGCCATTTTTTGAGGGTAGATGGAGGTGAACACTTGCCTCTCTCTCATAATTGATGTGGAAGTGCCGGTATCAACTTCCATCCTCACCGGGATCTTATCAATTGTTACATCAACTATAATTGGAGGCATCAGAGCTCTTTGTTCCAACAGAGAAAGCCTCATAAAGTTTCTCACTTGACTCTCGGCTGCAGGCTGTGCTCTGTGTCCTTTGTCCGCTGCATCAAGGTTCACCCCAATATGATAAGCAGGAGACAAGTTCTTCAACATGGATCGAGAACAACGACACTTCAAGTGTCCCCGCTTACCACAGTTGTCACAGGTATAATTCCTGTACCGACATTGGAAAGCTTGATGATTACACCACAATGCATCAAGTTACCCCAACCTTCCGGGTAGATTCAGGAAATGTCAGGAGGTGGAGGTGAATTTGTGCTTGCTAAAACACTTTTGCTTGTAGCCAAAAGTTACCTGTTAACCGATGGGTCCGCTGGTATAACGTTTGATTTGTTAGAGATCACACGCAGGCTCTCGCAGTTGGCATACACTCAGTGGCTATTTCCTGACTTAGCCAAATTGTGGTCGGATTCAGTAAGGAGGAGTTTCTGCAGAATTGAGTCACCATTTATGCCTATTACAAAGAAATCACGATAACATCTCTTCGAGTTATCTGTAAATCACAATGTTCGGCGAGTCGACGTAAATCAGCCCACCAAATCGGATGCTGACTGACCATCTTGACGAATGGTGGGTATAATGTTCTATCTCGAGACGATCTTACACGGTTTAGGGTGATAATGTCTTTTCACGAAATTGATGAGCTCTTCATACGACTTGTCAGAAGGTTTGGCTGAGGCAAGATCTTTGATGAGGCTGGACGTCGGAGCGTCGCATTAGGCAGTAATACAGGCTCGCCGCCTTTTTAGCGTCCTCATCGGTGTCGCATTTTGTTTGCCACGAAGTACTGCTTCAGATGTTCGGTATAGTCTTCCCAATCATCATCCACTGCGTATTCTGCAATATGCTTGATGCACGAAGACAGTCCTCGTCACCACTGTAATGTACTCGATAGACAGGACGAAGGTTCTGAAGTGGGAACAACAGGTTTTATTCAGATCCGGGCACAACATAGCACAGCACAGCAGTCGGAACAGGGGCGGGTCACATGACTCTGCTTCCCATGCCTTGGTGCACCCATGTATTGCATGCATTGGCATAAACTACTGATACATCTCACAACCACACCGATTCTTCTTTGTTCGTATGCAGCACAGCAACAAGGCGTGGGGTAACATCATTGACTGAGGGCGTGGCTGTGCCGCTGATGCAATGCCCTCTGCTGGTTCGATGAGGAATTTGTAATTTGGTCATGGTGCTAGAATAGCTTGCCCATTCTACATGAACGACACTTCGGTGATCTTTAACGTACACCAACTAATACCGACAGATGGGACGCCGGTTTCCTGTCCATCCACTGGATGGCTCACCACAAGGATTTCTCATCACCCGCCTGTTGAAACAACGGGATGACCATTTATAGCTGGGCCAAATTGAACCCAGCTAGAAGAACTTTAGCAAGTTAGAGGCAAGTTGTGCATACCTCCAAGTCATCCTGCCAGCCCTGGTAAATCAGTGAAATTTCATCACGTCCTTGCGGCTCTTAAATAAAAAGATTTTTCTTCAATAAAAAGCTCACAACATACATCGAACTGTCGTCGTCATAATTTGAGCGGTTTGGGGTGCGTACTTAAAGCCTTGTGGTGTTTCTGTTTCTCTGTGGGTTGTACTCCAATGGTGTCTCAGCAGAATTCTGTACCCAGTGACAGAAGTGGTGACCCTTCCACGATTGTTTCTTAAGCACATAAAGGTTCATGGGGATTGAGGACTTCCTGAGCAACCTGAAGGGCCTCTCAAACATATAGGTGTCCACCACATATGATGTCTACACATTCTGGATGGAAATAGAAGCATGCTGCAAATACAATCTGCAACATACGAGATGTCACACGAGGAAGGACTGTTTCCCACTAGGTGTGAGTAATAAAACTCTTTGGGGGCCATCGACCTTAAGGAAGTGTGTAACTTACCAAAGGTAGCTGTTGCTAAAAGTTGATTAAAATCTGCTAAATGACTTTACTATTCTTGAAGTGTTGTCGCAACCAATATCGAACTGTGAATATGTAGTTTGACACAATTTTCAGCTCTGTTCATATTCAAGTTGACTCAATTAGCAAGTAAAGCATGGTTCATTAATCATTTTTGGGGAAAAGGTGATGAATGATGAAATGTTCGAATTAATCAATGATCAACTGATTAAAAATTATTAAATATTAAATACTTCTGAAAAGGGTAAGAAAGAGCTTATTGGTTCTGTTGCATGAGATAAAACGGAAGACAACAATGCTTTTCAATAGTCTCATCAATCAGGATGCTTTGCCAACAAAGGGACCGCACTCCACTGAAACTTCTCTCTGCCGCTCCAGATGTTGGAGGTATAGTGTTCAAGCATTGAATGCCTTCCCAATTAAATTTGGACGTTCCTTGTACTTTCCGGAAGATCATGTCGTCTTTAAACACTCAAAGATATCTTGGGGTGAAGTCTCGGGACCCATTGTTT
Organism: Eptatretus atami; assembly: GCA_035128595.1. Lineage (NCBI taxonomy): Eukaryota > Metazoa > Chordata > Myxini > Myxiniformes > Myxinidae > Eptatretus > Eptatretus atami. Next base: position 44,347,989 of record CM068963.1, on the reverse strand, counting down.
TGGCTTTTTCCCTTCTTCATTTCTAATACTGAGGCATCCGGGTCCTCTGCTCTTTTTCAGTTCTTTGGTGGTTCTGTTTCATCAACTATTTAATTCTCACAGTCTTTCTTGACTCATTCTCATTAACAAGGTTTTGGAAGAGGCGAATGTAAATGTCTTTGGTGGATAACTGAAGCCAATGCCCACGGTGATGCCATTTTAACAGTGACGAGAGAGAGATGACGAGATGTGGAGGATTCATATATATGTATATATACATATATATATATATATAATACATACATATTATATGTATATACCTGAGAAACAGGGAGGATTAATGAGATACCTGGAAACAGTGAGATCTACAACGGCACTCGGTAGAGCGCAAACCTCTTCATGTAATGCCTGATCCACGAGAACATATCTGGCCCAATACATTTTTGAAATATATCGTCTATACAGTACTATATCGTTTTGGCCCTATCTCTCAATGGTGAAGAATCACTTTGAAAATTAAATAATTCTCGCTACCAGACCGGATCCTGATCTTCACCAAAATTGAATCAATTCGTCCATGCGACAAACCCAACCTGTCCACCAGGTTTTCGTCTGAATCTTGTGCACAACGTTTTGAAATATCGTGCTTATATATCGTTTTTGGCCGATCTCTCAATGGTGAAGAATCACTTAAAAAATTATTTCTAGTCGCTCGGATCTGGATCTTCACCAAAATCTAATCAGGTCGTCCATGTCACACACCCAACCTGTCCACAAAATTTCATCCAGATCCGTCCACAACTTTTGAGTATATCCTGCACAAAAACAGCACAGACAGTCAGAAAGGGTGAAACCATAACCTCCTTTACCTTCGGCGGAGGTAATTAATAAGAAATACCATTCGCAATGCAAAATTTACGGTGTCGGAAATGATGTTCTAGACTTGCTGCATAAAACCCATTATATTTGTTACCATGTATAATGTGCATCCGACCTTGTAGATAAAGTCAGATCCAGCAGGGTCCACATGCCAGCGTCACGTTACCTTACCCGGTGACCGAGTTGCCTCAATTGGAGACTGCGTTCTCAAAATCCCACCTTCTATTTATCGTTGGCATGGCCCAAGCAAAACTGTAGGTAGGGGCATGGCTACCGAGCAGAGCGAATCAGTGGGCCCAACTTCCCATCTATTGGTCGGTCATATTAGACCAATGAAGAAAATCTAACCAGACAGGTTTGAAACTGTTTACCAAAGTTCAACGAAAGGCACGTATTTACAGCACTGTTCATAAAGTATGTGTTTACAATTACAACTCACAAGGCACATACAGACATCAGAAACACAACAAAAGCTTACCCGTGATCCCATTACACAATACTGGCAATGCTAATATCAGCTTGAATGTGTGGTCAGGGTAATTGTCATGTTGGTGTGTTGTGGCGTAAGAAAGATCCAGGGGCCAAATAGGATGAGAAAAGGCATTCAAGGGATTAGGACAGGAGGTACTGGAATGGATTAAACGAGGGAGGGGTTTCCAAGGTTTGTGAGGTAAAGGTTGAAGGCTTTTAGGGAAGCATGGGATTGAGTTTAGCGAAATGGTGAGGATTGAATGGATGGAAAGCTGAAGGAGGGATGGATGGATGGATGAAAGAAGAGTCTCAAGAAAGTGAGAAATCACAAAGGGATGGAGCATGCTAATCCTCACAATACATTTAACCCATTCTCGAAATGAGGGAATACCTGACGAAGCAATTTACTGATGAAAATCTAACTGAGGAATCCCTTGATGTGTTCAATGCTCCACCCAAGGGTCCATTTCCATAACAGCAACAATAAGCACCTTAACTTCTCGATACATTTTAGTGAAGAAATGCATATTATATTTGAAAATAACGGTACTAGTTGGTACATGATAAAGGGTACCAACTTCAAATGCACATTACAAAAACTAAAGGGCACTCGTAGAGCGCATACCTCCGCCCCATAAGCGCTGACCCACGAGAATTGTATCAGGCCCAATACATTTTGAGATATTGTGTGTATATATTTCGGTTTTGGCCCTATCTCTCAATATGAAGAAATGCACGTTAAAATTCTCAGTCCACCGGAATCCAAGATCTTCACCAAAATCTAACCAGTTCGTCCTTATCAACAACCCAACTTGCCCACCAAGTTTCAGCCGATACGCCACAACTTTTGAGATATCCCTGCACACAAACAAACAAACAGACAAATGAAAAATCGCTGCTTAGCACGACACTGGCGAACATTCGTGACCTTCCGTGTGGTGTGGTCCGAAGCTGTAATGTCATGGAATTGTGTGTTTATTTGTCGTACATTAGTAAAATGACGCCGACGTCACAAATAACAATTATCACGCGCGCTTGTCATGGTAACGGCAGCAGATTGAAAATTTTCACACAATCATTTAAAGCCACCATGGTGACATTCAACAACTTATCATCGGCTGCTTTGCCTTCATTCTGATCGTAGAAAATATTTGAAATACCTAGGAACATTGCCTTTTCAACCAGCTTTACGATCCGTTACAGGTTGAAATATGTTGTAAAACAAATAAGGTATTATTATGTGTGGTTTTTCAATGTTTTGGTGACCCTGCCCTTGACCTTGGTCAATTCGATCAAACTTTGTACACATGTAATAATTACATGCATAAATAGACAGTAATAGTTTCAATATAATATATGCAAAACTCTTAAGAAATAGCGCATGTGATTCACAAAATTCCCCATGTGTTTATAATGGGCGAAATGTTAAGGAGCAGAATCCAGATCCTGATGTTGAACAGCACAAAAGCACATATCTTTTGCACTGTGGATTCTATCAGCTGTTAAAATTTCCCATCCGAAAATCGGGTAAAGAAAATTTTGTGAAAAAAAAACCGCCCCCTGAGAAGAATAGAAATTTTTAAATCACTGCCAAAGCAAAACTTTGACGCAATACGTGCGAAAACTGGTGCATAATTTTGTACTAACATGCATTTAAAACTTTAGCATATTCCATTGAGGTTTGTTTTGGCGGCAACAGGAAGTCGCTACGGACTTCCGGTTACCTGAGTTAATGTCAAAAGCTTGTTTCCACGTTTTGACGTAACGTCGTGACGTAAGTGCGATTTATGACGTGAATTTGATCGCCAGACTATCTTCAGTCAATAAGATGGCTATCACGTGGTAAAACCTTGAAGAACGATTGCTTCAGTAGTTTCTGCTGCACACGAGCGAAATATTTTTTTAAAAATACATCAATAGGCAAAACTGACGTCAAACGCTTGCGAAAACATGCGTAATTTGTAATAAGTATGCATTTAGTAATCATTTAGGATAATTTGAATGAAGTTTAATTCTGGCGTCAACCGGAAGTTGCGACGACTTCCGTCCCATGAGTTTTATGTCAAAAATGGTGTTTTCATGTGTGACGTCCGCTCGCGACCGTTAATCCGATATACGGGGTTTGGACGCGGACCGCGTCCAGGTGGATTTCCTATCAGGGTAAAATTTAAGACCGACTGGTCCAGCCGTTTGGGCTGTAGAGACCAGACAAACAAACAAACAACCAACTAAACGGAACAGACCAACATACTTGAGACAAAATCCGAAGATTTCGCCAAGTAACAAAAGAAATTGCTCGTGAGGCAAGGAATTGCGGAATAACTTTGTCATATTCCCATGATCTCTGAAAAACAAAAACCTGAAATCATTTGGTTCTATAAAGTCGATAGTGCGACTCGTTTAATAGTTAACTTGCACTAGTGTTGGTCATGATCATAACCTAGAGCCAATCGGACTTGAAATGGCGTTTTTATCGCACTTTGAATTTGACCCGACCCCCCGACATTGACCCCCGACCGCTAAG
>CM068963.1:44325934-44341459 GCA_035128595.1 Eptatretus atami | reverse complement strand
GAGAGATCCAACGTTTTAGGGAATCCGCAAGAAGTGAACGTTGGGGTGAAAGCATCTAGTAATATAATTGCAACTAGTCATAAACAAGTTGTGAACCAGGGATGCGGGCTGAAATTTTTTGACAAGAAGAGGTTGATTATAGTTGCGCATGAAAAGCGCGCGGAAGCCCGATTTTTGATTTTTCCGAAAAAAAAAAAAAATATATAGTTTTTTCGGGGATTTTTACAAAAAAATTCAAAAGTACCGTTGCTAAGGCAACGGTGGCGGTCCATAGCAAAACGGTGCTCAAAAAAAGCATACAACTGATGCCTGGTATGAAACACTACGGCAGTCAAGAAGTTTCACATCAAAATCGGTTTGACTCCTTGGCCTCACAAAGGCTGTCCATTACAATACAACAAAGACATATCAGACAGATGGAAAACCTGAGACTAAGGGTAGTCTCGCGACCAACCCCAATAACGATGTTTTAAATATATAATCTTATAAACTCCAAAAGGCTTTCATTTAAAAGTTGAAGAAAACACTTTGCAGATTTGGAAATTGATTTTTTTTTTTCTTTTCATTCTGCTCAATATTTGGGAAAGATATACAGTATGTTGTGTTGTGGTGCACTACCGTATTTGAATGTCCATAATAATGTGCCACCAATATGCACAATGTTTCATATGCATCTGTCATACGCTAGATAACCAGTGTATCACATCTCCTTTGCTGTGATTGTTTTATATAACTTCTTCAAGTTGTTTCCTACACCAGTGGTGGCATTCTCTGTGTAATCCTCGGCTCTACAACGTAAATTAACATAGTTGCCTCCTGTTAGTTGGAGGATGGTACAGCAAACACTTTAAGGTTACCGTGATATAACCTTCCTGTGGTCCTCCTCTTCTGTCCCACCTTGAACCCAATCTGTCTGTCTGTTGTGCAGGTATCTTCAAAAATTTATGAGAACAGATTTGGACGAAATTTGTTGGGGTGGACAGGTTGAGTTGAGTGACAAGGACGAATTGATTACGAATGGATTTTGTGAAGAGCTGGATCCGAATGCTGGAATTTTAAGTGAATTCTTCACCATTGAGAGACGCGACCAAAAACGAAATATAGCACTCATATCTGCAAAAAAATTATGTACGGGGAGTTAATGACAAAATAAAGTTATGACGAGTTGGTGGATGAATTGGTGACAAGACAACCAGATTCGATTTTGGTTCAGGTCCGGATCCAGATCCAGCCCATCAAATGAGATACAAAATGTGAACTGTTCAGCCTGGCAGAGGTATGTTCTCTACCGTGTGCTATTGTTAAGTTATCACTTGAAACGTCCTCACTATGCATCCTACTTGTAATATTTATCCTTTTTTCAACAACGATTTGTTTGATACAGTGAATGAGGAACAGTTCACCAACTGTAATGCCATTTGGGGATCACCAGCACTTTGTGGTGGAACATTTTTTGACTCCCTCTATTCGATATGTCCTCACATCTTCCTTCCACCATCTCCTCCCACCACCTTTTTCCTTTTTTCTGCGAATCCTAGTGAAAGTACCGTACCCCATCATTCCTCGTCCGCATTTTTCTCAAAAATTACCCACCCATATCTCCTTTCCCCACGCTTTGGTGTACGTAATAAAAAGACAAGATCACTTGTGATCATTTTTGCTCTATGCAACGGTTACCTTTTTTCTGTGTTTGTGGATGTGGGTCATTCAAATCTTTAGTTGGTGCGATCTTCGGAAGCAATAGTAAAGGCAGGGCTGATATCACGTGGAATGCTAAACATGTGAACGTTGAATTTTAAGATCTTTGGGCCTCCTCCTGCTTGTTGACACCAAAACATTTCCTCACATCTGGTTTCATATACAATGTATTCACTAATATCGATGAAACTTTCGTGCTCTTTGGAAAATGAGGAATGCTTCCCAACAAATGAACGAAACCTAATGGCCAATACTGGTATGGTGAAGCCCGAAATGTCATTGGATAGTGGACCCAGAACCTTGGTGAATAAGACCATAAGGAGGGGTGGTTTATGTTTAAAAGTGGAATTGGATAGGTACCGCTGGATGCCATTGGAGATAGAGGGGTATGGAGATATTGGTTTGTGTGTGGATGGGTGATGGATAATAACTAGGGTTGGTGCAGCACAGGCAATGATGGGCCAAATGGCCTTCTCCTGTGCCAAAGTTCCTTGTGCGTAGGTCTCCGGTGGTGGGATTGGAACAGCTATCTTCCAGTGGTAGGATCACGGAAAAATTCGATCAACCTCAAACACCAACGAATCCATTTTAAGTGAATAAATGTTTTTATTCGATAACTTTTGCAGTTTAATTTTGAGACTCGCAGGGGGTACCAGTGTTGCTGGTCTTATTTTTTTGTGGGGGCCTAAAATACTTCCCCACAAACCACACGAAAGAATGGGCTCAGGGATCATTTAATATTACATTTTCACATGAACAGTAAGTTGCAAAAGGCCTTTGGCAATCTTTTTTAGAGAGATTTCAGAAGAAAAAATCGCCCAAAATAATCCAACTTTTTTTTTTCAAATAATAATAAAAGAACAGCAGTCATAGACTGGTTACTTACGAAATTCGTCAAATTGACCTTCTGACCTTGTCTAATAAAAGCTGTCTCATCGAGAAGGTAGCGACGCAAACCAGAAGTTTTCTACGATGATTCATGTAACAAACCATCAAAAATCGATGTTTGAACCTCACTGTGACCTTGAACCTTGGACCAGATTTTGACTCAAAATCTAATCAGCGCTAGCCATCACCCTCCTCTGAATCAACGTGGTGTATTTTAAATTGGGTAGCTTCTTTCCGTTCTCGAGTTTATAACTTTTTTTTGGAATGTTTGACCTCACTGTAGACCCTTGACTTTGACCGGATTTTGACCAAAATCTAATCAGCCGCTAGCCATCACGCCTCCTGATCAATGTGGTGTCAATTTTACATTGGTAGCTTCCTTCCGTTCTCTGAGTTTAACTTTTTTTTGATGTTTCGACCTCACATGTGGACCTTGCCTTTGACCCGATTTTTGAACCAAATCTAATGCAGCACTAGCCATCACCCTCCTGAATCACGTGGTGTAATTTGACATTTGGTAGCTTGCTTTTCCTTCGTTCTCGAGTTATCGTGCGCTACAACCAAACACACACAAACACACTCAAACAAACACCACCACAAACACAACACACACACACTCCACATCACACACAACAAACAGATGACCAGAAAGTCATCAATAGAAAGATTTCCGTAAGTAAAAATTCCTCCAAAAACACTCCGGTGGCACTCACTGACAACCTTTTAAAAGTTTGACGGAAGATCCTTTCAGGCCATCTCTGAGAAAAATGGTTGGACACACACAACAGACATGCAACACCAGACAACAAACACACACCACACAAAGTCACACACACTATAGTACACAACCATAGACAAACACCACATTGACAGCACTAGAACACACACCACACCACACACTGAACAACATGAGAAACATACACACCACACCACACTGACACACAGAGGCCACAGACACACCACATTGACATAAACACACATTGACAACACCACACACACAACAACTGGACATGGCACACCGAACACACCACACACACACACACTGACAACACCCCACACTGATGCACACGACACAAACACACACACACACACACAACATCACACACACACTGACAGACACACACATTGACACACACACACAGACATGCACACCGACAACAATCACGTGACACACCACACACACGACACACTGACACACATGCACACCACATTGGACAGACACACACACACAAGACATGCACACCGACACACATACACTGACACACACATCAGCACACACACACTGACACACACACATTGACACACACAACACACCACACACACAACCACACACATTGGACACGGCACACACAAATTCACACGAACAACACAACACACGCACACTGAACAAACCACCACCACACACCACACATACACACTGACACACCAACACACACCTACACACACACACACCAACCATACACATTGACACACACATTGACACCACACACACACACACACGACTAACACTGACAGAAAAACACACACACATACACACTGACAGCACAACCAGCAGCACACTGAACACACGACAACACACCTACACACACTTGACCACACAACCACACAGCCATTGACACACCACACAATCACTGCACACCCCACACCACATCAAACACACACACAACACACACATCAACCACACACACCCACACACACCACACACCTCATTATCGTGAGGTCTTTAAGCGGCTGCCCATGAGGGAACTGGTTTGGTTCCACATCAGTAAGTCTTTCCGTTGTTCGTGTAACACACTTAGCGCGTGAAAGAGGATTCTGTAATCCGCTAACTACGTAGCCGTTGTTTAAAATCGTTATCCGCGAGAGTCGACTTTCTCCACGACAGACGTGGCGTCGTATTACTCAAGCTTGCGTTGGCAGTAGGATTAAGTCCCGAACATTTTCCTCGCCCAACAAGACTACAAGAGACAACACACTGGAACCGGCTTTCCAAGAAATCAAGGTCAAAATTTAACTTAACCTAGTCGAGCTTCCCCAAAACGTGGATTCCATAAAAGGCGTGACTAATAAGCACTCCGCACTAACCGCGGACTGGAAAGGCTGCCCTGGTGACCCGGTTTTGACAGCGGCCTAATTCGTTTTGGTCGGTTTGCCAGGTGAGCAGTGCGCCCCAAATTGGTGCTGAGGAGGCACGGGTGACTGAAGCAGATTTTCTCTTTAAAAAAAAAATATCTCACTAATGTCCCCCAGCAATCAATTACGGTACAACCTCCCTGTTTACCTCTAGGGAATGGAATATACGGAACTTTCTGGATGACTGTATGGTACGGTTTAACAGTGACTTCTACGTGTTGGTTAGTGTGGTTACAAGTTGTGAGACACCCTTCATCTGCGCTTGCGAGCACCAAAAGTGTGAATTCAAATCGTCTTTCTTAACACTTATCTTTCAGGATGTATAGTCGAAGTACAAGTGGCAGCAATTTCGGACATGGTAAACCATAAAGAAGACCTGGGTGCAAGGAAGTGCTTCAAGTCCACATTTTTGAAAAAAATGAGCTGGCCGCAGTACTAACTACTCTATAATGTCCAGCAGTGTGTGGTGTGTGGTGTGTGTCGTGTCCAGTGTGGTTGTGTGTGGTGTGTCAAATGTGTGTCGTGTGTGTGTGTGGTGTGTGTGTGTCAGTGTGTGTGGTGGCTCGCTGATGTGTGTGTTGTGTGGTCTGTAGTCTGTTGACGCTGTTTCTGTGACAACCTTACTGCTCCGATCTAAATTGAAAACTCATTGGGCCGAGGTATATTAGACTCGGGGACCTGAGTATAGTGCCTTTTTGACAAGGTCTTGATATTCCAATCGGTTACAAGTGGTTCCCGAGAGTGAATTATGGCCATTTAATTTGTGTACCCGAAACACAATGAACAAAGTAACGTTGCTGGAGCCGGCCATTGTATTTACCAAGCAATGACAAAGACACGGTTGACTCAATGGCGCATTTATTTTACCAACAACATGAACCAGGACACGTTGGCTCAGGCGGCCATTTATTTCACCGCAAACCACAGATTGACACAGTAGCACACGTTGCTGACGGCCAATTATTTACCAAAGCCAATGACGAAAACAACGTTTGCTGAACAGACAGCGCATCCATTATTTAATACAAAACCAAGTGACAGGAGCAGCTCTGCATGCGTTAAGGCAGACGAAGGACCAGATAGAGAAGAGAGGAACTCAGAGCGCCGCTTCCTCCATTACGGGTCTAACAAACGTAACGGACTATCCGGATAGTGAGGAACTATCGTGTCATTTCCAAAAGATATGTTCCTCGAGATTATCTATAGTGCGCATTATGACAATAAACACAATGCCACCAACGAGCGTGCGTTTACGAGAGCAGACAGGAACGGCTGTTGTGGTCTTGAAATATTTTTGTTTGACCGTACGTTCTTCTATCTTTTTTCCCCTTCTCTTCTCTTTGTGTTTTTCCTGGTGCGATGACATTGGCGAAAAGGCAAACTACGATTGGCCGCTAATGAATAATGGCCATTAAAAACTAACATTGCGAATAATCGTAACTGCCGATATGCCGAACTATCGGACAGTGAGAAGTTAACTTCGACGGTAGGGCTGTTGCCGCGGACCCGGCCGACCAGATGACGTGCACCAGGCCGTGCCGCTATTTACGATGCGGGAATCGATCGGTTGGGTATAATCTCTCACTGCGTTACCCAGTGGCGTAGGAGTGGCAATGGTCAATGGGGCAGGCGCAATGTCAATGGCAAACAAAGACAGGAGGTAAACTTTGAACTTTTTATATTGTTCTTTGATTTTAAATTAAACTCTGTGTGGAAGTGATCACAGCAGCTTGCTTTACTTCAATGCTCAAGCAGACAAATTCGGTTGCGAATGCATGTGAACATTTCCGTACGGGCAGCGCACCATTTCCGGATCCGCTGACATTACTCGTATTCCTAAATAATGTCTGCGATTTCCTTATGCCGCATTTGATATGATTAAAACACAATGCCGCCAAATCCAGTCCGTCGTTTACAGAGAGCAGAGGAACCGGCTTTGTGGTTGTTTCATGGTCGCGGTTGAAAGATTTTTTTTTCTTTGGTTTGCACGTACGGGGCACGGTATAGTCTATCTATAATTCCAGCAATCTGTGTGTGTTTTGTGTCTATGTCTATCTAGTCTGCGACCGGCTGCTTTCTTATCGACAACCACTGTCCGATCATAATTGAAACTTTGCCAGGATAATTGCTGGGGACCTGGAAGTATGTGCTTTTCAAGGTTTTGATATTAATCCGGAGCAAGTGGTTCCACAAGTTTGGCCATTTACTTACCAAAGCCAGTGACAGGACACGGTGCTTAACGTTACGATCTTGATGTCACATTACTTTTTTTCTCTATTCTTTATTTTTTTTAGCAATGTAAGGGCCTGCGAGAAGCGAAGGAACGGCCTGTGTGGTTGTTGTTTCTGGCACGCGTTTGAAAGTTTTTTAATTATTGCTTTATTTTGTTGCACGTACGGGCACGGCACGTACGGCCTACGCACATCGGGCCCAACACTAGTAACTATAATGGCCATGAGCATCTTTGATACAAAAAAAAATTTACGCGAAATAAGTACTCAAGTCCTGTATATTGGTCATAATGGGCATTGTATTGAATTCACTAAAAAACTAGCTACAGGCCCGATAGGTGGTAAACGACGACTGGATTTGGGGCATTATTTCAATTAGATTTGGAACCACACCGTATCATAAAATGGCCATAACCTTGGCAAACACCCTTTCGGAAACTACTCAAGGTCCTAAGCCCAGCGTCAATTTGTGAATATCAAAAACGATGAAGAATTGTGGAGCGCCTCCTCTACTATCGCCCCCCTCGATCCTCCTAGTCTTCGCCCCCTCTCTCTCCCCCTCATCTCTCGCCCCCACTCTCACCCCCTCTTCGCCCTCACTCTCTACCCGCTCTCTTGGAATTGTGACGCCACCTCTCATCTCACCCCCCTCTCACCCCGCTCTCTCCCTCCCTCTCTTCGCCCCTCTACTGCGCACCCCTCTCTCCGCGCCCCTCTCTCGCCCCATCTCAGTCCGACCCTCATCTCGCGACCCTCTCATCGCCCACTCATCTCGCCCCCATCTCTCGCCCCTCTCATCATCGCCCCCCCTCTTGCCCTCTCTCCCACCCCATCTCTCACCCTAGTCTCAACCTCCTCTCTCCCCCCCTCTCTCCACGCCCTCCTCCCCCTCTCCAGCCCCAGTCCTCCCCCCTCTCTCTCCCCCTTCTCTCTCAAACGCCCCACTCCATACCCCTGCTCACACCCCCTCTCCACTCCCCCTCTCTCCCCTCCTCCTCGTCCCCGACTCCACCCCCTCTACTCTCACCCCCCTCTCTCCCCCTAGTCTCGCCCTTCTCTTCTCCCCCTACCTCATTCTCCACACACCACTCAATGCTCATGACCCTCTCCCGTCCCGCTCATGCTAACGCGATATTAGGTCGACAAGATAAAATGGCCGTAATTGGGAACTGCTCGGTACCATTGACATCAAACCTCGAAAAAGGCAATCCTGGCGGGGCCCGGCAATTATTCCTGGGCAGTTTCCAGAATCTTTCAGGAAGCGGCGGTCGTCCGAGAAACTGCGGGTTTCCGCAGCAAACAAACAGACGGACAGAACACACACAACACAACACACACAGACTTGCTGAGAATTTAATAGATAGAATGCTGTTATACATTAATTACTGAGAAAAACAATGGCATGATAGGTGATAAAGGTGGAACGACACTTCAGCTTGGCCATAATAAACACCTTTTCAACACTCTCAAAAAAGCAATAAAATGGCCGATAACTTGGAACCGCATCGTCCGATGTAATATCCAAAACCTGAAAGGCAACATCAATAGCTGATACGGATTGAAGAACGATATCAACACTTGAAAAAGCACATACGTCAGGTCCCAGAGGTCAATTGTGACATCATAAATCAAAAAAAAAAAAGAGGAAGCATTGTGATGTCCATTCGTGATTGTCATAGCACCAGGTTCCTGTTCTGGTTGCAGCAGATATATAAGGTTGTTTATTGTTGACAGACATTGGATCTATGTTATCAACGTTATATCTTTTTTATTACATTTGGCTATATGTCATTATTTATTATTAATTAATAATAATGCTGTATCATTATTCTGAGAAAAAAATGGCATGATAAGGTGAGACGGTGGAAACGACACTTTAGACTGCCATATTATACACACTTTTCAAGCACTGAAAAAAGCAAATAAAATGGCCGTAACTATGGGAACTGCTCGTTACAGGCCGATTGACATCAAACCATCGAAAAGAGCAACATGCGTGCGGGCAGCCTGCAATATTCCTGGCAGTTTCAAACAGATCGAGACCGGCGGTCTGTCGAGAAACGGCAGTTCGCAGACAGACAGAAAAAACAGACAGACGACCAGACACACACAACACAGAGATTGCTAGGAATATAGATAGATGTAGTGCAAGAAATACCAGTCATAATGATTTGGAGCAACAAGTTTCCTTAATGTCCATAACTTGTTCCACTGCAAAATGCTAGTATGTGTCACAATGGACGAGCTGTGGGAAATTGGGACCATGGAGGGCCGGACAGCCATGGGTGTGAATGAAGGATAAACCCTGATAACAAGCTGATGGGGGCAGAAAAAAACGAAAAAATAACCCTGGAGACACTGGATAGAAAGAGAATGATAGGATGCCAAAGCATCAGGATATGAAGTTTTCTAATGGCATTATACGTTGCTGGTTAACTAAAGGAAAAGGCACTTACATTCGATCATCAGCTTTGAGCCCTCATGCAAAACTGGCATGTGGGCAGTGCGGCAATGCTGTGCAATGCTGTGACAGACCAGATTCCCCCAATGTATTGGATGTATGTAGCACTGTGGCAGCCCCATGAAGACGTAGTAAAAATGTCTGGCATCAAAAATGAGCAATAAAGGGCGTTTGTGGTTTAAAAGTACACCAAGTCCAGCACATTTTGGCGACAAAAAGTACCTAAGTTCCAGGTATTTAGGCCGCAAAAAGTACTTAAAAAGTCCAAAATTAATTTTCTTGTTTCTCATTCGTATAAAGATTATTTTCCACAAAACAGGGTTGATTGCTCTGTAATACCCCGGGAACCAGCAACAGGCCTCCATAGATATCCACCTTTTAAAAAAAAAGTATCATGACAGCACCTGATTTTGGAAACTTTGAATCCTCAATATCCACAAAGTTTATTTTGTGACTAAAGTACTTCTTGCACTCACGGTCTTCAATTTGTTCTGTCGTGGAGAGTGCAAATCGGACTCAGGGAAATATGATAAATATCGGGATAGCGAGGTGGTCCCCGTTCGGAAGTTCCCACCATTTTCCTAGGTATACACAAGTGAGTGGCGGCAGTCACACACACACCAACACACAACACCGTTATGTTTTCATCCCTGTCATGCTGTCTGTTTGTCATGTGAGAAGCAGGATATCTCAAAAAGTTTGTAGAATGGTTTTCGGAACGAAACTTGGTTAACCAGGTTGGTGAGGGAACAAGAAACGAGGATTGATTTAGATTTGGGTCAAGATCTGGACATCCAGCACGATAATTTTAGCTTATGTGGAATTGAAATTCCAGGTAAGAGTATTAGTCATCGCACACCGTCCATCCCGTCCTTGCCAGTCGTCGTTCACTATTTTGAACTTCTCCAGCAAAAACCACTGAGACCATCCGGCAACTGAAATTTGCCCAGCAAGGTTCCACTACTGACATGGTAACAGAGGGATTGCAAAGCTTGTTCTGTCCGGTGACTTTAAACAGGGTCAAACTGGCTGACAAGTAAATTCCTTCAAAATCTATTCTCCAGACCACAGTCAGAATTCTAGCCAAATTTGCGACATACAAAATGAAGGACAAGGCCACATAAGCTACAGCGCCAAGTGGATCCTATTTTTTTTATCATTGTTTCGACCTCTATTGTTTTTAACATAACTCTTTTCTTCCAGCAACCATTGTGTTAATGGACCAACAAAAGATTTCAGGATTCAGGACCCCAAGGGAGAATATTTTAATCGTAATTGTGACGTCATATGTCCGTGGTAAGGCGCCAATCTTGGATTAAATCACACAAATTACAACATATGTCCTGAAACAGCTGTTCGGAAAAAATTTGAAACCTTCACGATAGCACGACACCTCACATTCTACTCCGTAATAGGGAACACAGGATTTGTAAGGATGACAGTCCATCCAGTGATGGTAGACCAGACCAGAAATAGATTACATGCAATCATCCTTGTTTTCCATTGGAGATTTCCTTCAAGTGTGTAATGTCCGGAGTCGTAACATTTTTTAACACAATTGGCTTTATTGTCGTCCAAAAGCTTTCTCCAAAACCTTATTAATGACTTTGTATGTTGAACACAAGTTGATAAAATGTACAATTTTTTTTTTAACTGACCGTTTTCGTCAAGTTTATGAGTTGAAGTACAAGTGGACACGGACGGGCATTGTGCATTTCAGATGTTTTTCTAGTTTTAACTTTGTAATCCCTACCTATAGATTAGAACCATGACAAAACTGCCATGTGAGGACAAAATTTATTAAAAATAAATTACTATCTTTCGGATGCGGCAACATGGCTGACGGGTAGCATCATTTTCCTGGGGTACCGCCTGTCGCTATGGCAGTGCCTCCTACAGGTGAAAAGCAAAAACCTTGTAATTTGTTCAAGGTGCTGCGGCAACTCACGCTACTCTTTGCGAAGGACACCTTGGATCTTTTAAGTCGCTAACGGCTGGCCTTATTACAGGAGGTCGTTTAAAAATGACCAAGGCACTGTCGGTTCGTACATAGCACAGGAGGTTGTTCGGTCTTATCAGAATGACTATTAGCCGACAGTGTCTCCTGTGCTTCCCAATTTAGGATTTAAAAAGACAGCGCCTCCTGCTCGGGAAAACTTTTGACGTACATCATGTGGAAATAGTAATTTTTTAATGACTTAGTTTGTCTTGACATCAAGCGTTGATATTATTGGGGTGGTCGAACTGTTTCATCCGAGCAAGCGTGCTGTAATATCCTTAAGGGCAACGGCATGCTGTCCCGACAAATCCAGTGCGATCTGTTTTGGGTGGTGAGTGTATTTGATTAAAAGCCTTGCGTGGCGATGCGTACCCAGAGAGCAAAATACATCATGGCATGCCTGTAGTTGCTTTCCAAATATTAGGAATAATGTAATAATAAACGTTGTGTTTTTGTGCATTTTTGGCTAACGTGCACATATTCTGCACTGTTCAGTGTGTCTGTAAGACGATGCACGTGTCGTAGATGATGCCTTATATTACGTAACGCGGCAGAGGTGGATGCAGGGGAAGAAAGGTGGGGGGGGGGGGGGAATGATGTTTTGGGGTGTCCAAATTTCTCCAAAAATGTGTTGCGTAGTTTATGGATGGCCCACGTGACTCACACTCTGAGCTACATATATGATGCAGTGATAATTGGCGTCTTCAGAGGTTGCAAAAATGGTCATCATACGGATCACAGATCCCAGAAAGACAAATCGGTTTGAATATATTTTAGTGACCGAAATTGGGGCCATCTATTTATTTATTATGTGGGCCAGGCAGGATGGCTTAGAGCAGGGGGTCTGCAACCTCTACGGCTCTTTAAGGACTTATGTGCGATTCCCGACTTGAGCGATTGAATCCCTTTTTTCTCATCATCAATTCCAGAATAATTTCTGCCCCACGGGACAGAGCAAAATCACTTTGTTTGTCCTGTCTGTCTGTCTATTTCCACAAACTTCATTACACATGATCGAGAACAAACCTTAATTTCAACTGAATGTCATAATTTGAAACATGAATCGGAAAAACAAAACCTGTAAGTTTTAGTAGTACTTTGGCTCTGAATTTGTCCCGATTTGAAATTCGTCATGTGAGATAATTTTTTATCGTCTGTCTGCCTGTCTCGCAGTCAAGTAAAATTGAAAATCGTTCCAAAGAGAAAACTCATGTTTTCATTACGTCATAAAGGACACAAACAACAGGCAAGAAAACTGATGTAACGTGTTAAATAAGGTGGTGTAAAGAACGGTGAATCAACGGTGGTAAACTTCCGAAATTTGTTTTCGACGACCTTTAAAATCTTAATTTTATTTAAATTGAACTATAATAATTGAACACTGTATAACACAAATCTCCTTATAAAACCGCAGTCTACCGCAATTCTACTTTTACCAGGGACAGTATACTAGGTGGGACTCTTACAGTTCCTCTAGATACAAGATTGGATTGATATATTGGTCAATAGAGCAAGAAAGATCTGCTCCACAGATAACTCCATGCTGAAATTGAGACCATCAAGACTATTCTTCTTGATAATGGGTATCCCGACACATCATCATATATATATATATATATATATATATATATTATATAATATATAATGTATAACAATTCCTGAACCCACCAAAGAATCCTATAATCGGACCTGGTAAATGTCCTGAATACCTACGTCTACCTTGGAAAGGCAAAGTGTCTCATGGTTTGAAAACCAGATCAAACAGACTGTGTCCCATTCTTACTATGCTCCTTCAACACGAGTGATTTTCACCACCCCGCCGGTTGCTTCCATCCAGTCCAAAAAGATGTTCTGCCCGCGTTTCATACAAGTAAGATTATTTACCGAATTTCAGTGCCAGTGGTGACGCTAGGTATGTGGGTCGCTCATCTTTCAGAGTGAAGGAATACATTGAACAACACTACCCTTTGGTAATTATCAGACGGATCGAGTCAACCGAACAGAGACGACCAACTCGGGCTTGTAAGAATGTAACACAGTACAACAACTATTCCCTGTGCCTTGCAATTGATCACCATTTTACTGAATAATCATCAGTGTGCAGAGCAATATCGTCTTGGCTGGTTTAAAATCCTGAGTAGAGGATGCAGTTTAGCTCACCTTCGTGCAATGGAGGCCACAATTCATCAGGTCAACAAATCCTATTCCTTGTAGACAGAGAAAATTTGTCCGAAACTTTTATATCTATTCTTAGTATGATGGCTTGACTGTGTGACAACCCTACCACAGTCAACGTTGAGTCATCATGAAAACCACACCCTCCCCCCTACTAACCCTCAGCTAATTAGCATGATGTTTCTGCATGTACTTTTGTGATTCATCTCCACCTAATCATTATTCATGAATGGTTCATTTCCACCTACTCATTATTCATAATGGTCCATTTTCACGACTCATTATTCAAATGGTCATTTCACCGACTCATTATTCATGTTGGTTCATTTCCGCCTCTTCATTATTCATAAATAGTTCATTTCCACCGACTCATTGTTTATGATGGTCATTTCCGTCTATTCATTATTCATGATGGTTCATTTCCGTCTATTCATTATTCATGAATGTCATTTCCCCTATTCATTATTCATGATGGTTCATTTCCGCTATTCATTATTCATGATGACCTCATTTCAGCTTATTCATTATTCATAGATGCTCATTTCCCTATTCATATTCATGATGCTGCATTTCCACCTATTCATTATTCATGATGACTCATTTCCACCAATTCAATTATTCATGATGACTCATTTCCACCTATTTCATTATTCATGGATGATCATTTCCACCATTCATTATTCATGATGGTTCATTTCACTAACTCATTATTCACGATGGTTCATTTCCACCAACTCATTATTCAGGATGGTTATTTCCCACCAACTCATTATTCACGATGGTTCATTTCCACCAACTCATTAATCCATGATGGTTCATTTCTAAACCTACTCATTATTCATGATGGTTCATTTCCACAACTCATTATTCATGTGGTTCCAATTTCCACCAACTCATTATTCATGATGGTTCATTTCCACCAACTCATTATTCATGATGGTTCATTTTCCACCAACTCATTATTCATGATGGCTCATTTCCACCTACTCATTATTCATGAAGGCTCATTTTCCACCACTCATTATTCAGGATGGTTCATTTCCACTAACTCCATTATTCATGATGGTCATTTCCACCAACTCATTATCATGATGGTTCATTTCCCAACATTAATTCATGATGGTCATTTTCCTACCAACTCATTATTCATGATGGTTCATTTCCACCTAATCTCATTATTCATGAATGGTCATTTCACCAACTCATTATTCATGATGGTTCATTTCACATACTCATTATTTCATAAGATAGGCTCATTTCCCCCTACTCATTATTCATGATGTTCATTTCCGCTCTTCATTATTCATGATGGTTCATGTCCACCAACTCATTATTGCATGAAGCTCATTTCCACCTACTCATTATTCATGATGTCATTCCACCATACCTCATTATTCACGATGGCTCATTTCCACCAACTCATTATCATGATGGTTCATTTCCACAACTCATTATTCATGATGGTCATTTCCCCTACTCATTATTCATGAGGCTCATTTCCACCTACTCATTATTCATGATGGTTCATTTCCGCCTCTTCATTATTCATGATGGTTCATTTCCACCAGACTTCATTATTCATGATGGTTCATTTCCACAACTCCAATTATTCATGATGGTTCATTTCCAGCCAACTCATTATTCATGATGGTTCATTTCCACCAACTCATTATTCATGATGGTTCATTCCACCAAACTCATTATTCATGATGTTCATTTCCACCACTCATTATTCATGATGGTTCATTTCCACCTAATCTCAATTATTCATGATGGTTCATTTCCCCAACTCATTATCCATCGAATGGCCTCAGAAATGAACCATCATGAATAATGAGTTGGTGGAAATGAACCATCATGAATAATGAGTAGGTAGAAATGAACCATCACGAATAATGAGTTGGTGGAAATGAACCATCATGAATAATGAGTAGGTAGAA
>CM068963.1:44285027-44323841 GCA_035128595.1 Eptatretus atami | reverse complement strand
GAGAGATGAGCCATCATGAATAATGAGTTGGTGGAAATGAACCATCATGAATAATGAGTTGGGGAAATGAACCATCATGAATAATGAGTTGGTGGAAATGAACCATCATGAATAATGAGTTGGTGGAAATGAACCATCATGAATAATGAGTAGGATAAAATGAACCATCATGAATAATGAGTTGGTGAAATGAACCATCTGAAATAATGAGTTGGTGGAAATGAACCATCTGAATAATGAGTTGGTGGAAATGAACCATCGTGAATAATGAGTTAGTGGAAATGAACCATCATGAATAATGAATCGGTGGAAATGAAGTCATCATGAATAATGAATAGGTGGAAATGAGCATCATGAATAATGAATAGGTGGAAATGAGTCATCATGAATAATGAATAGGTGGAAAGTAGTCATCATGAATAATGATAGGTGGAAATGAGCCATCATGAATAATGAATAGTGGAAATGAGCATCATGAATAATGAATAGCCGAATGAAAACCATCATGAATAATGAATAGGTGGATGAGCCATCATGAATAATAATGGAAATGAACCATCATGAATAATGAATAGACGAAATGAGCCATCATAACAAATGAGTCGGTGGAAATGAACATATGAATAATGAAGAGGCGGAAATGAACCAATCATGAATAATGAGTCGGTGGAAATGGACCATATGAATAATGAGTGGTGAAAATGACCATCATGAATAATGAGTAGGTGGAAATGAACATCATGTGAATAATGATTAGGTGGAGATGAATCACAAAAGTACATGCAGAAACATCATGCTAATTAGCTGAGGGCTAGTAGGGGGGAGGGGTGTGGTTTTCATGATGACTCAACGTTGACTGTGGTAGAGTTGTCACACAGTCAAGCCATCATACTAAGAATAGATATAAAGTTCGGACAAATTTTCTCTGTCTACAAGGAATAGGATTTGTTGACCTGATGAATGTGGCCTCCATTGCACGAAGGTGAGCTAAACTGCGTCCTCTACTCAGGATTTTAAACCAGCCAAGACGATATTGCTCTGCACACTGATGATTATTCAGTAAATGGTGATCAATTGCGGAGGCACAGGGAATAGTTGTTGTACTGTGTACATTCTTACAAGCCCGAGTTGGTCGTCTCTGTTCGGTTGACTGATCCCGTCTGATAATTACCAAAGGGTAGTGTTGTTCAATGTGATCCTTCACTCTGAAAGATGAGCGACCCACATACCTAGCGTCACACTGGCACTGAAATTCGTAAATAATCTTACTTGTATGAAACGCGGGCAGAACATCTTTTTGGACTGATGGAAGCAACCGGCGGGTGGTGAAAATCACTCGTGGTTGAAGAGCATAGTAAGAATGGGACACAGTCTGTTTGATCTGGTTTTCAAACCATTGAGACACTTTGCCTTTCCAAGGTAGACGTAGGTATTCAGGACATTTACCAGGTCCGATTATAGGATTCTTTGGTGGGTTCAGGAATTTGTATACATATATATATATATATATATATATATATATATATATATATATATATATATATATATATATATATATTGATGATGTGTTCGGGATACCCATTATCAAGAAGAATAGTCTTGATGGTCTCAATTTCAGCATGGAGTTTATCTGTGGAGCAGATCTTTCTTGCTCTATTGACCAATATATCAATCCAATCTTGTATCTAGAGGAACTGTAAGAGTCCCACCTAGTATACTGTCCGGTAAAAGTAGAATTGCGGTAGACTGCGGTTTTATAAGGAGATTTGTGTTATACAGTGTTCAATTATATAGTTCAATTTAAATAAAATTAAGATTTTAAAGGTCGTCGAAAACAAATTTCGGAAGTTTACCACCGTTGATTCACCGTCTTTTACACCACCTTATTTAACACGTTACATCAGTTCTTCTTGCCTGTTGTTTGTGTCCTTTATGACGTAATGAAAAACACTGAGTTTTCTCTTTGGAACGATTTTCAATTTTACTTGACTGCGAGACAGGCAGACAGACGATAAAAAATTATCTCACATGACGAATTCAAATCGGGACAAATTCAGAGCCAAAGTACTACTAAACTACAGGTTTGTTTTCCGATTCATGTTCAAATTATGACATTCAGTTGAAATTAAGTTGTTCCTCGATCATGTAATGAAGTTTGTGGAAATAGACAGACAGACAGACAAACAAAGTGATTTTTGCTCTGTCCACGTGGGGTAGAAATTATTCTGGAAATTGATGATGAGAAAAAGGGAATTCAATCGCTCAAGGTCGGGAATCGCACATAAGTCCTTAAAGAGCCGTAGAGGTTGCAGACCCCCTGCTCTAAGCCATCCTGCCTGGCCCACATAATAAATAAATAGATGGCCCCAATTTCGTCACTAAAATATATTCAACCGATGTCTTTCTGGGATCTGTGATCCGTATGATGACCATTGTGCAACCTCTGAAAGACGCCAATTATCACTGCATCATATATGTAGCTCAGAGGTGAGGTCACGTGGCCATCCATAAACTACGCAACACATTTTTGGAGAAATTTGGACACCCCAAAACATCATCCCCCCCCCCCCCCCCCCCCACCTTTCTTCCCCTGCATCCACCTCTGCGCGTTACGTAATATATAGGCATCATCTACGACACGTGCATCGTCTTACAGACACACTGAACAGTGCAGAAATTGTGCACGTAGCCAAAAATGCACAAAAACCACAACGTTTATTATTACTATTATTCCTAATATTTGGAAAGCAACTACAGGCATGCCATGATGTATTTGCTCTCTGGGTACCGCATCCCACGCAAAGGCTTTTATCAAATACCCACACCACAAACAGAGTCTGCAACTGGATGTCGGGACAGCATGCCGTGCCCTTAAGGGATATACACACGCTGCGGCATGAAACAGTTCACCACACCCAATAAATCAACGCTTGATGTCAAGACAACTAAGTCATTGAAAAAAAATTACATTCCCACATGATGACGTCAAAGTTTTCCCGAGCAGGAGGCGTGCTTTTTAATCCTTAAATTGGAAGCACAGGAGGACACTGTGGCCAATAGTCATTCAGAAAGACCAGAACAACCTCCTGTCATGTACGACCGACAGTCCTTGGTCATTTTAAACGACCTCCTGTAATAAGGCCAGCGTTAGGACTTTAAAGATCCCAAGGTGTCCTTCGCAAAGAGTAGGTGAGTTGGCGCAGGCACCTTGAAACAAATTACAAGTTTTTGCTTTCACCTGTAGGAGGCACTGCATCAGCGGCACAGCGGTACCCCCAGAAAATGATGCTACCCGCAGCCATGTGCTGCATCCGAAAGAAGTAATTATTTTTGAATAATTTGTCCTCACATGGCATGTTTGTCATGGTCTTAATCTATAGGTAGGGATTACAAGTTAAACTAGAAAACATCTGAAAATGCAAAGCCCGTCCGTGTCCACTTTGTACTCAATCAAAACTTGACGAAAACGGCAGTTAAAAAAAATTGTACATTTTATCAACTTGTGTTCAACATAAATGTCATAATAAGGTTTTGGAGAAGCTTTGACGACAAAAGCTCAATTGGTAAAAATGTTACGACCCGGACATACACACTGAATCTCAATGGAAAACAAGGATATTGATTAATCTATTTCTGGCTGGTCTACCACTTCACTGATGACGTCATCCTTACAATCCTGTGTTCCCTATTAGGAGTAGAATGAGGTGTGTGAAGTTTCAAATTTTTTCCGAACAGCTGTTTCAGACATATGTTGTAATTTTGTGCATTTAATCCAAGATGGCTGCCTTACCACGTGACATATGACGTCACAATTACGATTAAAATATTCTCCCTTGGGGGTCCTGAAATCCTGAAAATTTTGTGTCCATAACACAAGTGGTTGCTGAGAAAAAAGTATGTTAAAAAACAATAGAGGGTCGAACAATGATAAAAAATAGGACCACTGGACCTGTAGCTTATGTGGGCCTTGTCCTCATGTTGTGTCGCAAATTTGGTAGAATTCTGACTGGTGGGTCTGGAGAAGAAGATTTTTGAAGGAATTTACTGTCAGCCATTTTGACCTGTTTAAAGTCACCTGACCAGAACAAGCTTTGCAATCCCCGTTACCAGTCAGGAGTGGAACCTTGCTGGCAAATTTCAGCCGGATGGGTCCAGTGGTTTGGCTGGAGAAGTCAAAATAGGAGACGGACGGACGGACGGACGGATGGACGGTGTGCGATGACAATACCTTACCTGGAATTTCAATTCCACATAAGCTAAAATTTATCGTGTCTGGATCCAGATCTTGACCCAAATCAAATCAATTCGTTCTTGTCCCTCACCCAACCTGTAAACCAAGTTTCGTCCGAAACCATCTACAACTTTTTGAGATATCCTGCTCACAGACAAACAGACAGATAGACAGGGATGAAAACATAACGTGTGTGTGGTGTGGTGTGTGTGTGACTGCCGCCACTCACTTGTGTTACCAGGAAATGGTGGGAACTCCGAACGGGACACCTCTCATCCACGGATATTTATCATATTTCCCTGAGTCCGATTTGCATCCACGAACAGAACAATTGAAGACCTGAGTGCAAGAAGTACTTTAGTCACAAAATAACACTTTTGAGATATTGAGGATCAAAGTTTTCAAAACATGCTGCAGATACTTTTTTTTAAAAGGTGGCATACTATGGAGCCTGTTGCTGGTTCCCGGGGCTATACAGAGCAGACAAACCCTTTTTTGTGGAAAATAATCCTTTATTACGAAGAAAACAAGAAAATTAATTTTGGACTTAAGTACTTTTTGCGCCTAAATACCTGGACTTAGGTACTTTTTGCGACAAAATGGCTGGACTTGGGTACTTTTAACACACAAAGCCCTTTATTGCTCATTTTGATTGCCAGTCATTTTTACTACGTCTCATGGGGCTGCACAGTGTACATACATCCAATACATGGGGAATCTGGGTCTGCACAGCATTGCAACTGCACTGCCACATGCACAGTTTGATGAGGGCTCAAAAGCTGATGACGAATGTAGTGCCTTTTTCAGTACCAGCAAAGTATAATGCATAGAAACTTCATACCTGATGCTTTGGCATCCTTCATTCTCTTTCTACCAGTCTCCAGGGTTTATTTTTCGTTTTTTGCCCCCATCATGCTTGTTATCAGGGTTATCCTCATTCACACCATGCTGTCCGCCTCCATGGTCGCCATTTCACAGCTCGTCATGTGACACATACTAGCATTTTATTGGACAGTTATGGACTTAGGAACTTCTTGCTCAAACATTATGGACTTGGTATTTCTTGCACTACATCTATCTATAATTCCAGCAATCTCTGTGTGTGTGTGTCTGTCTGTCTGTCTGTCTGCGACTGCCGTTTCTCGACAACCGCCGGTCCGATCTGATTGAAACTTGCCAGGAATATTGCCGGGCGCCCGCAGATGTGCCTTTTCGAGTTGATGTCAATCGGACGAGCAGTTCCCAAGTTACGGCCATTTTATTGCTTTTCAGTGTTGAAAAGGTGTATATATGGCAGCTAAGTGTCGTTCCACCTTCTCACGCATTTTTTTCTCAGAATAATGATAACAGCATATAATTAATAATAAAATAATAATAGCACAATAATTGGCAGTAATAAAAAGAAAACGTGATACATGACCAATGTCTGTCAACAATACACCTATATATTGTCTGTCAACACAGACAGGACACGGTGCTATGACATCACGAATGACGTCACAATGCTTCCTCTTTTTTTTTTTTGATATGATGTCACAATTGACTCTGGGACCTGAGTATGTGCTTTTTCAAGGTTTGATATCGTTCTTCATCCGTTTCAGCTATTGATGTGCCTTTTCAAGTTTTGATATTAATCGGACGAGCGGTTCCCAAGTTACGGCCATTTTATTGCTTTTTGGAGTGTTGAAAAGGTGTATATATGGCAGCTGAAGTGTCGTTCCACTATCACCTTATCATGCATTTTTTCTCAGAATAATGATAACAGCATCTATCTATAATTCCAGCAATCTCTGTGTGTGTGTGTGTGTGTGTGTGTGTGTGTGTGGTGTGTGTGTGTGTGTCTGTCCGTCTGTTTGTTTGTCTGCGACCGCATTCTCGACGACCGCCGGTCCGAAAGGATTGAAACTTGCCAGGAATATTGCCAGGGCCCCCACGTGTGCTTTTCGAGGTTTGATATTAATCGGACGAGCAGTTCCCAAGTTACGGCCATTTATCTGTCGACCAATATCTGCGAGAGAGGGGGACGGGAGAGGGAGGATGAGAGTGGGGGCGAGAGAGGAGGGGGGAAGAGGAGGGGGGGAGAGAGGAGGGGGGAGAGAGGAAGGGCGAGACTAGGGGGAGAGAGGGGGGGAGAGAGAGGGGGTGGGAGTGGGGACGAGAGAGAGGGCGAGAGAGGGGTGTGAGAGGGGGCGTGTGAGAGGGGGCGTGTGAGAGGGGCGGTGTGAGAGGGGGCGGTGTGAGAGGGGGTGGGAGTGGGGGGTGGGAGTGGGGGTGAGAGAGGGGCGAGAGAGGAGGGGGGAGACTAGGGGTGAGAGAGGGGGGAGGGAGGGGGTGAGAGAGGGGGGAGAGGAGGGGTGAGACTAGGGGTGAGAGAGGGGGGGAGAGAGAGGGCAAGAGAGGGGGGCGAGAGAGGGGGAGGAGGGGGGCAGAGAGGGGCGAGAGAGGGGGGCGAGAGAGGGGGCGAGAGAGGGGGGGCGGGGCGAGAGAGGGGGCGAGAGAGAGGGCGAGAGAGGGGGCGAGAGAGGGGGAGAGAGGGGAGGAGGAGGGGGGTGAGAGGGGGTGAGAGAGAGGGGGCGTCACAATTCAAGAGAGGGGGAGAGAGGAGGGGGCGAGAGAGGGGGTGAGAGTGGGGGCGAGAGAGGAGGGGGAGAGAGGAGGGGCGAGACTAGGAGGGAGCGAGGGGGGCGAGAGAGAGGGGGGTCACAATTCTTCTTCGTTTGATATACGTCACAATTGACGCTGGGACTTGAGTATGTTTCCAAGGTGTTTCCCAAGTTATGGCCATTTATGATACGGTTGGTCCAATCTAATTGAAATAATGCCAAATCAGTCGTCGTTAACGCACCTATGGGCCCGCCCTACGCCCGCCACTACGGGCCCGTACTAGTTTTGGTGAATTCAACAATGACCATATACCAATATACAGGACTTGAGTACTTATTTTCGGAATTTTTTGGTATCAAATGATGCCTGGCCATTAAGATTACTAGTGTGGGCCCGTACGTGTGTGGCCGTACGTGCGTGCCCGTACGAGTGCAAAAAAACAATATAAAAAACTTTCAAACCGCATGCCAGAAAAACCACAACAGGCCGTTCCTTCGACTCATGCCTCGTGCCCGTACGTGCAAAAAAAAAAGAAGAAAAAAAGAATTGTGACGTCTACGTAACGTTATAGCACCGTGTCCTGTCATTGGTTTGGTAAATAAATGGCATAAACTTGGGAACCACTTGTCCGATTAATATCAAACCTTAAAAAGGCACATCCACAGGTCCACATCAGCAATAACCTGGCAAGTTTCAATTAGATCGGACAGTGTTGTCGAAACAGCGTGTCGCAGACACACACAGACACACAGACACAAAACACACAGATTGCATGAGAATCATAGATAGACTAGTACAGTAGCTGCCAGTCACACGTCCGTACCGTACTTGCTGGTGGCGAGCGTACGTGCAAACCAAAAAAAAAACTTTCAAACCGCGAGCCAGAAACAACCACAAAAGCCGTTCCTTCGCTCTCGTAAACGACGACTGGATTGGGCCATTGTGTTTATCTATAAATGGCCATAAGAAATCGAGAAATTATTAGAATACAGTAAGCATCACTATCCAGAAGTGGTGGTGCCCGTACGGAATGTTCACATGCATTCCACGAATTTTCGCTTTCATTGAAGTACAACTGCTGTGATACTTACACACACACAGAGTTAATTAAATCAATTAAAATCAAGTTTACCTCCCTGTCTTTGTTTGCCATGACATTCGCTGCCATTGACCATTGCCACTCCTACGCCACGGTAACTAGGCACCGATCGATCCCCATCGTAACCGCCAGGCAGGTGACGTCATCGTCGGCCGCCGCGCACGGCCTACGCGAGTTAACTCTTCACTGTCCGGAAGTTCGCATATCGCAGTTACGATTATTCGCAATTAGTTTTAATGGCCAATTATTCAATTAGCGCCAAGTATTTTTGCCTTTTCGCAATGTTATCCAAGGAAACACAAAGAGAGAGAAGGAAAAAAAAAAAAAAACGTACGTGCAAAAAAAAAATAATTTTCAAACCACAGCCGTTCCTTCGCTCTCGTAACGACGACTGGATTGGGATGGTGTTTATTATAAATGCGCATAAGAAATCGAGAAATTATTAGAATACACGAAGTCCCACTATCCGGAAGTCCGTACGTCGTAACCCGTATGGAGAACGCGGCTGAGTTTCCTCTTCCTCATCGCCCACGCCTACGCAGCAACGTGTCCTGTCATTGGTTGGTAAATAATGGCCGCAGCAACGTGTCCTGTCATTGGTTGGTAAATAAATGGCCGCAGCAACGTGTCCTGTCATTGGTTGGTAAATAAATGGCCGCAGCAACGTCTCTATGTCTGTGATCATTCGATGGTTTGGTAAATAAATGGCCATAACTTGGGAACACTTTCCGATTAATATCAAACCTTGAAGAGGCACTAACTCAGGCCCCAGCAATATACCTGGCAAGTTTCAATAGATCGGACCAGTGGTTGTCGAGAACAGCGGTCACACCACATTCACACACACACCACACACACACACACACACACACACACACACACTACACACACACACACAATTGCTGGAATTATAGATAGATATACTGGTGCCAGCTCATTTTTTTCAAAAATGTGACGATCGAAGTCATCTGTCACATATCGAAATGGTATTACATGTCCGAAATGTACTTTTCGTCTACATCCTGAAAATAATGTTTAAAAGACGATTTGAATCACACTTTTGGTGCTCGCAAGGCAGATGAAGAGGTCCTCACTAACTTGTAACCACACTAACCACACAGAAGTCACTGTAAACGTACATACGTCATCTCGAAAGTCCCGTATTCCATTCCCTGAGGTAAACAGGGAGGTTGTACCGTAATTATGCTGGGATCCATTAGTGAGATTATTTTTTTTTAAAGAAGAAAACTGCTTCAGTCACCCCTGCCTCCTCAGCCATTTGGGGCCACTGCGTCACCTAGCAACACGTCGACGAATATAACGTAATTAGGCCGCTGTCAGAACCGTCACCAGGGCAGCCTTTCACAGCGGATTAGTGCGGAGCTTACTTATCACGCTTTATGAATCCACGTTTTGGGGAGCTCGCGGTAAGTAAATATTTGACCTGATTTATTGGAAAGCCGTTCCCATCGTGTTGTCTCTTGTAGTCTTGTTGGCGGCGAGAAAATGTCTCGGACTAATCCTACTGCCAACGCAGTCTTGAGTAAACGACGCACCGTGTCGTGGAAAGTCGACTCTGGGATACAGTATAACAAGGTACGAGTTCAGCGGATTACAAATCCCTTCACGCTGTAAGGTGTTTACACGAACAACGGAAAGACTTACTGATGTGAAACCAAACCAGTTTCCTCATGGGCAGCCAGCTTAAAACCTCCACGATAAGAGGTGTGTGTGTGTGTGTGTGTGTGTGTGTGTGTGTGTGTGTGTGTGTGTCAGTGTATGTGTGTCGGTGTGCATGTCTTGTGTGTGTGTGTCAATGTGTGTGTGTGGTGTGTCAGTGTGGTGTGGTGTGTGTTCAGTGTGTATGTGTGTGTGTGTTTGTGTCAGTGTGTAGTGTGGTGTGTGTGTGTGTTTGTGTCAGTGTGCGGTGTGGTGTGGTGTGTGTGTGTGTGTCAATGTGTGTGTCAATGTGTATGTGTGGTTGTGTGTGGTTGGTGTGTGTGTGTGTCAGTGTGTATGTGTGGTGTGTGTGTGTTTGTGTCAGTGTGCGTGTGTGTGTGTGGTGTGTGTGGTGTGTGGTTCAATGTGGTGGTGGTGTGTGTGTGGTGTGTGTGTGTGTGTCAATGTGTGTGTGTCAGTGTGTGTGTGCGTGTGTGTGTCAGTGTATGTGTGTCGGTGTGCATGTCTGTGTGTGTGTGTGTCAATGTGTGTGTGTGTCAGTGTGTGTGTGTGTGTGTGTCAGTGTATGTGTGTCGGTGTGCATGTCTGTGTGTGTGTGTCAATGTGTGTGTGTGTGGTGTGTGTGTGGTGTGTTGTGTGTGTTTTGTCGATGTGCATCAGTGTGGGTGTGTCAGTGTGTGTGTGTGTGGTGTGTGTCGGTGTGCATGCAGAGTGTGTGTGTGTGTGTGTGTCAATGTGTGTTTATGTCAATGTGGGTGTGTCTGTGCCTCTGTGTGTCAGTGTGTGTGGTGTGTATGTTTCTGCATGTGTCAGTGTGTGTGTGGTGTGTGTTTCAGTGTGTCAATGTGGGTGTGTCTATGTTGTGTCTGTCAGTGTGTGTGTGTGTGGTGTGTGTTTGTGTCGGTGTGCATGTCTGTGTGTGTGTCACCATTTTTCTCAGAGATGGCTGAAAGGATCTTCGTCAAACTTTAAAAGGTTCGTCAGTGAGTGCCACGGAGTGTTTTTGGAGGAATTTTTACTTACGAAATCTTCTATTGATGACTTCTGTCATCTGTTTGTGTGTGTGTGTGTGTGTGTGTTTGTGTTTGTGTGTGTTTGAGTGTGTTTGTGTGTGTTTGTTTGTAGGCACGATAACTCGAGAAACGGAAGAAGCTACCAATGTCAAATACACCACGTGATTCAGGAGGGTGATGGCTAGTGCTTATTAGATTTTGGTCAAAATCGGTCAAAAGTCAAGGTCACAGGTGAGGTCAAACATCCAAAAAAAAGTTATAACTCGAGAACGGAAGAAGCTACCAATGTAAAATTACACCACATGATTCAGGAGGGTGATGGCTAGGGCTGATTAGATTTTGGTCAAAAACGGTCAAAGGTCAAGGTCACAGTGAGGTCAAACATCCAAAAAAAAGTTATAACTCGAGAACGGAAGAAGCTACCAATGTAAAATTACACCACGTGATTCAGAGGGTGATGGCTAGCGCTGATTAGATTTGGTCAAAATCGGTCAAGGTCAAGGTCACAGTGAGGTCAAACATTCGATTTTTGATGGTTTGTTACAGAATCATCGTAGAGAACTTCTGGTTTGCGTCGCTACCTTCTCGAGAGACAGCTTTATTAGACAACCAGAGTTCAAGTTGACGATTTCGTAAGTACCAGTCTATGACTGCTTGTTTTATTATTATTTTGAAAAAAAAAGTTGGATTATTTTGGGATTTTTTCTTGAAATCTCTCTAAAGTGCCAAAGCCTTTGCAACTACTGTATGTGAAATGTAATATTAAATGATCCCTGAGCCCATTCTTTCGTGGGTGTGGGGAAGTATTTTAGGCCCCCACAAAAAATAGACCAGGCAACACTGGGTACCCCCTGCGAGTCTCAAATAAACTGCAAAAGTTATCGAATAAAACATTTATTCACTTAAAATGTGTATTTCGTTTGTGTGAGGTTGATCGAATTTTCCCGTGATCCTCACCACTGGAAGATAGCTGTTCAATCCCACCACCGGAGACCTACGCACAAGGAACTTTGGCACAGGAGAAGGCCATTTGGCCCATCATGCCTGTGCTGCACCAACCCCAGTATTATCCATCACCCATCCACACACAAACCAATATCTCCATACCCCTCTATCTCCAATGCATCCAGGTACCTATCCAATTTCCATTTTAACATAACCACCCCTCCTTATGGTCTTATTCACCAAGGTCTGGTCCAACTATCCAATGACATTCGGCTTCACTCATACCATATGGCATTAGGTTTCGTTCATTTGTTGGGAAGCATTCCTCATTTCAAAGGAGCAGAAAGTTTCATCGATATAGTGAATACATTGTATATGAACCAGATGTGGGAAATGTTTGGTGTCACAAGCAGGAGGCCCTAAAGATCTTAAATCAACGTCACATGTTTAGCATCCACGTGATAGCAGCCCTGCCTTACTTGCTCCGAGATTCAGCACCAACTAAAGGATTTGAATGACCCACATCACAACACAGAAAAAAGGTAACCCGTTGATAGAGCAAAAATGATTCAACAAGTGATCTTGTCTTTTTATTACGTACACCAAAGCGTGGGGGAAAGGATGGGTGGGGGGTTAATTTGAGAAAAATGGGAGGAAGATGGAGGGTAGGTACTTTCATAGGATTCGGCAGAAAAAGGAAAAGGTGGTTGGGAGGAGAAGGTGGAAGGAAAGTGTGAGGACATATCGAATAGAGGGAGTCAAAAAGTCCACCACAAAGTGCTGGTGATCCCCAAATGGATTACAGTTGTGAACTTTCACTCATTCACTGTATCAAACAATCGTTGTTGAAAAAGATAATATTACAGTAGGATGATAGGAGGACGTTCAAGTGATAACTACAATAGCACACGGTAGAGAACATACCTCTGCCAGGCTGAACAGTTCACATTTTGTATCTCATTGATGGGCTGGATCTGGATCCGGACCTGAACCAAAATCGAATCTGGTTGTTCTTGTCACCAATTCATCCACCAACTCGTCATAACTTTTTTTTGTCATAACTCGTACATAATTTTTTGAGATATGGTGCTATATTTCGTTTTTGGTCGCGTCTCTCAATGGTGAAGAATCACTTTAAAATTTCCAGCATCCGGATCCAGCTCTTCACCAAAATCTAATCAATTCGTCCTTGTCACTCACTCAACCTGTCCACCAAATTTCGTCCAAATCTGTTCATAAATTTTTGAGATATCCTGCACACAGACAGACAGATTGGGGTCAAGGTGGACAGAGGAGAGGAGGACCACAGGAGGTATATATCCGGTAACTTAAAGTGTGCTGTACCATCCTCCAACTACAGGAGGCATCTATGTTAATTTACTTGTAGAGCGAGGATTACACAGAGAATGGCACCACCTGGTGTAGAAACAACTTGGAAGAAGTTATATAAACATCACAGCAAAGGAGATGTGATACACGGTCTAGCGTATGACAGATGCAATGAACATTGTGCATATTGGTGGCACATTATTATGGACATTCAAATAGGTAGTGCACCACAACATCAACATACTGTATATCTTCCCAAATATTGAGCAGAATGAAAAGAAAAAAAAATCAATTCCAATCTGCAAAGTGTTTTCTTCAACTTTAAATGAAAGCCTTTGGAGGTAAGATTATATATTTAAAAATCGTTATTGGGTGGTCGCGAGACTACCCTTAGTCTCAGGTTTTCCATCTGTCTGTATGTCTGTTTGTTTGTATGTAATGGACAGCTTTGGAGGCCAGAGGAGTCAACCGATTTTGATGAAACTTGACTGGTAGGTTCATACCAGGATCTAGTTGTATGCTTTTGAGCACCGTTGCTATGGACGCCACCGTTGCCTAGCAACGGTACTTTGAATTTTTTGTAAAAATCCGAAAAATATATATTTTTTTTTTTTCGAAAATCAAAAATCGGCTTCCGCGCTTTTATGCGCACTATAATCAACCTCTTTGTCAAAAAATTTCAGCCCGATCCGTCAAAAACTGTATGACTAGTATGCAATTATATTACTAGATGCTTTCACCCCAACGTTCACGTTGGGATTCCCTAACGTTGGGTTAGGGAATCGAACACAAATGATGAATGGACAGTTGCTCGTCATGTTCCTATATGGAACAACGAACGGCAAAAATGCCATCTGATGTGTTCTCTTATCTACATATTTCAAATTCGCCTTAGTCTAGCGACCACCCATGTCGCCTACCGGCTTGTGGTTATTAAAAGTTATGCTTTACCACCCATGTGGAAAAAGTAACTTTGAACAACGTTTTGAAGCACAAATAAGATACTAATTTTTTCGGCATTATTATGATAAGATCTTTGGAGTTACCTGGACTGCACCAATTCAAGTATAAAGCATTGAAATCAAATCCCACTTGGTCCCTTCAACTTTAATCCTACATGTTATGCCTATTCATGCAAGGCTATTCATGCAAGGGCTCACTTAACTCCCTCCAGCTCGTACAAATCCCCTTCGCCATTACAAACTTCCCTTTCAGGTATTTACTATAGCCTTTGGAAATCTCTCCTTCCACTTTACCACCCATTCTTATTTCTCCCACACTGAGTTTTCCCTTTTTCCATTACCAGGTATTTTATTCTCTTATCCTTTATAAAACCATGTTGTGGATTCTGGAAACAAATCTCAAAGATTTACTGAATTTGAGAAAAAAGTTTCTGGCATCTCACTCGCACACACAAACACCCACACACATCAATCCCAGAACTAGCTGTGGAGTTCAAGGCACCCAACATCATTGGGATTTGCAGACAAGAGGCAGAGTACCAACGCCTGCTTATTCTAACTGCCTTTCAGTCTTTTACTGTCTAACATTTAGTCTTACGTATTCTGTCGTCTGCTATCTCCGCCGCTATCTCGATTCAACATGCAAGTATGTGTGCGCCGGCCAATTTATATCTTGTTGGACTGCCCAGATCAAAGTGAGCTGTTCACTTTCATTAGATTGTTCCCTTTTTCATCCCTCTGGCATGTGTTTCATTTTATTTTAACAAAGTCGAGGCTCATGGAAGAGCGAGAACACAGAATGCAGCAGAACATAACCGAATGAGAACATAGTGGAAAGAAGGAAAAACATCAATAGTAGGGTAGAGGGACACATGGAGGAAGAATGAGATCATGGGGAGGGGGGGGGGGGGGGGGATACATGGGGTGTATAACCTGGATAAAGCTCAAGCACAACAAGAAGAGGAACAGAAAAACTGTGGATGAACCAGAAATAGGGCAATTCAATGAAAATGAGGGAGACAGAAGAAAACACAATAACCTTAAAAGGAAAGGGTGTACTTGGGGAGGGTCAATGAGGGTAGAAAAGCTAATCAGAATGGTTAGGTGACAATCTAGGGAGGCAGTGAACAGCCGTCTTGATGGCCTGGAGGGAAAAACGGGACTGAACAGACTGAGATAGTTGGTTCCACAGGTGAGAGAAAAGAGAAACAAATGAGTGGAGGCGAGCAGTGAGCCTGATTTTGGGAATTTCGCCGGAAGTGGGTTACTGGCCAGCATGTGCACCCTGCAGAAACCTTGGGGGAGGGGACAGAGCAAGGAAATGGCAAACAGTGCATGATCAAAAAGAGAAATGGTAAAAGACAGTGAGATCACCAACACAGATGGATGCAAGAGCAATAGGCCGAGACTCAACTTAATTGCGGGAAATTGCAATGATTTTGCAGGCCATGCTTTCCAGAGCGTCAAGCTAAGCATGGTGTGAGGCAGGAATGCCAGGCCAAAGGGGAGAGCAGTACTCCATCGAGCCAAAAATGAAGGGCTTTTAAGTTGATAAAAGTTCAGATTTTCTTCGGAGAGACTTTGCATGACGGTGGTTACCCAGTCGGCATCCGGAGGTGAACTTTGAAATATGGCTCGCCCAAGAAAGATCATGGTTGATGGTGAGTCCCAAACATTTTAGTGATGAAACGACTTCAAGAAGTTTGTTAAGGAGGTTGATGGGATGATTTGCCAGATGGTCCTTTCAGAGGGACAGAGTAAGAGTGTAGGATTTGTCAGGGTTGAAAGACATATTCCAAGTGTTGGGAAAGCTCCTGATTCCATGAAGAGAGGGAAGAGGCAACTGCCTATTTATCTGAAGGATGAGAGATGATATGGCAGAGGGTAGATTCATCAACAATGAGGTAAGTATTAGAGCAGGTTTATAAGACACATGCACTAATGCCATCCAGAAGCCTGTCGAAGAATCGGAGTTGAGCGTTTCCAGAAATGTCTCCACCTTCTCAGTGAGAAAGGCACAGTGTCCAGGAGCAGTTGGGTATGAGAGGGTAGGGTAAGCGAGGGGTTGGGTATGCAAGATTTTGAAGCAAACACAGAATTGAGGAATTCAGCCTTCTCACAAGCAGAGTAAGCTCTGGTGCTATTTGAAGTGAGGGCAGGGATGGCTTCCAAGGGAAAGGAGCAAACACCAGAGACAGACTTGACAAGGCAGTACAATGTCTTTGAGGAAGGAGACAGATTTCAAAGTTCAGCGTTGGGGTTGGACAGATGTTGTTTTCAGGCTAATCTGACAGTCGACACTCTTGGTTCGAGCTTTGTGGAGTGATCTAAGGTTGCTTTTGGTCAGATTTGCCTTCCAGGAGGAGAAGGCAAGTTGTTTGAAGGCAACCACCTCACTGAAGGATTCTGTTTAATAGTGTTGAGAGGAAAGGTATGATAACTGCAAACAAGATTGCATAAGTCTGTACATAAGGGAGAGCAGGCTCCTGTTATTTATGGAAGAATTTCCAGGCAACATTACTATCAGGAGAGGCAGAGATGGAAGAGCAGTCCTGAAGTGAGAGGGATGCTTGCATTCCCTGCCATTCAGCCTGAGTAAACTGCCAGATTCTCTGGCACTGAAGCAGCTCTTTGACAATAGCAAAAGAGATGTTGACTCCCACAAGCACATGATCAGATTAACCAATTGGAGTAGTGGAGCAACAACAAACTAAAGCAGGATAATTGGTAAATAACAAGTCGAGAAAGGAGGATTTGTCATTGGTAGAAACCCAGGTCAGAAAGTTCATAGATTGGGTCAGGTCCAGGGAGTAGCAGAAACCTTTTGCTGCAGTGCCGTGCCTGGTTGAAGAGGTACCAACACCCAGTCAGTTGGCATGATGACAGTTGGAATTGCCACACGAGTAAGAGGGAATTTGGATGAGTGGTTATAAGTTGATCCTTTATGGGAGAGAGAGAGAGAGGGGGGGAGATATAAAATGGAGTTGCCACTGTTCGGAGGATGGTACAACACCCAGACAAACATGAGTTGGAGTGGATGGGAAGTCACAGCCAGAGGTACTCCTGGAGTTTTGGAGGTGTAAGAGCAGAACACGGAGAGTGAAAAATGGAGTTCTTGATGTGCAGTGTGACTCCGCTGTCAGGATGGGGTTCAGGTCAATCAAACCGGAGGAGACAATAGATGTAAAGTTCAGAGGATGGTACAGCACACAGACAAACAAGAGGTGGTTATAAAGGTCCCTATATACAAGTTTGCCCGAGAGTACTAAGAGTAGTGAGAACTTGCAATTTGACGCCATTTTGTTTCCATCGAGCACGGCGCACCAAACCTGCGTGGCTGTACCCATTGTGCGTGAAGCGTAATGTGTCCATTTTCCAATCAAACTGTCTTTCTCTGAACCCAAAAGGGAGATTATATTACTTAATGCTTTTTTTCATTCTTCCAGCATGTCAGACTAAGCATACGATCACAGAGGATTTGATTCAACCTTAAAACATATCACAGAAACCGCGACAAAATCAAGTGTCACGAGTGAGTAAAAGTTCACACTGATGAGTACCTAATTGGAGGTGTTCAGAGCATGTGAGTAGAAGAAACACACAAGGTAGTGACAGAATGGAGAAATTTGAAAAAAGTGGATGAAGGAAAATGAAAGAGAGAAGAGGGAGAGAAAATTCAAAAAGATAACATAGTAAGTGAAAAAAAAGGAAAGAGCTCGAGAAGATTGATCGATTGATTGTGTCCTCTGCCTGAAGGCAGGTCCTGAGCTGTCAAAGCAGTTTCTTGGCAAGGATTACACTTGGTGGTTTGCCATTTCCTTCCCAGCAGTAAATCAGGGAAGGAATTTGTAATTTTGTTCATGGTGCTGGCGATAGCTCACTTACTCTTGGCGTAGGACACCGTGTGATCTAAAACATCCACTAATACTAGCAGATGAGTCATCCAGCTAAACGTCTATTCGAGGAATGGCACACACTTCGATGAATCACACTACCTGAGAAACACCATGGTGACAGTTTAGAGTTGGCTCGGGATTCGAACCCAGGCTAAACCAATGGTAACTGCAACACTTAGACTAATTCGAATAAGTAAATAAACAAACAAATTATGTTACAGACACACACACGTGACATGTTTACTTGTAAGCAACTTTGCCAGGGTGTTCTTGATACGTCATGAATTATCTATATAGATGTTTCCATGATGATTTATGTCTGTTTACGAGTTATACCCAAATACCAACTACAATATGATTACACCACCATACACATACATGTACACACACACGGGACCACAACTTACCGGGCACAGCAACCACCCCAAAGTCGGTGTCCATAATTGCATCTCAAACGACAAACTTTATTTTCCCAATTTTTTTTCCTTCCGGCATCTACAGGGAATCTGTGCATTTTGAAACCCTCTCTGATCGATTGGTGCATCCAATGGCACAGCATCCTATCATTTAAAAAAATGATGAACTATCATGTCTGTGTGCTCATTCAATGAGTTATGGATGGATACAAAATGGTGCCCAAGACACACATGACCAAATTTTGTTGGGATATATCTTGTCGCTATTCTAGGGTGTGTTCAGCTCCCAAGTTTGTTGTGGAGCACTCACCAAGTAGCTTAAGCACTCAAGCAAGCATTCTAAGTGCTTGATAAAAATTTACTTCGTTGATAAGGAACGGCTGGTTCAGCAAGCGCGAGCTAGCTGCTTGGTAACTGAACACACCCTCTTGGCCTAGTGTAGAGGGACCTTTCTCAAGGTCCCCCCCCCTCCACACACACACAAAAAATAAATAAAAACTTTTCAAAATTTATCCAAACAATAAATACTTTCTGCTTTGTTATTAAAAAATACAAAAAATGTTTGGTCTTTTTAAATAAATAACTTGAGAGGGTCATGTATGACATCACAACCTACAATCCTCTCAGAGAATCCAACTAACTCACCGTGTGACATCATAGCCCTTGCAAAATTTACATTACAGGTTGATCATCACTATCATTACATGTAGATTCCAAAGCTTCTTTCTACCCTTGCTTGAATCTTAAAAAGCTTTGGGTAAATCTCATAAAATGTTTGTGTTGTCATTGACCCAAACCTTAACCCGAAGCCACCTCATCCCTAAACTCCATTCCTTTGTGATGCTTTCAAGGATGCAATAATTTCTGCACCGATGTTGTACCGTAAGTATGAACGTTTTTGCCTCAGCCACTCCCTTGTTGCTGTGCCATCATGCTCGGGGTTCACGGAGTAAGTAGTCGCTATGCAGCGCTTGCACTCTTTTCATGAAGTGAATAATGGTCGTTCAAAGGAAAAGAAAATGTACATGCTTGCTGTGCCGGCCTTCACTCAACCTGGCACAGTAACTGCCAGGCGCACAGGCATTTCATCATTTATCATCTGGCACTGCTTCATGCACAACTCGTTATTCTCACCATCAAAAGCTGAAGCCTGAGATCTAGAGGTTCAGTAAACATGCAACTTTATCCCTGTTGAGATAACAACAATGACTGACTGGTTCGTTGTCACTCACTGTGCCCTGATAACTCATGGGCCACAGTACAGTGCCAGTGAGTGGCTGATGTTCACAGTGTATTTATATATTGAGGTATTGAAGGTCGAAAAAATGTAAGGCAATTAAAATATGACAGTTTATCTGAAATAATAAAGAAGCATACACCTTTCATGTGATGATAGAAGGAAAGACAGAGAGAGAGAGAGAGAGAGAGAGAGAGAGAGAGAGAAGAGAGAGAGAGAGAGGAAGAGAGGAGAGAGAGAGAGAAGAGAGCGAGAGAGACAGAGACAGAGACAGAGACAGAGACAGAGACAAAGACAGAGCGAAAGAAGAGTGAGAGAGAGGAGAGAGAGAGAGAGACAGGACAGAGAGAGAGAGAGAGAGAGACAGAGAAGAGAGAGAGGGGGGAGAGGAGAGAGAGGAGGAGGAGAGAGAGAGAGGAGAGAGAGAGAGAGAGAGAGAGAGAGAGAGAGAGAGAGAGAGAGAGCGAAAGAGAGAGAGAGAGCGAGAGCGCGCGAGAGAAGCGCGAGAGAGAGAGTGAGAGAGAGAGCAGAGAGACCCGAGAGAGAGAGAGAGAGAGAGAGAGAGAGAGAGAGAGAGAGAGAGAGAGAGGAGAGAGAGAGAAAAGAGTGGGGGGGGGAGGCCAGAGAGAGATACATCCAGGGGGAAAGCGGGCGTGGGTGGGGCATTTATATCTGACGGTTTTATTATCCTTATAACTTTTTTGTTTCTAAACCAAATAAAACAAGTGAAATCCTTCAATACAGCACGTGTGGTGAAGCAAATGGGTACACTAATGTTAAAATAAGCAATTTATGCTTTTTCAGTTGAAAAACAATTAAAAAGCGTCTTATATTTGAAATGTAAAAATCTTGTTACTATTGTGATAAGCACCTTTATATATAACAAAAGGAATGAAATCGTTCGATACAGCGTGGCAGGGGACCGCAAAAGAATGATAGCATAAGAAGAACTTAGCTTTCAGCATTCGGGGATCGGCGCGAAATGCGATGGTGGGCGGAAGTGACGTCTTTCGCGCGAAATGCGATTGTGGGCGGAAGTGACGTCTTTCGTTCTGTCGTACATGAGGGGCGCGTTTCTTCGTTTTTTTCCGTCAAGCAATAAATTAAATGGTTTTCACATATATAACACATTAGTTTCACAAATTTCCATTGAAATACTTGGGTATTTCCGTCAATTGTCGCCATTTCCGTCGAGGTTACGCACTGCATCTACCGGACCGCCGTCATTGGCTGTCTTGAGGCACGTGGGGGGGGGGGACGGGGACACCGGACCACCGGAGACGTGGTAGACGACGCCGGGGACATTTCAAACTCGGTGCAATTGTATACAGGCGCACGCGCTGTAATAAAATTTCTACACAATAGGCACATACTTCAAGTTTTTAAAATCAATTTTGATTGATTATTTCTTTAAAATTATTTCAGGCAAATGGGCCCTTTCGGATTCGTGCATTCACGATAGCAGATCAATTATGTTCATTACCCAAGCAATGTCTCTTGATCAATAGAACGAATGGTTGTAGTGATGTTTGCCTTGAATTCATCGATCGATGTTGGATGTTCCTTATAAACTTTGCCCTTCAGAAATCCCCATAGGAAGAAATCTGGTGGAGTTAAATCTGCCAAATCAAAGTGTGCCTCCTCTGCCATGATGACCTTGTTTGTGAAATTGGCATGCTCATTGCATTTTTAAAAAACTTAAAAATTAAAAAACACAAAAAATGCTCATTGCATTTAAAGTGCTCCATCATTAAAAACTTTCAATTATTATCTGTAAAACAAAGAAAACAATAATTAGTTATGCCAAGACTACTTCCGGCTAGAAAGATTGCAAATGTGTCAGATATAAATGCCCCACCATATATATATATATATATATATATATATATATATATATATATATATATATATATATATATATATATATGTATATGTATATGGTTTTCACTTCCAACGGTCAGAATATTTTTCCTGTAGTAACAATTGTTGAAAATATGTGGATTTATTGCCCCCTTGTGGAAGAAAAGAAACAAACCAAATGATTATAATTATTTGACTGAATTCCGTTTGGTCAGGCACAAGGGATAATGATAGGCAGCCAAGGACTCAGTCATAATGCACACAAGAAACAAAAGAAAGTGGAAGGTACTCCAGGATAATGAAGTAGGGTTATTTTGTTCCAAATGAGGTTCAATGTATGAGAATTCCAAGAATGCAATCATGCCATTCCTCTGTGATGAGCAAATCAAGTCATCCCATCTCATCTATCCTCTTCAGACCAAGTGGTCCATAAGGCTGCCAGCAAATCAAGTACTGAGCATTCAACTTCTATGTCTCCTCTTATACCCAATAGAAGGTACATATGAGTCAATAAGAGGTATCAGCATGAAGATACATTTTTATCAGTAACGTTAAGACTCCCTGTGTGTGATGTCTCGTCCCCTTTACTCCATTTTTTCAAGATTGCTGCCCATTGTCACCTCATGTCACCTCACATTCCCATACCAACCCCTGCTCTCTTCTCCTGTCTCTGACTACTGACCCTCGATCCCTTTCCTTTTTACCATTCATCCATACACATGTGATGTCTTTGTCTCCCTGTTCTACTATCAGTCTGTGAATCTGCTGCCCTCTGTCGTTTAACTACCTCCATGAGCCTCTATTTCTGGTTTCAATAAAATGAAAAATTGAAGTGGTTGGTGCAATATCGTGAGAATTAAGTCACAAATGGTAGATGCGGAGATTATAAAGTTAAAATTTTTTGACACAAAATAAATATCCATAATTGATGCTCGATGTGTTATTCACCAAATAATAACAAATGTTGCACAATTTATATGAATTAGGGACTTTTTCGGATTTTATGATAATCGCAACATCGACCAATTGCGCTTTTGCAATATGTTGCGCAATCCCTTTAAATTGCATCCATTTCTGTTTGCATTGGCATTACTGTTTCCATTTCTGTTAGAAATGTAGATAGCTCCTTAATACAGAATATATTAGTCACTCATTACCTCTGCCACTGAGGGTGGACAGAGGTTATGTTTCCATCCCTGTTTATCTGTCTGTATGTGACCAGGATATCTCAAAATATTGTGCACAGATTTGTATGAAATTTGATGGACAGGTTGGGTATTTGACCAGGACGAATTGATTCGATTTTGGTGAAAATCCGGATCTGGATCCGGATATGAGAATTTTATTGTGATTCTTCACCATTGACTATGAAATGATCAGGCCAAAAATGATATTGTCGTGTCCAGGTCAATTAACACCGATGCTGGACGGATGGGCCGAGCAGGCTTTTTACTCCCTCAGACTGCATTCAATTAACGGCAGATATCCGTGCGCGAGAACTGAGAACCCAACCATCCGATTAGGCTCCTCCCTCTTCTCCTCGGACAATGCTCCGCCCCTTCTACGCGATCCAAGCTCCGCCCCTCGGGAAGCGATGAAATGCTTCTCTCCTTGCTCTTGCACTGTCTCCCGGCACTCCCGGTAGATGTTTACATCAGGGTTATATGCACAATTCCTTAACCATGATCCCTAACTAATTATTACCATGCACCACCCCCTGTATGGTGCACATTCAAACAAGACGATCCTTAAGCTGACGTGTCCCGACTGACTGCATCGAGATTGGCGAACTATGCTACTCTATGCATTCCTATCTGCTCTATCCTAATATGTAACCCCCCCCCCCCACGACAAACGTAACAAAATATAGCACGATAGCTCAAAAAGTTATGAACGGATTCGGATGAAACAAGGTGGATGAGTTGGGTGTGTGACAAGGATGAATTTATTTGATTTGATGTTGGTTCAGGTCCGGATTCAGATCCACCCTATCAGTGGGATACAAAATGTAAACTGTTCAGCGTGGCGGAGGTATGCACTCTACCGAGTGTCGTTCTAGTTCTACCTGCGACCGAGTGATTGGATCTCATGCCACAGAAGTATTCACCACTTGTCGTCAGTGCCCCAACGCTCTTCCACGTGTCTTGACCTCCACTCACTCAACATTCAAGATACAGTACTGTACTGTACATAACCCATTTGTTTTTCCTTTTCTTTTGCCATTTTGTTTTTTAGGAGATAATTAGAAAATGTATGAAGTTGTGTTGGTTGTTTTGATCTCTACTGTCCTCACAGCTCTCAAAACATAAAACCAGAAAGTTGAGGAGATTGGCCTGTAAGTGTTCCCGTCTGAACCTGTGGTTCATGATGCACAACCATATGGGCTTGTCCATTTTCTGTCTGCTAATGTCCTTGTAATTCATGTAAAAGTAAACTGATGTCCACTCATCTCTGTCCTGCATGTGATTTGTGTACAAGCTCTTCAATCAAAGGTGGTGATTGATATATACATCCATACCACCGCAAACATACCTCGTCTGCAAACAAAATTCTTAGCACATGATGTAAATCGTCTTCTCTTTGTTGAAAAAACAATACTCACTTTTCCCAGAAACGTTATCTCAAAAGCACACACCAAAGCAATCTGAAACTTGTTTGGAAGAAAAGAGGCAGTAAAACACAGAGATTGCTAAACAAGGTATTGGGCAACACAGTCAACAATGAAGTGTGTAATTTAATAGTCAAACAAAATGGCATAGAAACTCATTTCACAATGTTCTATTTCTGTGGAGGGAGAAGGGAAGGATACAAAAATGGACTAGAAAGAGCAACCACAGATTGCAGACCCTTGCCAAGATTTGTTTTGTGTGGTATAGTTTGTATGGTGTAGTTTGTGTGGTGTGCACTTGCATTCTAATAGTGCGTCCTTTATAGGCATACTCGCATTATAATTGTACATACTTTCAGACGTACTCACATTCCAATAGTACTGCTTTATAGGCGTACTAACATTCTAATAGTACGTACTTTATAGGTGTACTCACATTCCAATAGTACATATTTTAAAGGCGTACTAACATTCTAATATGTCCTTTATAGACGTACTCACATTCTAATAATATGTCCTTTATAGACGTACTCACATTCTAATATATATCCTTTCTCAACATACAAGCATTCTAAGAGAATATACTTTATAGACATACTAGCATTCTAATAGTACATCCTTTATAGACATACTGCCATTCTAATAGTACGTCCTTTATAGACGTACTCACATTCTAAAATATATCCTTTATAGACAT
This sequence comes from Eptatretus atami, assembly GCA_035128595.1. NCBI lineage: Eukaryota > Metazoa > Chordata > Myxini > Myxiniformes > Myxinidae > Eptatretus > Eptatretus atami. The sequence continues at coordinate 44,299,264 of CM068963.1, read as the reverse complement.
ACTAGCATTCTAAGAGTACATACTTTATAGACATACTATCATTCTAATAGTACGTCCTTTATAGACATACTTGCATTCTAATAGTACATACTTTATAGACATACTCGCATTCTAATATATCTATCTATCTATCAATATATTACTAAAACTCTCATCTTGTAGATATGTGTATGTATGTATGTATATATGTATGTATGTATTTATGTTATGTTCCCGAAATACAGCCAAAACGGTACACGATAGCGAAAAATTTTAGGGCCACCTTACTCACCATTCGTCTGCGGTGTGCAGTATCAAGTTTCATTCAAATCGGGCAACAAAAAAATCATTAAAAAATCAATTCCCGATTCAGTCAACTACTCTTCGGGAGAATTTGATCAATGCAAACAACCTCAGCGGTATAGTTCGCTGGAGCTATCTTTTTTGCTTTTTTCTTGAAATGATTTTTTTCAATCAAACCGCTGTCACAACGGGAACCCAACGGGTTCACGGGTCGTCTAGTATATTACTAAAACTCTCATCTTGAATGTATGTATGGATGTACGTATGTATGTATGTATGTTCCCGAAATACAGCCGAAACGGTACAGGATAGCGCAAAATCTTTAGGGCCACCTTACTCACCATTCTCCTGTGGTGTGCAGTATCAAGTTTCGTTCAAATCGGGCAACAAAAAAATTATTAAAAAAATCAATTCCCGATTCAATCAAGTACTCTTCGGGAGTATTTGATCAATGCAAACAACCTCAGCGGTATAGATCACTGGAGCTATCTTTGTTTTTTCTTGAAATGATTTTTTTCATCAACCGTTGTCACAACGGGTTCACGGGTTGTCTAGTATATTACTAAAACTCTCATCTTGTATGTTTGTATGTATGTATGTATGTATGTATGTATGTATGTATGTATGTATGTATGTTCCCGAAATACAGCCAAAACGGTACACGATAGCACAAAAATTTTAGTGCCACCTTATTCACCATTCACCTGTGGTGTGCAGTATCAAGTTTTGTTAAAATCAGGCAAAGAAAAAATTATTAGAAAATCAATTCCTCATTCAGTCAAGTACTCCGGGAGAATTTGATCAATGCAAACAACCTCAGCGGTATAGTTCACTGGAGCTATCTTTTTTTTTTCTTGAAATGATTTATTTTAAAATCTCAAACATTTAGTATAGACAAAGAACGATTTATTTTTAAGCATAAAATATACATCGCCATTTTGATCTAATACTTCCGTGTTCATTAATAAATAAAATTGTGTTTAGAATATTATGCACAATAATTTCTTCGACTTTCTTTTCTCCTTTTTTTGTGTTTCACATTGACGCGCAATATCAAGTTTCATTCAAATCGCGCAACGAAAAAAATTATTAAAAAATCTATTCCCGATTCAATCAAGTACTCTTCGGGAGTCTTTGATCAATGCAAACAACATCAGCGGTATTGTTCGCTGGAGCTATCTTTTTTGATTTTCTTGAAATTATTTTTTTTCGTCAACCGCTGTCACAACGGGAATCCAACCGGTTCACGTGTCGTCTAGTATCCTTTATAGATGTACTCACATGATAATAGTACAAACTTTAGAGATGCACTCACATTCTAACACATATCCCTTATAGACATATTGGCATTCTAAGAGTACATACTTTATAGATGTACTCACATTCTAATAGTACATCCTTTATAGACGTACTAGCATTCTAATAGTATGTTTCTTATCGGCACACTCACATTCTAATAGTACATACTTTATAGACGTATTCACATTAAAGTAGTATGTCCTTTATAGGTATTACAACTGGACATACTTTATAGATGTGCTTTCATTGTAATAGTATGAACTAGCATTGCAATTGTACATACAGTACTTTATAGGTGTTCTCGCATTATAATTGTACATACTTTATAGAGGTACTCGGTTGAAGATTACGTGTAATACTGGTTACTGTAAGGTGGGGCTTGTGGCCGATGTCAGCACATTATACTGTATGTGGATATAGATGTACAAACAAACAAGAAACATGTCGTGCATAGCACAATACTTTCAAAATCCAAGTAAACCATATTTGCCATGGAAACAGCAATTTGGTAATTTCGAAAATTTGATCTCTCAAGTATTTTACAAGCAACAAAGTTGTTTGATACATTTTCTAATTGTGGCTTAATAGGTGTTTTACATGTTTCGGATGCCCTTGACCTTTGACTAAGTTTGACTAACTTTTCCTCGCATACATGCTAAACATATGTACAAATAAGCTGTGTAAGTTTCAATTTTATATCCTGAAAAATTACTGAGATTTGGTCATAATAAATTCACAAAAGACCCATTTGATTATAATGGGGCAAAATTGTTGTCATGGAAACCAGCATGTCAAAAAGGCCAATTCGATCGTTCTTATTTTCGGTGAACCAGATCTGTGACCCAATATGCAAGCCCCGGTTAAATTTCAAGTTAATAGGATGAAAATTGATCATTTTATATGACCTGGGGCTTTGACATTTTGACCTCAAACAATAGTCTTCAGTGACCCAATATGAAAACCCTGTTCAAATTTAAAGTCAATCGGATGAAAATTGATGATTTTATGCGACCTTGACCTTTGACTCTGAGCTTTTGAGCGTAAAAACAATATGCTTCCAGGTTTTAGATTGGTGAACCAATTCAGTGGCCCAATATACAATTTCTGTCCAACTTATAAGAGTATCCACCCTCTGAGTGGCTGGAGGTTGTGCATTACTTGCTGAAAAAAGTATAGTCTGTATATTACAAGAAGACTCGATAGATGTTTGTGTGGTTTGCGTCGAAAGGGGTCTAACAGATCTAGAGGTCTAAAGGGTCGAACAATCTAACATGTCTAGGGGGTGCAAAGGTCTCAAGGGTTTAAGTGGTCCAAAGTGTCTATAATGGTCTATAATGGTCAATAAGGATCTTAAGGGGTCGAAAGATCTAAAGGGTATTTTCCAATAGGAGTTACGGTCTGAAGGGGTCTAATGGCTCTGAAGGAAAAAGGGTCAAGGTGTCTAAACGGCCTAAAGGGTGTAAATGTCTTCATAAGTCTAAAGGGTCTTAAAAGGTCGTAAGGGGTCTAAAAGTTCTAAAGGGATCTAAAGTGTTAAAGTGGCTCTAAAGCAAGAGGTCTAAATGGTCAAGGGATATAAGTGGTATAAAGGGTCTAAGGGGATCTGAAGGGTCTTCAAAGGGTCAAAATGGTCCAAGGGGTCTAAACCTCCAAAGGGTATGTTCCAACAGTAGTTAGTCGTTACACGCATAAAAGGTCTAATGGGGTCAAAAGGGGATTATGGGTCTATGAGGTCTTAAGTGTCTAAGCATTCTTAGGGTTCTAAAGGGTTATAGGGATCTTACATGTCTTGGGGGTATTTAGGGGTCTAAAAGGGTCTTGTGGATCTAAAATGTATAAAGGGTCTAAAGGGTCAAGGGGTCGAAGCAGTCTATAAGGTCAATGGATCTAAGTGGTCTGAGGGTCGAAGAAGGTCATAAGAGGTCTAAGGGGTCTATAGGGTCTAGGGAGTCTAAAGGGGTGTAAAGGGTCCAAAAAGGGTCTAATGGAACTGAAGGTCTAAGCAGGTCTATAGGGTGTAAAGGTAGAAAGGGTCTAAGGGAGTATAAAGGGTCTTAAAAGATCCAAAGGGTCTAAACTGGTCTAAAATGGGGTCTAAAAGGTCAAAGGAGTCCAAAGGTATAAATGTCTAAATGGGATGTTCCAGTAGTCCGTAACATTGGCAAAAATCGTGTGACCAACAAACAGAGAAGCAGACAGACAAGTAGACAGACAGACAGACAGACAAACACTACAGACCAACATACTTGGCAAAAAAATTTTTCTGCCAAGTAGTAACAGACCAAACCAACCAACATACTTGCGAATCTTTGATTTTGCAAGTAACAAATAGAGATAATAATTATGTCGTTTCAAAGAAATTCACTGCTAATGTGAGTTCATATAAATGAAACGGGCCATTCAATTATCTTCAGTTTCTTTTAAGTATACTGAGCCAACTTACCCATATTTTAGTGTAAATTCTGCTGTTGAGTTTCTTTGGAGAGTCGTTAAATGTTTGGACAATTTGTTGTCATTTTCATTTTCAAGAACGACTGTAAACTTGCATTGTTCTGGTGGCTTCTCAGTTTGCTTTTGAAGAAATTTTTACCTGCCACATGTCGCAGGTTTAAAAGAGCTCCTCGTTGTGTAATTGTTGCACACCGCCACTCCCTATTCCATCTCCATGCGCTGCACGACGTCATCGCCCATTGCTGATGGTTTTCAGTGCCCGGCGATGATGCATGCCGAAAGGGCGTACACAGTTTGCACTCTGTTTGTTGTACTCCATCCCTCCCTATTCCATCTGCAGGTGCTGCACAATAGGCCAAAAGGTCAACATAGGCAAAACATAGGTCAAAGGTCAACAACTTAGGTGAGATTTCTAAAATCCTCAATTTTCATCCGATTGACTTGACATTTTAAGAGGATTGGCATATCATTTCACTGAATTCAACGAACAAGTATTTTTTGAAGTCAATATAGGCCAAAAAGTCAACATTGGCCGGATTTCTAAAATTGTCAATTTTCATCTGATTGACTTCAAATTTGAAGAGGATTGGCAGATTTGGTCAATTAATTCAACCACCAATTATTTTTAAGGTCAAATTTGTTTAATGAATTTCGCAAGTATCATGCAATGCACGACATCTTTCTTGTTTGTTTGTTTGTTTGTTTGTCCGGGCGATATCTCGGCCATCCTTCGAGCTCTGAAGCTAAAATTTAGGCACAATAGTGAAAAGTGCTTTGGCAAACGGTATTTTATATATTTTTTGATTATTATCGATTTATTAATTACTTATTTATTTTCTCTCATCTGGGCAATATCCCAGGCACCTTTTGAGCTAGGAAGCTGATATTTGGACACGACCGTGACCAAGTGATTTGTCTATAAAGGGTATTTTTGATTTAGTGATTAATCAGTTAATCAATTGATTATTTAATTTCCCAATTAATTGCTTAATTTTCAAAAAGTTACAGATTTCGATGAAACAGTGGTAGCTTCGGTATGCTATTAGCCAATTGATTAAGAAATTATTTTATGATTACTATTTATTTATTTTAAATATGCAATTAATCAATCAATTATTGTACACGGCTCCCAATTCTGTCTCCCTGTGCTGCACGGCAGCATCACCCGATGCCGAAAGCTCCCCAGCAATGTTGCTCGCTGGAAGATGTTATTTATTTATTTATTTGGCATGGGGGTGGTGTACTTTGAATGTAGCTCTACTTGTTCTTGCTCTTGTTGGGGATCGATTTTTGAAATGTGCATCCATTGGTCGTACCGATGTCGAACCACACCCACATTCGTCTCTTGACTCTACCCACCATAGCACCCAGACAAAATTTTATATATGGCCGCCATCTTGGTTTTCTGGTGGGCGAAACACATTAGGCCTGTCTGTAGGCCTCTGCTGATAATTATACTGTCCAGACTTGTTGCATCAAATTCCCATTGGCTTTATATAGGTCGAGTATTAATTACAACTAGCATAACCCGCGCTCTGCGCGACATGTTGGGGTGGGTGTGTTTGAGAAAGGAACTGATGCAGAGTATCAGTAGTAATTTTACTTTAATGCAGTTAGTGGAATACGATTTCACTGTTTCAGAACCATTTTATTTACTTTTTTTTGTACCATGCACCTCATATGGTCTTTGAGATAATGTAAGCCGAATATCACGTTACTCGAGCGCAGAACAAAGTCGAAGATAGCGCGACACGAAACCACAAACTCGGAAATAATATATAAGATGAGGGACCCCGAAAAAAATGTCATCATATGTTGAATAAAAAATGTTAGCAAGGATTAATCAAGCCCGTCCGCATCTCCCTAAAAAAAATAGTGTTACTTTTTGAACGACCCCATATTGGGGTGAAACATGTATGACGAATCAGCTCCTTCTGATATAACCTTGGCATAGGCTGACCTTGGTGAGAGGTGTTGAATTAATCTTTTAATCGTGCTTTAAATGCGCATTTCCCAATTGGCCCATTACAGGATTTTTAAAGGCAATTTACTCGCACTTTATGCTGAAGTCCCATATCTCGAATGACCACATACAAGTTTTTGGAACAAAAGGTTTATGACAACAAAGAGAGCAGGAGGGCAGAGGGACACACACACACACCTTATTCATTCACATAGTAACACAGGACATCCACCCATCAGGACCATACTCTGTGTAGAGCGTTGGTGCTGCCTGAGCAGTCTCCTTGGCTATTGGGCACAATCCTGAACAAGTCACCACTCCAACACAGGATATCAGCCAGCTGGTACTCATTTTGTCAACCTCAAAAGGATGACAGGCCTCGTCAACTCCACCTGGTATCAATTCAACAGCCAAGCAGGATTTGAACTCAGGATCCTAGGATCCCAAGCCCATCACCGAAAACATTAAGCCAATACCAGGCATACATAAGACAGACATGGCTCTATCTAATCTTACTCATTCACATGGGACCACAGGACAGAAACGGCTATATCTCATCTTATTAATTCACATGGGAACACAGGACAGACACAGCTCAAGGTTAATGAGACAGATTAGAGACTGTAAGTTGAGCTGTTCAACAGCAAGGTTGATGGAGTTGAGTGGATAGAGGAAGCGAAAAATAAATATTTTGTGTCGCAGGCTACTCTTAGTCCTGTATATGGAGCACCAAAGTGATGACATGTTGGCATCACAATGCACTGACTGGTTTTACACCCTCATAGAATAACAATAATAGTTTTGTGAAGATCGTGGAGTGTTTCGTTTAGATTGTAATCACCAATGGGAGAGTTATACCTGCAGCTTTTATCGTCTTCCAAAGTAACCAAATGTTAAGTAGCAGTGCATTGAACAAATAGTTGTTTTTTTATTATTCATATGCAGCCTGTGGGTGCTTGGCTGCATCATTTTCTGGGGGGCACAGTTGTGCTGCAATGCAATGCCCCCCCCCCCCCCCCCCCCTGTTACCAACATGCGGGTACTCATTTCACCAACCTTGGAAGGATGACAGGCCAAGGCAACCCACCTGTTGTTGATGACAGGGGCTTGAACTAAAGATCCTCAGATCTTAAGCCAGCCATCCTAACCATTAACCAAACTCCAAGCTTCATCAATTAGGTGATTTCTCGCTTTTATTCGATCAAAACAAATTTAAAATCAGTGCAAAAAGTTGACATCACAGAAATTGCGTACTCATCACCGCATTCCATGCACGGAGCCAATGTAACCCTCTGGCCGCTCTACATTAAAAAATAAAATATATCTATTGTTTCTTCAATTTCGTTCCTACCTAGGTGTGCAGACAGACGGAAGCACTAGTTTATGTGTATGTAGCTGCCATGTAATTCTTCCATTCTGAGTCTGAAAGATCAGTGGTTCAAACCCTGGACAAGTCTTAAAAAATTGGTATGTGTTGCTTCTTGGCACATTCATCATTAAAATAATAGAGAATGGATAAACAATGCTGGGAAGAGAATCGCAAACCACCTTGGAAAACCTTTTTTTTTTCTTTTTTTTTATTCCTGTTAGGTAAAACACCCTGCAACCCATGCCTGGAGAAAGCAGATTTTTTTTGAATGCTGGCCACATTGTGCATGCAATCTTAATGTAACTTTGTATGATGCTAGCTTTTACCATTGCACACATTTATTTTCTCAACTTGGTTGTGGGATGGCTTTGAAAGCCATAAAATACAAGTTGATGAGTCTTCCTTTGTGCTGGGAAAGGAGGTGCACAGAACATACTGCACAAGCGCAAGCACATCTATACTTGCCACTAGAGATGGAGCCCAAATTTTCTGAGCCTGAACCTAAAAAACTGGGAAAAGGCAGGAATCCCAAATCAATTTCCCGCAATTTTCCAGGAATTTACCGGGAAGAAACACTAGCTTCAGCTCGATTTATTTGAAAGCTTTTCTCAGTTCAAGCTCAAGAAAATTAGGCTTGCACCATCTCTAATCTCCATCATATGTGGTGTGCGTCAGTGGTGTGGCACAATAGACAACATAAAAGATAATGAGCACAAAAATATTATCCTGAACTTTGAGTTGACCGGAACTTTCAGTAGGGCCTCAGCTGTCGTTCCATAACATGGTCAAGGATGGTTGTCAATGCCGATTACCTGGTTATTGTAAAGTGAAAACAAGGATGTAAAGTGAACCACACAAGGATGTAAAGTGAAAAAAGAAAAATCTATGATCAGATCTCGTAATTTCGTTTTTGAAACTTCAGTATTCAACTTTAAAAAAAAATATTTTTAATCCACACATCGTGTGGATAAATAATATCCACACATCGTCCACACAGCCACACAACAAATAATCCACACATCGTCCATTTAGTTTCAAAATAAAAATGTAAACTTCACAATCGATTTCAAACCTGCTAGAAAAGCACCCAGTTGACTTTGGAGGGTGTGCTGAGGATTCACACTGCGCAGAAAGGAAGGAATTAGAGCAGAAAAGCATCGGCACAACTTTTCAGAAATAGAGGTAAGTTAAATTTTTCAATGTTTTATTCAAATGAACTGGTTGCAGAAATATTCACTCATCACATTGTCAAACGTATAAATAGACCTCAACAAGATGGCTTCGGCAGCACGTAACAAAATTCGTAGTTGTTCCAAGTATCAAACAACAAAAAGCAAGGTCCTTGCAATTACAACAATTTTAAAAAGCCATGGAACACTGTTAGTATGCAAAGAAAACGAGTTTCATTTTTTTTTTTTTGGATGCTTTCTTAGGAAACTTCTCAGGAGTGTTTTTTATTTAATTTTACTTTTTGTAGAACTCGACCAGCGAAGTAAAGTATCAAAAGTTACAAAAAGCCACAGAGGTGTGTTGGCCTTTTCCTTAAGAAGAAATTTTGGCAAAATTCCTTTTCCTTTTCCTTATTTACATTTTGGCAAAAACTGCTTCACGAGAAAAGCCATATCATGTGAGTTTACGTCGTGTGGTGGTGGCCGTGTGCAAAGCAGGCGCTGGTTTTTACACCACTTCAAAAGCACAATAGAAGGCTGCAAGTTTGTTGCAGGTTCATGCACAAAAAGCAAGGCCAAAAAGTGTAAAGGGCTCTTCAACACCTCCTCACTCCAGAAGATGAACACTGGTATTTTTTTTGGGGGGGGGGGGGGTGGAGATTATTAAACAGAAATCGAGCAACAACAATCCGTGCACCAAAAGCCGTAAAATCGCAAGCCGTTCCACCAAAACACTTGCTCGGAAATAAAGAAAAATTTCAACACAACAAAAACAAATGATTCAACTCTTCCAAAACACGGCATTTGCAAAGTGGACCAAAGTCAATGCCATCGAATTTCATTTCAAGGCATATTCAATACATCACAAACATTTCTCCCCATTGGTTCCTTTCAACACACAAGCAAGAAATAACAGACACCCAAAGGTTTTGGTGCCAATACTTTTTAAATTAACAAACCAAGTAACTCCAGAGTCCAGAAAAGCTTTTTAACTTCCACGTGGCTGGAAACCTGATTCGCACGATCTCAGGACAGTGGCTCCTTGCTCTTATGCATCTTCACTATATGCATGAGAGTTGAACGAATGTCTTCATCCATCTGGCCCTGGATGAAAAGACATTTTTGATGAGACTAAAGGTCTATTCAAATTATAACCAAACAGAACGGTCTGTTCACAACAACAGAAAATTAGCCTGGTGTTGGCTTGGGGGTTAGGGTGGCTGGCTTGGGATCTTAGGGTCTTGAGTTTGAGCCCTGTTGACTGCTGAATACCTGAATTAACACCAGGTGGGGTTGATCCAGCCTGTCATCCTTCTGAGGTTGGTGAAATGAGTACTAATGTACTGGTATAAGGGCATGGCATCAGCAGCATAGTTGTGCCCCAACAAAATGATAGCTACCTGGCAGCCAAGCTGCTACATGCAAGAAGAAGAGGAAGAACAGAAAATTATTGTTATGTTTTGTCACACAACAGAACCCCCCACCCCAAAAAAAAATCGAAAAATAAGCCCTCTTTTGGCATAAATTTACGTCTGGAAGGATGGGGATACATTCCCTGTAAACCCCCCCCCCCTAAAAAAAAAATGTAAATGCCTCGAATGCAAAGCAATTTGATTTTCCAAATCATGCAAAATGACCGTGGCTCATTTTAGATCGATTTGATATGAGGTTTAAATTCAATAACTAATAAATAAAAAATTAAATAAAAAATCAATTTTAGTTCACCGTTCAAAACATACCTGAGATTAATCCAAATGCACTGCAAAATGTTCACAGGCCATGTGGATTTATCCAATGGAAACAAAGAGAAATCAAAAATAATAATACTGCAACCACCCCGCCCCACAAATTAGCGTACACATCCTCACTAATATAAATAATTAATGTACCAGTGTTTGTGTGTGTGTTTGTTTGTCATGCTACTCCTCCTTCATTCTGGGCTGATTACATCCATACTTGCTACATAGGATCATCATGACCCCAATTAATGTATAGGGGTGTTTTTTGTCTTTGCCGGTGGTCTTGGGGGAAGGGGGAAAGTGGGGGGGGGGGGGGAGGGACAGGGAACGCACATTATCCATGTAAAATGTGTATCGAGTAGTGCCGCCTCCAGGTAGGGGGAGGGTACTTCAAGTCTCCACCATTTACATTACAGTATTCCTGTCCCCACGTTTTCCCGTGCAGTGAGGTGTTTTGAATCATATATACGTAACCCGGGTTTTTTCCTTTTTTGCCTACACAGAGCTGTCAGTTACCTATACACCACCCAAATAAAGATATTCATCAGAAGAACGTGTTACATGCTTGGAAGAAGATCGCCCCAAGGGAAGGTACTCTGTTAGTATACAACAATGCACACTTTCAAAGTTATCGTAAAGGACCATTTACACACTTTGTATATGCCAGGTAATATGTGGGTAAAGGAGAGAAAACGAAAGGTTGGGAGAATATAAAAGGAAGGGAAATATAGGGAAGGGGCATGGATGACATATACAGACAAAGATGGGAGTGGGGGCAAAACTTTGCCATTTTTACCCTGTGGACACGAAGTGAAAAGTGGGGTTTAGCAATTAATTCACTTTTGTCTGTCCATCCATCTACAAACGTCAGTTTATGATCGAGGAACAACTCAATTTCATTTTAGTGTTATATTTAGAACATGAATCGAAAAACAAGCCTATAGTTTAATGAACTTTGGCTCTGAATTCATCCCAATTGCACATGTGCAGAGGAGTGAGATACTCTTTTTAGTCTGTCTGCCTGCTTGGCAGTCAAACAAAATTGAAAATCATTGCAAACAAGAAACTTACTGTTTTTAGGGGCATTATAAAGGATACAAACAACAGGCATGGATAACTAACATAATGTGTTAGATAAGGTGGTGTAATAGCTACTGCATCAATGGTGGTAAATTGTCGGAAATATTATTTTTATACACTCTTTTCAATCTCAATATGATTTCAATTGAATTATATATCTGAACACTGCGTGGGGTAAGGTGTTCTATGAACTCTCCAGTTGCATATGTTATTTGTCAGTTGTTTCCAACATATTTCATAGTTGGCACTATATATATATATATATATATATATATATATAATATATATATAAATATATACATACACGCATATATATATATATATATATATATATATATATATATATATATATTGTTGTGGTTTCCCGCCTGTCGGCGTGCGGGCGACCACTTTTAGCCAATGGCGGCCGCTCTCGCCCACCGAACGGGCAAACTAGTCGCAGCTTTCAGAACAACGCCGAAATCCAGCTACGGGTGTGTTTTAAGCACACCACAGCCTTGTCAATACTCTACCCGTGCTACAGGGCCGATCGACGAATGGTCGATTTACCTAATTAATCGCACGGGCAGACTACCCAGAGATTGTACCTCGACGGAACTCGTACGAAACGAGCCGCTTAAGCAGCTCGCTCCGTTTGCGATTGCCGAGCGGATTATCACCAAGCCCGTCGGACCCGATTCTCTTATCGGTTTATTAAGAACCAACTATATTCCGAACTTAATAATGGCAGTTCATCGAGGGAAAGGATGCAACGAACGGGTCAACATTCACACAAGGACATTTATTATTATAGCACGTATACAATTAGGCGAGGCAAACACGCATGCAATTATTTAAGGCAAACACGCATGAATTTATGCAAGGCAAAGAAAAGCAATGCAATCAACAAAAGCACGACAAGAAGAACTACAAACGTTCTACACGATCACTTAGCAGTTTACTACTTGACAGACACGGCGCACAACATTCATTCAAAGAAAACCCCAGGAAAGGCAAGGGGTAGGACTGACACCTCATGGGTCTTTATAGTTCACGGAGTTGTGGAGACCGCAGGAACTCCGAGAGACCGGGCTGGTTACCTGTCACTTCGGGGTGACTCGCTGGGCGCTCCTCGACGTCCCGTCCACACGGCAGCTGGCGTGACCGCGGCTCGGCCCAGCCTCGTCGTGCGGCCCGGTCGATCGGGCCTAGTCGACAACGCCTCAGAGGAACGAACGGGCCTTTGCTCTTTTAGAGTTGATGCTCTCTTAAGAGCCCGCCCGTTCCTCAGCGTCGTTCGGACTGTCCCGGGGCCCGATCACCTCGGACCGTTTGCCGCTGGTTGGCGACTCCTCTCCGGCTGCGGTCCAGCGACCCACAGTTCGACAGGCCCGGCAGGCTGCGCTCCGGCTCCGCTGCGACGATCCCGACTGCCTGCTCACCAGGCGACTCCTCACAGGCCACAGACCGACTCTCCCTTGGCAGAAATCTAATCTGAACACACTTATCGACATAACTGATCTCTGGAAACCTGAATGGTGTTCTGTGAATTTCCACAACCGTAACAATATATACATAATTATATATATACTAGTACGGGCCCGTAGTGGCGGGCCGTAGGGGCGGGCCCGTAGGTGCGTAAACGACGACTGGATTGGGGCATTATTTCAATTAGATTGGACCAACCGTATCATAAATGGCCATAACTTGGGAAACACCTGGGAAACATACTCAGGTCCCCAGCGTCAATTGTGACGTCATATCAAACGAAGAAGAATTGTGACGCCCTCTCTCTCGCCCCCCCTCGCTCCCCCTAGTCTCGCCCCTCTCTCTCCCCCCCACTCTCACCCCCTCTCTCGCCCCCTCCTCTCTCCCCTCTCTTGAATTGTGACGCCCCCTCTCTCTCACCCCTCTCTCTCCATCCGCTCTCTCGCCCCCCTCTCTTGCCCCCTCTCTCTCCCCTCTCTCACCCCTAGTCTCACCCCTCCTCTCTCGCCCCCTCTCTTGCCCCTCTCTCTCCCCCTCTCCACCCCTAGTCTCACCCTCCTCTCTCCCCCTCTCTCACCCCTCCTCCCCCCTCTTTCACCCCTCCCTCCCCCTCTCTCACCCCCAGTCTCGCCCCTCCTCTCTCCCTCTCTCTCGCCCTTCTCTCTCGCCCCTCTCTCTCGCCCCCACTCCCACCCCCTCTCACAACCCCTCTCACACCCCCCTCTCCGTCCCCTCTCTCGCCCCTCTCTCGTCCCCACTCCACCCCTCTCTCTCCCCCTAGTCTCGCCCTTCCTCTCTCCCCCCTCTCTGTCCCCTCCTCTCTCCCTCCCTCTGCCCCCTCTCACCCCCCTCTCTCGCCTTCTCTCTCCCCCCTCCTCTCTCCTTCTCTCGCCCCTCTCTCCCTCCCCTCTCTTGCCCCCCTCTTCTGTCCTTTCTCTCTCTCCTCCTCTCTTGCCCCCCTCTCACCCCTCTCTCGCTTCTCCTCTCCCTCCTCTCGCCCCCCCTCTCGCCCTTCTCCTCTCCCCTCCTCTCTCCCTCCCCCCTCTCACCCCTCTCTTGCCCTTCTCTCTCCCCCCCTCCTCTCCCTTCTCTTGCCCCCCTCTCACACCTTCTCTCTCCCCTCCTTCTCCTTCTCTCTCCCCCTCCTCTTACCCTTCTCTCTCCCCCTCCTCTCTCTCCCCTCTCTTGCCACCCCCCTCTGTCCCCCTCTCCCCCCCTCCTCTCTCCCCCTCCTCTGTCCCCCTCCCTCTTCTCGCCCCCCTCTCTCCCCCCTCCTGTCCCCCTCCTCTCTGCCCCCCCTCACCCCCCTCTCTCCCCCTCCTCTCTCGTCCCTCTCTCTGTAAATGTATTCACAAATGTCTACCAAGCACAAACGATTAATTCCAACCTTGGGAAAAACAGCTTTCAAACCCTTGTGT
>CM068963.1:44257148-44282572 GCA_035128595.1 Eptatretus atami | reverse complement strand
AAGAGAGAGATAGAGAATGGAAAACAAAATGCTGGAAGAGAACGCAAACCACCTTGGAAACCTTTTTTTTTCTTTTTTTTTTATTCCTGTTAGGTAAAACACCCTGCAACCCATGCCTGGAGAAAGCAGATTTTTTTTGAATGCTGGCCACATTGTGCATGCAATCTTAATGTAACTTTGTATGATGCTAGCTTTTACCATTGCACACATTTATTTCTCAACTTGGTTGTGGGATGGCTTTGAAAGCCATAAAATACAAGTTGATGAGTCTTCCTTTGTGCTGGGAAAGGAGGTGCACAGAACATACTGCACAAGCGCAAGCACATCTATACTTGCCACTAGAGATGGAGCCCAAATTCCTGAGCCTGAACCTAAAAAACTGGGAAAAGGCAGGAATCCAAATCAATTTCCCGCAATTTTCCAGGAATTTACCGGGAAGAAACACTAGCTTCAGCTCGATTTATTTGAAAGCTTTTCTCAGTTCAAGCTCAGAAAATTAGGCTTGCACCATCTCTAATCTCCATCATATGTGTGTGCGTCAGTGGTGTGGCACAATAGACAACATAAAAGATAATGAGCACAAAAATATTATCCTGAACTTTGAGTTGACCGGAACTTTCAGTAGGGCCTCAGCTGTCGTTCCATAACATGGTCAAGGATGGTTTCAATGCCGATTACCTGGTTATTGTAAAGTGAAAACAAGGATGTAAAGTGAACCACACAAGGATGTAAAGTGAAAAAGAAAAATCTATGATCAGATCTCGTAATTTCGTTTTTGAAACTTCAGTATTCAACTTTAAAAAAAATATTTTAATCCACACATCGTGTGGATAAATAATATCCACACATCGTCCACACAGCCACACAACAAATAATCCACACATCGTCACATTAGTTTCAAAATAAAAATGTAAACTTCACAATCGATTTCAAACCTGCTAGAAAAGCACCCAGTTGACTTTGGAGGGTGTGCTGAGGATTCACACTGCGCAGAAAGGAAGGAATTAGAGCAGAAAAGCATCGGCACAACTTTTCAGAAAATGAGGTAAGTTAAATTTTTCAATGTTTTATTCAAATGAACTGGTTGCAGAAATATTCACTCATCACATTGTCAAACGTATAAATAGACCTCAACAAGAGCGTCGGCAGCACGTAACAAAATTCGTAGTTGTTCCAAGTATCAAACAACAAAAAGCAAGGTCCTTGCAATTACAACAATTTTAAAAAGCCATGGAACACTGTTAGTATGCAAAGAAAACGAGTTTCATTTTTTTTTTTTTGGATGCTTTCTTAGGAAACTTCTCAGGAGTGTTTTTTATTTAATTTTACTTTTTGTAGAACTCGACCAGCGAAGTAAAGTATCAAAAGTTACAAAAAAGCCACAGAGGTGTGTTGGCCTTTTCCTTAAGAAGAAATTTTGGCAAAATTCCTTTTCCTTTTCCTTATTTACATTTTGGCAAAAACTGCTTCACGAGAAAAGCCATATCATGTGAGTTTACGTCGTGTGGTGGTGGCCGTGTGCAAAGCAGGCGCTGGTTTTTACACCACTTCAAAAGCACATAGAAGGCTGCAAGTTTGTTGCAGGTTCATGCACAAAAAGCAAGGCCAAAAAGTGTAAAGGGCTCTTCAACACCTCCTCACTCCAGAAGATGAACACTGGTATTTTTTTTGGGGGGGGGGGGGTGGAGATTATTAAACAGAAATCGAGCAACAACAATCCGTGCACCAAAGCCGTAAAATCGCAAGCCGTTCCACCAAAACACTTGCTCGGAATAAAGAAAAATTTCACAACAACAAAAACAAATGATTCAACTCTTCCAAAACACGGCATTTGCAAAGTGGACCAAAGTCAATGCCATCGAATTTCATTTCAAGGCATATTCAATACATCACAAACATTTCTCCCCATTGGTTCCTTTCAACACACAAGCAAGAAATAACAGACACCCAAAGGTTTGGTGCCAATACTTTTTAAATTAACAAACCAAGTAACTCCAGAGTCCAGAAAAGCTTTTTAACTTCCACGTGGCTGGAACCTGATTCGCACGATCTCAGGACAGTGGCTCCTTGCTCTTATGCATCTTCATAATGCATGAGAGTTGAACGAATGTCTTCATCCATCTGGCCCTGGATGAAAAGACATTTTTGATGAGACTAAAGGTCTATTCAAATTATAACCAAACAGAACGGTCTGTTCACAACAACAGAAAATTAGCCTGGTGTTGGCTTGGGGTTAGGGTGGCTGGCTTGGGATCTTAGGGTCTTGAGTTTGAGCCCTGTTGACTGCTGAATACCTGAATTAACACCAGGTGGGGTGATCCAGCCTGTCATCCTTCTGAGGTTGGTGAAATGAGTACTAATGTACTGGTATAAGGCATGGCATCAGCAGCATAGTTGTGCCCAACAAAATGATAGCTACCTGGCAGCCAAGCTGCTACATGCAGAAGAAGAGGAAGAACAGAAAATTATTGTTATGTTTTGTCACACAACAGAACCCCCCCCAAAAAAAAATCGAAAAATAAGCTCTTTTGGCATAAATTTACGTCTGGAAGGATGGGGATACATTCCCTGTAAACCCCCCCCCCAAAAAAAAAATGTAAATGCCTCGAATGCAAAGCAATTTGATTTTCCAAATCATGCAAAATGACCGTGGCTCATTTTAGATCGATTTGATATGAGGTTTAAATTCAATAACTAATAAATAAAAAATTAAATAAAAAATCAATTTTAGTTACCGTTCAAACATACCTGAGATTAATCCAAATGCACTGCAAAATGTTCACAGGCCATGTGGATTTATCCAATGGAAACAAAGAGAAATCAAAAATAATAATACTGCAACACCCCGCCCCACAAATAGCGTACACATCCTCACTATATAAATTAATTAATGTACCAGTGTTTGTGTGTGTGTTTGTTTGTCATGCTACTCCTCCTTCATTTCTGGGCTGATTACATCCATACTTGCTACATAGGATCATCATGACCCCAATTAATGTATAGGGGTGTTTTTTCTTTGCCGGTGGTCTTGGGGGAAGGGGGAAAGTGGGGGGGGGGGGGGGGAGGGACAGGGGACGCAATAATCCATGTAAATGTGTATCGAGTAGTGCCGCCTCCAGGTAGGGGGAGGTACTTCAAGTCTCCACCATTTACATTACAGTATTCCTGTCCCACGTTTCCCGTGCAGTGAGTGTTTTGATCATATATACGTAACCCGGGTTTTTTCCTTTTTTGCCTACACAGAGCTGTCAGTTACCTATACACCACCCAAATAAAGATATTCATCAGAAGAACGTGTTACATGCTTGGAAGAAGATCGCCCCAAGGGAAGGTACTCTTTGTATAACAACATGCACACTTTCAAAGTTATCGTAAAGGACATTTACACACTTTGTATATGCCAGGTAATATGTGGGTAAAGGAGAGAAAACGAAAGGTTGGGAGAATATAAAAGGAAGGGAAATATAGGGAAGGGGCATGGATGACATATACAGACAAAGATGGGAGTGGGGGCAAAACTTTGCCATTTTTACCCTGTGGACACGAAGTGAAAAGTGGGGTTTAGCAATTAATTCACTTTTGTCTGTCCATCCATCTACAAACGTCAGTTTATGATCGAGGAACAACTCAATTTCATTTTAGTGTTATATTTAGAACATGAATCGGAAACACAAGCCTATAGTTTAATGAACTTTGGCTCTGAATTCATCCCAATTGCACATGTGCAGAGGAGTGAGATACTCTTTTTAGTCTGTCTGCCTGCTTGGCAGTCAAACAAAATTGAAAATCATTGCAAACAAGAAACTTACTGTTTTTAGGGGCATTATAAAGGATACACCAACAGGCATGGATAACTAACATAATGTGTTAGATAAGGTGGTGTAATAGCTACTGCATCAATGGTGGTAAATTGTCGGAAATATTATTTTTATACACTCTTTTCAATCTCAATATGATTTCAATTGAATTATATATCTGAACACTGCGTGGGGTAAGGTGTTCTATGAACTCTCCAGTTGCATATGTTATTTGTCAGTTTTTCCAACATATTTCATAGTTGGCACTATATATATATTATATATATATATATATAATATTACATACAACGCATATATATATATATATATATATTTATATATATATATATATATTGTTGTGGTTTCCGCCTGTCGGGTGCGGGCGACCACTTTTAGCCAATGGCGGCCGCTCTCGCCACCGAACGGGCAAACCTAGTCGCAGCTTTCAGAACAACGCCGAAATCCAGCTACGGGTGTGTTTTAAGCACACCACAGCCTTGTCAATACTCTACCCGTGCTACAGGGTCCGATCGACGAATGGTCGATTTACCTAATTAATCGCACGGGCAGACTACCCAGAGATTGTACCTCGACGGAACTCGTACAGAAACGAGCCGCTTAAGCAGCTCGCTCCGTTTGCGATTGCCGAGCGGATTATCACCAAGCCCGTCGGACCCGATTCTCTTATCGGTTTATTAAGAACCAACTATATTCCGAACTTAATAATGGCAGTTCAATCGAGGGAAAGGATGCAACGAACGGGTCAACATTCACACAAGGACATTTATTATTATAGCACGTATACAATTAGGCGAGGCAAACACGCATGCAATTATTTAGGCAAACAGCATGAATTTATGCAAGGCAAAGAAAAGCAATGCAATCAACAAAAGCACGACAAGAAGAACTACAAACGTTCTACACGATCACTTAGCAGTTTACTACTTGACAGACACGGCGCCACAACATTCATTCAAAGAAAACCCCAGGAAAGGCAAGGGGTAGGACTGGACCTCATGGGTCTTTATAGTTCACGGAGTTGTGGAGACCGCAGGAACTCCGAGAGACCGGGCTGGTTACCTGTCACTTCGGGGTGACTCGCTGGGCGCTCCTGCGACGTCCGTCCACACGGCAGCTGGCGTGACCGCGGCTCGGCCCAAGCCTCGTCGTGCGGCCCGGTCGATCGGGCCTAGTCGACAACGCCTCAGAGGAACGAACGGGCCTTTGCTCTTTTAGAGTTGATGCTCTCTTAAGAGCCCGCCGTTCCTCAGCGTCGTTCGGACTGTCCCGGGGCCGATCACCTCGGACCGTTTGCCGCTGGTTGGCGACTCCTCTCCGGCTGCGGTCCAGCGACCCACAGTTCGCACGGCCCGGCAGGCTGCGCTCCAGCTCCGCTGCGACGATCCCGACT
The DNA here is from genome assembly GCA_035128595.1 of Eptatretus atami. Classification (NCBI taxonomy): domain Eukaryota; kingdom Metazoa; phylum Chordata; class Myxini; order Myxiniformes; family Myxinidae; genus Eptatretus; species Eptatretus atami. Next base: position 44,277,364 of record CM068963.1, on the reverse strand, counting down.
GCCTGCTCACCAGGCGACTCCTCACAGGCCACAGACCGACTCTCCCTTGGCAGAAATCTAATCTGAACACACTTATCGACATAACTGATCTCTGGGAAACCTGAATGGTGTTCTGTGAATTTCCACAACCGTAACAATATATACATAATTATATATATACTAGTACGGGCCCGTAGTGGCGGGCCGTAGGGGCGGGCCCGTAGGTGCGTAAACGACGACTGGATTGGGGCATTATTTCAATTAGATTGGACCAACCGTATCATAAATGGCCATAACTTGGGAAAACACCTGGGAAACATACTCAGGTCCCACAGCGTCAATTGTGACGTCATATCAAACGAAGAAGAATTGTGACGCCCCTCTCTCTCGCCCCCCTCGCTCCCCTAGTCTCGCCCCTCTCTCTCGCCCCCACTCTCACCTCCCCGCCCCTCCTCTCTCCCCCTCTCTTGAATTGTGACGCCCCTCTCTCTCACCCCTCTCTCTCCATCCGCTCTCTGCCCCCTCTCTCGCCCCCTCTCTTGCCCCCTCTCTTCCCCCTCTCTCACCCCTAGTCTCACCCCTCCTCTCTCGCCCCCTCTCTTGCCCCTTCTCTCCCCTCTCTCACCCTAGTCTCACCCCTCCTCTCTCCCCCTTCTCACCTTCCTCCCCTCTTTCACCCCTCCCTCCCCCCTCTCTCACCCAGTCTCGCCCTCCTCCCCCTCCTCTCGCCCCTCTCTCTCCGCCCTTCTCTCTCGCCCTCTCTCTCGCCCCCACTCCCACCCCCCTCTCACAACCCTCTCACACCCCCTCTCTCCCCCTCTCTCGCCCCTCTCTCTCGTCCCCACTCCACCCCCTCTCTCTCCCCCTAGTCTCGCCTTCCTCTCTCCCCCTCCTCTGTCCCCCTCCTCTCTCCCTCCCCTCTCGCCCCCCTCTCACCCCCTCTCTCTGCCCTTCTCTCTCCCCCTCTCTCTCCCTTCTCTCGCCCCTCTCTCCCTCCCTCTCTTGCCCCCTCTTCTGTCCTTCTCCTCTCTCCCTCCCCTCTCTTGCCCCCCTCTCACCCCCTCTCTCGCCCTTCTCTCTCCCCCTCTGCCCCCCCTCTCCGCCTTCTCTCCCCCCTCCTCTCTCCTCCCTCTCACCCCCCTCTCTTGCCCTCTCTCTCCCCCCTCCTCTCTCCTTCTCTTGCCCCCCTCTCACACCCTTCTCTCTCCCCTCCTCTCTCCTTCTCTCCCCCCTCCTCTTACCCTTCTCCTCTCCCCTCCTCTCTCCCCCCTCTCTTGCCACCCCCTCTGTCCCCTCTCACCCCCCTCCCTCTCCCCCTCCTCTGTCCCCCTCCTCTCTCTCGCCCCCCTCTCTCCCCCCTCCTGTCCCCTCCTCTCTCCCCCCCTCTGCCCCCCCTCCTCTCTCCCCTCCTCTCTCGTCCCTCTCTCTTAAATGTATTCACAAATGTCTACCAAGCACAACGATTAATTCCAACCTTGGGAAAAAACAGCTTTCAAACCCTTGGGAAACAGCTGTTTCCCTCGGGAAAATTCAAACCTTGGGATTAATTAAATATTGAATAATAATCAAACCTTGGGAGTTTGGCACATACCCAGGTATGGCACATACCCAGAGAAAGGCACATACCCAGGTCCCCAGTGTCGATTGTGACGTCATACCAAACGAAGAAGAAGAATTGTGACGTCAATCCTTCAAAAAAAAAAATTAATTAATTAAATAAACATTAATTGTGACGTCATTCGTGAGGTCAGAGCACCGTGTCCTGTCATTGGTTCACAGATACATGGCCGTAACTTGGGAACCGCTCGTCGATCGATATCAAACCTCGAAAGGCACATCCGGGTCTCCGGCAATATTCCTGGCAAGTTTCAATCGATCGGACCGGTGATCGTCCGGTTATTAATAATTTGGGAAAAAATGGCATGATAAGGTGATAAGGTGGAACGACACCTTCAGCTGCCATATATACACCTTTTCAACACTGAAAAATCAATAAAATGGCCGTAACTTGGGAACCGCTCGTCCGATCGATATCAAACCTCGAAAAGGCATATCCGCGGGTCCCGGCAATATTCCTGGCAAGTTTCAATGAGATCGGACTGGCGGTCGTCGAGAAATGGCGGTCGCAGACAGACAAACAGACAGACAGACACAAACACAGAGATTGCTGGAATATGATAGATGTATATATATACATATATGTTAATCAGTTGAGTCTAATCAAGTTTGACATCACAATGTCCCAGGTCCAAGTCTTGACTCAAATCTGATGTAGACTAGAAATGACAGAACCAGAACTGCTTTATTACCTCCGCCACCGAAGGTGAAGGAGGTCATGTTTTCACCCCTTTCTATCTGTTTGTTACTTGCAAAATCGAATATTTTTCAAGTATATTGGTGGGTCATTTTGTTATTCTGTCTGTCTGTCTGTCTGTCTGTCTGTCTGTTTATTGCCTCCAGGTCACAATTTTAAACCGATCTTCACGAAACTTCACCACAAAGTAGCATTTGGCATAAGCAAGAAGCCTTTTGTTTCTGAGGTCAAAAGGCCAAAGGTCAACAAATTTGTCGAATTTCTAAAATCCTCAATTTTCATCTGATTGACTTGAAATTTGAAGAGGATTTATATTTCAGGTCACTGAATTCAAGTAGCCTATTATTTTTGAGGTGAACATGTACCAAAAGGTCAACATAGGCCAAAGGTCAACAACTTACGTGAGATTTCTAAAATCCTCTATTTTCATCCGATTGACTTGAAATTTGAAGAGGATATATATTTCAGGTCACTGAATTCAACTACCAATTATTTTTTAGATCAACATTGGCCAAAAGGTCAACATAGGCCAAATTTCTAAAATTGTCAATTTTCATCTGATTCACTTGAAATTTGAAGAGGAGTTGCATATTTGGTCATTGAATTAAACCACCAATTATTTTTAAGATAAAATTTGTTTTATGGATTTTGAAAGTATCGTGCTCTGCACGTCTTCTTGCTATTCTGTCTGTTTGTCTATCGCCAACAGGTCAAAATTTTAAACCACTCTTCGCGAAACTTCACCACATGGTAGAGTTTGTCATAAGGAATAAGACTATTGTTTTTGAGGTCAAAAGGTCAAAAGGTAAACATAGGCCAAAGGTCAACATCTTAGATGGTGTTTCTAAAATCCTCAATTTTCATCCGATTGACTTGAAATTTGAAGAGCATTTGCATATCAGGTCACTGAATTCAACCACCTATTATTTTTGAGGTCACCAGAGGCCAATAGGCCAATTTGGGCCAAATTTTCTAAAATCTTCAATTTTCATCTGATTCACTTGAAATTTGAAGAGGAGTTTCATATTTGGTCATTGAATTCAACCATATATTATTTTGGAGGTCAAATTTGTTTTATAGGTTTTGCAAGTATTGTGCTCTGCATGATGTCTTCTTCATGTTTGTTTGTCTGTCTGTTTGCTTGTCTGTCTTTGTGCAGGATATCTCAAAAAGTTGTGGATGGATTCGGATGAAATTTTGTGGACAGGTTGTGTGTGTGACAAAGACGAACCGATTATACTTTGGTGAAGATCCAGATCTGGCTACTAGAATTTTTAAAGCGATTCTTCACCATTAAGAGATGGGGCCAAAAACGATATATAGCACAATATATCAAAAAGTTGTGGATGGATTTGGACAAGACTTGGTGGACATGTTGGGTATGTGACGAGAAATAATTGTTTCAATTTTGGTGAAGATCTGGATCCGGATCCGGATGTCATAATTTTTTTTAATGATTCTTCACCATTGAGAGATAGGGCCAAAAACGATGTATAGAATGATATATCAAAAATGTATTGGGCCCGATATGTTCTCGTGGATCAGGCATTGCATGGCGGAGGTATGCGCTCTACCGAGTGCCCTTCTAGTTCACACATGTATTCATACGCGGTGGCTGGCAGGATAACTTAAAGGTATGCATGCTCGCCTTTGAGCTATCTATCCTGGGTTTAAATGTAGGCCCAGCTGTAAATGATCACCCTGCTCTTTCATACCAGAGGAACTCATCAATATGTGCACCGTCCAATGGAAGGCCAGTAAGCTGGAGGATCCATCTGCCAGCATTGGTTGTTGGTGGATGTTAAAGATCTGTTGATGTCTTTTGCCAAGAGAATGCAAGTTATCAATGAACATATTACAAATTCCTGCCTTAACTGTACTGAGTTAGGCAATTGCAAACCATTCAGCATAACCTTTGCTGAGACGCTTCTTTGACAGAACAGACACTCTGTAAAGAGAATGCAAATTTGTTGATATGATTCATACATGGTGCAGGACTTGATATACTTCTGGTAGGCTCAATACACCAAATCTCCTTCAAATGCATTTTTAAAAATATTTAATGCTCTCTGATTGCCTGATTACAGGCACGTTCCCCACGACATTTGATGTATATGGGAGTTGGGCCGATCTAAAACGTTGCAAAAAATGTACGGGGCTGTCAATAATGACAAATTACAAGTAATAATGTTTCTTCTCATGACTGTCTGAATTGCAAGTTTAGTTTTGTTGGTGGTTTCCTATGTCGTTCTGAGTAACGCCTGCCATTGTATGGTATGAGAGGTGATTCTGCATCAGCAGCTTTCTCCAAAGCTGTTGGTCGAGGGAATTGTCATACCATGGACAACTCGAGCAGCGATTTATGAGCTGGTAATGGTGCTGATGGTACTGCATTGGGGTTACATTTGGCCAACACTTTCATGTTTCACACAACTGGTTCATCCGTCAACCCATTTGCTGAGCTGTGCAGTTGCTCAGTGTGGCGACACCAAACTGTTCCTGGCATCACCTGCACTTGGAACATTCAAGGGCCAACTTTTGACTGACTGACTCCTGGGATCCACTTTTATTTGCATCTATAGTCACATGCTAGAACATCTTGACCAACAAGGAATGCTGTTTCCTTTGTTTTCTTCCTCACCATTATTACCTCCACCATCGAAGGTAGACAGAGGTTATGTTTACACCCCAGTTGTCTGTCTGTTTCTGGGTTTGTTTATCTTTCTGTTTTCCTCTCCACAACCTGACAGCGTACGTCAGGTTTTGTGAGATCCAGCCTTGAGCAGAGGCCCCTTTTGAGGAAGAGGTTATCAGGAATTTCACTCGATGTACAATGTGGTGATTTAAAGTTCAACGTGAGGAAATCCACCAGATTATAATGCAAGGGCTGGTTCTCTCCTCGTAGTCAGTGCAGCACTCACTTCAGTAATTTAACAAAATGTTGTATCTGCCCATTCATGGCAGGGTGAAATGGGACCAACTTTATGCAACTATCCCAATTCTGTTCAATAAGGCATTTAATTCATCATAAACTAGAACGACACTTGGTAGAGCGCATATCTCCACCAGGCTGAACAGTTTACATTTTGCATCCCTTAACCAAAATCTAATCATCTTGTTATGGTCACCTACCCAACTCATTCACCACGTTTTGCCATAATCCATCCACAACGTTTTGAAATATCATGCAATCTGTCATTTTTGGTCAATGGTGAAGAATCACTTAAAATTATTGTATCTAGCTCTAGATCCTCACCAAAATCTAATCAGTTCATCCTTGTCACACACCTAAGTTGAAGTTAGTAACTTCCCCACCAAATTTCATCTGAATCCATCCATAACTTTTTAAGATATCCTGCACACAGACAGACAAACAGACAGGGATGAAAACATAACCTCCGCCCACCTTCGGTGGCAGCAGTAACAATTGGAAGCATTGTTGCTAGCCAGCTGCTAGGGAATGCCATTAAGGGCAAACATCATCGATAGCACGACAATCGTCTTTGCTGATGTGACCCTGATTGGTACTACCTCTGGCCATTTTGAGTGGGCAAAGAACCGGGCAGCTTAGTCAACGTAAAATGTCTACCAAGGAGATGTGGGCCGCTCAGAGCGTTGAAAAAGTTATCAGCTCTGGCATATTTTAAATATTTAATGCTGTTATGATGGCCTGATTACAGGCAGAGGATCCATCAGCCAGCATCGGCGCGGCAAAAGCCATACAATCACAAGCCGTTCCACCAAAACATTTGCTTTGCGATCAAAAAAATTTTTTCAATACAACAAAAACAAATGATTCAAATTTTCCAAAGCGTGGCATTTCCAAAGCGGACCACAGTCATGCCGCCAAATTTCATTTCAAGGCATGTTCAAAATGTCGCACATAAACTTCCTACACAATATTTGTGTGCAAACACATTATGGAACACAGTAACCAACACCAGCCCAACAATTGAGTGGACCTCTGTGACATTTCTCAACTATAGGCTTGGAGAAGCTGGCACCCATTGACATTCAAAGTACAATGTTGCTTCAATCTGGTGGTCTATGTCTGGCCACCAGTCAACTGAGCTTACAGCTAGGGCCTTCATCTTAACCACTTCAAGGTGTCTCACATGTAATTAATAAAAGACTCATTCTCTTAGCTTCCTAGGTTCCACCATTCTGCAGCCCCACATCAAGAATCCCTGAAAAAGTGAGCTTACCGCTTTGTGCAAAGAACTATGGAAATCGTATATTTTCCGCTTCTGTTCTCTACAATCTTTAAAAGTAGACTCATATACTCTAAGCAGCAATGCATCCGTGTGTGTTACCTACCTTACTTCTGCTGACATCAAGGGTAAGATCTCAATCTGGAGCATTTAAAACATTCCTGCCAAGTCAATGTCCAAGCAGTGTTGAAGTTTCAATCGGTAGATGAGAGAGCTGTCTGCAACAGCATAGTTTTTGTGTTCTTGTTACCTCTGCCAACGAAGGTGGGCAGAGGTTGTTTTCACCCCTGTCTGTCTGTTTGTCTATCTATCTGTGAACATGATATCTCAAAAGGTTGTGGACGGATTCTGACGAAATGTGGTGGACAGGTTGGGAGTGTGACAAGGAGGAACTGATTATATTTTGGTGAGGATCCGATCCCGATCCGAGAATTTTTAAAGTGATTCTTCACCATTGAGTGATAGGGCCAAAAACGATATATAACATGATATCTCAAAAGGTTTTGGACGGATTCAGACACAACCTGGTGGATAAGTTGGGTGTGTGACAAGGAAAAATTGATTCGATTTTGTTGACGATCCGAATCAGGATCCAGATCCAAGAATTTTTTAATTTACCAAGTGATTCTTCATCATTGAGAGATGGGACCAAAAACGATATATAGCATGAAATATCAAAAAATTGTGGACGAGTTATGAGAAAACTAGGTGGATTAGTTGGTTAAGTGACAAGAACAAGCCGATTAGATTTTGGTTCAGGTCCGAATCCAGATCCAGCCCATCAGTGGGATCCAAAACGAAAACTCTTCAGCCTGGTGGAGGTGTGCGCTCTACCGAGTGCCGTTTTAGTACTAATTCATGTTTTAACTGTGTGCCCCCAGAAGATGTGCCCAGTGATGTGAACATGCCACGCTTGTTAGTTGCTTTGTCCTTTGGAGGATGAAATGTTGATTCGAGAAGCTGGTCATCAATGACAAATGCAAGTTTGGTGAAATTTCTTCAAACCACATACTAGGCTCAGCACTTCCCTATGAATATGAGCAAACTTCCTCTCTGCCAAATTAAACCAATGCCTATGAAAAGAAAGGGCATCCATTGCCATCTGGCACGATATGAGACATTACGGCACCGATCCCGTGTGGCAATGCATTGCACACCAGCTGTACTGGCAGGACTACGTCATTTCTTCACGCAAGTGTGTTTGCACTTAGAGGTGATGAGTTTCTTTGCCTCTTAGAAAGCCTTTTCACATGCCTTGAACCAGGCTCACTTACTTTTGATGCTCTGCATTTCATTTTGTGCCTGCAGCATTGTTGTGATGTTGGGTAGGAACTTTGTGTAATATTTTACCAGCCCAACAAATGAGAGGACTTCTACTACATTTCTCAAACATAAAGCATTGACAATACCTTCTACCTTTGTCTTGTGCTTCATGTAGGCCTTCTGCATCGATGATGTGGCAGCAGTAGGATTCCGATTTCTTGAATAATTCACGCATGGAACGTTTCAGCTGCAACCCATAATGTTTCAGGTGCTGGAAGACTTGTTCCAAATTCCTCAGGTATTTTGCATCATCAGTACTCATTACAATGACATCCTCAAAGTAATACGATCTTCAGAACACTCAGAATGTCCTGCTCCATGACTCACTCGGGCCGATTCCACACAGCTTTCACCAACCTTCAGGATGCAATTGGATAGATATTGGAGCTATAGGATTCCAGGCAGCTCCCTTCGTATGCCGCCACACCAACCATTACATCACCATTGCTTCAGCTTAGGCTGACAGAACTCCACTGATAAAATAAATAATTTGTACATTTATTCACAATTGTCCACTTATTTCATAACACCAAAACATCAGTCAGTCATTCCACTCAGTAGGATGTATAACTAACTGCATGATTGAGTATACCTGCTGCAGGTTGCCACACAAGATGTAAACAATGCTTCTGACTTTAGCATTATGGATGTTTTACCAATTCCATAGAACCCACCTTCAGTATACCTATTCCATATTTCTGGACCAGCAAATACCATCCGTCGCTTTGCTGACGGGAATACTAAGAGAGAGGGGGGAAGAGGATAAGGGAGAGATTGAGGAGGTAGAGGGTGGGGAAGAGAGGAGGAGGGAGAGCGAGGAGGGGTGGGGGAAGAGAGGAGGAAGGGAGAGCGAGGAGGGGTGGGGGAGTGAGGAGGGGTGGGGGAAGGAAGGCAGCAGAGGGGAGGGGAATGGAAGGAAGCATACCAGGACATTACCAGGGTGAAAGTGCTTTCAATTGTCGATTGCGAAAGCAAACTTGTTGCTGTTGCAGACTTTGGTTTCTTTGAATCTGCGTTCTCTACCATCCCTAATAGGTACTCTCTCTGGTGTTTGGTTTTCAAATATTTTAGCATATTGGACGTACTACAGTGATGAGTAAGGTCTATTGAACAAAGTGAGCATGCAACTTTTGGACTGTCTTATTTAACCTTCCCGAAATACTTCCAAACTGCACTTCTCGACCTTTTGAACGGCATGTTGTGAAAACTTTATCAGTCAATGCACTGCCTATCTGTCCGTCAGCAAAACAATCAGCACACTTTACTGGACAACTCTAAATGTCTTGCTATTCATATAAAAGGAACACACCCTTGGAGTGCGTTTAGTTTGCAAGTGACTTGCTTTTGCTGCTATATTGTAAACAGGACACCACAGGGGCATGTTTATTTTCAATTAATACATTACCAGGCCAAGTGTAACCGGAACAGGCCCAACAGTGAGCAAAATAAAATCCCCCCCCTAAAAAAATGCTTATTTCTCTGAAGCAGGAATTACTAAGAATCGATGTTGATTTCGGTTCACTACTCGATTCCTTTCAATTCCATGGTTGGAATTCAGTACTTTGGAATTGATTCCGCCCACCACTATTAAGCACCCAAGCAAGCACACCAACTAAACGGTTGATAAGGAATGGCTGGCTAGGTCATACTAAACACCGTCCGAAGATGACCGGAAATGACCAGGGACGTCCGGAGTATAAAAAAATGCACAAATTGGACAAATGAACACTTTTTCTAGCAGTCGGAACTGTTGCTAACGTCAATTCCACAGTTTAAATTTTGAAATTAGGTCCAGGTTAAGAGATTCTAGAGCTTATCACATTTCAGCTGTAATGCATATAAACGTCCAGAGAGTTGTATGGGGATGGAGGGGGAGGGGTTTTGTGAGGAGATAAGCATGAGGTGAGGGGAAGGGAAGGTAGACATGCGGTGGAGCATTAATTGCGATTCATACTGTATAATCAAATGATTCTGCATAGAATAATAGTGAAGGTGGAAACAAAATAATGTCTGAAATACATTTTCTACCAGTCATACTACAAACACTGCCCCAAGATAAGCACCGTCCAGAGATAAACACTGCCCAGACATGTCCGGAGACAAACACCACCCGGAGAAAAACACCGCCCGGACACGTCCGGAGAAAAACACCACCCGGACACATCCGAAAACAAGCATCATTCAGACACATCCGGAGATAACCACCATCTAGACACGTCCAGAGTTAACCACTGTCCAGATATATCCACTGTCTGGAGATAACCATCTGGACATGTCCAGAGATAACCACTGTCCGAACATGTTCGGAGATAACCACTGTCCGAACATGTCTGGAGATAACCACCGTCAGGACATGTCCGGAGATAATCACCGTCCGGAGATACCCACCGTCTGTATACGGCCAGAGATAACCACCGTCCAAAGTATCAAATAATGTGTGAATACAACTCTCTGGATGTTTATATGCATTACAGCTAAAATGCGATAATCTCTCGAATCTCTTAACCTGAGACGAATTTCAAAATTAAAAATTACCCCCGTGTGGGGGTGACGGTCATCTCTATAATACCACAAGTTCTCAAGTCATATGACCGAAGACTACTGCGCAGTTCTAACTGCGCAGCCTCGAACTGCGCAGTTTGGTTAAAGATGACTCGGCATTTTGGCGCACGCGACGAAATTATATTTTGAAAATAAATGCCGACGTTTACATTTCGGGTTTTGAAACTTTTGCACTTCGGCGGAAAATGTATAAATATAAAAGGCTAAAATGTGTTTTATATTTATATTTCATTTCTCCTTCCTTCCTTCTTTGCGAATCGCACGGCGTTTTTGGCCATCTTCCAGATCACGTGACGATCAAACGGGAAGGAAATTCAAAAACTTGTCCGGTTAGATACAAGATAATATTTTTACTATCATAACCAATAAACAGTTGCCGAATATCTTGATAGAATGGCAGACTAGATAGGTTTTGAAAATGGCGATTTTATAACTTATGTGACCTCGTGACCTTGACCCTGACCTTGAACCCGACAAAAGTTATATTGTTGTGCAACACTCATCGACCTCTACCACATACTAAGTTTCATCAAGATCGGAAAGAAAAATTGTTGACGGACGGACGTCGACGTGACGACGTACGGACGGACATTTGGTCCAGCTTTATTAGGTCATCTCTACTGAGATGACCTAAAAATGTGAATTTGACCTCAGCAGCAGTTCCCACTGCTTAAAAAAAAAAGTGTTCATTTGTCAAATTCGCACATTGTTTGACTCTCCGGTCGTCTTCGGATGGTGTGTAATATCACGGTGCTGGCGTTGCAAGCGGTTAGCAATCGGTTCAAACAAACATCACTCAGAGATGCCCAAAACATCAAGCAATGTCCGAATTAGACAAATGAACACTTTTTTTTTTAGCAGTCGGAACTGCTGCTGAGGTCAATTAAGAAGTTTAAATTTTGAAATTTGACTCCAGTCAAGAGATTCTACAGCTTATTGCATTGCGGTGTATCCAGCAATTTGTAGGTATGGTGATCAAGCATTCGATGATATGAGTGAGGAAAGTGAAAAAAAAATATTTCAGCGCTTTATCGTTAGGAAACCATTGCGGCCTGTTCCAAGTCAAGGCATTGTTGAGCATCCAAACAAAATGGTGAATTAAAACCCCAGTAAGCTGACAGAGGACTAACTCATGAACTGAGCAAGGAAAATGCCCTGATAAAGGGTAATTAAATAAGGCCGCTAATTATTATCTTCAAAAGGGGTGTTCAAATTAACCCAAATGCCCATTTTCATTCATGCATTCCTTGGAGTTCGCTTCGTACGCATGCACAGTTTGGGGCCACTAGCTTTCATGGTTTTAGAGTTATGGACTGTGACAGAATGATGGACTGACACACTGACATTTATTATTGTCGTTATGCTTCTTCAGTGTCAGATAGTTAATGCCAAATTTGTAGAAATATTGAAAAGTTCCTATTCAAGTTGACCAAAAAGAAAAACACAAAAGACAACACAGTACCAATTAGATTTCAGCATTCCTGGACCACTCTAATCATGTGCATTGAGACCGCGCTAATGACCACTTTGTGTGAAATGACGACCACGTGCAACTGAACCTGCTAAGGAAGTGACCGCATAATCAAAGTGATTACCAGACAGGTAAGTGCATGTAAAACCGGCCATTTGATCAATGCACATATTAATGTACTAACTTCCACCCTCTATGTTTACTGGGTACTTGCCTGTACGGCACATAGTAGATGGGTACGATACACAGCTACCACTTCCTGGTGCCTCTTCTCAGCTTCCTGAAGACAAGAAATACATAATTGCAACAAAAATATTGTGGATTTACAACATATTGTGGATGGTGGATATAACAAAGACTCAAGTCACCAGTAACCACAGAGCACACCTGTGACTTATTCTAGTGTGACCTATATAATATAACTGAAGTGCACCACTTTTTGTGCATTTCTGGTGGTCTCTTTGTCAGAGTCATTATGCAAGGGCAGGATAGCTTTTTTTGACGCAAACTCGCCTTTGTGCTGTGTCGCCTGGTTTGGAATCTCGACAAAATATTTGGGTGTTTGGCATGCATGGCAATGCATCAATGTCGGCACTGTTCATTGGTAGGACTTTAAGCTGGAGGACTCGTCTGTCAGCACTGGTCGTTAGTGGATGTTAAATATCCCATGGTGTGTCTTTCGTGAAAGGTAGTTGAGTTATCGCTGACACCTTCGCCAAATTACAAATTACAGCTCTGGACTGATTGCTGAGAAGTCATTGCCTCCACAATGTTGGGTGAATAGCTTCAACAGAGAGTACTGTTGGACTGGAGGCACTGCTTTTCTGTATTTACTGCAGAGCAAGGGTATACTTAGCTATTTAGAACACACCAGCTTTAACATGGCAGTGTTATATGTGTCTCCAGAACAAAGGTTCCGCATCTCTCCCACTGACTCCAGGGGGCGCGCCACAAAAACAGACAATGTGGAGAACTGATGTGACTCCATGCAGTGATTTTGCCACAATTTATGCACCCAGCCGATTATGCAGCATTACAAGTTAAAGATGATTGTTAGAACAAAAAAAATGGTTAAATTAAGGATGATCCAAAGATAGTGCACCAGAAACAAAATGAATACTGAAACAACAAAAACTAGAATGGCATTCGGTAGAACGCATACCTCCACCAGGCTAAACAGTTTATGATTTGTATCCAACTGATAGGCCGGATCTGCATCCGGACCTAACCAAAATCTAATCGGCTTGTTCTTGTCACATTCCAACTCATCCACCGTTTCATCCGAATCTGTCCACATTTTTTGAAATATCATGCTATATATTGTTTTTGGCCACATCTCTCAATGGTGAAGAATTACTTTTAAAATTCTCGTATCCAGATCCAGATCTTCACCATAATCAAATGAATCAGTCCTTGTCACACATTCAAGCTGTCCACCAAGCTTCGTCCGAATCCATGCAAAACTTTTTGAGATATCCTGGTTACAGACAGACAGACAGACAGACAGACAGACAGACATAACCTCCATCTACCTTTGGTGACGGAGGTAATAAATCAATGATGATGAGTGCAGGGAGAGGTTGTAAATCTTGTGAAAGTGGGAACAATAATTGTGCACATGTAGAATTAGAATGTGACTTTAGAATTTTGTGGTCAAAAAGGCCCACCAGTAACTGGTGTTGCACTTTGCGCAGCTGGATGTGGAGGCCCTCAAGCTGCTGGTTCTGGCGCTTTGTGCTACCAGTGGCATAGGGCAGCTGGGACAAGCTGTTAAGAGCCAGCCGGAGTCGGGCACGCTCCTCCTGCACTTCAGATACCTGTGTGAGCAAGGTCCACAAAACGCATTCTCAATTAAAGGAGACCTCGACACAATATTCAATAAATGCTTGAATCGGTTTGCATCAAATAAAGGAGATGCAATGACATTTTAGTACACCTTTTGTTGCAAAGGATACAATGGGTGGTTTGTAATTGCTTTTACAATGGCAGTGCAATGTAGGAATTTTGTGTTTGGCCAGGACACCAGCACATGATAGTTTGCTCCATTCAAAAGTCACTGTGGGATCTTTTTAATGTCCATTGCAAGTGTTAGTCGATGGGGTAGCTAACCTAATGTCGTCTACAAAGGATGCCCTACTCTATGATGCAAAGCTTGTGAAGCACTATGGTGGTAGTTTGCCATCTGGTACAAGAGCTATCAGCAATCAAACCCAGACTTGAACGCAAGCAAGCTACCTCCTATATACAGTATTCAGTTATAGTTATGAGAAATTATAATTGAGAATTTTTCTTTCGAAAGGTATTCTGACACCTTAGATACCTATAAATCAGTCTACCCATAAATCAGTTCTCATACTTGTAAACAGAAAATCCAGATGCTTGAAAACTCTTAGAGCAGCCTTAAGACATCAGAGGCTGTTCGACATACCGCTCTTATCATTCTAATTTGACTTTTCCACTGCAGATTTGATTGTAAGCTTCTACAAGGACATCAATAAAACATACCTACATCTTTGCTTTATGGTAGCTATTCCTACAGATAAGTAGTCACAGGTAGATGGCAATCCTCTTTACCAAGCTCATAAATGTGATTACCTTGTAAATACTCCACCAGTCTGATCCAATTTACAAAAATCGTTGAAAAACAAATATCTTGGGGGAATATCACCAACAGCACAAAAAAGTGACTTTAAAGATTTTCTTTTCAGTTCTATATGGAAACACTTCACTTGTCTTAATCTTGTAGAGAGTCAAAAAAGAGCTTGTAAAGAAAAACAAACATGAGCACTCGCAATAGACAAAAAAATGCCCATTGTCGTGCCCTGGTAGATCGCTTTATCAAGTAAGAAAGAAAGAACAATTACAAAAAAAACTTATGTTTGGTTCAGGTGTGATGTTTTTCATAATGGTTGCAAGATCTGTAAAGGGGAAGTACACGGGTCAGCAGCATTGTGGAAAGAGATCTTACCTTTTTATCTTTTGCTTCCATCAAAATGCCAGAGTTGTCCAATTTATTTTGCAACTCTTCAACTGCTCCTTTGAAATCTTGTACAGCTTGCTCTCGTTCAGCAAGTTCTCTTTCCAGATCCTGAGCACGTTCTTCACTTGCATTCTTCTCGTTCCTTGCTCGGCTTTCCTCTTCCTGGCAACGACATGCCTCCAGGACCGCTGCCTCCTGCTTTCGCTGAGCTTCATCTGTCTCCTTCGTAAGTTTTTCAACTTTCTCAATCATCTCACGTTTCACATTCTCAAGCTGCCATTGCAGCTTTTCCTCTTTGTCCATATCACTCTGAACTTCATCCTCATGTTTACTCAACAAATCTTCCACCTCTTTTGAAAGTGCTGCAATCTCGGCTTCATTAGCGGATTTTTCTTCTTCATACGCTCTTAATGAACTAAGTTCCTTTTGCGTTTGCTCAGCCTCAGCCTTAAGCCTTTCAACTTCACTTCTCAAAAGCACAATCTCCTGCTCCTTTTCAAAAATATCCTTTTCAACTTCACTTGAATCCTTCTCCAACTTCCATGTTACTTCCTCTAACGTTCTATTTGTCCACGCATGCTGTTTGAGCAATGCAGTGTGTTCCTGCTTTTGGTGGGTGACCTCCTGACTCAACTTGTCGACCTCTTCCATCACTTCATCGTATGCGTGCGTTAGCTCCAGCAGCTGCTTCTCTTTTATTTCTAATTCGAAATACTTATCTTTGGTGACGTATTCCGTTGCGAGTTTCTCTTGCATGAAATCGATTTCTTGATGCAGCTCGAATACATTAATTTCCATTTCTTTTGTTTTCTCTTCAAAACATTTTTTCAATTCGCCCATTCTCTTCTGCAATACAACATTTTCTTCTGTCACTTTTGTGTGCTCGTTTTTAAGTTCTCTATTTATTTCCTCCAAATGCAATTTTTCTAACTGTGCTCTCTCTTGATCCTCTTTAAGCTTACTCGAAGTTTTTTCTGACAATTCTTTCATCTTCGATAATTCCTCAACCTTTACTTGCAGCTCAAAAATTGTAATCTCAGAGAGTCTGTTAATTTCGGTGTGGTCTTCAAGGGCAGTTCTATTGCATTGAAGAATGTCGGCCTGCCTCACCACTGGTATGACGTCCACCAATTCCTTCCTTAAACTCTCAATTTCACTTTGGTTTGTGCTCAAGTTCTCTGTCATATCTAACATCTTGGCATTCATCTTATCCAGAGATTCTTGTAAAAATGATCTGGCTTGCTCTGAAGTTTTATAATTTTCCACTGCCTCACTCAATTGAGCATCAAGATCTTCCCTCGCTTGCTCAAGTGAAGCAATTTCCTGTTTCAGTGTCTGCACTTCTTTCTGAGAAGCATCGTGCATCCCAACTGCATCCAATACTTCAGAGTTCTTTTGTTGCAGGGAAGATTTAATATTTTCAATCAACTTTTTATACTCTTCAGCTGTTTTGGTGGCTTCTTCCACATTTAGTGTGAGCTCTTCATTCATCTTTTGGAGAATCGTTATTTCTTGATTGTTGTTCTCCAACTCAGCTTGGGATGTTTCATTTATTTGTTTCAAACTTGTCACTTCAAAAAGTAACTCATCTGCTTTTGTTTTGAATTCCACTCTGTCTTCTGTGGCTTCTTTGTATTTATTTTGTATTTCGTCAAGCTTTAGTCGAAGTACCTCTTCTTCTTCTTTCAGCAATGACACTATCTCCTCATGTTTGTGCCTTGACACTTTTTCATTGCATTCCGCTTGAACTGCAGACAATGTCAAATTAGTCCTGTTCACCTCACCTTGTGCAACTTTATTTTCATTCTCCAAATCAGATAACTTCTCCTTTGCTTTCAGCAATAGCCCTTCTAGCTCCTGCTTTTCAGTCTCCACTTTCAGACAACTTTGAGACATCTCTGACATCATATTTTTAAGCATTGCAGCTTCCTCTTGCAGCATTACACTTTCCTTTTCAACAATCTCTTTGGGCACCATTTGCATTTGGCTGTATTCTAGGTTCTCTGTCTTTGACTGCATCAAACGCATCTCTTCCTGAACCAATGAAAGCTTATCTGTGACATCTGAAACCATCATCTCAAGGGTCTTAATGTGTTCATTCTTGAAGCTTACATCCTTCTGCAAATCTTCATACAGAGTCAAAACATTTTTGAGCTCTTGTTTGCTCTCTTTCAGGGCAGACTTTAAAAATGCGTTTTCTTTCTCAACGCCTGAGTGTCGGTGACTCACGTCAGCAAACTCTCTCCGGACAGTGTCAAGATCCACCTTGAGGACAACACGGAGTTTCTCTGACTCAGTCAGCCTATTTGATACTGATTTCAGTTCCAGCTGCAGTGATTCGAGTGCAGCACTCAGCTCACGCCTTCTGTCTTTCACTTCAGCATACCGTGTTGTCAGCTCCAGTGCCTCAACCTCACGGGTGTCAAGGGCATTTCTCAGCTGCTCCTCAATATCACTACGATCTGCATGAGGTACTCTTGAAATGCTTTGGTTCAAATTTTCAGCTTGCAACCGGGCGATCTCATCTTGTGCTACATTGTACTGTTCCGTCAAGCCAGCCAGCCGTTCACTAGTTTCTTCTAGTGACAGGTTAAATGAAGTTTCAAGTTCCTCATACTGCCTCAAAGGAACTGAATGTGCTAGAGTCTGTTGTGCCTCTTCCAGCTTTATCTGCAACTCTGACACATGTTTCCGTTCCCTTTCTTGCGCAGCTCGTGCCGAGTTAAGCTGTGAATCTAGCTCTCGGGCCTGCCGCTCATAAGAAAGCTTCACCTTTTCCATCTGTCCCTCCACTCCTTGCTGCAGTGTTCGCGATGTTGCTACTTTATGTTCAATATCCTCTATGCGCCGCTCATACATTTGCTTAACCTCCTCAGCTCGCCATTCAGCCTCCTGTCGTGCTGCCCATTCTGCTGATAGCTCAGCCCTTGCCTCACACAGTTGCTGTTCATAAGACTGTTGTAGCTCTTCTTTAGTTCCCTCCTCAATAGACAAGTTGATTGGGTAAGATATGCTCTCTGTATCCCCAATGCCTGCTCCATCTGCACGAGCAGCACTTTTCAATTGAAGCAACTGGTTACAAGCTGTCTCAGGGCTGGAAAGCTCTGTCTGTGATGCGTCACGACCCAAAGGCAGAAGACGTAGCTGTTGCTGAAGCCGTCGCATCTTTCCATCGTAATCACGAGCCCTTTGCTGGACACGCTCAAAGTCTTCCTCCAGTTGTCTGATCTGTTGCTCTGACTGTTGCTTGAGGTTCTCATATGTGGCGAGAGGCACCATCTTATTTGCAGGGCCAGTCAGCTGCGCTCTTAGTGCAGTCAACTCAAGCTTGGAGTGTTCTAGCTCAGAGGCAACCGTAAGATGCTGTGCGAGTGCCACAGACTCTTGACTCAACCGTGTAAGCTCTGCCTCTGTTCGCTGTCAAGGGAAGGGGTCGGAAAGAGACCACAGCTAAGCATTAATAAAAGGTTTTTGGTTGTGGTCGGGATTGATTGGAGGAAATCCCCAGCAAAACATGCTATTCAAAGGCCCCCTTTTCAGTTCATACAGTGTTTAATACTCAAGCCCTTGTAACTTGACACCAGGAAAAGTAGTGCCGAAATGAGAGTGCAGCTATGGTTGTCAAGCTGAGTTTCCTAGTTTATGTATTTAGTGCTTTTTTATGTCCAAGATAAAAGCTCATGGAAGAGTGAGGTACAGAGGTTAAATGCGCAGCACCAAATATCTAGCATGTCCGAGAAAATAAAAAGGCAAGCAAAAAATATACACCTTTGCAATTCATAAAATTTGCAAAATCGTATTATGACCAGCCAAATAACTAATATTGAGATTATCATTTGAGAGATAAATTCTTCAAGTCGGTTTTGAGAAACTGTATTGAAAAAAAAAGGAAGAAGCTGCATTATCTGGCTTCGTGACAGTGCACTGCAGGTTGTCCTCAAGTGCTGGATGGTTTCCAAACCTGCAAGCGGGTATTCAAGTCTTTATTCCGCAAACACAGCATGGTGGCCTCAGCATGAAGTGCAGAGATAAGACTTCTTGCTTTTTCCTCCAAGCCAGCAACCTCCAGTTTCTCACTTCCTGGTCCTTGAAGAGTACATATCAATTATTGTGAAACAGAAGGCAAATTTCAAAGGCTGAGATCAAATTACTAGATATGATCATTATTGCAAGTTTTCACTTATTTCATTTTGTTGAAAAATGTACAATCAAGCAGAAAATGCACCATCGCCAAATTGGCTGCAAAAACGTAGGATGCCGCATGATGGTTTCAGCCAATCAGCGACACACAAAGGTAAGACAAAGCTACCTCCACAAAAAAAAGGAAATTCACTGGTTATATTGGCTTCATGTTCGAGATTGTTTTCATTTTCAGCCGATGTGATGTTTTTCGTAATTCAGATTTTTTTTTTGTAAAATTTAATAATGATCTGATTGAGTATTATCAGTTTTGCAAGTTTGCTCTTTCACAAGAAATCAGTCTCTATGTTTAGTCAAGAAAACCAGTAAGTCCATATCAGCCTCATATTGGCTGAGGCTGAGTCTTTGGGCCTCTCACTCTCACACTGTAGAGAGTCGGTGGTCTTTCTGTCTTCTACCATCTCCTCTCCGGTCTCGCTCCCCCCTGCTCTGTCTGCGATTTGTCCCCACCATATTTCCGCAGGGTGCTAAAGGTCCGCCAACAACCCCCTTCTGGTAAAACTACCAAAATCACGAATCACTGCTCACCTTCACTCTTTCATTCCTCATTTTTTCCACCTTTGGAATAAACTCCCTCACTCTGTTCAATCCCATTCTTCCCTCCAGGCCTTCAAATCAGCTGTTCACCACCATCTCTTATCGTCCCCCATCCAAATCCTCGATCTTTTCTATCCCCATTAATCCACCCCAAACCCACCTCCTTCAAATTCCCTGCTTTCCTTCCTGAAAGACCCTGTGGTGTCCATGTTGTATACCCCATGTTCCCCACCCCATCCCTCTCCCTTCTACAAATCTAATGTCTCTGTTCCCCACTGTTTTGTCCTTCCCACTCCCGCCCTCTTGTCTCATGCCCCCTTGCTGTGTGTTGTGTGTTAGTTCTCATACGAGCCTCGACAAGGTATACAAAAAAAAAAAAAAGCCAATCTGGTGCACGGAAAACTGAAAGCATTTCATTTTTGACAAACAACAACAATGATTTATAGATTAAATTGGAAAACAGGCATAATTTTCTCGAACATATATTTTTACTCGCTTCATCTCCCTTGATCTTTCTTGTCTTTCTTGCGAATGACAAATTACAGCTCACAGACCTAAGTCTAATTTGGACAGCCAAGTCACAGCACGATCTGTTGTTCAGTAAATTGCCCTAAATCCTTCATCAAACTTCCGTAGGTA
>CM068963.1:44226069-44257138 GCA_035128595.1 Eptatretus atami | reverse complement strand
ACAATGCGATGAATAGTCTGATCTGGGTGACTACAGTCACATGCTGGGCCGTCTTTGAAATTCCATTTGTGGAGGTGGTGTGATGTCCTTGCATGGAGAGTATGGATCCTGTTGAGCACAGGCTACAGTTTCTGGGTGAGGTCGAAATCTAGAAGCTCTTCTGTTGGATCACTGACCAGTTCTTTGTGAGCAATGTTGTTGTCTGTCCAGAGATTAATGTGCCACTTGCATCAACTCAAAACAAACTTTCTCAGTTTTCTTGCCTTCCAATGCACATCGGGGTGGAATGATAGACAGGACTGGGATCCACTGCACCGGTGTTGATTTCAGTGTACCGCTGATTATCCACATTCAGTGTTTTCAGGACAGTGTCCAAGTGTTTTGTGTGGCTGCTCTCTCCCCAACCAGGAGAAAAGTATTCCGCTGCAGAGGACACAAGAGCAAGGCTAGCAGTGCGAAGAGTGTGTGCACTTGATCCCCAGCTGGTTCCCGCTCATTTCCAGATGATGTTTACCCTGGTCTTGATATTTTCTGTGACCTGTTTTAAATGTTTGCAGAATGTGAAGCTGCGATAAAGGGTGACTCCAAGGTACTTGGGGAACGGTTCATTCTTTACTGGTTTGCCACAAAGGGAAACCTGTAGTTTACCATTAGCCAGTCAGTTGCTTTTATGGAAAGTGGTAACTGCAGTCTTAGTTGGGTTTGGGTGGATGGACCAGCAGACGAAGTATTGCTCCATTACCTTTAAGTCCTGGGACAGTGTACTGCTGAGATCTTCAAGGCTGATTGCTTGGGTAGCAAGGTCAAGATCATCTGTGTAGGCAAACTTTCTGGTGGTGGTACAGGGCAAGTCGCTTACATATATGTTGAAGAGAATTGGAGTGAAGATTCAGAGTCCTTATGGAGCTTGTTTGCTCTCCGAGTGAAACCCTATATATTCGCTTGCTAAGCAGAGAAGAAGCAAGCTTCTTTGTTGGGAAGGTTGGACTCTCCCAATGGAGAGAGCCTGGCCAGAAGAACACACTCAAACTTGACTGTCCTCCATAGCAGAGATATGGGCCGATGGCTAGATGGATCAGCAGCAGGTTTCCCTGACTTTTGGATGGCAATGACTTTGGCCTCTCTCCAGGTTGATGGTAAGATTCCAGTAGCATGAATGTCAGTGAAAAAAGAAGCCAACCAATCACGTCTGTGATGTCCCAAGTATATGCCATCAATTACTGCTGCTTTTCTTGCTTTGGTGGAGGAAAGGGCAGTGTCAATGTCAGCCCCTGGTATAGGGGGAAAAAAGCAAGGATGTAGGAGGAGATGATTAAATGGGCTTGGAGAGTTTCTCATGGACTTCATCGTGAGCCTCCTTAGTTGAGGCAACTTTAGAGTTGAGGAGCAGCCGATAAGCAACAGCATTCGTTGATACTTTGGGAGGTTGATGTTGAGCAGGTGAAGCAACTCCAAGATGCCTTAGTGGGTTCCGTGCCTTTCGATTTTAATGAGTGAAATCAAGCCCCTCAAGTCTCCTGCCATCTTTATTGTCTGGCCATATCGGAGATCCCAAGAGCTCAGAACAGGGTTGAAGCTGGTGATCTGCACCCCAACTTCTGTTGTGAAAGCCACTCAGTTGGCTTTCCAAAAATTCAAGTGAGCCCGATGTTTGGATGTAATCAAGGGAATGTCTATTCCAATGTGGATTAATGCTGGTTGGTGTTGGCCATGTGGAAATTGTGGAAGTATCTTACTAGATGCAGGAAAAGAGTGTACATTACCATCCCTGGAGACAATACAGAGGTCTGCATTGTAGTCATTCCTCCATCGACGTGAATGGAAAGAGCCTGGTTGCTTGGCATCGTGCAGGAAATAGCGATCACCAACTGAGGCCCAAGCCACCAGTTGTTCACCTGCCTCATCATCTGAAGTATATCCCCATGAGTGGTGATGGCTGTTTAAATTACCAGCAAGAACTTCAGAACGAGCAGTAATGGGTAGTGCTGGAATGGGTAATGGGTAGTGGGCCACTCTACCTGAGGTGGTGTGTACGACCTGTTGGTGATTAGTGTGTCCCCAACTTTCATAGTGGCTTTTAAGACATGATTGCCATTAGTTTCTTTAAGAATATAAAAGTCCATCAGGTTGTGTCGTAAGTAGGTTGCAATGCCATACTTCACATGGGGTACTGCTGCAATAAGTTTGAAACCATAGACACGGAGCTTCGATGCATTGGAGTCATCTTCAGCGTGTTTCTCTTGAAGAACAAGAACAACAACATCAAGGTCTTTAGCAGTTCTTGATATGTTGTCACATTTTGCTCGTGAAATATCTTCCACATTTAATTGGTCAATGCGAAGAGTTTTCCCTGTACTGCAAGACGATTGGCCCTGAAAGGGGCCATTTGTAAGATCCTTGTGCTGCATTTTTGTTGTGCTGCAAGATCGTTTGTAAAATGTGACAAATCTCCCTAAATATATTCATGTAATAAAATATTGAATCACTTGTGACATGAGATTTCTTCAGGTACTAGAAGTCAAGATGCATGTTCCAGTAATGAATTTTTACATTCTTTGAATGATCTTTGTTCATACTCCAGTCCACAACTACCTTCACAAACCGGCTGGCCAGGCCTGACATTCGACCGGAGCCGATTTTGGCAGGATTTTTTTTAATTCATTCAGGGTGTGACGATAGCTCGCCTATTCTTCGCGAAAGACTCCTTGGGATCTTTCACGTCCACCAACTAACGTTGGCAGGCAGGACACTCGGGTTGAAGTCCTTCCGAGGGATGGTGGAATTTTTGATGCAACACCTTGCCAATGAAGAGCCAATTCGAGAGTTCACAGTCAAGATGAGAATCGGACACAGGCCGGGCAATTCAAAGGTAAGTGCACGACCACTGCACCATGTTGTTTGGCTTTATCGGTATTATGCAGCCTTGCTTTAACGTCTTTCATTTTTATATCAAACATTGCTATATACTACTTTTGCTTCAGTAATTCAAGTTTTCTTTTCATATCCGTTCTGGAGACGATTTCACACCTTATACATAATTCCTCTGGGCTGTCAGGATAGCCTCGAGGTTGCTCTGAGCTACCAGGATAGCTCTGGGCTGGCTGGATAGCCACACTTGCTGCTGACAGCCACACTAGCCTGGGTTCAAATCTAGGCCCAGTTAAAAACTGTCACCCTGGTGTTTCAACAATGTGTGTGATGTCCCTCGGACCGATGTTAAACCGGGCGTCCCATTTGCTAGCATTAGTTGTTGGACGTTAAAGATCCCACGGTGTTCTTCGTGGAGACTGACAGCTATCCCTTGCACCCTGAACAAATTCGATATTCCTGCACTCTTACTCAAGTATCCTGCATCACAGCGGTGACTCATCCAAGATGGAAACCCCAGCCAATGAAATTGCCATGGCAGCCTTGTGTGACTAACAGCATGAGGAAGATAAACAAGACATATTTTCTACATTGTAAAAATTATTCATTTCATTATATTTATTCGTAATTGTTGTTCAGCTTAATGGACCAATATAAAAGAAACCTTATGGCAGTTCTGAGAACAATGCTGAAATGTGAGGGTGACTTCTTTTTTTTCCTTGACAGGAGTGAGGCTTATGGAAGAGCAAGGTAGAACTGACAGTTGGATAAACATCGAGGGAATGAATGAACACGAGAAGAGGGGAGAGAAGAGAGGAGGAAACACTAAAACTAGCAAGTAAGATGGTTTGGTTGGGAAAAGTTTATAGGGGTAATAAAGATTATGGGTGAGAATTGGAGATGACAAGACTTGCAGGGCAAGGAGAAGAAAATACTTTTGAATTCATATTTTATGATGTGCTATAGTACGTTTTAATTGAATTGGTTAGTGAACATGAACCCATACGTGCCACACCACACTTGCTGCAAGGATGCTGCCCACCAGGGGGCACCCACCAAGCATCCACAATGTTTAGGCATACACGGTCACTTGCAAGCCTGGTGTTGGCTTGAGACTTAAGTCTTGAGACTTAAGGGTCCTGAGTTCAATCTCCTGTCAGCTGTTGAATTAACACCAGGTGGGGTTGACTCAGTCTGTCATCCTTTTGAGGTCAGTGAAATGAGTGCCAGTGTACTGGGGTAATAACCATTCAGGGTAACCTGTGTTGGCATGGTGACCCATCCAAGACTGTACTCCTTGCCAATGAAACTGCCTTGGCAACCCTATGTGCCTTAACAGCATGAAAGGAATATTATTATGTCAATTGTATAAAGAAAAAAATAACAATTTTAATTCCAAATTTCTGAGAGATTTGGGTGGTGCTGTCTTTTCAGAGGAAACATTTTAGTGCCCATCCCAAGTTGTCCCACTGGCATTAAAATAAACCACAATGTGTGAATTATCATTAAGTGCAAACCAGACCAGGTAGGGCAATAACACTACCCCCTCCCTGAAGATCATTAATAAGCAGCTGGATTTGTACCAATCCAATAATTGCAATGTCAATCTTCTGAGAATAGGCAGAGTTCGAAAAGGTTATTAATTAAAACCAAATAATAGCGCTGTCTTTATTAGTTGTTATGGATGCACAACCTCCAGGATAACAGTTCAGTGTCCTAACCATTATGGTGCAATCGTACTGGAGTGCCTTATATTTTGCTGAAGGCATTTTTACCTCTGCCACCAAAGGTGGACGGAAGTGATGTTTTCACCCCTGTCTGTTTGTCTGTGAACAGGATCTCAAATCGGTGTGGACGGATTTGGACGAAATTTGGTGTACAGGTTGGGTGCGTGACATGGACGAAATTTATTCAATTTCGGTGAAGATCCGAATTTTTTTTTTTTAAGTGATTCTTCACCATTGAATGATATGGCTAAAACCAAATATACAGTATTGCAAGATATCTCATTAAGTTATGGATAGAATCGAACGAAACTTTGTTGACAGGTTGGGTGTGTGACATGGACGAATCGATTCGATTCTGGTGAAGATCTGAATCCAGATCCGGATACGATAATTTTTTTTTAATTCTTAAAGTGATTCTTCACCATTGAAAGATGAGGCTGAAACAATATATAGCACGATATTTCAAAAAGTTGTGGACGAGTATGACAAAACTTGGTCGATGAGTTGGGTTGGTGACAAGAACAAGCCGATTCGATTTTGGTTTAGGTCCGAATCCAGATCCGGCCTATCAGTAGGTACAAAACGTAAATTGTAAGGCCTGATTGAGGTATGCGCTCTTCCGAATGCTGTTCTAGTTAACCTCGGCTATTATCACATAATATGTTTCTGTGCTGTGGATATTAAGTTTTTGCACAATTTTTGCACACACATAAATAACAAACCATTGAAGAACATTCATCATACCAGCTCCCGTGTCATCATCCTCCTCCCATTGCCGCTGCACATCACGGACCTCTAGCTACATACACCGAGGAAGGTGAAAATGAGGTAATAAATAAATGTACACATTTGTCAATTCCATCACGGGCGTGTGAAAAATGTTTCAAGAAAATAAACGAAGTTTCTTACGGCTGACATGTCCACTGCTTTCTTGAGCTTTTTAATTTCTTCAACAATGACCCACATTGCCTCTTCTTTATCTTGTAGCTTGGACCTCAGGTTGACAACCTATACAAACAGTCAAAACATGAACAATCACCACTACGTTGAAAATTGTACAAAATGGATTTTCATGTACCATACTCTTTACAGAGCATTCGTGCTGCCCAAGCAGCTTATTGGCAAGGGTTACACTGGGTGGTTTGCCATTGCCTTCGCAGCATTGCTTGTCTGTACTCTATCCTTCTAAATGCTGAGCCTCAAGCAAGGAAGCAGCACGTACCATTGGTATGACTCGGTCTGGGTTCGAACCACCAACCTCCTAGACTCAGAGTGGACACTCTTACGATAATGCCATGAGTGTGGTGTACAAGATGGACCATGCATTAATCAGCCAAACTAACACAAAACATCATCTAATTGAGGAGTATGGAAAATCAACAAATTACAGGTTGAACAGGCTCGATTGTGCAATAAAGGGAATTAAAGCCTTCCACCACAAACACACACAGATTGTGCTGAAACCCATACTGATGAGCTGTAAGTTGGACTATTTGTAGTGATAAGAACACTTGTCCTTCATGTGCAGCACTGCAGATTAGCGTAAGTTCTCACAGGGATGTGGCAGCACCGCTGATGTAGTGCCCCCTGTAGATTATAGCAGGAATTTGGAATTGAGCCAAGGTGCATATATGTACTACTGCTAGTACTACATCCTTAAAGGCCACAGTTAAGCTTACCTTATTGTAGGGTCGGCCATATCGGGGCTTCTGGCGCAGATCTTTTACAAACCGGCTGGTCAGGCCTAACTTTTGATGGGAACCGATTTGGATCGGAATTTGGAATTTGTTCAGGATACCGGCAATAGCTCACCTACTCTTCATGAATCACACATCATGGGATCTTTATCGTCCACCAACTACTGCTGGCACACAGGACACCCAGTTTAATGTCCATCCGAGGGACAGCACACACATTGATGCCTCACCCTGCCAGGAAAACACCAGGACAACAGTTTATAGCTGGGCCGGAATTCAAACCCAGGATACACAGCTCAGAGGCGAGTGTGCGTACCTTCAGGCACACTACTTACACTTTACATACGACTCTCGGGTAAAATGCAGCACAAAGCTTATTATGCAATGAACCAAATCCCAAGCTTGAACAGCAAAAGCAGTTTGGAATGTTTGGCAAAGGATGTGTGTGTGTGTGTGTGTGTGTGTGTGTGTGTGTGTGTGTGTGTGTGTGTGTGTGTGTGTGTGTGTGTGTGTGTGTGTGTGTGTGTGTGTGTGTGTGTGTGTGTAAAATGGCATTATGCCACCTGAATACCTCAATTAGAACCAAACTACAACTACAGAATCAAATTTTTCTTGAAGGACATCACACATTGCATGCATTGTGCCCGACAAGTAGGAAGACTTTTTTTTTTTTTACCTCGTTTTCAAGTTCAGATTTCATTTGCTTCTTCGCCACTTGTTTCTGCAAACAACATAAGCATTAAAGATTCCTTTGAGAGACGATAACAGGCATCAGAAACTATCATTCATGCACTCTCAAATCATAAACTCTCAGGTGGCTGTGGAAAGGATTAGGAATGGGATCCAAAGGGAATATGCAGCACGCTCCTCGCCTTTGGTTTCCTTCAAGCGTGAAAGCAGCACATGTGTGGATTCATGCAATCAACTTGGTGGCAGACGGCTGAAGCATTTTGAACGACAAGCTTTTCTCTTACCACTTCGGTGTCATTTCCACACGGGTATGTTAATCAATTACCGTGTTAGTGTGGTTACTTATAAAAAGCATTTGCATTGACCACTATTAAGGTGTCTGATTCACACAAAAAATCTGCAAGGAATAATAAATAACACAACAAAGTTTGAGCGGTACTTGTAGAATTAGCATCGTCATCATCAATGTACCAAACTCTCGACAGATTGCTTGTGCTGCTGAAGCAGCACGATCTTACGAAGGATTACGCTGCGTGGTTTGTCATTCACTTCCCAGCAGTCAATCAAGGCAAGAATTTGGAATTTGGCCAGGGTGCCGTCAATCTTCCTGACCAACCCACTTTAAGCAAGCAAGTTTGAAAATAATGTTGTTTTCCTGGTGTATGGAGCATAATCAGGTCGAAAGTGAAATTGTTTGTCATTTCTAGACTGGTTACAAGGATGAGTCAAAAGGTTTTCCACCTTTCCCTGGGCTATTGATGCTGTGCTCACAAAATTTGAGACAGATACGAAAGCTTTACTCTGTCGTTTCAAACTGTCAAACTTTTTGCGATAAACTCCCACCACCTACTCCAACCCAGACCCAGCAGTGAATTCATTTCATGATACCATTTGAATAAAAGTTATTCTCTCAGCTCTGAAAAAATATATATCAGGGGAACACTTCTTACTAGTTTGCAAACTTACTGATATATCTCAAGCACATCTTAAATGGAATGGTGACCATGAACCCCTGTGCCAAGAGCACTCGCCTGATCAACAAGGAGTGCCTATGTACTCATTGCCAGTTTAGAAGAACGTTAAGTTAGCTGGGATTCCTGGAGGGCTAAATTGCAGTTAATAATCTTGTTGATGAAGAGACACGGTCTAAGATTGCATTTGGTGGAGGAGGTGACCAAATCCACTCAACATTGCCTCAGGCAAATTATAGATTTTACCATCCCAGAGCATATCAATTCTTCCCGAAAAGTGAAGAAGCACTATATGTATGTATGTATGGTATGTGTGTATATATGTCATTCCATGAAGACGATATGAATATTAATCACGTCCTGTTTGAACGTTAATTCCCCAAGACCCCGAAGACCCAAAAGTCCCCAAAGACCCAAAAGTCCCAGAGAAACCCAAAAGACCCTGAAGACCCCAACAAGACACTGAAGACCCAAAAACCCGAAGACCCAAGAGACCCCAAAGACAGAAAAGACCCCAAAGACAGAAAAGACCCCGAAGACCCAAAAGTCCCAAAGACCCAAAAGTCCTGAAGACCCAAAAGACCACGAGGACCCAAAAGTCCCCGAAGATCCAAAAGTCCCTGAAGACCCAAAAGTCCCCAAGACCCAAAAGTCACCGAAGACCCAGAAGACCCTGAAAACCCCCAAAAAACGAAAAGACCCAGAAGAACCTCAAAGACCCAAAAGAATACTGAGATAGCCATTTATTGACGAATAATGATAAGGAAGTTCCAAGGAAGACAACTTCAAACTCGGTGTTTATGGTGACACAATATTAAAGATGTAATGATCCATGTAAAAATGCCCTTTTGCTTTTATGAGCAGGAGGAGGGGAGGACAGACAGTGGGGTTTGAAAGGAAGTGGGGAAAGTGAAAATGGGACAGAGTTGGGAGGTTGAGGATGAAACTTGGGGGGGGGGCTTGAGTACCCTCGAAGGGGGGGGGAGGAGGTGGGTTGAGGACTTTCCAGGGAGGGTGTTGAGGAGTTGCAGTGAAGGGGTTGCGGAGTTATGGTTGGCCTTCGGGTCAGGATAGGGAGGTTTAGGACTTGGCGTTTGGGGGGAGGGGGGTTGATGACCTGCAGTTTGGGAGGGAGAGGGGTTGAGGACTTGAAGTCACATTTTACATTGAGTGGATGTTGCAAGGGTCCCACCTAGTATGTATGTATGTATGTGTATATATATATATGATTATATGTTTCCTTTAGGTGTTGTAGAGTCACAAATTTGTGTCCAATCAAAGCCATTATCGCAGCAAATTTAAATCAGCATGTCACCTGCCATTCAATGCATGCATTGTGTAATGCATGCGTCATTACGACCATGCTTGTCGTAATGATGAAAAACCATTTATTTTATGAAGGCAATAGGGAAAATAGATTATGCAAATGAGCACTCTGACTTTCGCATGCCATCACCGAACGGACAAAGATTACTCAACCCTCCCTCCATGCTTGACTACCATTGGTAGTTATCTACAGTATCAAATACAGGACCTTTAATGGTCCAATGACGTGTCAGTTGCAAGGGCTATGGAGAAGCAAAGCCAATCCAATAACGATTAACGTGTCCTGACCTGCAGAGAACTGCCATTGAGCGACGCTGACTTCAGAATGCTGTTTCGCATGATCATTTGCCTGACTGCCTTCATTAAAATCCTTTGATCATTCGTGTTTACCACAGGCATGGTGTTTACATGACAGGCAACACATGCCAATTTTAAGGTTACACTAGGATCACTGCTCACCTCCACACACAAACACCATCAATGATGTCTTTGCTTGTTGGCAAATGATCAGTGTCAGTGTGGAATAAATCAAGCATCTGCAATGCCCATATAATGTGTAATGCCAGTCAGACAGCCTCCCACATTATAATGCAAAAAACAAAAACAACTACTGAACGTCTCTGACGCACAATTGTCAGCAACAAATTGGTTATCACTCATTTACTGAAAGTTTTTGAAAAAAAATAAAATTTAAACTTGAGTGGGCTACAAACAAGTTTGTATGACTCAGGTACTGCCTGTTCACCGGATTCTACATGTGGGAAGTGCCACTTGGATTGTGGTCTCCACAACCATGAAGTAGTTTAATCTTGGTTGAAGCCTCAAGGAGATGGACCAGTTTACTCAGGGGTTGGAGCATCTGGTAAATGTTGATCTGGTAAAAGTTTCCCAAACTCGTGATTTTTTTCCCCTGGGCAAGAAGATGGCTCATTCTTGTAAATGCAAAGCTGCATATGGGGGAGCTGCGAGTAGTGTCGACTACAGTATATCATCCTGCTCTAAGCCGTGTAACTTGTTAACATACACACACATTCTTTCACTTTGTATTACAACACAATACCATAGCAACACAATACTAGTATATGTTGCAGAAATGAGTCCAATTGGACAGATAATCTGAGTTAAGCAACGTGCTATGCTCAATATGCTGCCCACCTCACGCATTTCCACGGCATGTGATGCAAGGGAAACCTCAAGGCCGTGGGTTTTCTCAGTGAGAGCGCGGTTCTCCTTCCGCAGCTGTGCCATTTCAGACTGGAGTGCATTGTGCTCCTCATGCAGGCCCTGCCATAGCAACACAATGTTATTGAAGCACTCAGCCTTCATGAATTGGGTGGGCTGTTGGGTGGGCTTTTGAAAAGGGAGAGCATGCATTATTATAACAATTATCATGTGTTGATACAAAAGGATTTACTGCAAGAGCCAGGAATTGTGCACTAGTCTCATAACGAACACAGCAGCATGCATGAAATGACAAGAAACCCATTTTGGAATAAGTGGTGAGAGCTTTAATTATTATCGCAACAACTTTGAAAGGAGATAACTTATGGTTGTGCATTAGGGATGCATTAACACTCCTCTGCAAGGGAGATGACCCCTTTGAGGATTAAGTGACCCATGTGCTGAACCCAAACAAATCTCATAGGACAGTTGCTTAAACAGCCATTTGAGTTGGATGTGTAGACCATGTGGGGCCCCCCCAAAAAATAAGCCTCACCTGGACCATGTGTCGATCTCGAGACATGGGTGTGTAAAAGGCTCCTCCAGAGGGTTGGCCTGATATTGGTGTGGTGAAGCTCAGATTCTCACTTGCAGTCGATGAGACACTGCTGCCCATGCTCTACGTAGACAAAAATTAAGGAACAATGTGGAGGTTTCAGCAAGGAACACCACATAGGATCTGCAAACCTAGCGAAAACTCCACCAATGGTTCCCTAAACAATTGCGAGCCATTCATCTCCATTACGTTTTGGCACCTTTCTCTCGCTGATCGTAACCTTCCACCATTCTCAATCCCCGCCTCCGTCCTTCTCAGCCCCACTACTTTCCCTTCTATATTTGTCTCGTTCCACCATCATGGTGCATACATTTGTTTTGTACATAATATAATTAAAAAACAAAGTTTATGAATTACCCATCACATAGGTTTTTGGAAGCCCATCATATATGATTTGTCATGTTATTTTGGAGGACCACAATGTGTGAATGGTATTATTAGACTTGAAAGTGGGGACTGCATAAAATAAAAAAGTACCGGAAGAGGGGTTGGGGGTGGGTTGGAGCAGATAGGGAGATGGGAATACGAGTTATTTGCTGTGTAATCAACTAAATCCTGACAGGGATAACTCAATAGTGAAGAAGGATGGTGGCAGTAGAGCCCATAATTCTCTTAGTGGAGTGTCAGGGTGTTCAGGACAAGTGGTGAATGCTTAATTGTAAAATTAATGCTGGATAGATAGCTACTCCATCACTGAATGTGGAAATTTCTGCTGAGCAGCCACGGGAATTGAACCCACAGCAGTTAGGACAATGCAACAACACTTTCGCCCTTCAACCACCAAGCCACTTATCAGGACTGGATGTGACAATAAAACTATCACTCTGATGCTCAATAAGCAATAAGCATTGCATCGTCGAGTGCACCTTCCTTTTGGAGGCCGTGGTAATCTGACTGTCCTGTGTGCAAGTGCAATTGGCAGTTGATCGTTAAAGACTCTACAGTACATTTCAAAAAGAGTAGACCAATGTGAGTCGGTGTCTTGACCAAATTGTAAATTTCTTCCTTGACGACCTAACCTGTTCAGACAATATTTAGGGTCAATTTGTGTGCAGATGAGAGACAATGTTCATGATAATGAAACGATTTTGAGACCAAAAATTCTGAGGCCAAAATCAGAAATAAGCTTATTGGTGGAGATTTCTCATTGTCTGTATTATTTGATTATACAGTACATCATTAAAAATTATTAAATCCCATCATATTATGTCATAGTGGCATGGTATGATACTTTCACAGGTATTACCTGAATGGGACTGATGGTGATTGGCGGAGGCAATGGGGCCTTTCTTTTCTTGTTTGAATCATTGATATCCTTAGCTGTGGGCTGAAAAGTAAAACAATTTTTTTTTTTAAAACAACACGAGACAAAGTTGATCTCAATTACAAAAAGGAGTCCGCAACGATGCAGCCAAATGTACAAGCTTACGCCAGATGAACCTGTTTGTTTCTAGAACTTTATCCGCTCCATTTGATGGGTTGTTATTGCTACAAATTCCTTATTTTTGTTTTCAATTCGTCTTAAAAACAAACAAACAAAAAAAACTTTGAAAGGACAACCATTTCATTCATTACAAATAGCTGCATGAAAAGTGTTGTTCATTGTTGCCTTCACTACCATTTTTTTTGGTATACATAGTCAAGGCTTGTGGAAGAGCTGGAACACAGAATGTATAAGGACACAACAGAACTAAAGGAATAACAGAAGAAGGGGAAAATGCCAAGAGCAGGGCAGAGGGGTCTAGGAGAATGCGAGGGTTGGACAAGATGGATACAGAAGGAAAAATTTATGGAGAGATGGGGTGGTTTAACAGGTGCAGAAAAGATCATGGTTTGCTTTGGATGGTAGGGGGAAGATTTGAGATGATGGTGAACATCTGTGTTGAAGACCTGGAGGGATAATGAGATTTAAGAGGATGTGGAAGTTGTTCCACTGGCAGAAAGAACAGAGGAACAAAGGAATGGAGGTGAGCAGTGATCCTGGATTTAGGTAGTTTAATCAGAAAGGGTTTGATGGTGGACCTTGTGTGCCCTGAAGAAACCTGGGTGGGGGGGGAGGGGTTAGGGGGGGGGTAAAGCACACAAAGAGCAGAGGGTGCAAAACCATAAAGGAGGTGGTAGAAGACAGAGACACCACCTGTCTACAATGGTGAAGTGATTGACCCATAGACTTAGCTTCATCACAGGAGATTCCAATAATCTTGAAGGTGCAAGCTGGCTTAATCAACTATTTGAGGATACAAGCTTTAAAATGGCTCTTCAAAATGCAATTGTAAAAACCTTTCCGATACCACGTGTACACTATGTTACCAAAAGTATTGGGACAGGAAAGAAATATGTAGTGATTAGTTCACAACCTAATTTGGATTTCTAATAGGAAGAAATTGTCACTAACACTTTACAACAAATGTTGCAGATATCAGATTTATCAGATTTAGCAAGTGAAAGTTCAGTGGTGGATTCTGTTCCGTTAACGCTCGTCCTCAGGTGAGGAATATGGGTCGATACAAAACCTATACTGTTCAGCCAGGTGGAGATAGCTATACGCTATACGGTAGGTTCAGCCAGCTATACGCTCCACTGAGTGCCGTTCTAGTTCATACCTGCAGTGCTCTCGTGCCAAACTGTTCTCCAGCTGAAGGGAAGAAAAAGTTTAAATGATCAACAAACTCTTCAAACATATTCACAATTTGTTTGAAAACCCAAAACATGCAATGCATAGCTCAGTAATTAAGGTCTTATGCCAGGCCGACTTTGTATGCTTGGGAATTTACAGCATTTTAAAATGCTGTGACAAAAGACCATTATGATGCTTTTGCTTTCAAAAATTATGAATTGATGTTATTATTTATGGCATACTCAAAGTGCATAAGTACCCAGAAGTATTACCCTCCAGAGCTTATTGTCCTGCTGGGAGCTTTTCAACTTGCCTTCAATTGGTGATGGGCAGCTTGGACTTACACTGCCGCTCCCACCTGCCTCTTCCTGGATGAGCATGAGAGTGGCAGCGTGATTGGACTGTTTGGCATAGTGCAGTGCATTGTGGCCACGCACGTCGCTGGCCCGCACATCCGCCCCCTTGGTGAGCAGTGCCTCGACTGCTGCTCGGCTTCCATGTTCACAGGCGACCATCAATGGGGTCCTGCAGGAAGACCGGCATTGCATCAATAGCTCGAACACCCTGATGATTACAACTGCAATATCAAACCAATTGATAAGATTTCTTCTTTTTCATAAAGCTCAAACATTCTTTCTAGGATTTCATAAAATCTGCTGTCAGCAAGAGGCTTTGAAATTATCAAGTTCAATCTTCATCACTCAAGATGCATGGCACGAACCTCTTTAATAGCCTACGCATTTAGCAGCAGCACCCCGGAAAAGCTGCAAGATCACATTACAAATCAGCACACTGGCAAGCAGCGACCGCACAGGAGCCATTGACGTGTAGACTTACACACGACCATTATTTACTCAGACAGCGAGAGACAATTTGGGACGGAACAATAATCCCTGCAGTAAATAATTTCTCTCCTGTCTGAATTATGTTAAATATATCAAAGTCTGTCGAATAAAATTATGGGAACTGGCATCTTCGTTGCTGAGAACTGCAAATGCGACAACTCATTCTGCCATTCCCTATAAACGGAAAGAGCAAACTTTTCTGCTTATATTGCAACTGTACTTCGCAGAGAAATATATAACTTGTGGAGTGAAATCAATTCCATTTTTTTTTTCCAAAAGATAATAATCATCGTTATGAATACACCATCAACTGTGAGAATTCTGTCCATTTACTTGTGTTAAGCTTGTGCAAATTGAATTTTTGTAATGCAGGCTCCAACAGCTGCATGATACAACTATCCCATTCCTCAACGCAAATGGCTTAGCTACCGACTCCACTTGTGACAAAGGAGAATCTCTAAACTCAATGTTTCCCTTTAAAGCTCAGCTATCCAATGTAGCCCTCTGTGCTCAACTCAACCCTCCACCACCCATACACACACACACACATCATCATCATCATCATCATCATCATCCCCAATGCTTGCTCTCACTGCCTCCTGGACACAATAATTTTATTTCCCCTGAAGAAGATAGAGAAAATTTGGCTCAGCCTCGACTCTGCCTCTGCATCGGTCACAGGTGGCAACTTTTCCAAAGTACTGGTACTCAAAATCCTGCTTTGCTGCTCTTGCCTCTCCTCCGTCTCATCAGCTTGTCCTTTAACTTGAGCTGTCTCCCATCTGCTTGGAAGATGGCCAATATCGTTGCCATCTGAAGTTGAGTGCAAAAACAAATACATTTTTCTACATGACAGCAAGCTTACTTATAGTTGCAAGCAAAGTCATCTAATCCATAATTGCAGCAAACATCATCTTTCCTCTTATAAAAGGGCCTGACCATTGATTATCAGTTTGGATTCCACTCTAGTCACTCAATTTTGGATATGCTGCAGTCTTTTTTTTCTTTCTTTCTCTCTCTCTCTCTCTCTCTCTCTCTCTCTCTCTCTCTCTCTCTCTCTCTCTCTCTCTCTCTCTCTCTCTCTCTCTCTCTCTCTCTCTCTCTCTCTCCAATGTATGAATACCCTGAATCTTCAAGAACAGGTCAGGGATATTTCTCTGAACACTAACTGGCACCTCGCTCCACTGGCCAAGCTTTCTGCCTGTGGTATCCAAGGCCACCATCACTCCAGGCTTGCTGACTTAACTCTATGCAAGTAATCAGCACGTAGGCCTTAATCACATCCTTTCATGTATTCAACTAATGGAAGCTAGAATGCCCAAGACTGCATCCTTGGCCTAGTTTTATTGTGGACAAATATCAATGAGCTCTCCGATGCCACAGCCTCCCTTCAACTCTTCAAGGAATTGCACATTATACCATATGGTCCCACAAACCAATGATAGACAGACAGGAACTGCATCCCTCAAAGTAGGTCTGGAAAGGATCAGATGATGATCGAACACATGGAACATGTCCTTAAATCCATGCAACTTTCACATTCACACGTTGTCTTCCCAGAAGGATATAATCTATCAAACCGACCTATATATACTTCCTTAATCGGCTCCTCGAGAGGTTCACTACCTCAAACTTTTGGACCATGATCATCAGCCTTTCTTGGACAGACCATGTATCCAAGCAGGCTTCCAAAGCCAGCCACAGACTGAGTATCCTCCATTGAGCCAAGTCCCTCCTCGGTATAAATCCGAGCTTCTCGCAGCGTACAAGGGATTTTTCTCCAGCTCATTGGAGGACAACTCTTCCCTAAGAGGTGGTTCCCCCACCTCACACCACTCATCTCCATACGGTGTGGAATCCAAAGCTCTGTCATCAGCTGCCTCTACTTCTGCACATTCAGACTTCTGCATTTGAGGACAACTGCAACTGTTGATTATCACTACATTGTTTTTTGTACCATTAAGCTCGGTCCTTGTAGTTATGTCTAACTTATTTTACAAGGAGAAATGGAGGAAGCTTTACTTAAAGAGAAAAAAAATGGACGTTTTATGGGAACTTTCTTGTAGATTGCAAAACCAAATCGCTTTCAAATTCCATAACACACACACACACACACAACACACACACACACACACACACGGAGGTGATACTTTGAGACCTGGTAGATCTCTGTTCTCTCTCTCTGAAAATCTCACCCACATGTGGAGATAGCAGCCAACAACAGCAATTTGCACACTCAGACACGTACACCTATATGCACACACACATGGAGATGGATACTTAAGAGATCTGGGAGGGCTCCCTTCTACCTTCTGAAACCCACATATGGAGATAACAACCACGACACACACACACACACACATCC
Organism: Eptatretus atami; assembly: GCA_035128595.1. NCBI lineage: Eukaryota > Metazoa > Chordata > Myxini > Myxiniformes > Myxinidae > Eptatretus > Eptatretus atami. Next base: position 44,240,255 of record CM068963.1, on the reverse strand, counting down.
TTAAAAGAGCCCTTGGAACGAAGACATGAGAACAGAATGAGCTCTACAAACATCACAACTTGGTCCTCATTAACGTGATCCTTGTGAAAATGAGTGGATATTTACGTCCTGGGATGGCTCTGTTCCACCTTCTGACACCCACTGAAGGAGATTACAACCAACATGAGAAGATGCACACAGAGACATACACAAGCATGCCAATTCCTTCATCAAAAATTGAGAAACCATGACAAAAAAAAAAGAGGGAAAATTTGTGTAACTATGAAAAATATATCAATCACGAGCAATGCAAACTTTTGAAACATTATCTGATGTACAGTATTGCCTTTCAAAACCGTCAACAATTTAACTAATTTATAGTGGGGGCGCATGCTGAAGGTTCACTGGAAGCCTGAATAGTATTCTAAGCCAGAACCCTTGAGTTCAAAGTAATACTTGTAAAACAATGAGACAATATTTCAGTCTCAGGGAAATAAAAGTGGCATCACTTGAATTATTGGTTTTATCATTAACTAGAATGGGTCAGCTGGCTACGCTCGCCTCTCCACACGTCGTTGCAGAGATTGACGTTACAGATTTGCTGTGTTGTCATGATTTACACAAATCATAATACAAACATTTCTTTTCTACAAATTTATTTGTAATATCGGTGATATATTTACAGTATTTGAAATTTATTTGTGATATAAAAGGTCCAAGTGGTCTAAATGGTCAAGGGTCTAAGCTGTCTAATCTGTCTGGAAGGTGTTTAGGGGTATAAAGGTTCTTCAGGGTCTTTTGGGTCCTTGGGGACTTTTGTGTCCTTGGGGACTTTTGGGTCTTCAGACTCTTTTGGGTCTTTGGGATCTTGTGGGTCTTTGGACTCTTTTGGGACTTTTGGATCTTGTGAGTCTTTGGGATCGGGTCATCAGGGTCTTCAGTGACATTTGGATCTTCAGGGTATTTTGGTCTTCGGGATCTTTTTGCATCTTAGGGTTATTTTGGGTCCTCGGTGACTTTTTGGTCATCAGGGTCTTCAGGGACTTTTTGGTTCTCAGTAACTTTTGGGTCCTCGGGGACTTTTGGGTCTTCTTGGTCTTTTGGGTGCTCGAGGTCTTTTGGGTCCTTGGGGGCTTTTTGTTCTTCAGGGTCTTTTGGGACTTTGGGGGACTTTTGGGTGTTTTGGGTCCTCAGTAGCTTTTGGGTCTTCAGGGTCTTTTGGGTCCTCGGGGACTTTTGGGTCTTCTCGGTCTTTTGGATGCTCGGGGTCTTTTGGGTCCTTGGGGACTTTTCGGCCTTCAGGGTCTTTTTGGTCCTCGGTGACTTTTGGGTCTTCAGGGGTCTTGGAGAATTAACGTTGAAACAGGATGTGATTAATAGGCATTTATTCTTCATGGACTGACGGATGGCTTCATGGCTTCACCGCCTCACCGTGATTTTCGTTTTTATACAGTGGCTAAAGAAAGTCTACACCCCCTTTCAAATTTTTCACCTTTTGTTGCTTTATAGCCTCAAATTATATTTCATTAAATCAGACTATTTTCACCTTTATTTACACTTCATAACCCACAACTTCCAAGTGAAAAACAAATTCTACAAATTTCAGAAAATTAATTAAAATTACAAAACGAGAATATCTTGGTTGGATGTGTCCACCCCCCTAAAAACAGCAATTGTAAATTAGTTCAGATGTAACCGATCACCTTCAAAATCACACACCAAGTTAATTGGCCTCCACCTGTGTTAAATTGTCGTGATTCTGATTATTTCAGAATAAAATCAGCTGTTCCTGTAGGTTTCCTCTGCTGGGGAGTGCATTTCACAGCAAACACTCAACCATGAGAACCAAGGAGCTTTCAAAAGACCTCCAGGATAAAGTTGTGGAAAGGAACAGATCAGGAGATGGGTATAAAATATTTCAAAGGTCTTGAATATCCCTTGGAACACAGTCAAGACAATCATTATGAAGTGGAAGGTGTATGGTACCAACAAGACCCTGCTTAGATCAGGCCGTGCCTCCAAACTGGATGACCAAGCAAGGAGACTGATCAGAGAGGCTTCCAAGATGCCAATGGCAACTTTGAAAGAGCTACAGGCTTTTGTGGTAAAATCTGGTCACTGTGTGCATGTGACAACAATATCCCAAACACTCCACAAGTCTGGCCTGTGCGGAAGGGTGGCAAGAAGGAAGCCATTACTCAAAAAAGCCCACCTTGAGTCCCGTTTGAGGAATGCAAAAAAAAACACTCCTGAGGTTCTGAAGCCATGTGGCAAAACGTTTTGTGGTCTGACGAAACCAAGATGGAACTTTTTGGCCTTATTGCAAAACATTACGTTTGGCGCAAACACAACATAGCACATCACCCAAAGAACACCATCCCTACTGTGAAGCATAGTGGTGGCAGCATCATGTTGTGGGGATGTTTCTCATCAGCAGGGACTGGGGCACTTGTCATTATAGAAGGGAAAATTGATGGAGCAAAATACAAAAAAAATCCGACAAGAAAACCTGCTGTCCTCTGCAAGAAAGCTGAAATTGGGACAGAAGTTCATCTTTCAGGATGACGACCCAAAGAACACAGCCCAAGCTTCACTGGAGTGGCCTAGGAACAAAAAGATAAATGTCCTTGAGTGGCCCAGTGAGAGCCCTGACCGAAATCCAATCAAAAATCTGTGGCATGACTTGAAGATTGCCGTCCATCAACACTCCCCATGCAACTTGACTGAGCTTGAACAGTTTTGCACAGGAGAATGGGCAAATATTTCCCAATCAAGGTGTGCAAAGTTGGTAGAGACCTATCCTAACAGACTCACACCTGTAATTGCTGTCAAAGGTGCTTCCACCAAGTATTAACTCAGGAGGGTTGACACTTATCCAACCAAGATATTGTAGTTTTGTATTTTAATGAATTTTCTGAAATTTGTAGAATTTGTTTTTCACTTGGAAGTTGTGGGTTACGAAGTGTAAATAAAGGTGAAAATAGTCTGATTTAATGAAATTTAATTTGAGGCTATAAGGCAACAAAAGGTGAAAAATTTGAAAATGGGGTATAGACTTTCTGAAGGCACTGTATATATATATATATACATCACACCGTGAGAAAATCTATTGTTGTGGCCAAGGCCGTCAAAAGGTCCTTTTCCACTGTGCAGGATAATTGAGTGCACCAAGTGTTTACTTTATTATCAGGATGGAAGTTTTACCAGAACAGCTTCTTTATTTCTTGATTTACAAAAAAAGGAAAAATACTCAACAAACTCATTGAAATATTCAGAAGAAAATTGCCACAAGCAGTAAACAGATCCCTGAATTTTGTGCATCATTAATTTTGGTAGAGTAGAACCTAGGATCTCATTGAATCCTAAGCAACACATCTAACCTGATGTGATACAAGTTGTACAAGACTAACCTTTAAGACTTGATTCATAAAACCATTCTGTTTCCCTGAACTACTGGCAAATGCCCCCCTTTAAAAGTATAAACCTCATGAAGCGACGCCCTTAATCCACCAGTCCTGGAGCTGCTATAAACTGCTGGATAAAGCCTCCATCATGCGTGTACGTCTGTACGAGTACATGTAGTTTGTGTTACAGCGAGCGTCTTTGACAAAAATCAAATGTCTCTGTGAAATAGGAGACCGTTTATATATTACATGTGAATGAACAAGGCAAACTGAGAGAAGGAAAGGAAGGAAATAATAAAAGGAAATTGGGAAGGAAGAAAAATTAAGGAAATTGAATGAAAGCATTTGGGGGGGGGTGGGTGTATAAGTACATGTCCCCCGTCTCCGACCTCGTCGGAGGGGCAGGGGACAAGAAAAAACAACTAGAAGGGCACTCGGTAGAGCACATACCTCCGCCACACAATGCCTGATCCACGAGAACATATCTAGCCCAATAAATTTTTGAAATATCATGCTCTATATCGTTTTTGGCCCCATCTCTCAATGGTGAAAATTGACTTTGAAAATTAAATAATTCTTGGATCCAGATCCGGATTCCGATCTTCACCAAAATCGAACGAATTTGTCCTTGCCAAACACCCAACATGTCCACCAAGTTTCATCTAAATCCGTAAACAACTTTTTGAGATATCGTGCTATATATCAGTTTTTGACCCTATCTCTCAATGGTGAAGAATCATTTAAAAATTCTAGTAGTCGGATCCGGATCCGGATCTTCACCAAAATCTAATCAGTTCGTCCTTATCGCACACCCAACCTGTCAACAAAATTTCGTCCTGATCCGTCTACAACTTTTTGAGATATCCTGGATGCAAACAAACAGACAGACAGACAAACACACAGACAGAAAGGGGTGAAAACATAACCTCCTTCACCTTCGGTGGCAGAGGTAATGACAGTGCAGTATGTTCGACTTCTAAAGGCCTAACAAGTTGTACGCAGCCTTTCAGCAACTTTTTCGCAACATGAATTGAGCAACTTTTGGTCAAAGCTTAACTGGTAGTTGAGTTAATAATCTTATCTATAGTTCCAAACTTAAGTGTTAGCAATCAATTGTTGGTTGTGCAACTTAACGTTTAAACTTTGCAGCTTTTTACATGATTCCATCACTCATGTGATAGCTCATAACTATCATGTGCAGCCTGTAGCTACTGGTTGCATCATTCGTGCGTTGATGCAGTGCTCTCTATTACCAGTACACTGGTACTCATTTCACCAACCTTGGAAGGATGACAGGCTGAGTCAACCCTGCCTAGTGTTAGTTCAACAGACAAACAGGGGCTCAAACTCAAGACCTGAGCTCTTTAGCCACCACCTTAACCATTAAGCAAACACCAAGCTTATGTGATAGCATGCAGTGAGCTGATTGATGGAGACCACAATAACTTTGAAAGGTTGTAAGAAAAGTTGCAGAAAACATGCTCTATTTTTCACAACTTGTCTGCAACTTCTAAAACGTGTGCAACTTCCAGTATATTATAATAATGAGTTCACTTACAAGAAGAAACTTCGACACAGGAGGAGGCCATGAAACCTGTCAAAGTCTGCAGTATTATTATATACCTACCTATAGTTGTTTGTTTATGCTCTATCCTTGTTAAATGCTGAGCAGAGCAAGAAAGCAGCATGCATCATTTTTTAAGTCTTTGTTCGGACTCAGCCAGGGTACAAACTGCCGACCTCCCAGACTCAGAGCGGACGCTCCAACCATTACCCCACCGAGGCTGAACATTTCCAAATTTTTGTTACAAGGATATAGAATGACTTTGACATAGTAGGACGCCATTTGGCTCATCATGGTACCTGTGCTCTACCAACACCACATTAATTCAATCTATCAATTGATCGACTTCACTTTGTTATGGGGAGGGGATGGAGGAGTGGGCAGGAGAAGAGTGGGGCCAGCACAGGACATCACCAGGGCAGTTTGATTTCTCTTTGTGTTTCCATACACATACTGGATATATAATTAGCACATCCCCCGTGCAGCGGAAAGTGAGTGTGTGTGCGTGTGCGTGGGCATGTGCGTGCGCGTGTGCGTGGGCGTGCGCGTGTCTGGGCCATAACTTTTTTTACCATTTGAGCTTTTTGTCATCAAATTTTCAACAAAGCTTTCTTGGGAGAAAATGGAGAAGACAAATTAATCATTTTATTAACATAATTTTCATTGTTATTGTTATTATTATTCATCTTATTGTTCATCTTCGACCCTTTTTTAGCCGTTTTTTTTGCTCGATTATTTTTTAACATTTTTTTTTTTCTCAGCAACCACTTGTCCGATTGACACAAATTTTTCAGGGTCGGAGCGACCACCAATGGAGAATGTTTTAACTATAATTGTGACATCATAGGTCATGTGATATGGCAGCCATCTTGGATTAAATGCAAAAAAATTAAAGCATTATAATATATCTGAAACCCCTGATCGAAAAAAAATTGAAACTTGGCACATCTCATTCTACTCCCAATGGGGGAATAAAGGATTGTAAGGATGACGTCATCGATTCTCGTCAAGTTTAGTTCGAGTACAAAGCGGATGTGGACAGGCTTTGCATTATCAGATGCTTTCTAGTTTTAATTTTTTCCTGGAATGCACAAACACCGACCAAACACATTCAATATTTGGTGAAAACCTCTCAGACATCACAATCACTACAAATGTATACAATCACCAATCCATACCTCAGCCATATACCAGTCCTGCCAATGTGCATGTGCTCCCTTTATCTTCAACGCCTCTAGGTACCTATTTAATTCCAGTTTAAACCTATCTGCTGCTACTATCTTTCCAGGGAGACTATTCCATGTATCAACTACTCTCTGAGTGAATTACCTCCTCTGACCCCTGCCTTACTGCCATCCTAACTCTCCTCTTCTTGACTCTCAGGCTATAGCTCCTGGCCCTGTCAGTGTCCATTCTGCTGAAAATCTCTTCTGCACTTATTTTGGCTATACCCTTCATTATCTTAAACATCGCTCTCAGATCCCCCTATAATCGCCTTCCTTTACAATGTACTGTCTCCTTCAGCAAATCCTCATATCTTCGTTGAGCTCGCCCCACAATCAAGCTCCTCTATGCTGAACCTCTTTACGACAGCGATGTCCTCCATCAGATGTGCTCACCTAATTGGTACACCATGTTCTAGGTGATGTCTCACTAAATTCCTGTGCAGAGTTAACACTACTTTTTTTATTTATAATTTATCCCCCTACATATACTACCTAAAACGCTATTAGCTTTAGCTATTGCTGCCTGGCACTGTGCTGTCTGCTTACCCCGCATAGCTATTACCATGCCAAGATCTGTATCCTGTGTCAGATGCTTCCAGAATGCTCATGTAATTCCTTTCTTTTTTTACCCAACTCCACCACCTTCCATTTGTTGATGTTAAAATGCATCTGCCAATCTTTGGCTCAATCTATCAAGGCATATGGACTTTCCTGAATCTGATCACCTCTCTCGCTGCAACTACCTTACCCCCAAGCTTTATGTCATCTGCAAATTTATAAAGATGACTCTTAACCCCACTGTCCAAATCATTGATCAATTGTAATTTATAAATAATAACGGTCCTAGTAGCGATCCCTTTAGTACCCCATTACTTACATCCTCCCAGCCAGACATCCACTGTGTGCAACTCTGATTCCTATCACAAAGCTAGTTTCCAATCCAGTTCATTACTCAACAAGACATCTGCAAGCTCTAACTTTAGCCAACAGCCTTCTACTCATAAGTGGTGCCTTGTAAAAAGGTTTGTGAAAGTCTAAATAAACTACATAAACTGCACCTCCCTCATCCACCCAATCAGAAACTGCTTTAAAGAATTCCAATGCGTTTGTTAATCATGGCTGCCCTTTAGTAAATCCATGCTGCACAACAAAAAGTTGCATAGTCTATACAGGCCTTAAAAATTGCTGAAATGAAAAGTCAGCATCGGAGTGCACATTATATTCATCACTGTGAGATTAAAGGTAGAGAATCTCAAGCAAACAAAATTATATTTCTTGTAGCCCTCAGTATGTCATAGCCACGACCATCACAGTAACCCTTAGTTTCAATTTTGATTTACTCGGTTCTGTTATCTACTATATAAAACACAATGTGTGTTTGTGTGTTTGTTTGGGTGATGTCTGTCCCCCATCAAAAGGATGATTTAAGAATGGTTTTAAAGGCCAATCTTTTAACACGATTGTGTTCAGTACGTTCGAGTTTTTCAGGATAAAAAACTCGAAAAACATTTACCATTAAAGAGTAATTACATCTCTTCTTTTGGAAATGTAGACGGTGACATGCAACCAGGCCTCAATGGTGGTGTAGAGAAGCATTTTTTAAAATAACAAAAAATACAAGGCGCAGGGAGGTGAAATTCACTGCATGTGATGAGTAACATGCACAGAGTAAAATGAGTGTTCATTTACATACGTGCGATGTCTACTAAATAAAGAAGATATAAGCACACCTGACGCTAGGCCGAGGCTTCATGCTTCGGCATGCTCACAAGACTGTACCCTCAAAATGAAAGGTCCCAGAAGATAAAGAAACAAGGACAAATGTGTCCAAGAGCAGCATCCTAAAGGTTTTGTCAGCTAAAAAAACAAACAAAAAAACAACAACAACAAACAACTTCCGATATTTCGTCACGTGCCTTGATTAAGCCAATAGCGAGACCCGTCATAGTGTATTTATGTATTTACGAAATATAGTGTATTTACAAAATAAATAATGTATTTACGAATTTACAATACATCAAATGGAATAATCTTTAAATAGTAACGTGAACTTTTCGAAACTTTAAAGCAAATGTCCGAATATATTTAAAAGTCATGATAGACGCTCTCAAAAGGCACCCTCAATGCGACGATGTGTACAGGTGCTTAGTATTTAAGGAGATCCGGATCGTGTTATTAAAGAGCCGAGTCCTAATATAAAGGTTTTGCTTCACAAGAAGAAGAAGAAGAACAACAACGCCGAGGTTCTTAGAGCAGCGTTCGCACGCTGCTAAAAATAGGGTAACATTTGCACATGTCGTGTTTTAAAATAAAGCTTTTTCTTACTACAAAACACGGGCGTAGCCAGGCTGAGGCAGACGAGGCAGTTGCCTCGTCGCTCATTTCCTGAAATATGATCTGGCCTGAGCCTCTGGCCATCTGAGCTCTCTGGGGAGTAAACTATCAAAGCTACCCGGCAGTGCTCTGAATACTCTTATCTCCACACCTAAATAGGACAATACCCCCCCCCCCCATGTTTATTTAATGTGGTTGAAATGAACATTAACATTTTAAAATTTTGAGCATTGAAATTAGCCAAGAATAGGTTTCTGGGAATCAAAAATGCATTGGCTTCTGGGGCCGCTCAAGGCCCCCAGACCCCTCGCCGTAATGGCTTCGCGACGTTGGCGCTCACAACGCTGCGCGCACCTTCACATCAACCAAGTTCACCTCTTTTCGCCTCATCGCTTTTAGACCTCTGACTACGCCCTTGAAAAACATCATATCTTCCAGTCTCTGATATTTCAAATAAAATAATTCCAACCCATCATTTTTGACGGGCTTTTATACGAGTTGGATAATAAAACCGAAGTCGCACTTGTGTTCTGTATCCCAATACCTTTAGAGTTGTCTAATTTTAAAACTCCCTACTATTGAATAAATATTTAAACCTTCAATCAAATCACACTCCCTCCAGACTTGCCCCGTCATTCCCTGAAATGTTAGTGCAACGCATCGGTTCAAAAATGACACAGATGGAAAAAATCCCCTTTATTTCCCCTCCATACTGCTTTCACCCACTGGGGGGACACACCTGAATTTGTTTCTTGAAACAGATTCTGCAATTTCTTTGTGAAAACAAACTGGAATTTTAATCAAACCTCTCCCGATTTAGCGTTCATGGAGAGGCATTTAGTCTAAATGAGGGGACCCCAAGCTCAGCTGTTTCTTTCTCTCCTGTGGCTAATAAGAGTGATTGGTTTAAAAGTTTGTTTTAATTTTCATTTGTCGATAAATCATATTCAATTCAACTATTAAGCATTTTGCACGGCAGGCAGGATGGCCTAGGGGTACGCTCTCTTGCCTCTGAGCTATCGAGCCTGGGTTCGATTTTCAGCCCAGCTATAAACTATCATCTTGGCATCTTACAGGTATGGCGAGGCAACAATGTGTGTGCCATCCCTGGGATGCACATTAAACTGGGTGTTCCTTCTGCTGGCAATAGTTGGTGGCCATTAAAGATACCAAGGTGTCCTTCATGAAAAGTAGGTGAGCTATCGCCGACACCCTGATCAAACTCCAAATTACTGCTCTTCCCTATGGAGGGCAGAGCCATACACCCAGCAGATGATGCAACCAGCAGCCAAGTGCTGCTTATAAAAAGACAGAAGGGTCTTTCAGGACAAACTGCAAATGTGTTTTGAAGTTGCGCTGAGAACATCCTGTACAAGGGGCCATCAATGTACCGTGTTTTTTTGGTGTATAAATTGATACTTTTTTCCCCCAGAAGTCCGGGCCTCGACTTGTCCTCGGAATCGACTTATCTATTCGTATGTTTCAAGACATTGAATTGAATAAATGAAAAATTTTGCAAAGTGTGATATTTTCTGAAATAAATTGTATATAATTATAAATTTAAAACACACTACAGCAAGTTCCCACTTAACGTCGTGGATGTGTTCCCAGAAATTGCAATGTTAATCAGACAAGATATCCCCATTGGGCATAGACGTAGCGCTAATGGGAGGATGCGTTTCCAGAGTACATTTTTGGTCACCCTAGCATGACTTTAACCTCACTCAACGACATAATAGAGACAAATATTGAACAAGTCAATAAAGAGCACAAATTAAATACACAAATGGACAACTAAATGAACAGTTACAGGGATACTAACCTAAATGTATGGCCGAGATTGCTTGTCAAGACGGGGAAGGTATCTTGCTTTAAATACTGCACCTCTAAATGATAACAAACACGCTGAAAAACTATTTACATTCCTAATTTATCCAAAAGGTCGTCCCACAAAGTAATTCAAATTATATGCAGTGATACCTTGTGAGTGTCAGGGAAGAATGACACCTCAATTGTTCTGACTGACAAGTTATGCTAACTACCGTAGTTGATTTTGCTTCATCTTATACTCCAAATAGAGTTATTTATGAATGAAGGAAAGAAAAATGGGAATATTAGGCAATTCGACTTGTACTCCACATCAATTTATCGGTCAATAAATATGGGATGTGCACAAAAATGGCGAAAAGTTTGCTTGCCCTACCAACCGCATCCTATTGCCCCTTTTCCTGAATTGCTCATGCGCCCTCTACATATACTACCTTCCCACCCCTCATCTGACAACCAACCCCTCTGAATGCTCTTTTTCTTTTTTCTATCCTTTCTCTCAAACTCCTTTATCTCCTTGCCTTCTCTCTCCAAATTCACAATTATTTCCTCTCAACGTACCCACACTCCCTTGGCTACCCCATCTGTAGCATGTCCCAGATCTCTTTTCAGATGAGGCCAAACAACCAGCACTATTCTCTTCATCACCACAAAAACCATTATTTTCTCACGCACATGTGCATGTCAATAAAGCAGTACGGGAATCACAAATCCTTTTATTCTCGACCGCTTTCGAGCAGCAGAGGATGAATGTCGTGCATGTAGGTTGTGTCCCTTGCTTTTTGTGGTTGTCTCTGATGTTGATGTCTGCTCCACGGTCCATCAGATAGTTGCAGATATCTGGATGGCACATACGGGCGGCTAATGCAAGAGGAGAGGAACCATCCTGTGGGACAGACATGAACAAGCTCAGCAAAGGTCAACCACGTGATTCCTTTCCCCTTGGAGGAATTGTACAGATCAATAGTTGGGTAAAAGTGCTTACATTGTCTTTTCCATTCACAGGAGATTTATGGTTAGAAAGCATCTGTACAGTTGTCAGATCTCCCTGAATGGCTGCAGGAAGGAAATAAAAAAAAAATGTCAACAGAGGAAATAAATTGGTTAAACAGAAGAATCATGAAGGGTGATCTTCGCTTTAAAGGTCAAAAGTAAAACTTTTCTTGAAGACAGTCAGTTTCAGCATTAATTGAAGCCAAACACCTTAGATACCAAGTTATCTTTGATGAACCATATCTAACCCATGTAGAATGCGGGAACTAAACGAGGCCTTTCGCACAAGCACTGTGTTTGCATTTTCAGTGACTCACTTCCATTAGACGGGGCACTTTTAACCTGCCTTTGTTATGGCGAAATCTATGTCAAATAGTCTTTAACCTTAATTTTCAGGATTTATACGAAAGATTGGCAACTTCAAAATTGTCAACCATGATTGTTGTGTTCCTGGATGCAAATTGGACTCAAGAAAATATAGGAAATCCGAGAAATATCTGTGGATGCGAGAGGTCAAGTTCCTACCATTTCCAGTTAATACAAGTAAGCAGCAGCAGACACACACACACACACACACACACACACACACACACGCTTCTCCTTTTAGCAAGAGATGCAAAAATCTCATATAATTCCTCAGAACCCAGAACCAAACAACCAATTCAGGTATGTTTATAACTACCCTGACAGTTCCCACTCCCTCTCCCCAACATGATTAATCATAAAATCATTTTTAAATTTTAAATTACCTTGTGCATTCACAAGCTCCAGCTATGACCTTCCCATTGCTGTTAAGAAGCACCCAAACAAGACCCAGTGTCTCCCTCAGGGACGTCTTGCCTTGTACATCGCTCTCACGCAAATATAGCTGGCACAAGCTTTGTGTATTTTCACGTCGTGAAGATGTCCTTTGTCGAAGAGTTGGTAACCATTACTTTATTGGTAATGACTCACGGCATCACATTATTATCTTTCCAATTGCAGATGTCCATTGAATAATTATGCAAGCTTGCCATTCCCACCAGGTTCAAAGTCCAATCACTGGCAACTACCGCCGAGAGTTTGGGGAGAACGCGTGCGTCCACAGTTCTGCCTTGCACCGGCCCACATTGTCAGGAGTCTGCAGTGTGGGCAGCTGTAAGATTTCAGCCATGCCAGCAAGCTGAGAAAGTTCTCCAACTCTTTCATTGTGCAGAGACACCCCCCTTTTATCTCAGGTACTTTTTCAAGTATTTTCGACTTCTTTTTGATGCTTTGTGAGCCGTTTTAGGTAACAATCCTCATCTGACATGCACGATGTACATTAGTATGCCCCCGATGGCCGCTATTGCTAAGGGTTTCTGCACATGTGCGCAAAGCCTTGTTTTGGGCAGATTGGATCATTTTGAAAGTCTCTATTCAGCAGAACTATTCATGATTCATCCCCAGCAAGCGGCAATGTAGCTCATGCGCTGAACGGTTGATGCCACCCCATGTGACGTCACCATTGATAAACAAACAACTGGATCACATGCATTGTGCATGGTATTTACATGCATCACCACATCATTCATCGTTGTGTTTTTTTTTACATTTTATCATGTCTGATCAGGATTCCAACCGTGAAGGATTATTATCAGAGATCCAGATGACTTTTGACATACATGCATGCCTCTGCTCCTACTGATTGCATGACGAGAAGATTCACTTCATATGCATCCTCTGTGAAGTGGTCAGAACAAAGTTTGCTTCACTGGAAAATTCAAGGACATATAGGCAGGCACCTTTCACTCCATCAGAAGAGAGCAATCACCAAGGCGGCACATAACCAACCCAAGAGGAGGGGCCTTTTCCGAAAAATCGGAACTAAAGCAGTTGTGTGTATATTCATGGCAGCACTCTTATTAATATACCTTCAAAAGATATGTATGTGCTTCTGGAGAAATGCAAATTCTCTTATTTTGAACTCAAAGGACATTATTTTATTTCCATGAACAAAGATTTCTGATGCAGAATATTCGATTGCCGAAGGCCTTTGGCTTTTTGCAGGAATCGATGCAAACGATTAGTTAGTAAATCATATTATACTGCAGAGCACAGCATCAGTGACTGTTTATAAGTGGTGACATCACAGACGGGTCACGCCCACCAAATGACGTGCAGATGAGTTTGGGCCAGCAGTGGTGGCACAAGTAGATGATGAAAATAAACTCTACCTCTGGCCTGCAGGGCAATAAGATCTGCGCATACCATGTAAATTAACAACACACCATAATTTCATCCATATGCATTTCGAAAACTTGAGATTTGACCTTTAAACCCCAATCATGTTTCTTGAGTGACAAAACCAACATACCACACATGGAGAGTGATAGAGTATTACGGTGCTTATTTCAAGCAAAAATAAACTGTATTGTACATTTCCAAAAATAGTTTCAACTCCAGATGTAAAACTGGCTTCTCAAAACAGGCAGCACTTGGTAATTCTCCAAGGTAACAGGCCAAGTCCTTCCTTGGTATCCCATGACCATTATTGCTGAAATGTATTTATATTCAGTGTAGAATAAATGCTACTCCTCTGTCATGACGGGGTATTTGGACTCCTCTTTGCATTCCTGTATGTCGTGGAATCCAAAGCCATAACATCAATGGCATCGCGCGATGCCAAGGAAGAAAGTCGACTACTTTATCCAACATACTTGAGTTGCAACCAACATCCAACATTGAACATTCCTACTTGAGTAAGGCTGCTGGCTTTGGAATCTTATATTACACACTCTAGCCTAACGTAATTTACTTAACCACTTACTCCAGTTCAAGTTGTTTTGGAAAACTTTGAAATCACATCTAAACTCATATTACATATATATATATATATAT
>CM068963.1:44198442-44226059 GCA_035128595.1 Eptatretus atami | reverse complement strand
TATATATATATATATATCCTGCAAGAGCTTTACAAATTGAAAAAGAATATCTGATACAAATCAAATTTTATTAATGACTAACCACATCAGTGTGTTCCATCCCTTCTGCTAGCATTAGTTGGAGGACATTAAAGTTCCCACAGTGTCCTTCACGAAGAGTAAGTGGGCTATCGCTGTCACCATGGCCAATTTCCAAATTCTTGCCATAACTACTGAGTCAAGCTTCAGGCCTGGCCAGTCAGTTTGTGAATGACATGGGCCAACAATATCCCCTAGCCAACCTCACAAGAACGTGGGAATAATTGTGGTCATTAAAAAAGAACAAGAAGAAGACTTAATGTGGAATTAAAAATAAAATTTCTAATGAAGGATATGATCAATACATGCACACATACATAAAAGATGCCCACAAAGGTTTTATTTTTTCAATATATTGTCTGAATATGTCACTCGGTCTCAAATAGATTTGTATTGGACACCAAGTGGCTATTGTGTTCAGAATCATTACATGGCAATCAGAGAATGAGTAGCTCATACAATAATTGGATGAAATAGCCATTTATTGGCCATCAATTGGAAAATGAGAGGAGCATGAAAGACATTAGTGGACACTATCTACAATCGAGTAAGGGATAATGGTGACGATATACAAGCCATGCGAAAACCTCTGCATCAACAAGCAAACATGCAATGACCTTGGCATACTGTGCTCTTTACTTTTCCAAGCAAGACAAAAAATGATCACACAGGCATCCTGTTAAACTTATAATCCGTCTGTAATAAAATATTGATAACATCATACATGGCACGAACATTTCATACTTGGGCGTTTCTTCGAATAATTAATATATCCATGACATTTCATCCCAGTTTACATAAAATCTGTTTTTCGCAAGTACGGTATTGTCATTGATATTTCTGTACGGTAATGAACCCAATTGGGAACTTCCTTGGTAGCTTTGTCTTTTATTTTTTTTCTACCTGAAGTTAGTGCTTTCAGACACTATAAAATGAATAACATACTAGTAAATAGGCTTCACAACCATCCTTGACCATGTTGTGGAATGTTGGCCTCACGTTTAAATTTATTTTCTTCACAACCGCTTGAGCAATTAACACAAAACTTTCAACATTGGAGCGCCTAACTGTGAAGAATTTTAAAACAAAGTTACATAATGATTGTATGGACGATGCAGCCGGCATTCCAAAAAAGTCTGTTTTCTGGAGGCATGGGTTGCAGGGTGTTTCATGTATCGGGAATAAACGGCCTCGATCTCGCTTCGCTCGGCCTTGGCCGAATCATTGGACAATGCATTATTTCAATGCCATTTATTTGCCAATGAAAAATAATTAAAGAACAATTTCAATGGAACTCATTTTATTTTATTAACAACTTTGTTCTCAAGTGCTGTCTGTTGTACTTTTGCTTTTGAAAACGTCAGTGCCAAACACTCGGTAAAACCATCTTAGGCACCGGAAACCAGGAAGGGCGGAAAAAATATTGTTTGAGTGTGCATGGATGAAGACGGCTTTGTTTGGGTAAGTTTTTCTTGCTATGAGAGCATCAAGCGTTTTACGATGAGACGAGCATCCCACTAATCGATACGGTTTCCCACGAGTGTTGTTTTCCCTTGCCAATGGCACAACAAGTGCAGTGCTGAAGTAGATAAGACGAGTAAAAGCACAGCTTGTACAAAAGAGCAAAACCGAAATGTCCATTTATGTATTGCAGATGCAAAAGAAGTGTGGGTGATAGAATGAGCACCAAAAAAAACATAACGAGAAAAACAAAGGAAAGTGCGGGGTGGGGTTGAGAAATGAAATTAAGTTTTTTGTGTGCATTTTTCAGGTTATGGCTATTTTTTTTATTTTTTTTTAACAAAACCTTCTTCACTGACTGTACCATTCTCAAATACCTTGAGGCTCGGCTTCAGAAAATCTTCACAGATCAGAAAGTCTTCACGAGTAGGTATGTTTAAATTCAAGTTTGAATTTTGAAGGATATATAGAATTCGGATCGATGGAAGTAAGATCTTGAACAAACCCCAATAAAGTGAGGAAGAGGGAAAATGGCAGGGTTTGAGGATTTTAAAAGGAATGTTTACAAGCAAGTTTCATCTTGAAATAATGACAAATGATATCCACAATGCATTGGTCTCTTTTTTTTTTTTCTTTCTCTTGCCCAACAAGCATGGCTGACCTTGTAAGTACAGAATATTACATGAAGAAAAGAAGAACATTAAAAGGCATAAGTACCTTTACATGAATGACGATAACAAAAAGAGAGAATCGACAAACTGTCATGGTATGCAAGGTTTACAGGACATCTCAGAGGCGGTGCACTCACTTTTGAGTTGCCCTGTCTGGTTTCGATTTCCAGCCTGACTATAAACTGTCACCCTGGTGTTTCACAAGAAAAGTATTGCATCAGTTAGTGCAGTCCATTAGATGGGATGTCGATCTGGGGATATCAAATATTTCATGGTCTCTTTTGCAAAATATAGGCAAGTTATCGTCGGAACCCTGAAACAAATTCAAAAATTCCTGCCTAACTGACAGGAGGTACTGCATCACTGGTTAGTCATGCTCCCAGGAATGATGCCACTAACAGCCAAGTGCTGCACATGAATGAATGAACATGATGTATGAGATTTCAAGATGAAGTTAGAGCATGGTGAGGCAAGGTAACCAAAGTGGTCCTTTTAATAGTATTTGTCTATCGATACTGATCAACTCACACCTTAAACCTTGATAATAATCAACCTTACAACCCTCTTTCACAAATCTCTCCCAAATCCTGATCTGTAAGACTTAATCTCATGAAGTACCTTATGCCCCAATGCATTATTGTCTCAATTTATTTGTGACAACGAAAAAGATTTCAAAATGTTAAGGGCAAGTGATGAAAACATTTTAAAATGACATCATCGGCAAAAAACAAGCAAGGTATAAACTATAAAGTATGAGGAATGAGTACGATCTTGGGACAAATGGATAGGCAAGCATGAGAAATTGAAATTGATCAAATTGATTAAAATTTATTATCGGTCCAAAAAGAATGGAAAATTACAGTCAAACAAAGCTTCGAATAAAACACAATCAAAGAATAAAATATTGTACAATTAATTTCCAAATATATGCAATTAAATTAATAAATGATGACAAAAACAATAACAATAGAACAACAAAAACACACTATCAAAGTATCAAACTGTCAAAATTGGACAGAGACAACAATTCAACAACTACAGTATCGATAAAAAGACATGAATGTGATATATAAAAAGAACATTGCTTCCTCTGAAGCAACAAGATATAGGATAGCGGTTCTATGCTTACGGACTACGCTTTATAACACACGTTATGCTTACGCATCGCTGCTGGACTATGCTTTCAAAGCTCCATTAGCAAAGCAGGGGAAGTCGAGATCAACGTGAGCCAAATTCCCACCACAACGTAAATGATTCGTTTCGAACTGGGTCACCAAGAGATTTCAAAATCCCCCCCAGTGAGGAGAGTAAAAACACTGATTCATCCGAAGTAGTGGAATGTGCACAATCGGTTCATTGACGTGTCTCGTCTGGCCATTGCAGCTGCTATGACCGGGGTGCTTGGGGGATAATGAAGGAGGAGGGGAGGGCTACAGGCTTCTAAAATCCGACACAGTTGCCTTTCGGTCAGATACCTTTCAATAATAAACCCCCTCCTTCATGCTCCGATCAAAAATTTAAGAAACAAGATCACTGGGTATAAACAAACATGGGAACATACTTCATCACTTTCACTCGTTGACAATTATTTCTACCCCTTAAACATTGTGATCCAACACAAACAATAGAATGTCAAGATCGAAAGTGCTGCAAACGCGTCATTGAGATTATGCTATGCAGAGATTATCTTTCGGCAAATATCACTCAGCGAAGCGAAACTCGGCGCGATGCAAGCGGTTTGCTTACCGGCATAATGCAATGCTGTTCGGCCAGCCTGGTCGACTATTCCCACGGGGCAATTGTACTGGAACAAAAAGAAGAGAACCTACTCCCACAGCACTCTGATATTCTCACCACTTAAATGTACCACATCCCACGCACTTTGCATTGCACACCAGCTCTACGGCGTGTGAAAAACAGCCAACCGTATAACTATCAAATAATCATGTACAAGTCAACGCATTGCTTACAAATTGCGACATTAAAAGGCGTACACCAGGTGACATTTTTAAAATGCAATGTGATATTCTGCCTTCAATAAGGTGATTGAAAATAATATAAACTTTTATTCCAACCTACATTTTGAAAAAGAGGAATGGAATAAGAAGGCCTTATGTACGTGGTCAGGTAGTTTTGTACTTGTCTCAGGAGGGCTTCGACAGGAACGGGGTAAACACTGTGGATTCGCCCCCATCATGATGAAATGCGGCAAAACTACAAAAAGTGTTTCAAAACAAGTCCGACACTCCCAGACGGCAAAATGGAAGACGGCCTAGTGTTCTCGCATTGTCAGGTTTGTACATCACACCGATGTGCTATTGTAATGTCCATGTGCTGCATTCTTATAAGTAAGCAGAAATTTAATTACCGATCCAGTTATTACAGTGATTGCGAGCATTTTGTCATGACTATCAGGTCGCACAGCATGTTACATCATTCCCAAAAGACTAGCCATGCCATGGGATGCTCCTTCTTCGGCCTAGACTTTCACTCTTCTCATCAGATGAGTGCCTCCTTCTCGTTGTGCTGTTGTATACAAGCTTAGAAATAAAACACAAACTTTAGAAACACGAGCACACATACAGGTACGTACATGCTAGAATAGAAAACACTAAATGTTACTTTGAGCATCCAACCCAATCACTTCCTGTTTGAACAGCTATACAATCAAACAATATCTACGAGCATTATGGGATGTTACAAAGAAAAAACTGAGCTGTTCAAAGATCATGTTGAGCTCGATACTTTGGCCGTTTTAAAAGTAGGGTTTCCCCTTCTTATTGTGCAGTATAAATACAGTGTTGTGACAACAAATTAATTTGGTCCTTTCATTTGTCATGGCTTGAAACCTTCAACAAAATGTCGGTCTTGTAACGCACAAAAACGTTTCATGATATTCAAACATTTAATCCTCCTCAAAGAAAGTTTTCACTTTTTCCCCTTTAGTAACGTTTCACTGCACTTCCCAACCCCACTCTCCTCCCTTTAATAAACCTTAATATTTCACCTTTAATAAACTCAGACGGTTTCCCCCTGAAATAAAGTTTGACTTTTCAACCTGTTTAATAAATTTGCCTCCACTCCCACCGCCTCCCCCCACACCCCAAAACCTGACACGGTAGCCGAGAGCTAGAGGTACGCACACTTGCCTACAAGCCATCCAGCCTGGGTTAAAATGTCGGCCCGGCTATAAACTGTCATGCTGTCTCGCAGGCAGGGTGAGGCATCAATGTGTGTGCCGTCCCTTGGATGGATGTTAAACTGGGCGTCCCGTCTGCCAGCATTAGTTGATGGAGGTTAAAGATCCCACAGTGTCCTTCATGAAGAGTGGGTGAGCCATCACCGGAACCCTGATCAAATCCCAAATTCCTGCCCTGACTACCGCTGGGAAAGGAATGGCAAACCACCCAGTGTAATCATTGCCTTGAGGCTGCTTTGGCAGCATTGCATCAGCCTTTAGACGGAGCATCAGACGTTGTTAGTTTTCTGTCCCTTTAATAAAGTTTGACTTGCAAACACACACCCACGCTTACATAATGGAGAGGGATGAAAACTGATGATCAGGTAATCAACAACACCACTGTCCTCATAAATTTTCAAAAACTCATAAATATTGAGTAGCAAACGGCTTCCTATCAATGTTGTTGCAAGGAGACTGAGCACAAAACAGGAACCAAACTACATGAATTATATATGAAATTGCTGCAAATTGTATCTCCACACAGGATTCCACTTTGATGCTTCCACTCTATCCTTCCAATGAAGTGCACAAGAAAAGTACCTGCAGAAGTTGTTGCACACACCGCGAGTGTCCGTTCTTGGCAGCCATATGCAAGGCTGTGCGGCCTTAGGGAGAGAAGACAGCGAATGGGGAGTCCACTTTTGGCCATGACCACAAAGGAGTTTATAAAAATTTAGATTTTTGAAAATTAAGATAAAAATCAAGGCTTGAGATGACAAAGCATTGAATAACAATGAGTGAAAGAGCAGGTGAGGTGACAATCAGATAATTAAATCAATTAAGTAAACAAATGACTGCCATGCAAGTAGGACTCCAATTCAGATTGAGGCCAATGAAGCATGTGCCAGTAATTGGTTCCCATCAAAATCAAAACCTAAATGCCTTGTTTGCTGCGTGCGGGAGCCTGCATTTAGCCACGTATTAATCAGCAAATGTGTCCAAATTGAACCATAATTGCACCTGAGAAAAACACCACAAACATTTAATCATGATTCCATCACAATAGGAGGCATATACACATTTCATATGAAATTGGAATGGCACTCCACTCGGTGGAGCACATACCTCCACCAGGCTGAACAGTTTATGTTTTGTATCCCACTGATAGGCCAAATCTACATCCGTACCTTAACCAAAATCAAATTGGCTTCTCTTGTCATCTACCCAAATCATCCAGTGAGTTTTGTCATAATCCATCCACAACTTTTTGAAATTTCGTGCTATATATCATTTTGGCCCTATCTCCCAATAATGAAAAATCGCTTGAAAAATAATTTAAAAAATGATCGTATCCGGATGCAGATCCAGATCTTCACCAAAATCGAATCGATTCATCCTTGTCACACACCCAACCTGTCCACCAAGTTTCATCCGAATCCATAACTTTTTGAGATGTCATGCTCTATATTGTTTTTGGCCCGATCATACATTGGGGAAGAATCACTTAAAAAATTATTGGACCTGGATCTTCACCAAAATCGAAACAATTCATCCTCGTCACACATCCAGCCTGTCCACCAAGTTTCATCGAAATCAGTTCATAACTTTTTGACATATCCTGATGACAAACAAACAGACAGACAGGCAAACGTACAGGGTTGAAAACATAACCTCTGACCACCTTCTGTGGTGGAGGTAGAAAAGGTGAAATATTTGACACCAGCAGCCTCATTGCCTCCAAACCCCACCCGACATTCTGACCCCATCCTTATAAGTCCCGTACACATCTCTTCCTTCCCTCGCTGCAAATCCTATATCCTGCAATCTCCTTTCCCTTGTCTCCCGAATCCTTAACACATTTTGATGCCTCCTCTCTCTTATTTTATCTACTCGCAATTTAACACAACCCACCTCCAACCTCAGTTGTAAAAATTGTAATGTACTCAAAAGAATGGTTCAAATTCGACGTGGAATTGTCGTTTTTAAAAGGCAGAGCAATAAATGTAAATGAATTTATTTTTTATCGTGATTGTGACCAATAACCATCAACACGCGTTTCCTGCTCATGCCCTAATACGCGTGTTGGACATCAATACTGGCGGCATGGTGAGACAATGAAGAGGATCGAATAGCAAATAATTGTGAAATTTCTGCTCAACAAAAACATGGAGCATATTGAAATTTAACCCCGACTGGTTGTACGTTGTGGTGATGATTGCCTGCGAAGGACATCCGCGTTTGAGTGTTGAATCCGGCGTGAAAGTGTACAGATTGAAACACGTGCTGCGAGATGGACCAATTGAAATCAACTAGGTCTATATCCATCAAGCAATGGATAATGAGGACTTGTAAAGATTAGAGTCTGTCTGCATCGGCGGGAAAACAAGGACGTTTAATTCAACTCAACCGGATGTTGACAGAGGTATTCGAGCGTGCAAAGCCAGACAAAATGTCGAAGAGTAAAACAAGTATTGTTCTTGCACTATACATACATACAAGCTTATTTATGGAGAAAATTAATCCAAAAATCAAATTTGAAGCACTCATAAATATTCCGACTTACAAAGCAGAAGAAAACAGGTCCAAAATACAGTTAGGATTACTATATAGTAAACAGAACTCTATCGTAGAGAATTAACAAAACATGATTTTGCATACACTTTCATTTTTCTTTGTTTTATTTCTTTTTTACCAGATGCGTCCGTGATAGAAGTATCGATGCTGTGTTCCAAGATGACAGAGAGACACCCCTCATGGCCTTTGGCAGCTGCCACGTGGAATCTACATGGAGAGAAAAGGCACGGATGACTCGATCATGCACCGAGCGGAGCAAACACATTTTATGATCTATGGTTGTTGGTACGGTGCTACAGCTTTTGGATAGGGCAGCAACGTAGTATATAGTGCTTGTTAACTGCACCAAGATGTATTGTCGCGATTCCAGTGTTTGTTTGGCACTGTTGTCCTTATGAACCCTGAATCACCCCTATTTTCACATCAGCAGAAAGGACTTGGCAGAAATCTTTTGAAAGTACTGATCTCAAGCTACCACAACAAGAGGTTGCAGTATGTCTGGCTTGCAATTTATTTAATATTTATTTTTGCTCAGGGCTTTGACCGGTAAACTTAAAGCTCAAAGTAAGACTGTGGACGACACTTGGTATTGCGCTTGCAGACAAGGAGTCACTCATGAGCGTGAGGCTCGAGATCTCCTGAGCCTTCTGTACTTCATGGTGTTTGCACAGCGTCACCAGGTGCGGAGAAGGTGCCGTGTCCGCAAGTGTGTGCTCAACGTCTTCATTCACTGAAGCCTCCTTTTCCCTTCTTATGCTAGCTTATGGCTTGGCGTCAACCAATGTGAGATTTGCAACCTTTTAATTCCTGGAAGATAAAAACCTACAGTGTATGTGCCAGGATATTCATTCGGTTGAATTTTATCTCTTGCAATTCTCCCAACTTAGTTCTGCCTTTGCCCAAATTAAAACCTATTTGATTCCTGCCTGGACTGTGAAAAGCCGCTTGGAATTTGCCGAGTTTCTATATTCAAATAGAATGTGCACGTTTTATATCGATGCATGCTCAACTGAAACAGATACTGGATAAACAAGTCCGAAGGAAGCTGTGCAGTTTGGCCTTTTTAATATGAAATAGGCAAAGCCGAGAAACAAACGAAACCCTTTAGAACCTTCTAGAATTACACACGGTGGGTGAGAAAGGGTCTTCTTCTTCATTTTTGATGGACGGATGGATGGAAGGAAGGACATACCAAATATTGAAGCAACTACACCATTTAAAAATCGATACAACAATTAAAAAAACACAATCAAGGTTATTGAAATTTGGCTCGGCCTGTTTAGTGTTTCCATCTGAGCACTCAGCGCAACATCCTGCGACCCCAGGTTCAAATACACAAAATCCTGCGTTAATGTTGCATTATTTATTCATATATACTTGTTACGCTTGTCAAAGTACGAGGTGCACATATGTGGTGTCATGTTTTGCATGTGACGCTGCAGTTGTCGAAACCCGTCCATTACCCTTCAACGTAAAATTTAATTAAACCACATCATCGATTTATTGTCCTTCTAAAATTGGAAAAGTCTACAATCATCTATTACTAAAAGGAGACGCGTCTGTCCGTGTGTGTTTGTGTGTGTGTCTGTGTGTGTGTGTGTGTGTGTGTGGTGGTGTTGGTGTGTGTTGTGTGTGTTGTGTGTGTGTGTGTGTGTGTGTGCGTCAGAAAAAGAAGCAGCAGCATGGCTGTTGTAGAAAAATAAAAATGGTGACATTGGAAACCGGATAATAAATTTACTTGGAACAAAATTCGTGTCCGTTTAATCATAAGAATGCCCATTTTAAAAGTCTTCAATTGAGAATTGAAGAAGAGAAGAAGAGGAAAGAAGAAGAAGAAGAATGAAAGAAGAATGAGAAGAAGGAAGGAGAAGAGGAAGAAGAGGAAGAAGAAGAGGAAGAAGAAGAGGAAGCGGAAAGAAAAGAGAAGAAGAAGAGGAAGCGGAAGAAGAAGAGGAAGAGAAGAGGAAGCGGAAAGAAGAAGAGGAAGAAGAAGAAGAGGAAGCGGAAGAGAAGAGGAAGAAGAAGAGCGAAGCGGAAGAAGGAAGAGGAAGAAGAAGAGAGGAAGGGGAGAGAGAAGAGGAAGAAGAAGAGGAGCGGAGAAGAAGAGGAGGAGAAGAAGAGGAAGAGAGAAGAGGAGCGGAAAAGAGGAGAAGAAAAGAGGAAGAAGAAGAGGAAGAAGAAGAGGAAGCGGAAGAAGAAGAGGAAGAAGAAGAGGAGGAAGAAGAGAAGAGGAAGAAGAAGGGAAGAAGAAGAGGAAGCAGATGAAGAAGAGGAAGAAGAAGAGGAAGCAGATGAAGAAGAGGAAGAAGAAGAGGAAGCGGAAGAAGAAGAGGAAGAAGAAGCAGAAGAGGAAGAAGAGGAAGAAGAAGAGGAAGAAGAAGAGGAAGCGGAAGAAGAAGAGGAAGAAGAAGCAGAAGAGGAAGCGGAAGAAGAAGAGGAAGAAGAAGAGGAAGAAGAAGAGGAAGTGGAAGAAGAAGAGAAAGAAGAAGAGGAAGCGGAAGAAGAAGAGGAAGAAGAAGAGGAAGCAGAAGAAGAAGAGGAAGAAGAAGAAGAAGAGGAGGAAGAAGTAGAAGAAGAAGAAGAAGAAGGAGAAGGAGGAGGAGAAGGAGGAGAAGGAGGAGAAGGAGGAGGAGAAGGAGGAGAATGAGGAGAAGAAAAAGAAGAAAAAGGAATGGTAGCTTCATGTAGCGATTCAAGCGGTAACATTTCTTATTATATAACAGCAGAAACCCTTTAGGACAAGTGAGAAGCACACACAATTAAATGTAGTAATGTTTCACGAACCAACACAAAAAAATATATTAAAGTTCATGGAAGGAGCACACCATCAACAACAACAACTATGGGTTACAAAACAAATCCTTTTTTGGAGTGTTTTACTTCATTTTACATCCTCATTGACACTCAGAGATAAACATGCAATATGTTTGTGAAGTACAACATGCTGTCTTTTGATTAAACCCATCAGCGAACCCAAGAGTAGGCATGCTGAGTCTATATTTAAAAAAGGACCTGCGTCTGTTTGTCTGTGTTCGTTTATCTGTTTCTTTGTCTGTCTGTTTGTTTGTCTGTCTGTGTTGCCATGCTATAACTTGAGAATGGACTCACGGGTTTCAATGAAACCAACGACGGTGGATTCAGTGAACTCACAGGAAGGTTTGTGCTATAAAAAAACAAAAGTAAGATTTGTATGTGCCATGTGTGTCCATGGGCACACATGGTGAAACTGCAAACCCCAACTTGTGACGCTGGTTATCCATGCACAAAGCACAGGATTTCCCAGGAATCCTTTTTTGTTCTTGCCCCATAGATTAGCCATCGCAGCAAAGATTGGTGTTGCCATCAGTGAAGCGACGGGTCTTATATGCTCGTGTCCTATAAAATCTAAGACATTATGGGCTCAAATATATCTGATCTAGTCAATAACTCATTAGCTAAACTGAGTCGAGTGTGGTTAGTGTTTGGATGGGATGCATCCATGGCATTTGTAGTTGAATAAAACTTCCATTTAAAAATAATAACAGAGGAGTTGCATCTTGCAGTCCACTGTCCTCCAGTTTCAGCCCTCTCGCAGCCCACTGTACATAAGGCTAGTCACCTATCTGCACTTATCTTGTAGGTTGTGGATTTAAAAGACGACGGATAGGCCACACTATTCTTTCCAAAAGAGTAGGTCATTGTGTGTTGGAACAAAATGCTCTGCTATGTAGATTCTCTGTATTTTGTAATTACAGTATTGTATGTGTATATATATATATTGTTGCGAATTCGCGCCCGTCGGCGTGCGGACGGCCACGTAACTCGGATCGCGGCCGTCGCCCACCGGACGGACAATTCAGTCGTGACCCTCCGGGAACTATCGCCGGAGCCAGTCACGGGTGGGCCTTTCGACCTCACCACAATCGTGCCAATCGGCCACCCGCGTAGATAGGGTTGTTCGCCAAACTCGCACTACCTAAGTACCCACGCGGATGGTAAACCGGGCAATCGTACCTCGCCGCAGTCGACTCCGGACACGAGCCGCTTGGGCGGCCCGTTCCGTACTATCGGGATAAACCGAGCGGTGTTATCGTCGACCTCGACGGTTCAGATTATTTACCGGGCGTTTTGCACCCACTACGAACCCTTTACGTAAGCAGGATGGAGGGTCAATGAAGAAAAGACGAAGCGAAACGGGAAAACAGTTCACACAATGCACATTTATTCCGCGGCACACGGAGCACACATATAGCACGTATTTACAGCCACAATTAGCAAATGCACAATATATTCAATAATAATGCAAGCAACGCAGAGCTACGACCGACTAAACGCGAACACTCGGCAACACTTATACAGTTTCTACCTTACAAGACACGGCGCCACAACACGCATTCACACCTAAGCAAAGAAAAGACCCCTCAAAGGCAAGGAGTCAGACTGGGCCCGTGGGCCTAATGCGCGTGGAACCTGGATGAGCGGCCAGGTCCACGAGACCGAAGGGTCCTACCCGCCGCCTCGTGTGCGAGCCGCAGAAATGTCGCTGCACGGCGGTTCGTGGGCACCTGCTGGTGTAATGTGGAACGGGCCCCCTTGTCGCACTCTCTCAGCGCGGGGAAAGGGGAATTGTTGATGCTCTGGGGAGGGAGTATGGCTGGCTTGCTCGAGTCCCGCGACGCGCGACTCAACGCGACCTCGTCGCCGACCTCCTCGTCCCGGACCCGAGCCTCCAGTCCTCCTCAGCCGATCTCCCTCCGCAGCCGTTCGCCCCCGTAGCCGTCTGCCCCACTTCTGCTTCGAGCTCCGTCTCCCGACTCTGCCCCACCGATACTGCCACCTGCCCCACCGATACTGCTTCGAGCTCCGTCTCCCGACTCTGCCCCACCGATCCTGCTTCGAGCTCCGTCTCCCGACTCTGCCCACCGATACTGCTTCGAGCTCCTTGCGCTCGTCCTTTTATCGGCTCCAGGAACCCACCACATGCAAATTCTCGGATCCAAACGACCTCAGGGGCGGAGCCACGCTCGCCGATTGGATGGAGAAAAAGGGCGTGTATTCTCTCCTGATCCTCAAATTTGCATATGCCGATTTTCGTCAGGCGCGTCTGGAGGCGGGCCAAGCCGCCCGCGCTTCCTAATTGGATGGATCAGATGTTGGCGTGTAGCATTCCTGATCCGAATTCTCCTCGGAAAAACCGCCATCTGCACTCGCGGCTCGCGTGCATCGCTGCAGATAGCCCGACCTCGTTGTCCACAGGTGGTGCGGGAGTGGCCGTAGGAGAAGGTGGTGGGGGTTTTCGCGGTGTCGATGGCCATGGCGCTGTTTGGAATGGCGGTGATGTGAGGTTTGCGGTAGCGAGTGGTGAAGGTAGGTTGTGGCTGCTGGCGTTGTTGTTGTTGTTGTAGTGGTTGGCTCAAAACAAAGGTAGAACAGAAAAACGCCTAACTCAAAGGATCGCAGCCGAATGAATCACATTAATTCCCTCTATACAACGGGTTTGGAGCTAACTACACATGTACTTCAGAAATACCTCACCTATGGACCTGGATGGTGTTCGCGAATTCCACAGCCGTAACAATATATATAATATACTTTTTTTTTTTTTAAACAAGAATGTGGGTGCCAAGTGTGATTAAGGAATAGTAAAACTAGCAGGGGCCCGTGGACATCCGCATAATGTAAAATGTGACCAAGTCCTCAAATCTCTGCCCCCTCCTCCCCTCCCCCCCCCTCCCCCCAACCACACACTCCCTCACAAACCCCAAGTCCACAACCTTCACCTTCCAACCCCAAGTTCTCACCCTCTCCTCCCAACCCAAAGGCATCAATCCCCTCCCGACTTCAAGCCTTAAAACCCCTCCCCACCGCAACTCCTCAACCACCCACAAAACCTCAACCTCCCCTTCAAATTTGTCCCATTTTTTTTCCTCCCCCCCCCCCACCGCCCCCCCCCCCCCACAACAACAAGTCCTCAACCTCTGCCCACCAACCCCAAGTCCTCACCTGCCCCTTTCCAACCCTAAGGTGTCAATTCCCTCAACACTCCAAGCCTTGAAACCCTCCCACACCACAATACATCATCCCACCCCACCAAAAGTCCTCAACCTCCTAACTCTGTCCCATCTTTGCTCTCACCCCTCCCCCACCCCCCCCCAACAAACCCCAAATATATCTCTCCTCCTCACCCTCCATCACTCATAAAAGCAAACAGACATTCCCTCATCGAAACAGCAGAATATTTAACACTTTCCCTTCCCCTATCACGCAATTCATCAATTTCACAGAAACAGCTGCTACGTCATAGTCGCTTGTCCAACTGACAATCCCACGAGGTATATGGAAAAGACATGCGACCATGAGCAGGTTAATTGTGCCAATAAATAATCCAAAACCAATCATCTTCCTCCTGATGCACATAAACACATCGTTAAAAGTAAACAATGACCTCGGCCAAAAACCTTTTATAATGACATGGCTTTAAGCCCTGCTTAAGAGAATGCCACAGAGTTGTTTGGACGGTATATGAGTTAACAGACTGCTGCCTCGATCGCTGAGGCCTATCTTCACAAGGCCCGTGATGTCTCTCGGCCCATCGTTTTACCTGTCGCTTTGGTCATTTTACACTGAAGGGAAAACATATAAGGAGGGCATGGCCATTGTGAATATGACAGCCCCAAAGATGTCTTCGACTTCGCATGGCAGCAAGCACCAACATGGTGACCGTATGATTTTAATCAGGTTGGAATTGTGGGTGGTGTCAGGCGAACAGTCCATCCAATGGGTGGAACCGAATGTTACACACAGACAGATGGACAGATGGAGCAACGGACGAATGAACAAGTGTATTATTATGTAGATAATTTGGATTGAAGTACGTAGAAGATTAAGTGAATTGACCAACATGTTAATGAGTTCAGCATAAAGAGCAGGCAAGCAAGGCCAAACACCCTCCTCCTCTGTATAAGTTTCTTCTGTCATCGGGGCAGGTGTTGAGAGTGGGAGTGGGGGGGGGGGGGGTGTGAAGGGGAGAGAGACATTCTATTAAATCACAAAATAATTACATGCAAATTCATGTCATAGCGATCAAGCTCACTTGATGTGCAACATCATGTGCAACTATTAATGAACTCCCTTAGAGAGCAGCAATGGGATCGAAGAGATCACGAGCATCAGGAATGTGTTTTGAACTCACGCAGAGCGGCCTTCCCCATCAAGCTTGCTCGGTGATGCGCCCTTCTTCTGGATGGCAGTGGCAACGCGCTCAGCATCTTGCCCCTCAACTGCCTGCAGTAACCGCTCATCGTGCTTGTTCCATTCCTGTACACATGACACGTAACAGTCAAAGCACGCAAGAGGATGCATTTGTATAATCTCATTTTATATATTATATATATATATATAATATATATTTTATATATATATTTATTCAGATCGAACCCCGAAACTTGACAAGGCAGAAGGGCACAGATCGAACAAATGAATTGATGGTCAATTTCGAAATATATGCCTTTATGGTCAATTAAGCAGTGTGTTATCCTGATGAGCGCATAACAAGGGCGAAATCTGGATTGGTGGCCCTGCTTTCATTGATTCGTGACTATAAAGGTGTAAATCTAAGTCTGCAAAGACCTGAGTGCCACACGGATGCCATCCTAGGTTGGAGGTGATTATTCGGCATAATTTATGTGCATGACATCAGTGTCATGTTATATGGTCAGTGTGCTATTTTACTTAAATATATATATATATATATAAAAATATATATATATAGGAGTCCCAAAAATGAGTTATTTAATTAGTTTATATGGTAGGTAGACCTTTGCCCCTTGTCGAAGGGTTTCGGAACCACCCCCCCCCCCCCCCCCCCCCCCCCCACTGCTACTTTCAATCTTTTTCTCAATCCACCATCGGTCCATTCCAACAATCCCCCTCTCTGCCTTTCTCAATACATCAACAATCCACTTAACCAAACCTCAATTCAATAACCCCTCCTTCATCCCCTTGGATTTTCTTTCAAACCCGCAGTCGCTTTTTATTCTAGTCCTTCGGTGCATCTATCTTCCTCACCACTCAAATCCACCCATTCTTTTATTAGTCCCAATTAACCATCCATTCATCCGACGAGTCACTCTTATTATACACCATCTGTTCATTCCTCCCTCACCATTTGAGATTATTAATCCTTCACGCCGATTGGATAACCCTCCTCCTTTCTTCCTTCCCTGCATTTCCACATTCATCACGCGGGACAACGCTTCTGAAGTATGAAATAAAGTACAACGCATCTCACATACATGATACAGAACGCATCGTCCAATGGAATGTTTGAATGCAAGGGAGGGAGCGGGGGTGCTCGTCGGTGCCTTGGGTGCGTCGAAGGAGGGGTCGGGCGCCCGTGGTCATCTCCAAAGCATGACGTGGGATTTCCCCAGCCAGCGCTACACCCTGCCCCTGATCGGATGCCCACCAATGAGGAAGATGCTCACGTGATGTTTACTCCCTCAAAACCACGCACAGCTGACACCACTTTAAGAAATGAAACGCAAGGAGCATTCACCGTGGTTGTTGATGCCATGGGGGCTGCTGTCAGGACACCAGAGACCGCTGCTTATCGATGCTCCAGAGACGGAATGCAAAGAGTGTTCGCAGCTGTGGTTGATGCCCATGGGGCTGTTTTTGATGCACAAAGGGTGCCATGAGTGTGTCTCAGACTGCCTGTTCGAGATTGTCTGCCGGAGTGGGGGTCGTGCTGGACCCAGCTGTGCTGGGACACGAGGCACAGGAATGGGTTGTGCAAGGGCCGGAGGTGAGTGGCCCATGACCTAGAAGTGCGGTGCAGTTCTGCGGTGTCACACAGTAATTGTGTAATTGATACATGCTCACACCACATGCTTCCGACATGCTTCTGACACTCCATCGCTCATATTTCCCATCATAAACTCCCCTCTCACAATATTTGGCCCAACATAACCCCACGTGGTTGTGTGGGGTAAGAGAGAAGTCACCCCCACACTCCCTTCTGCTTCTATCTCCTCAGTCCTTATTGTCTCCTTTCTTCCCAGATTGAATGCTGGTCATATGTCTTTTGTCAAAAAAAAACTCTGCTCTTCAGTGCCTTTTGCATGCTTGTAAATATGTGTTTGATTGCTTGTGTGTGTGTAAATAAATAACCATTATCTTTCACATCTGCCTCGTTCATGCCTTTTCCTCCATTGGTCTGGAAAAGTTTGTTCATAATCGTTATATGGGAAGTTTTGCTCCCCTGATTGGTTTCGCCGGTTAGACAGAGCTGCACCCACTGTCCCGCTCGGCAGTAATAAGTACACAGGTGCGTGTTGAGGGCGTGGACCTCAGCTCAGGTAGTTGTACCAATGAGTAGGTAACGCGATTGTGGACGTGAGGACCCTGCTCGGTGTATTGTTTTTGCCAGTATCCGCAGTTGCTTGACAACCCATCGGGCCGCGGAGTTATCCGTGGCCAGCGGCCTCAGGGCCGGTTGTGGTGGTGGGTCCAAGTATGCACCTTGTGAGCCTATCTTCACAAGGCCCGTGATATGCATGTATATACGCACACGGTATATATTGTTATGTTTGTGGGGTCGATGGAGGAATTTCATAGTAAAGGTAAGATTGTATAGCATAGCATGGTCCGTGGACGAGTAGGAGACATCTCAATGTAAATTAAGTAGGGAAAACTGTCAGCTTAAGATTGGAACATGTCACCACACAGGGGGGGGGGGTAGGGTTTAAGGCTAGTTTCTCCCAGTATGTGATTGCCCCCCTGTGACCTTTTCCTACGTTTTTGCATTTACAAGGCCAGCTATAAGAAGGAACAGGATGCTGGCCGGTGTCTGTTAGGCTGAGTTGCCAAGTTTGTATGGTTTGAAGAGGAGGAAGAAGGGGCGAGAGAGACAAGAGGGCAGTTGGTATGAGAAACTTGATTGAGGCATCGGACCTCTCTGGCTTCTCCTCGACACGGTCAAGAAGGCAGCGTGATTCTCGCTGTTCGTGCTGGTGTGAATTCGTTTACGTACTGAAATGGATGCGAGCCAGTGACTGTTCGGCTGGGTCATGGAGTTTGTACGTTTCTGAGGAGAAGAGAAGAAGAAGAATAGCACATCTCTTGGCCTTGACTCGGAGTCGCAGCAATCACCTTGTTGTATGATCAAGGAGAAATGCGGTGCCTTTTGATGGTTGTGGACCAGGAGCTTAGAGGGAGCGGTGTGGCAATCTCGATCGTGAGAATAAACGGTACAGCGGTTCGAGGGCCCTGGTGTTGAGGACCATCAGCACGAATTACCCCACATACGTGACAGTGAGGAGCGATTTGATGCCATTTTGCTGTGCGTTTCCTGTGCGGTGGCTACGTGGTTTCGAGGATCACCAGGCTCCTAAAAGATCATCTCTGGACACACAGCTAAGTGCCAGAATAAAGGGAGGATTTTCTTTTTTTTTTTATCTTTGCCCTTGTCTGTTTTTGTCACTGTGTGGAGACGTCTCAAATTAGGCTTTAGCTCACCTCACGTGTTGATATATTTCCATTATGACTCGTTGATTTATGTTCATTAAACCCTCATTTGTTAAATTTAGTGTTTGTCTATTTGTTGTGGGTTCGAGGATAAAACCATTCATCCTGGTGAACACCTCTGGTAAACGCCCTTGCCACTCTCCATCCACAGTGTGCTATAATCTCCGGGGATCTCGGCTGTTTGCCTCCAAGTAGAACCGTTCAGCTATCCATCCAGGTCCATGTTAATCAGTATATATATATATACAAGCCTAAATATGTATATATACATGATATACTGATGGTGCCATGCCCTTTACAGAACATCGGTGCTCACTACAGTTTCTTGGCTAACTTGCACTACCGGTCAAAAGTTTTAGAACACCCCATTTTTCAGTTTTTACTGAATTTTTGCAGTTCAAGTCCAGTGAATAACCTGAAATGTACAAAGTAAGCGGTAAACTCCAGAGGTTAAAAAAAGTTTAGGTTTACAAAAACTGAAAAATAATGTAAATTTCAGAGTTGTTAAAAAAGGCCCTTTTCAGGGAATAAGTAATTGGTTAGCAACTGCAGCAGTTGTTCTACAGCAATGGAAGTAAATTAAGCCTTGAAAGTTGATGCAAACAATTCCTACAGGTGTCCCAGCTTTTTTGTGGATTAGTTACAAACCTCTGTCTATATAAAAGCAGTGTTGGAACACGTGTTGCTGGCACCCTCTGACGCATTATGTGGACAATATTTCACTGCAGGAAGTGGTATATTGCTATTGTAATGGCGAGAAAAAGACAATTAACAAAGAAAGACAGACAGACCATTATAACCTTAAAAGTGTGGGTCTTTCCTTTGGAGAAATTGTAAAGTAAGCCAAGGTGTCAGTGAGTACAGTTTCCTACACCATCAAAAGGCACTTGGAAACTGGAGGAAACTCTGACAGGAAGAGGTCTGGCAGACCCAAAGCCACAACACAATCAGAAGACAAGTTTTTGAGAGTCAACAGCTTACGTGATAGCGGCTCACAGGACAGCATCTTCAAGCGCAGCTTAACACTGGTCGGAGTAAGGAAGTCTCAGTTTCAACTGTGAAGAGAAGACTTCGAGCTGCAGGTTTGACAGGTCGAGTGGCAGTAAGAAAGTCATTGCAAAGATGGCAAAATAAGAAAAAGAGGCTTGCCTGGGTCATGAAGCACGAGTGGACTACTGAAAACTGGAAGAAGGTCTTATAGACGATGAATCAAAATTTGAAATCTTCGGTTCATCACACAGGGTTTTTGTACGCTGTCGAGGAAGTGAAAGGATGGTTCCTCAGTGTGTGACACCAACTGTCAAACATGGAGGAGGAAGCGTGATGATCTGGGGCTCTTTTGCTGGATCCAGAGTCGGCGACTTGCACAGAGTGACTGGCACCCTGAACCAAAAGGGCGACCACAGCATTTTGCAGGCACCATGCAATACCTCTGGTCTATGCCTAGTTGGTCGGGGTTCATCCTACAGCAAGATAACGACCCAAAACATACGTCCAGGCTATGTCAGAACTACCTAAGAAGAAAAGAACAAGACGGTAGGCTTCAAATCATGGAATGGCCAGCACAGTCTCCAGACTTAAACCCCATCGAGCTGGTTTGGGATGAACTGGACAGAAGGGTGAAGCAAAGCAACCTACAAGTGCAACACATTTGTGGAACTTCTGCAACAGTGTTGGGAAGAACTTTCCGAACAATATTTGATTTCCATTGTAGAAAGAATCCCACGAGTATGTTCGGCTGTTATATTGCAAAAGGTGCGACTTTGATGAGTCAAAATTTAGATTAAATTTTGTTCAACAAACAGATTCCATGTTTCTTTTTTATCTGCAATTGTTTATTTGTTCTATGCTTTAATTTCAGAGTACATTGAAAACATTAAGGCTGCTTAAATTTTAGTAAAAACTGGAAAAATGGGGGTGTTCTAAAACTTTTGACTGGTAGTGTATATTGGGTGGTTTGCCATTGGCTTCTCAGTATTGTTTGTCCATGCTTAGCTGGGGTTTGAACGTTTGAACCACCAACTTCCCAATCTCAGAGCAGGCACTCTAACCATTATGCCATGTCTGTTATGCATAAAGCAGCCAAGAAAAGCTACATAAGGTAAGCCTTTTGCTGTTTCAAACCCTACCCAGGTTTCTCGACAGCTGTAGATATTCACAAGTAGTACACACATGAGAATCCCAATGCCACACGCCCCTCTCAGCCACCAGACCAGTTTCATCACGTGTTTGTAAGTTATCAGTGACAGTGTAGCCAGAAACATGCTCCACCTTTGAAGCGTCCGTAAAGGTTAGGAGTGTCCGCTCTTTGAGTCTGGGAGGTCGGTGGTTAAACCCTTTCTGAGTTATACCAAAGCCTTTAAAAATGGTACGTGCTGCTTATTTGCTCGATGCTCAGCATGTTAAAGGAGAGAGCACGGACAAACTGGGACGGCAATGGCAAACCAGCCAGTATAACCCTTAAGCAGCACCAACGCTCTGTAAAAAGTATGGTACATACGTAATATTACAGTCGGAAAAGTTGATAGGACCAGAAATTTCCTGCAGAATCAAAATAATAGAGGGAGCCCCATCCTGCCAATTATAATTATGATAGAAATTACAATGCAAACCCTGTATGTACAATGTACAGCTTTTGTGAATGACATTAATAGTGTTAATTGAATGCAATCAACTTAGTATTCATAGTCCCAGTAACTGACAAAACCTGAAACGGGAAACTTAGTCATAAGGGCATAGGATTTTAAAAACATACCCACTTTGCACATAATTAGAGCAACAATCATCTGAGAGATGTAAAGGAAGAGTTTAACAACAGGTGTAACAGGAGGGTAAAAGAATGACGGATCGTGCACTTTTATGAGAATATTATCGATGATGTCATTATACTGAATTAATCTTCAAGACATGAAGATTTTTTTTGGTGAGAAAGATTGCGAGATAGATTTGAAGAAATGTTGGGGGTGAGAGGGGAGGGGAAGAGTGAGGGGGAGTAAGAGGAGAAGGGAAGAATGGAGTGAGAGGGGAGTACGTCGTTCAATGAAGAGGGTTTGTCGGAGTGGTAGTGTGTGGTGAAGAGTGAGAGAGGAGGAGGTTGTACGATGTTTAACACAATTGTGATCCTAAACAAATTGATTATCCTTATAGAAAGGTAGTAAGATGTAATGACAGATTGCGCAGGCGGAGGAGAGCACATGCGCGTGCACGCGCTAACCTTGACCCGCATCTGGGAGGGTGCACCGTGGGATCTTTGAAGGTTCTGAATGTGGTGGAACCTCCGAGACCTTCCCGCAATCACGATAATTTCGCCAGTAGACCCTCAGCGAACAATGCCATTCAACGAGGATCGCAACGCGGTGCGAATGTGGAGCGACATTTGCAAGTAGATTAACCAACTACAGTACTGTACTAAGAAATGCAAAACTTTGTCATTATCGTGAATTATGTGCATGCAAAGGATAACTACGAGCACAACGTACAGGTAAAATTGTTGCTCAAAGCAGGTGAGCACCACAGGTCTATATAACAAATGTACGTTGGGAAAACGTGTGAGGTTGCGAGACGCACAATGCATTCAAACAGGTCCATGAGGACAGATATTGGAACCCTTGAACCCACGTTGCACATACCTCCTTTGAAGATCTGCAGAAGAAGAAGCGCTTCATGACTCTGGACTCACACCGGGTGTCCGAACACCTCCTTTATCAGGGGTAGCAGTGCGGAGGCGATCGAGCGCCCGGATGCCCACATCACGGACACGGACGCCACAAGCTTGACATCCCCCTGGACTTCCCTCAAAGCTGTCGCGCCCGGAGGGATTCCCCGTCCCCGTGCTGCTTTTCCTCGTCTCCTTCTTCTTTTTCTTCTTCAGGCAATCCTTTCCTCGCAGATCACAATTGCCTCATCAGTCTCCCTTTCATTGCACCACCGACTCGATACCACTCGAATGGGTGCTCGTAATTTGCATTCTCAGGAGGGGGTGAATCTCAGGCGAGAAGTCGGGTGCACTGCCGGTCTAGGCGCAGTCCTTGACCGGAGAGGCTGCGGCACCGCACGCGGAGAAGCCCACACTCGCTCCTCCTTCCCTCTGCCCCCACGCACTGCTCGCCAAAGGCTTATAGCACCGCCCTTCCCTTCCGAGCCCAAACTGCCGAGATCCAGGAGCACACGACGAACGTTGCCATGAACGCGGGCGACGTAAGGGAGGGAGGAGGACCACCAGTTCAGTACTCATCCCGATGCTGTCCCTCAACCCTCATCGGCCACTATTATTAGCAAAACTGCGAGGAAGTGTCAAACACGCTGTACAATCGAGCACAACAAAAGCAACAATGTTGGCATGAGATCGAAGGGTCTGCAGACGGTCTGTCCGTAGGCCTACCCCGGCCTGCCAGCATAGAGACCCACAGTTAATCATATATTACTAAGATGGTATATTTAATTGGTCATGCTCCATATACTTCAACAGCCAGCACTTCATGAAATAAATGCCACAATTCCACAAACTTGATGCGCATTATTATCAATTTCCCGACAAATTCACTCGAGTGCACGGTATACCATCTTCATCGTGAAGAATCAACAGCTTCTGACCAATTCCCAGCTAAATCGAATCAATAAGGAGATGCATTTGCCGAGCATGGACCATTTCCATCACAAACAAATCCCTTGTGGTCTCATTAACTCCTGATTAAAGAGCTAACCAAGTGACCTAGTAAAATCAAGGCCAGCTTAATATGCTGCTTGTCAAAAGGTGGATTTGCGTGGGTCCATGTCATACACACAAGGATACACACATGGAACTTTGGTGCAGGAGGACATTTGGCCCATCATGCCTGTGCTACACCTACACCAGTATCGATACCCATACACACAAAAGCTATATGCCTACTCGCGGGGTGTGCTTACACATTGTCAGCAATAACGAACCATGCTTCCCCATTGTCTCGGGTCGCTTACCTCCATCTGATTTTTCATTTTTTCATTTATTTATATTTTCATTTACGGATGCTTTCCGATGGTTTATGTGATTTTTACTGGTGTATCGGCTTCGATGTCCATCGGCACACAAAATTACCATGCTTCTCCATTGTCTCGGGTCACTCATTGCATTAAAAAAAAAAAATTGTTCATTTATTTATTTTCATTATTTATATTTTCATTACGGATGTTTCTGATGGTTCTGTGATTTTTTTTGATTTTTTTTTTACCAGTGTACTCTTTGACATCCATGAGCATGCAAAATTTCAGCTTTCTACGTCACCCGGAAGGTCCCGATCATTTAATATCAGTCAGTGAGTGAATCAGTGGTTAGAAAGAGCTTTATATATTAGATACCTAGCGACCATCCACACCAGCTAGCTAACATCTCCATACCCCTCTATCTCCAATGCTAGTAGGTACCTATCAAAATACTATTTAAACCTATCCACCACCTCCGCTGCCACTACCTTTCCTGGGAGACCATTCCACACATTATAACCACCACTCTCCGACTGAAAGACCCCTGCCTTAAAACTGTCCGAAACTCTTAACTCTCATCTTCTTTACCCTCAAGCTATGGCCCCTGGTCCTAACACTGTCCACTCTGCTGAAAAACTCCACTGCACTCATCTTGTCCACACCCTTCATTTAATGTCGTCAAGATGAAGATAGATTACCCTTAGAAGTTCACCCATAAACTAAACCAACCGACTCCAATTGGCACTGCAGGACAAAGACTCTACCTCCACTCGTTGAGAGGTGTTTGTCAGACAATGAATAATGCACAATAAGTTTGTGGTGCCCCACCCCACAAAGCCACAATAATTACAATGTCACAACAGAAAGGCGTGACATAATCATTGGTTGGGTCGATCTAATTAATAATAGAAAATCAATCAATTAATATATTGTTTCCGATGTGTTCTTTCGGGCAACCATCGAGGGTTGTGCATCAAGGGCGTGTATTCAGTTCAGGTATAAAGCAGCACAAGGGAGATTACTCAAGGTGCTATACTGTAACCTGGGTTCGATTCCCGACCCGACTATAAACTCGACGGATTGGTGCTTCACGGGCGGGGTCTTTCAACAGAAAGTACGGCATCCCTCAGGTGGATGTTATAAGACGGGTGTCCCATCTGCGAGCATTAGTTGGTCAACGTGAAAGATCCCACAGTATCATTCGTGAAGAGTCAGTGAGTTATCGCCAGCACAGCCTGAACAAACGACAAATTCCTGCCCAAAGCAATTTCAGTCGAACTTGTGTGAAAGACTTTGGTCAAAACCCACAAAGTGGGAACAATTGGTGGGTGTGTGGATATGTGGGAAAAATTGGTGGATGGGAACAATTGCAGGGTGGGAACAATTGGTGGGAACAATTTGTGGGTGGGTGAGTGGGAAACAATTGGAGGGTGGGAACAATTGGTGCATGGGAACAATTTGCGTGGTTGTGTCGGTGGGAACAATTTGTGGGTGGGTGAGTGGGAAACATTGGAGGGTGGGAACAATTGGTGCATGGGAAACAATTGGTGGGTGGTTGTGTTGGGAAACAATTGGTGGCTGGGCCTGTAGGAAACAACTGGTGGTGGGGCTGTAGGAATCAATTGGTGGGCCTGTAGGAAATAATTGGTGGTTGGGCTGTAGGAATCAATTGGTGGTTGGGCTTGTAGGAATCAATTGGTGGTTGTTGGCCTGTAGGAATCAATTGGTGGTTGGGCCTGTAGGAAAAATTGGTGGTTGGGCCTGTAGGAATCATTGGTGGTTGGGCCTGTAGGAATCAATTGGTGGTTGGGCCTGTAGGAATCAATTGGTGGTTGGGCCTGTAGGAAACAATTGGTGGTTGGGCCTGTAGGAATCAAATTGGTGGTGGGCCTGTAGAAACAATTGGTGGTTGGGCCTGTAGGAATCATTGT
The DNA here is from genome assembly GCA_035128595.1 of Eptatretus atami. Lineage (NCBI taxonomy): Eukaryota > Metazoa > Chordata > Myxini > Myxiniformes > Myxinidae > Eptatretus > Eptatretus atami. The sequence continues at coordinate 44,200,695 of CM068963.1, read as the reverse complement.
GGTGCCTGTAGGAATCAATTGGTGGTTGGGCCTGTAGGAATCAATTGGTGGGTGGGCCTGTAGGAATCAATTGGTGGTTGGGCCTGTAGGATCAATGTGGTTGGGCCTGTAGGAATCAATTGGTGGTTGGGCCTGTAGGAATCAATTGGTGTTGGCTGTAGGAAACAATTGGTGGTTGGGCCTGTAGGAATCAATTGGTGGGTGGGCCTGTAGGAATCAATTGGTGGTGGGCCTGTAGGAATCAATTGTGGTTGGGCCTGTAGGAATCAATTGGTGGTTGGGCCTGTAGGAATCAATTGGTGGGTTGGGCCTGTTAGGAATCAATTGGTGGGGGTGGGGGCCTGTAGGAATCAATTGGTGGTTGGGCCTGTAGGGAATCAATTGGTGGTTGGCCTGTAGGAATCAATTGGTGGTTGGGCCTGTAGGAATCAATTGGTTTGGGCGTTAGGAATCAATTGTGGGTGGGCCTGTTGGAACATGTGGTTGGGCCTGTAGAATCAATTGGTTTGGGACCTGTAGGAAACAATTGTTGGGTGGGCCTGTGGCCTGTAGGAAACAATTGTTGTGGTTGGGCCTGTAGGAATCAATTGGGGGTGTGGCCTGTAGGAAACATGTGGGTGGCCTGTAGGAAACAATTGGTGGGGTGGCCTGTAGGGAACAATTGGTGGTGGGCCTGTGGAACAATTGGGTGTTGGGCCTGTAGGAAAACAATTGTGGTTGAGCTGTAGGAATCAATTGGTGATGGGTGGCCTGTAGGAACAATTGGTGGTTGGGCTGTAGGAATCAATTGGTGGGTGGGCCTGTAGGAAACAATTGGTGGTTGGGCTGTAGTGGAGAACAATTGTGTGGGCCTGTAGGAAACAATCTGGGGTGGGCCTGTAGGAACAATTGGTGGTGGGCCTGTAGGAAACAATTGTGGTTGGGCCTGTTAGGAATCATATTGGTGGTTGGCCTGTAGGAAACAATGGTGGTTTGAGGCCTGTAGGAAATCAATTGGTGGGTGGGCCTGTAGAAACAATTGGTGGTTGGGCCTGTAGGAATCAATTGTGGGTGGGCCTGTAGGAAACAATTGGTGGGTTTGGGCCTGTAGGAATCAATTGTGGTTGGGCCTGTAGGAAAACAATTGGTGGTTGGGCCTGTAGGACAATCAATTGGCGGTTGGGCCTGAGGAAACAATTTGGTGATTGGGCCTGTAGGAAATCAAGTGGTGGGTGGGCCTGTAGGAAACAATTGGTGGTGGGCCTGTAGAAACAATGGTGGTTGGGCCTGTAGGAAAACCAATTGGTGGTTGGGCCTGTAGGAAACAATTGGTGGTTGGGCCTGTAGGAATCAATTGGTGGGTGGTTGTGTGGGAAACAATTGGTTGGTGGATGGGTGGGACCAATTGGTGGGAGGGAACACTTGGAGGGTGAGTGGGAACAATTGGAGGGTGGGAACAATTGGTGAGTGGGAACAATCGGTGGGAACGATTGGTGGGCTGGTGGGTGAGAAACAATTGGTGGGAGTGTGGGTGGGAACAAGCCAATTAGATTTTGGTTCAGGTCCGAATCCAGATCGGGCCTATCAGTGGGATACAAAACGTAAACTGTTCAGCCTGACAGAGGGATGCACTCAAGCAAGTGCCATTCCAAGCTCTTATGTTATAACCCCACAGGCCGACTGTGTGAAGATTGAAATGTGATATCGCAACCAAGGTGATGGCATCATGCTGCTTTGTTTGGATATCAAAACAATGTGACAAATGCCTCACCTGCTCCACATTTCAGCATATAAAGGATACACCAATTGGAAGAACTTATGGATATCTAATGTTGCACAAGTCCTTTAAAATGGCAATTTTTTGTTACCTCCACCACCGAAGGTGAAGGAGGTTAGGTTTTCACACCTTTCTGTCTGTTTGTTTGTTTGTTTGTTACTTGCAAAATCGAAGATTTTTCAAGGAAATTGGTCCGTCGATTTTGTTATTCTGTCTGTCTGTTTGTCTGACGAACTCATGAGACTTTGGTGAAGATCCGCATCTGCATCCTAAAACTAGAATTATTTGAATTATTCTTCACCATTGAGAGATAGGGCCAAAAACGACATATAGCACGATATTTACCTCCGCCTTCGAAGGTGAAGGAGGTTATGTTTTCACCCCTTTCTGTTTGTCTGTTTGTTTGTGTCCAGGATATCTAAAAAAGTTGTGGACGGATTTGGATGAAATTTTGTGGACAAGTTGGGTGTGTGACAAGGACAAACTGATTAGATTTT
>CM068963.1:44165946-44167634 GCA_035128595.1 Eptatretus atami | reverse complement strand
TTATACTGAAGTTTATTATTGACTGATCTAGAAGAAATTCTGAAGTCCATCCTGTACATTTGAGTAATTTATTTTAAACAAACAGAACAACATAAACAAATACAAACAAACAATACAAATGCACATATGGAGGATATGGAAAAAAACACAGCCTTGTTCCAGATCTCTGAAACACATGCAGAATTTAGTTTCTTTATTGGTGTTCAGTTAAAACCAAAGCTCCTTGTTCAATTTTCAATGCTGCGCGCCACAGTTTGGCAGGTCTCGATGTATTTCAGTGGAAATCATTTTCAGCTTTTGTTGCAGTTAATCAGCCTATTTTTTAAGGATTGTTGCGAATATTTCAAGACCAGATGTTTAAAAATCTCTCCAGCAGAGAGATGACATCAACTGAAAATCCTTTGGTTGCCATTTTGATGGATCACATACCAATTTATGGTTATGGACAGGGAAAAGTTCTCAAACAGACTTAGGAATTAAATATAACTAGGACGGACCCATGAACCCGTTGGGTTCCCGTTGTGACAGCGGTTGAATGCCGAAAAATAATTTCAAGAAAAAAAACAAAGATAGCTCCAGCGAAACTATACTGCTTGGAGGGCATGTTGCATGATCAAAATTTTCCCGAAAGATACTTGACTGAATCGGGAATTGAATTTTTAATAATTTCGTTGCCTGATTTGAACGAAACTTGATACTGCACATCACCGCAGGGAATGGTGAGTAAGGTGGGCCTAAAAAATTTTGCCGCTATCTGTGTATCCGTTTTGCTGTATTTCTGGAAACATACATACATTTACATACAACGTACATTACACACATACCATACATACACACACATACATTACATACATACAGTTACAGTAAATTACACCACATACATACATACACACCATACCATACATACATACATTACCATACAGTAAAATACGCACCATACATACATACACACACTACATACATACATACATACAGTAAATACACCACATACATACATAATACATACATACAGTAAATACACACTTACATACATTACACACACATGGCATACATACATACATACAGTAAATACACACATACATACATACACACACATACTGTACATACATACATACATACAGTAAATACACACATACATACATACATACATTACAGTAAATAACACCACATACATACATACACACACATACATACATACCAGTAAAAATACACACATACAACATACACAATACATACATACATACATACACACAAGATGAGAGTTTCATAATATATAGATATAAAGCAATCAGTTTTAGTGAATACACTGGACATTTGCCATAGACTACATTCCCAGTTGTGTTGATAAACATTCTTCTTTCAAGCTTGCTGTACCTTGTAGCTCATCATTTCATTAAATCAACTTTGTAAGTAAAATATATTTAAATGATAGGGAATTATTTTATACTGATTAAAACTTATTTGGCAAGGTTCGGCCTGCGTATCATATCTTTACCAGACAGGTCGATCATCTTTCAATATAGATGAAGATTATGATTATGTTTAATTATAAAATTAAAAAATGGATGCATGTCACAAGCACAGAGAATCATTACAATATTTGAGTACATTTTTCCATTTATATTTAATACGTTGATTTTAATATGAAGTTTAATTAATTACATTTTATTATCGTTTTAATCACCCTC
>CM068963.1:44155946-44160946 GCA_035128595.1 Eptatretus atami | reverse complement strand
ACACTGCTGCTCATTTTGCTGACCTAAGAAGGATGACAGGTTGAGTGAGCCCCACCTGGTGTTAATTCAGCAGCCAATGGATCCCAAGCGTCACCAAACTCCATCGGCATTATTGAGTCCAACGATATTATTGTTATGGCATCTACATTTACTTTAAGCTTTTACTCCATTTGGCCCAGTCAAAACTAGACTTGTCAAAGTGTTCGCCATGCCAGATCTCTCTCTCTATCGAGTGCAGCCTGTGGCTGCTGGTTGCATCATTGGTTGGGACGCGGCTATGCCGCTGATGCAGTGTCCCCCTTACCAGTACACTGGTGCTCATTTTGCCGACCTCGGAAGGATGACAGGCTGAGTCACCTCCTGGTGTATTTTTTATTCAGCGGCCAACGGGGCTTGAACTCAGGACCCTAGGATCCCAAGCCGCCACCCTAACCACTAAGCCAACACCAGGCTGCCATGCCAGATGATATCAAGGCATTCTGGTGGCCTTTCAAGTCCAACCATCACGGGATTGTTGTTGTTTTCTCAAATCATTCCTTTGGTCCCAAAATTGTTGTTGTTGTTGTTGTTCTATGGCTCTCTCATCCTATCAAATGCCATCCCATCCTATCATCCCATCCTTGATGGGTATGTCCACCACTACAGTATTACATATGTCAAATTTTGGAATCCCTTCTGATTCCTCTGCTTCCCTCCCCTTTCTTCGCCTCTATTTCAAACTCTATTCACTATTCTCTCCCCTTTTCTGCCCTCACTTCCCAAACTCTCCTTTTTCTCAGATGTCCAACTTTTCGTTCTAATCTGATCAGTTTTTCACCTTCCCCCATTCACCACTACACCTGGTGTTGGCTCAGTGGTTAGGGTGGCGGCTTGGGATCCTAGGGTCCTGAGTTCAAGCCCCGTTGGGCCGCTGAATTAATACACCAGGAGGTTGACTCAGCCTGTCATCCTTCCGAGGTCGGCAAAATGAGTACCAGTGCACTGGTAAGGGGGACACTGCATCAGCGGCATAGCCGCGTCCCAACCAATGATGCAACCAGCAGCCACAGGCTGCACTCGATAGAGAGATTCACCACTACATGTATATTTGTAGATGACCCCTGAGTATAGCCACCACAACTTTCATAAGTCTACAAATATTCTCTATTTACAAAATAGCATATCATACTAAGAAACTTGCTTCCGTAGGCTACGGTTCCCACAATGTGCATAGTTGTTTATAAATACCCAATGAGTTAAGGGCATCCCTTCATAGAACATGGCAGCCTTTATTTAGCCCGATTGGTTTCCCTGTGGTTCTTCTCACTTGCACACCAGATCACACCAAACAAACAGCAAAGAAACATTCAAAATGTCCCTTATTCTCTTGCAGTCCAGATGGCACGGAATTTGAAATATTATTTACTGCTGACAAAAGATGACTCTGCGCTGAGAAAATAGAAAGTTTGTTAGAAAGTGGAGGAAATTGAATATGTACAGTTAAGGAGGTAAATATTTGAAGATATGATGAATGATAACCTGACGTTAAACCAAGTAAATCAAGTCACTATCAAGAATGAAATACTAGATCAATCTATCAGAAGACATTGCATTTTATAAAGGCTCTATCAGGCCGGACTTTCTATCCTGAAAGGTGGAAATGAAAAGAAGTTGCAATTCCACATATTGAAACTGACAATATAATGACAGTTACTTCTCTTTTAAATCCAAGATTTAAAGTTTAAAATTATTATAAATGTCAGCGCAGCATCCAGGCACACGCTATCAAAATAATGGATAAGAAGCAAAAGTGAGGCAAAACGACTGCCTTCCTCGGGTTGGGCTTCCTCTTTCATTCTTCCATCCAGTCTCCCCAAGTTGCACATTATTATATTAATACGCTAAGCCATATTTTGTGGACGTATCTCCTCCGAAACTGCCGGACGGATTGTCGCCACTTTCGGCATGCGGGTGCTCTGTGGTCTAATGTATAGCATAGGCGATGTGAGATCGTGCCAGACGGACAGGTTTGGGAATGTTTGGCGATTTTCTAATTTTTACATTTGTTTGCCACCGCTGAAGAGCCGTTAATGCCGCTCCTAGAAAACAGCGTCTGCAATGTGAAACCCTCTTCTGCACATGCTGACTACCTCAAAAGGTTGAATTTGACACAAAAAATGTAACAAAGAAACATTGTATTTAAAAGAAGAAAATTCTATAAATCACCATTGTGAAACACTTAGTGGGCAACTTAGCTAAATATAGCATACCCAATTGTGCATTTGTGAGGAAAGCACCAAATTTGCCACCACTAGTCAGGCCTTATCATATTATGATATGAACAGATTTGGATATTGGGCCATCTCAAAATTCAGCCGCTGTATGGCTGGGCAGCCATTTTCCACTGCCATCAAAAATTTGAGATGGCCCAATATCCAAATCCTTTTCATAATCATGCATAGGGCATACAAGTGTGCCCAAATTTGGTGCTTTCCTCACAAAATGCACAATTGTTATGCTAAGTTGCCCCACTAACTGGATATATTGACGTCCTAACGAACCCTCACTTTAGAAACCACACGGAGTACGGGTTTGGCTTGTGTTAATTTATTTCGGGGTTACTTTTTGCATATAAAATCAAGGCTTGTGGAAGAGCTCCAACACTGAATGGATGAGGATGCAACAAATCAAAAAGAACAGGGGAGAGTGAGAGAGAGAGAGAGAGAGAGAGAGAGAGAGAGAGGCGGCTCATGGTGATACTAGAGTCTTCATCATGAAGATTTCAAGCCTCAAATAGTATTCTCTAGTTTAAAAATACCGGCTGATATCAATAAGCTAGAAATGCTGCGTTAGGCTAGGTCCGACAATGGCATTTGTTTTTTATAGTACGGGCGAGAATGGAGTGTATAGGGTCCCTCATGAGAACGGTACCTTTATTAGTCCCCGGATTTGGTTCTCCTGTGTTCTTCTCACTTGCAGCCTGTGGCGGGCTTTGGGCAGATTCACCAAACAACAGCAAAGAACATTAAAATGTCCTTATTCTCTATAGCGCAGGTCCAGATGGAGGAATTTGAAATATTATTGTAGCTATGGACAAAGATGATCTGCTCTGAGAAAATATAGAAACGTTTGTTAGAGAGTGGAGGAAATTGAGTATGTCACAGTTCCAGTCGGTAGACCTAGTTGAAGATCTGATGTATGTAATGTAAGTTAACTATACTAGTAACCTCAAGTCATATCAGAATGGGAAAGTACTGAGATCAATCTATCAATAGACATTGCATTTTATTATATGGCTTATAGGCCGGCTTTCTATCCATGAAGGTGGAATGAATAGAAGGTTCAATATCACACTTTGCAAAACTGACAAATATAATGAAGTTACTTTCTTTTCTAAATCCAGATTTAAAGTTTAAAATTATTAAGCTCAGCGAGCGGAATCCCAGGACACGCTACAAACTAATGGGATATGAAGCAAACAGTGAGGCAACGACTGGCTTCTCGGATGGCCTTCTCTTTCATTCCTCCATCAGTTCCCCAAGTGTGCACATTATTATATGTATACGCTGTAGCCCATATTTTGTGGACAGTATTCCTCCGAAAATGCGCGCGATTGTGCAATTTCGGCATGCGGCGTGCTTGGTCTAATGTATAGCCATAGCAGCAGTAGAGCGATGTGAAGCAGATCGGACACGGTTTGGGGTAATGTTTGCGATTTTCCTAATTTTTTACACTTATGTATTGCCAGATCGTTACGCCTGAAGGTGTAATGCCGCCTCCTAGAAAACAGCCGTCTGCAATGTGAAACCCTCTTTGCACATGCTGACTACCTCAAAAGGTGAATTTACGACAAAAATGTAACAAAGAAACATTGTATTTAAAAGATAAATTCTATAAATCCACATTGTGAAACACTTAGTGGGCAACTTAGCTAAATTGATAGCATACCCAATTCGTGCATTTTGTGAGGAAAGCACCAAATTGCACCTACGATAGCTGGCTATCATTTATGATATGAAAGATTGGTGGTATGGGCCATCTCAAATTCAGTCCGCGATATGCTGTCGGGCAGCCATTCTTCCATCTGCTATAAAAATTTAGAGATGCGCCCAGATAGTCTCAAATCTGTTTTCATTAGATAATGATAGGCATACATAGTTGTGCCAAATTTGGTTGCTTTCCTCACAAAGGATGCACATTTTGTTATGTCATAAGTTCTTTCCACTACACTGATTATACGTTGCGTTCTCTATACACCGGAAACCGGGCTATCACTGCTATAGAAACACACGGAGTACAGGTGTTATGGCAATGTGTGTTAGATTTACTTTTCGGGGTTACTTCTATTGCATTAAAAATCAGGCTTGTGGAAGAGCTCCAACACTGAATGCCGATGAGGATGCAACAATCAAAAAAGACAACAGGGGAGCAGTGAGAGAGAGAGAGAGAGAAGAGAGAGAGAGAGAGCGAGAGAGAGGAGAAGAGAGCAGAGAGAGAAGGCGGAGAAGAAGAGAGAGACGAGGCGAGAGAGAGAAGAGAGGCATGACGAAGGGTGGCAGCGAGGAGGCGATGGAGAGCGGATTGGAGAGACGAGAAGAGAGAGAGAGAGAGAGAGAGATGAGAGAGAGAGGAGGGGAGAGAGAGAGAGAGAGAGGCAGGTAGAGAGAGAATGAGAGACGGAGACTTGGACAAATAACAGGTTATGTGAGAGAGGAATAGAAGGAGTTAGGGAGCAAGATAGAATACATGAAGCAAACTCGTCAGGACAGTAAATATCATCGCCTAATTAGAAATCATATTTATAAATAATTTTAAGGAGGTGGGCTTTGGCCTTTGTGTGTAGCGGTGGGGGAATGGGGGGATGGAGTGGATAGGGGCGTGAAAATTATGTGGTTTTGGATTGAGGGGAGTCGATCTGAATATGGATTGGTAATACCCTCTAGTATTCTGGATGTTGGGAGTTTGGCAACCGGAGTAAGTGGTTTGATGTAAGACGCTATATGTGCCTGCAAAATTAGCCT
>CM068963.1:44137892-44153283 GCA_035128595.1 Eptatretus atami | reverse complement strand
TATGTAGTGAGTCATCACTGTTTGGAAGACAGTACAACACAAACAAGCAAGAGGTGGGATCAGAGGGGGCGTCACAACTGAACGTACTCCTGGGGATTTGGAGGTGTAAAATCAGGATACAGACATAGACCGGGAGCCCGGGGCCCTGAGCTCAAACGAACGAGGTACTAATATCTGAGCACAGGAGCATGAATGGAGTAATTGGAAAAGTTAGGAAACCTTTAGAACTATTTTATGCGTATTTCCGATGTTTCAGTACAAAGAGCCGTAGTTTTTCCAGTTTACTGGTTCATAGTGTGATACCAGTGGCTTATTAGATTTTGTAGTTCTTTTGTTAAATTGTTAAACATAATGTTTCTATGGTAATGGTGGGCCGCATAATGTGCAAAATTATGCCAATTGTGTATTTTTGGGTCACTGTAATGTTTTGCCTTTTTAGAGCTCACTTTTGGGGGGTCTGGTAGGGCCAATGCAGCAGACAATTTGTCTCGGTAATGGACATTTTACACTCTGTGGGATATAACTTTTTATATGTTTTAAAACTGGTTTTATCTAGTACCTCCAATGTTTGAGGTAGCCCCTTTTTGGGGGCCTTTGTTGGGCTTCTGGGGGCCTTTTGCAGTAGTAGGCATGTCTGTCACATGTGGTTTTTGTGGTAAGGTTGGTCATATGGAAGTGATACCAACTGGTACTTCCAATGCTTGATCTAGCCAATTTTAAGGACCTCTTTGGAGGGTCACCAGGGTCCTTAAGCAGAGGGTGGTACCCGGCAGAAATAACTTTCTATATGTCTTTTGATACTCCATTCATGCCCCTGTGCTCAGATATTAGTACCTCGTTCGTTTGAGCTCAGGGCTCCGGGCTCCCGGTCTAACAGTGATAAATTGAGTTACTAACATAAAGTATCGATAAGAAATCTAGTCTACAAGAAGCATTTCCTTCAATGAAGATTCAGTTTGGAGATATTGATAAAAGGAAGAGATAAAGAATAAGGTACAGGAAGTACAGGTAGAAGGCAGAATGAGGTGTTGTTTTAGAGTGAAATGTAAAAAAAAATTATTTGTTTTTATTTTTTGTTGAATCAAGGAAGGGGAATAGGATAATGTTGAAGAGGCAGAAAGGACAAAAGCTTTGGGGGAAAAAACAGAATGAGAAACACAACCTCAAGATTGATACAGATTTTCCTCGCCAGCTATCCGAGGAGGTGGTGGCATGAGCAACAGGAAAATTAATTCAACAATACAGCACAACAAGGTACGATTTAACATGGAAAATTGGACAAAAACACAAACAGCAACAAAACTACAATAGATAAACATGACAGATCCGGTTCGGAAAAGTTAGCTTTGATTGAGGTGGAAGGAGCAGGTGGAGATTTGACCGACACATGGAGCAATCCGGAATCCAGAATGTTCCTTCCAACAACCCCCTCCTTGTCAAATCCCCAAATCCAGGCAGACTGCTCACACCACACCTTCATTCCTATTCTCTTGCTTCTGGAACCTTCTCCTTCAGTTTATTCAAACCCACTCTTTCCTCCAGGAATTCAAGTTGGCAGTGCATCACAACCTCAGGTTAACCTCTATCTCTCTACCCATGATCTTTTCTATCCTTAAGAACCATTTGAGACTCATGAAACAGCAGAAGATGAAATGTCAAAGGACAAATGAGAAACAGCTGAGCAACAAGACTAGGATCCTCCTGAATGTTTACAATATTCTTTAAAATAATAAAATAACAAAAAGTTACAAAGTATTCAAAAGTAGGTGCTCCAAGTTTAAGAATATGCAATCGTTCTCTTAAATGGGTTTGAACCGTGCCTTAAAAAATGGATGCAAAAATGGCAATTTTTCAACCCAATTGTCTCCATACCCCCAAACCCAAACAAATAAATGCAGTATTTCAGATTTTATCAACTGAAAGTTGATAATTATGCTTATTGCCATGGGAAGCGAGATGCAGCCAGTGTTCTAAGAGTTTAGCCCTTGGTCAGAGCAAAAATAAAACTGCAATAACGGGGTAAAGCTCGAAACATCAGCTCTGAAATTGGTATCCCAAGGCAGAAAACACGATCTTAACAACTTTGAGTTGATAAAAAGCATTGTTTATCTTATCTGCAGGCGCAGACATAATAGACTAGTGTTTCCATTGTCCACAGCATTCCTTTTCTCCAAGGGGTCATTTGCATGACTTAAAATCAGCAAAGGAAACAAAAAAAATAAAGGGAGTGTCGAACAGTGTGGAAAGACTGTGGAGATAAGGTAAAGGATATGCAAGAAAAATAAGAAGGGTGTCTGGGGCGTACAGTGAAGGGAATGGGGACAGAGCTGTTAGTAATGTCACCGTTTTGCTGGCAGAATAAATAGATAGTCCCTGACTGTAGTCCCCTCCAAACCAACACCATTTTCTACACAAGAGCAAAACAATAGAAGACGAAGGGTATCTGAAAGGTTATGGTTGCCCTTGTAGCAGCAGAATGCAAAGAGCACCTTTTCCTTTTGTGTCCGGCCGTCCATCCGTCCGTCCGTCTCTCTGTCTCTCTCTGTGTGTATCCATCCGTTCTCTTCTCTCTCTCTCTCTCTCTTCCATCCCTCCTCGCTCCCGTCCTCCGTTCTCTCCGTCTCTCTCTCGCTCTGCGTCTCTCTCTCGCTGCGTCTCTCTCTCGCTGCGTCTCTCTCTCGCTGCGTCTCTCTCTCTCTCTCTCTCTCTCTCTCTCTCTCTCTCTCTCTCTTCTCTCTCTCTCTCCTCTCTCTCTCTCTCTCTCTCTCTCTCTCTCTCTCTCTCTCTCTCTCCCCCGTCCCTCCGTCTCTCTCTCGCTCCGTCCTCTCTCGCTCCGTCCCTCCGTCTCTTCTCTCGCTCCGTCCTTCCGTCTCTCTCTCGCCTCCTCTCTCTCTCTCTCTCTCTCTCTCTCTCTCTCTCTCTCTCTCTCTCTCTTCTCTCTCTCTCTCTCTCCATCCCTCCCTCGCTCCGTCCCTCCGTCTCTCCGTCTCTCTCTCGCTCCGTCTCTCTCCCGCTGCTCTCTCTCTCGCTGCGTCTCTCTCTCGCTGCGTTCTCTCTCTCCGCGCTCTCTCTCTCTCTCTCTCTCTCTCTCTCTCTCTCTCTCTCTCTCTCTCTCTCTCTCTCTCTCTCTCTCTCTCTCTCTCTCTCTCTCTCTCCCCGTCCCTCCGTCTCTCTCTCGCTCCGTCCCTCTCTCGCTCCGTCCCTCCGTCTCTCTCTCGCTTCCGTCCTTCCGTCTCTCTCTCTGCTCCGTCTCTCTCTCTCTCTCTCTCTCTCTCTCTCTCTCTCTTTCTCTCTCTCTCTCTCTCTCTCCGTCCCTCTCTCGCTCCGTCCCTCCGTCTCTCTCTCGCTCCGTCTCTCTCTCTCGCTCCGTCCTTCCGTCTCTCTCTCGCTCCGGTCCTTCGTCTCTCTCTCGCTCCGTCTCTCCTCTCTCTCTCTCTCTCTCTTCTCTCTCTCTCTCTCTCTCTCTCTCTCTCTCTCTCTCTCTTCTCCTCTCTCTCTCTCTCCGTCCCTCTCTCGCTCCGTCCCTCCGTCTCTCTCTCGCTCCGTCCCTCCGTCTCTTCTCTCTCGCTCCGTCCTCCGTCTCTCTCCGCTCCGTCCTTCCGTCTCTCTCTCGCTCTCTCTCTCTCTCCTCTCTCTCTCTCTCTCTCTCTCTCTCTTCTCTCTCTCTCTCTCTCTCTCTCTCTCTCTCTCTCGCTCTGTCCTTCCATCTCTCTTGCTCCATCCCTCCATCTCTCTCTCTCGCTCCGTCCTTCCATCTTCTTGCTCCATCCCTCCATATCTCTCTCTCTCTCTCTCTCTCTCTCTCTCTCTCTCTCTCTCTCTCTCTCTCTCTCTCTCTCTCTCTCTCTCTTCTCTCGCTGTCTCTCTCTCTCTTACTGTTCCACAGCCACCCCTACTCTATTGCTCCCCTAAGTATGTGATCTCTGGCTTTTTTGGATTGTCGACAAAATCTTGGCTCATGGACGAGCGAGAGAAGTTTTGAGGGAATTGGAATAAGGTGATTCTCCTGTTATACGTCATTAATTCAGAGGATTTCTCTAATTTGTCATGCTTCTATTTCTTATTAAAATTTAGTTTCAATTTTTTTTTTCAAAGACCTTGAATCATGAAGAGGGCCATAGAATACTTGTTCAAATCGGAAAATGTAGACCCTAATCTTTGTACTCCCTTAATTACTTCCTCACACCACCCCCATCCACCCTTTAGTTATGTAACACCATTGTATCAGGCCTTACCTGAAAAATACTCCTCAAACTGCCATTCTTTTCCTCCAGCTATTTTGGTTCAATATGCAAGCTGTTAGTTTACCCCTTATTTCACGTTACTTAAATGCAAATTGTGCTTTGAAGACCATTCCCAGAAATACAAGGATACCAAGAGAGAAGTGCATTGCCATTATCATCTCTCACCAAATTCCATGCACAACACTACAAAGACGATCGATAACCAGTGACACTTTGCACCACCAATGACTATTGGCAGAAGAGGCACACTTCAGCACAACTACAGATGACACTGGGAGGGGGGTTGCTAAAGTCAGCAGATGGCGTGCAACCGGAAGGGATTTCAATTTAATCATTCAGCCCTTGAACGTGCACGCTTTCTTCATGGAATATATATATCCGCACAAGCCCTGGCCAGGTTCCATGGTAGTATGACATTTTGAAAGTGATTTGGGGTTTAGTCTCAAAGATCTTGTTAATATTTGATCACGATTTTTAATTCATGGACGTCAAACTGATAATGACGTTGCCCTGCCTCACATGTTTCTTTCATGCCAACCTGTCTTTTTTCCCCTCATTTTCATTTCCCTCTTCAGAGTATGGTGGCCTCATGGTCAGGAAAGTGGACCAGTCTCCCAGATGTTCTAGTTTCAAATTTTACCGAAGGCAGCAGAGTTAAGAATTTTGATTATACAAGCATCTGGAAATGGAAGTCGCTTCAGGGAAATTAATTTGTTGCTCTATGATTGTTGGTAAACATCCAGCTTGCTTGTTGATGACCTTTAGGGAGGGACTTATCTGCGTAGACAGCTTAGTCTGGCATAAGTTTGCACCGGTTCACACTCATGGTTGACTCTCAATAAGAACCGGCCGAACAAATCACACAGTTAGAAAAATAAAGTTAAAAACTGCAAAAATAACTATAAGGAGGAAGAGCATAAATAAACCAAACAATGTCGATAGCAATGAACCAAGCATCAAACAACAACGGTAGTGGCTCAGATTCAACTAAGTCATTGTTATGAGCATCTAGGGATTGGTGACTAAGTTGGGAAAACTCTTTCATCGGTGAGTCGAGCAGCTATCTGAAATCATAGACAATCGTAATGAAAGATACATGATTTTTGTTTTTTAAGTGGAAAGTGCAAGATAAGGGCAAGGCCCATAGTTATTCAGAACAACCCCTTGTGACAAGGGAAGGGAAAAATAATTAATCAACAACAATGAGTGGACTCACGTCACTTGTAGACGAGATCTGGTGGGGCAAGCAGATTATCCCCACGCTGAATGTCATTAATTGAGTAAACTGGGTTGTTTTTAACCGACATTACAAAGTAATGGTGTGGAAGTTCTTCTGAAACAAACTAAACCTCCCGAAAATGAGAATGCAAATCCCTAATACTGCTGCTCATACATTTGAAGCCACAACCTCTGGGACACCAGTCTAGTATCCTCACTAACACAAACGTGTTGGTGTTAGTAAGGGTGTTACATCTACCTGACATTGGTGGAACTGATCCGGAATCGCTAGTGAAATAAATGGACCCCTTGCATCACGACAAGTTTACCGAGCTCACAGGATGGCCGAGAAGTATGCCCACTCGCCTCTACGCTATCTCGTCTGGTTTTAAATCCCGACCCAGCTATAAACTGTCATCCCGGTATTTCACAGGCTGGGTGATTCATCAATGCGGGTGCCGTTCCTCAGATGGATGTTAAATGGATGTACTATCTGCCGGCATTCATTGAGGACATTAAATATCCCACTGTGTCCTTTGCGAAGAGTAGACGGGCTATCGCTGGCAGTCTGAACAAATTCCAAATTCCTGCCCTAACCATCAGAGGGCACTGCATCAGCGACACAGCCGCCCCCTCAGCCAATGGTGCAACCCCGCAGCCTTGTGCTGCATCGGAACAAACTAACAGGTTTACTGCAGGGAATTCTGTGATCAAACTGGAGTCAAATACGCCACATTTGTTTTCCTTCCAATGAATTATCGCGGCCGTGTGTTGACGACATCTTCTCAGTGAAAACATGCCAAAATTTGTTTCAGCAACAGGAGAAGAAAATATTTCACTGACAATCCAACATGGTAATTCCCAAGAGACTAGTTTGACTCCCAGAAGATTGGAAACGAAATCTTAAATACTGCTGTTTTCAGCTGGATTTGAACCCACAACCTCTGCTCACTAGATTTTCCCAGCGAGGGAGCCTGGTGACTGGAGGATGGCAAACGGGCTGATCACATGTCTCGTGTTTGCAGCAGGTTGATCAACAACTCAAGGAGATGGGGATTGTCCAGGCATCTGCCTGGGGGATAGTCAAACGGAGGCCCCTGGAGTACCGGCGGAAAGTGGACGCAGCGACGTACTGCTCCGGCGCATGCTCCCATACCTCACCTGACCTGAACCTCGAGCAACCCAGTCCAGTATCATCACCAATAAGCCACCACTGTGCCCATATATGAACACAAACATCCTGGATTCTGCTCTTCAAGGTTATAATTTGTCTCACAAGCAGGACACAGCCACCACGAGCAACAGTCCAGGAAGTAGTACACTCAACATCACCACCACAGGTCATTATGAAGTATCCTTGTTAAACAGGTCAAGCAAGGATGTTGGAATTTTTTATTTTTAAATATTACCACATATCCTCCTTCAACGGGATGAATATGAATTCCTCCACTTGGAGGAACATCTGGAAAAAAAAAAAAAAGCACGAAAATATTGACAAGAGGAGGAAAAATGTTTTCCGGGTAGATGACTTCAACATCCACCACTAAGAAAGACTTTAAAGCACCAATCATTAACAAGCAACCATTCTGTTTCTCCTCCATTTTCTACCTCTCCACATATCCCAAAATGTTCCCATTTTCTGTGAACGAGCTTCGTCGTCAAAAACACCCTTTGTGTTTGTTATTTTTTTAACCCTCAAGGTTTTCACGATTCGTTGAACGATTTCATAAACTTTCTCTTTGCATTCACCAGCACAGCGTCCCTGTTTTCCAACCACACACGTATTCATTATCATTGCAAACACGACCCACAGAGACGTCTCGATGGAAGACTGCTCGCAGAATCTGTATATAAATCGGTGTGAAAATAGGCCGACAAAGTGACGCGTTTGGAGGTGACAGCCTTGTATTGGCGATGCAAAACCGAACACATACAAAATAAATAAATCGATGTAACCATCGGCGTTGTACGTTCCGTGCAGCCACGGTGCTCCGATAATTTGCTCGAAAGTGATTCAGCTAATATCTGTAGAACAGTGTGGACTATGAATCTCATTTAATAAGAAAGAACTTCTTCACCTTGAAATTTAATCCAGGTGCCAATTTGATGAGAGTAGTAATAATAATAATGGATACAAGACGCTGGTATTATTGCATAAATAACGAGAAAAGTTCAGGTTAGGGTTATGATTATGGTTAGGTTTAGATCAAGTTAAAACTTTTGAGCAGATGTGGAAAAATAGCTCGACATCCTCTGAATGTCTGGTTCAAGCTGTGTGATTGTGCACAAAGCAACCGAGCAGCAGTTCGTCGTTCTGCTGCTCTACACGAGTGATGATCGATGAAAGGTACAACTGCCATTCCAGAGATTAAATGCATGACTGGTGGCAACCAGTCTGCCACCACCCCCTGGTGGCAACAGAATGCACAATAAGGGTGACAGAACAAACATAATTGCATTATAAATTTGATGAGAACACTTGAAAATTTTGTGTTTATAAAGTGATGCCATTAAGAGCTTGAATGCGGACCTCTGAGAGGACACTTTAAAAAAAATAAAAAAAAATCTCACCGGGGTGCCCACGGCACTTGGCACAGTATTCCGCCACATTGCCACATATTTTGTAGAGAATGGCATTTTTATGCATGAGATTTTGCAATTCATATTCGGTTACAAGGCTCAAAACGTGAACCCGTGTGTCAATTCAATTGGTTAAAAGCAGGCCTCGACTGCCAATCCTGCATGACTGACTACAAGGCATTGCAAATTGACTGCAGCATGTATGGCCTATTATGCTGCACAGAAGTTGCATGCTAATCTGCTCCCAAGTCAGCTACACATTACAAAATCCGACCATGTGCAGGATTACATTTTACCTTCTACCAAAAAACATGATAGTCGACGAAAAGTCTCATTGGCCGCATTACTTCACCAATTGCACAATTACAGGGAAAATGCTTTTTCAGTGTTTTCTATTTTTTTAAAAAAAATTAAAATAATGGACATTTTCTGAGGTTTTGCTTTTTTTTTGAGACAATTTTCATATCAACCAACCGTCACTCACCACTCAATATGCGTGACCTATTACGACATGTCTCCGCTGCAGGATAATCCATTTTTCCATCAACATTGTCCACCGCTCACAATCCCAAATGGGTTTGCTTGTGATTTCAACAAAATTACCTTTCAAGTTCATTTTACTTTTCAATATGTTTCCCCAACGTTGCCTTTCTACATCGATTCCATCCTCAAAAAAACAAACAAATCAAAACTATGAGTGACTGCACAACATCTCAAAGATTCCTTCCAGCAGATTGATGCCCTATTAGCCAACTGTTTAATTCATACCAGCACTGATCATTGGTCGACATTAAAGATTCCATGGTGTCTTTCATGAAGAGTAGGTGAGTTTCACTGGCAGCCTGAACAAGTTACAAATTCCAAACTAAACTGCATATAGCAAGTGGTCTGGTCTTCTTGGAAGTTATTTGACACCTGGTTACACTGCTTGATTACACTCCGAGTGTACTTGTTGTCTCCTTCCTCCTTCATATGTAGCACAAGGCTGCGGTTAGCATCAATGGCTCAGGGCGTGGCTGTGCTGCTGATGCAATGCCCCTATTACCAGTACACCGGTACTCATTTTGCCGACTTCAAAAGGATGACAAGCTGAGTCAACCCAACCTGGTGTTAACTCAACGGTAGACAGAGACTCAAACTCAGGACCCTAAGATCCCAAGCCAGGCACCCAAACACCAGGCTTTAGCTGTTGTCTGGGAAGCAGCTTCTGCACCGTCCTACTATCTATACTATAAGAGAGATGTTTGTCTGTCTTCGTTCACACATCACACATGAACGACTTTCTTCGGCTACGAAGGGCAATGATGAATCTACCCAAGCTTGGATACAAATATCAAAAACAAGCTTGGATGCAAATATTGGTGAACAATATAGATCGATCACCATATGCTAAGAAAGTACTTTTGTGTCCACATTCAGCCATTTTCACCAGCCCATTCAACCCAATGCACTCGGGGGTTCGATCTGTATTTATTAACGAGCTTGATATGGTCACGAGTAACCGATTTGAAGTATGTCTCATAACGAGCTCATAACAAAGGCAGAATCTGGATCGGTGGCTGTTTTCATTTATTTTTGACCATAAAGGCATAAATCTCAGTCTGCAAAGACCTGAGTGCCACACGGACACCATCCTAGTTTGGAGGTGACGCGGCAGCATGATTTATGTGCATGACGTCAGTGTCATAGCACATCTAGGGTCAGTATGCTCCTTTTGTTTAACATCCATAAGGGCAATTCAAGGTTGACCTGAACTCTTTATTGTGGAATGTGTAAAAATAATTGTTCAATGCTGAAATTTTGGGCAATGATATAATCTACCCTGAGCAAGTTATATTACAAGTGACATCAACGTTGGTCAAAGCATTCTTGGTAAAACTAAGTTCCTTGTACACAAGAATTTTAAACCGGCTGAATGTCCCAGGACTTGGTGATGCATGTCCTTCACGCGGTTGTGTGCAAATGGTGCAGAGTTTAAAAAATGGCCATTAATTGGTGAACGATCTTCAGCATTCTCCCATGCAACCAACTGCTGTCACTCACTGCAAGAATCCAATGCGATGGACAGCTAATTTTGGAGAATTGCCAGGACGACTACAAGTGAAATTGCAGAATAATTGTATGTCAGTATTAGAAGTGTGCAATCAATCATTTGGTCTCGCTTGAAGTAAAATTGGAATAACTACAAGATGCACATCAAAGGACCTCACGTTTGATTAAAAAAAACAGGCAACTCGTATGGCCATTGCAACAAAGCTCCTGGAACGCAACCAGAGGGAGTGATATCATTTATTCATCAAGATTATGACATGTGATGAGTCTTGGGTCAAAATGAGCCGGTATGACGTGTTAAAGACATTCATGGTCCCCATCACAAAAAAAAAACTTTTAAGGTTCAACCATTAGACTTAAAGCTAGTGTACTTGTATTTTGGGATCTGAATGAATTAGGTTGGTTGGGTTGGTAGTAGTGAAGTTACGGTTGGAGGAGCAATATCATTGCAAGGTATGTTCTCATGGTGTGAATTTATAGCACAGTAATTGTCACCCTCACATGGAAAATGTCAGCATCACTACTTTGTGGAGTTTGATTGGGAAGTTGTGAAGCACCCCCCCCCCCCGCACGAACATCTCAGTGGCATCAAGTTTACAAATGATGTGGACATCAAAGCAGATGCCCTGAAGTGAATGCATACCCATCCCAAATATTTCAACTTAGATGAAATCAAACTCTTACGCAATTGTGGACTTGTGTTTTTTCCTCAAGCAGGGGAACACCTTGATAAATAGGTGAAGAAGTTTCATCAACTGCATCCTCTACTTTTAGATTTCCGAAAATTGAAGTTCCATATAAACCTTGAACCGCTCTTGTATATACAGGTAAACTTTTGTAGTCTTCTGCACAGCAGCAGGAGTAACAGTTAAACCCAGAGATACAGTCGCTTGGATTTACATGAACACATTTTTTTGGGCCAACGTGACCTTCATACATTTTCACATTGGTCAACACAAAAGAGAAGCAACAAAGCGAAATGTTAACTTAAAAGGAACTTCAACACAAGAAGACGCATCAAGCCTGTACGATGATTGCCAACCTATGGTTGTTCATCCATTTTCTATCCCGTTTAAATATTGAGCGTTGAGTTCGGCCTCATCTGGAATATTGTATTCAGTTTTGGTTGTCACATCTGATGATCGACACAAATGTACAATAAATGAATTGACAAATTTAGGAAATAATCATTTTCAGTGAGACCCATACATTCGACAAGGGGTCACAAAGAAAAGTTATTTTGTAAACTATTTGGCACCTGTAATTCTTGTGTTCCACCTGTTGCGCACAAAAATACAACATTCTGAGAAACCATGACCTCTAGACTGGAAACGGAGTGCGTCACACTTTCTGCTTTTTATGAATGTGAATACCAAGCATCACTGCCTTCAGTGCTCCATCTGCAGATTATTTAAGGGAACAACATCTTTTCCAAATAATACCGTACAGTTCCATTGCTGATCGCACAGTATTGTGAAGTTTTGGATTTATAGCCTTGCAATCGATGTGTGAGGTCACTCTTCCATCCACAATTTTGTCAAAAACAAACAACTCATGTGCCATTCCGGAATGGTAGTGGGTGCAATTTGCAGAAAAGGTGTATGTTAATTGTAACAGTATCAATACGACATATGCCTGGTGTTGGCTTAATGGCTAAAGTGGTAGGCTTGGGATCCTCGGGTCCTGAGTTCAATCGCCCGCTCGGCTGTTGAATTGATACCAGGTGTGGTTGACTCAGCCTGTAATCCTTCTGAGGTCGGCAAAATGAGTACCATCCTGCTAGTATACTGTGTCGGAGTGGTGACCCGTCAGGATTGTGCCCAATAGCCAAGGAGACTGCTGAGGCAGCACCAACGCTCTGCACAGAGTATGGTCCCAATGGATAGATGGAATATAACATTGTTACATATTATAATTGGCCATCTTGTTGAACATCATTTACAGGAAATATATTGCTGGACCCCACTATTCATGGGGGGATATGTTCCTGAAAAATGCCACGAATGTTGGGGCATTGTTTTTTTTTTTAGTTTTTTTATTTTTAAAAATATGGTCTCGGCTCATGTAAGAGCGATTACACAGAACAATCAGGGCACAACATAGACGAAGGGAACAACAGAGGAAAGGGGAAACACCAACAGCAAGGTGGAGGGAGAAAGCAGTCAGAGACGGACAAACAAGGGATGCAGGTAATGTTGAGGGGTAAGGTAAAACACAAAGGGTGGACAGTATGGATACATAAGCAAAATTGCGTTTGACCAGTTTGTGATTTTGTCTGAGGAGAGGGAAGAGGCTGCGCTGCCTGTCTGTCAGAAGGATGAGAAATGTCACGGCACAGAGTGGAGTCATCAGCAAAGAGATAAAGAGGATTTCCCAGAGAGTCAGTGAGATCATTGATGAAGATTAGAAATAGTCCGGGGGCCTAGAACAGTGCTTTGTGGTACTCCAGCCTTGAGAGGGAGAGGAGATGAAAGGGTTCCGTTGAGAGCTTCATGTTGTCTACGAGAGGGGAGGAAGTCAATAATCCAAGAGTGGAGATGGAGTTGGATTCCATCGGCAAACAGTTTGGAGAGCAAGGCAGGATACCAGACTATCAAAAGCTCGAGATATGTCAAGAGAGACGGCCCTGATTTCATATCTGATATTGAGGGCCTCCAGCATTGTTGAGAGAGTAGAAGCAGCATGTCCAAGGAAGAGTGACCAGGTCTGAATCCGAATTGATGATCAGACATCGAGGATGTTTGAGAAAAAGAATGATTTTATGATGGATTCCGTGACCTTGCTGATGATTGCAAGTACAGTAAGCTAATTGGGCTGTGGTTTGTTTTTGTTTTTTTACACCTTGCTTATGTAATGCTGTAATGTTGGCCGATTTCCAATTTCCCATGAGGATATGGGAGACCAGTCCTGACGTGTTAAAAAAAAAAACATACGAATACGTGAAGCGTGAATGTCGAAGCAGGTCACACTTTATGAGCTGCGAATACACAGGGTCCACGAATAGCGAATCCGCAAATAGCGGGGTCCAACAGTACAAAGCTCATTCTAACCACTAACTGACACTGATTTTAATGTTCGGTACCTTCCTGTTGATGTAGAAAGCTGAAATTTTGTGAGCCGACGGACATCGAAGCCGATACACCGGGGAAAAAAAAAAATCACAGAACGGTCGGAAAGTGTCCGTAAATGAAAATATCTGAAAATAGGTGCAGCCTTGTTGTGCTCACTGCAGGCGAGCGACCCGAGACAATGGGGAAGCACGACGGTTCATTATTGCTTCCAATGTGTAAGCAAACCCCAAAAAATTTTCATTTATTTTTGTTTTATTTATTTATTTGCTTACAGAAAAACACAAACGGATGTCTGTGCCCACAATACAAACGCACAATGAGTGAGAAATCAGTTTGCAAACACGAGAGCCGATAAACTACAGCATATGCAAAATTTACAAGGCAAAACAAAAATAGTATCAATTCTGGCCCATATTTACCTCTCCACCGAAGGTGAAAGAGTAGAGGTGATGTATTCACTTCTTTCTGTCCATTTGTCTGTTTGTTTGTCTGTGTGCAGGCCATCTCAAAAAGTTGTGGACGGATTCGGATGAAACTTGGTGGACAGGTTCCGTGTGTGGCAAGGATGAATTGATTCGATTTTTTGTGAAGATCTGAATCTGAATTTGGATACGATGTCCGTAGACAATGACAATGTCCGTAGACAATGTCCTCGGGTATGCTGTTCCAAACAAGAGTGATAGCTGGAAGGAATGACCTGTCATAAAGGTGTAGACTCCGTTTTCTATTTTGGTTCCTGCTGCTCATTGGCTCTGAGTGCACAGGCCCTTCTCGTACTCATTGATGGTGTTACTCTCTGTGACCTGAGCGCATACAGGAGTTCTGGTGCTTTCCCAGTGTCCATTCTGAACAGCAGTCCCAACCCAGCCACTGTTCTGCGGTGAGACAGAGGGTCTAGATTACCAACAGCATTGAACTTGATCAGTTTCATAGCCTTCTCTTGTGTATCGTCCAGGGTTCTCAGGTGGGTATCAAATGCTGTCATCCAGGTGAGAGATGCATACTCCATCGTGCTGCGAACATGTGCACTGTAGACTTTGCTTCTTCCATGTGGGTCGAGAAAGGGGGAAACTCACCTTATGAAACGAAAGACCAAGAAGGAACCCGAATAAATAAATAGCAAATGTGGAGTCATCAGGAGGAACCTGGATAGGATTCGGGTGTCAGCCGCGAGTCCACAACCCTCAACCCCATCTAGGTGCCACCAAGTGAGCCTTATAGAAAAATTTCTGCAAGAATTCACTTCTCCTTACAGAGATAGATAATGAAAGAGAGGAATAGGGAGTGAAAGATATTGTTACGGCTGTGGAAATTCGCATTACACCATAAAGGGCCCTCAGGTGAGATATCTCCATAGGTACATGTGTAGTTAGGCCCAAACCCGTTGTATAGAGGGAATTTATGTGATCCATCCGGCTGCGACGCTTTGAGTTAGCCATTTTTCTGTTCTATCTTTTATTTCAAACAAACAGCATCTCAACAACCACGCCATCCCCACCACAGCGCCAACCACACTACAACGACGCCACCTCCACCACCTACGCTACCACATCATCGCTTCTACAACCATTCGCAAACACCACCACCTTGGCCTTTACCTTCACAACTTCATCCCACATCATCGCTTCTACGGCCATTCCCAAACACCACCAGTCAACAACAAACGTCGTGTTCCGGAGCCGTTCGGCCATGGAGGCCGAACGCGTCGATCCGCGGATCAGGAATGCTTCACGCCCACTTCTCCTCCGTCCAATGGGCAAGCGCGAGGCGGCTTGGCCCCGCCTCCGGGCGCGTGTGGGTGAATTCCGTCTAGGTCCGTCTATGCAAATTTTAGGATCAGGGGAGGTTCACGCCCATTTTTGCCCGACAATGGCTGACCGGGTTGGGCGGTGTGCCCCGCCTCCATTCGCGTCCTGATCCGGGAATTTGCATGTCGGCGCCTCCTGAGAGCTATAAAATGACGAGCGCAAGGCGACTCGTGAGGAAGAGAGTGTGGAAGGAGGAGAGTGTGGAAGAGGAGAGTGTCGTCGAGGAGTTGCTTTTGGAGACAAGGAGCGTTGCGTTGGTGGAGTTGAGTCGACTGCTGGGTACTTAGGTAGGTCGAGTTTGGCGAACAACCCTATCCTACGGGGTGGCCGATTGGCACGATTGTGTGAGGTCGAAAGGCCACCCGTGACTAGCTCCGGCGTTGGTCCGAGAGGGTCACGACAGAATTGTCCGTCCGGT